>CM057828.1:109578698-110178698 GCA_030068075.1 Paguma larvata
TGTTTCAGATTGTGTGAACGTCCAGTAGGATGGATTTCTCAACTCTTTGTTCTTTTTCAAGACTGACTTTTCTAACTGTGCACTTTAATGTTTCTGTAAACGTTTTATAGCAGAACATTTGAATCCCTCAAATAATCCAACTGGAATTTTATTAGGCATTCAATTTATAGATTAGAGAATTGATTTTATTGTTAGCTCATCTATCCATGAACATAGTATATATCGCCATTTATTTGGATTTTCTTTTGTATTGGTTAATATTTTTTTACATTATTTATTATTTGAATTCCTAGGTACATTGTAGTCTTTCTTTATTGTGAATTCTACCTTATTTTCTACTTTATTTCTAAGTTGGCTATCATAGGTAAAAAACAATATTAATTTTTGTGAGTTGATATTTTACTGGCAATATTGATAAGCACTCTTATTATGATTCATCTAGTTTTCTTGTTGGGTTTTCTATGTAGATTATCAAATATGCAAATAAAGACAGTATTATCTCTTCTCATTGAGTTAGTTTAGCTCTTATTTCCTTTTTTGGTCTCAGACTGATTGCCAGTATCTCAGGATTTATATTAAGTAGTAAGGATGAAGTGAGATGCTTTTGTTGACTAAATATGTTTCTTTTTTCTGTTTAGATTTTGTCAAAATAAGGAAGTATTTTTATATTCATAGTTTTTGAATTAAAAAAAAAATAATCATTAACACGTGTTGAATGTTACCTAGTAATTTTCTACATATGTTGTTACAATATTTTTTTGTCTTTAGTCCTTAGTACCTCAGTCCTTAACATGGTTGCTTTTCTGATGCTAACTCATGCTTAAATTTGCAAGATAAACTTTTCTTGATGCTGCCACATTACCAATAGCCCCTGGACTTTGTTAGCTAGTACTTTGTTCAGGGTTTATGAATAGAAAAAGCTGTTACTTTTCTTCTACTCTCCTTATCCAATTTCAAAATCAAGCATACAAGAGGGATTATCTATTCCTTTGATAGAATGCACTCATAATATCTGCCTTAGTTCAGGCTGCTATTGCAAAAATACCAGAGACTGGGTGGCATAAACAACAAATGTTTATTTCTTACAGTGCTAGAGGCTGGGAAGTCCAGGATCAAGGTGCCAATAGATTCACTACCTGATGAAGGTCTGCTTCCTGGTTCATGGACAATGATTTTCATTCTGTACTCTCACATGGCATAAAGAGAGTAAGAGAGCTCTCTGGGAGTCTCTTTTATAAGGATACTAATCCCCAAATGAAGGCTTCACCCTCATGACTTAATCAACCTCCAAAGGCTCCCATCTCCAAATATCATCACACAGGGGGTTAGGCTTCAACATAGAAGTTTTGGGAGGATACAAGAATTCAATCCATAGCAATACCCTTTGGGACTGGGTACTTTTTGGAATCTTTAATTTAATTTCCCTAATAATTATAGGTCTACTCAATATTTCCTCTTGTGCCATTTTTTGGTAATTTATATTTTTCCAGAATTTATTCATTTTGTCTAGATTCTCTACATTTGTTAAGGCTGGGTTCTTAATATTTTTACTTCTGTTATATCTCTGTTTTGTCACAGTTAACCCTCCTTAATTCAGGATTTGATTTACATCATCTCTTTTAATCTTGGATGGCTGTGCCAGAGGTATGTGTACCTGATTAGATAGATTCATCTTCTAATTTGTTTGTACCAGCCAAAGCAGATCCAATTTCCTTTAAAAATCAGCAAAACTTTCCCACTTATGGATGGTTCTTGTTCTCTTTTCAAATTTCTTTGGGACTTTTCCAAACCAGATAACTTCTTGGGAGTCATATTAAAGGGTTTAAAATATATAATTTAAATGCAATTTCACATAGTATATGACAGAAGAGATAGACCAGATCTCTTATCTCAGGGAGACTAGGGTCGAAGGGAAATCAGCCTACTATTAAATAATCACATGAAAACAAAAATTACAAATATGGTGAGTTCTAAGGAGCGGGGAAAGGCTATGAGAGGTGATGCAAAGGGCACTGACTCGTTATGATAGTAAAGGAAGATTTTTCTTTGTAAATGATAAGGCTTAACCTGGTGAGAAGGAGAAAGAATAGCATTTTATAAAGGGGAAAAATCATGAACAAAGGTCCTTGGGCAGGGAGCCAGTGTGACTGAGTGAAGAGGAAGAAAAATAAATATATCCAAGATTTCCTTTACTCAAGTCTGACACCAGTGGGGTTGGCTGTACATTTAGACAGAGTAGTGTTGAGAATGAGTACTAGGTTATAAACTAAAACAGGTATGAAATACAGTTGGAGAAATACAAAAGACAAATTGAAAGATATAAATCTTATTTGCATCCCAAAGGGAACTACAGAGACAGACTTTAATAAAGGAACACACCCTCAGAAAACGCTTCTCTCTCACTGCAAGTGCCATAACAAATATCATCTTCAGAAGAGTTTGAAATCATTCCTACTTTGATTTGAAATAACTAAAACTCAAAATGTTGCAGTTTAAAATAAAAATTTATTTTAAACTTAAAATGATTCTTTGGGTGAAGGCAGTCAAAAGGTACAAACTTCCAGTTATAAAATAAATGTCATGGAGATGTAATGTACAATATTATGATTATAGTTAATAGTACTGTATTCCACATCTGAAAGTTGCTAAGAGAGTAAATCTTTGTGCGTGTGTATGAATAAACACTTTTTTTTTTACAAAATTATTTTTAATTTTAAATTCCATGGTAGTTAACATTCAGTGTTATTTAAGTTTCAGGTATACAATATAGTGATTCAATAATTCCATGCATCACCCGATGCTCATCATGACAAGTGCACTCCTTAAACATCACTTATTTCACCCATCCTCCCACCGCTCTCTCCTCTGGTAACCATCAGTTTGTTAAGAGAGTAAATCTTAAAAGTTCTTATCACGAGAAAAATAAATTTCTTTGGGATGATATAATCCAAAGGATCATGTTATATCTGGAGTAAAATTTGTTCAACTTTCCATCATTTAATATTGAAGATTAATATATTTTAAACTTATAAAATAGCTTTTCATTTAATTTGAATGGAAAGGTGCTGATTAGAAAAATTTTCAATCTGCAACCAGCAGCCTTCCCTAAGAAAACAAACTCAGCAGCAATCATAATGATGGTGTACCTTGACTTATTGAGGAAGTGGTGTCCGTGCACTGGCACTTCTGCGTATGTCATGCCATATACCAGCTTTTTGTTTGAAAGATGATATCCACAATTGGTAAGTATCTCTTGAAGTGAATAAGCTTCAGGTTTGCTTAAAGGATACAAACTTCAGCTGTCCCAAATATGTGAGTGTAGGCTGCAAATCTGAGCCAAAAATGAGCTAAGAAATTGAGGGGATGTGATTTACAGCTTCTGTTACAAAGAAGTTGATACAAAATAATTTGCTCATTCTAATAGGGTTTTAATAGATTCTTTCCCATGACACTTATTGCAAAGGAGAACATTAAGCATGACAGAAGCCTTATTATGACTATGGATTTGGTAATGTGGCAAACAAATCGCCTTGGTTATAAAACCTGAGATTGCTTCATTTGGTTTTGCAGCATATGGAATTCTTCCTAGCGAACCATTACCCATGTAGCATGCCTTTCTAATTAAAACCAGTGATTCCCTTTGTCACCATTTATTCCATCAGTTCTGGGTGTAGAAACTTTCATAGCATCATATGATAAAGGCCAAATACTATAGTCTGAAGTGCGACTCCTCCACGACCTTCCTGGCTCTTACAAGAACCTCAGAGAAAAACAGTCTTCATGCTCTTCCTTGAATGTGACTTATACCTTCCTGCCTCTGTAGTTCATGAAACGCTGCCTGGAAAGGCCTTTTTCTTTCTTCCATCTTGGTCTATGGAAATCCTTGCAATTTAGAACCAGCTCATATGTTCCATGCCTCCTGGAAACTTTATGTGGTCTTCATAATTATGTTTCCCAATCTCAAAACACCAATCTTATATTTTAAGGATTTTGCTTTTTGGAGAGCCACAAAAGTAGCATCTTAAATGCTCTGAGAAGTTATACAGTAAACACATCTGTTAATTTTTGTTCAGTTCAGCAGGTCCTAAACTTCTTTGATCATGGAATTCTCTCACACCCTAAACCACAGTCATTAATATCCCAGAGAGCACACTTTGAGAAATGTCTCCCTGCTCTACTGTGTTCCTTGTTCTCACGTCCTTATTTATTCATTTAGCCAATATGGTTAAACACAAATGGGTCAAACAGGTAATCAGTGTTGTCCTTTTAAGAAAGATTAATAGGTAGCATGTGACGATGAATAGTCAAAAGAGGAAATCTACTTATTCAGCGTCTCCTATATGCAGCACATGCTCAAAACACTTGTACATATTATCTCATTTAATCCTCATGACAGAGTATAGTAAATACATTTGACAAATGAAGAATCTGAGAAGTGATTCCTAACATTCTGAGAGTTAAACCTAGGTCTATCTGACTGGGAGAAATCAAAGGTCTCTTTGTGATAGGGCAAGAGGTTATAATATTACTTAGCCATCAAAAAGAATGAGATCTTGCCATTCACAACAACATGGATGGAGCTAGAGTGTATTACGCTAAGTGAACTAAGTCAGAGAAAGATAAATACCATATGATTTCATTCATATGTGGAATTTAAGAAAGAAAACAGATGAACATGTGGGAGAGGGGAAAAAGAGAGAGAGGGAAACAAGCCATAATAGACTCTTAGAGATAGAGAACAAACTGAGGGTTGATGGGGGGAGGTGGGTGAGGGGTGGGCTAGATGGATGATGGGTATTAAGGAGGGGACTTGTTGGGATGAGCACTGGGAGATGTATATAAGTGATGAATCACTGAATTCTACTCCTGAAATCAATATTGCACTGTATGTTAACTACCTAGAATTTAAATAAAAAATTGAAAAAAAAAAGAAGTAATAAAGAGATTTGATTGCAAGAATGGACAAAAAGCTCCAAATGATAGAGAAGCATGGGAGAGAAAGGAGGGGCCTTACGTTCTGTGCATGCGGTTGCGTGCATATACCACAGTATCCTGTGACATACTAAGACATTTCCCACATGCTGTACCTTCACAGTGCCTACTCCATCATGGATAATAACAGCTACTACTCGCAGTAACAATTGCCTAGCACCATTCTAAGTGCTTTCAGTGAATGAGCTCATGTAATCATCACAACAACTTCTGAAGCAGGTTCTATTAACATCATTCCTATTTTACCATGAAGGAAACAGGCTCTGGGAGTTAGGTAAGTTGCTGAGGATCAGGGAGCTGTTAGGTGCATAAGTTGTAAGTGTATAAAGTTGGGATGGGAACATGACAGTCTGGTCTGCTCTTATTACTATGCACACTGCCTTTCAACTCAATTTCAATAAATACCGAGTGAATTCAAAGACATCTATTTCTTCTCATAGGTCTTGATTTTTATCTTGCTAAATGTTTGTGTCTGTAACCAAAATAATGGTGCCTATGGCAATCAGAAAAATAAAAACTGCTGTTTTCATTTTCAAAAGGCAGAATAATTAGTTTCTTCCAGAGATATTCCCAGAAGAGAAGCTCCCTCCTTCATGCCTTCTGGCTTCTAAAATTTAGCCTGAGTCTCTGGGTGGGTGGCAGTGGTTTTTATTAGGAGGGGGGAGCTAGGGGAGAAGTATGTTGTAGGGAAGTCAAGAGCCAATGCAAAACAAAAGCACCATGAGATACCATCAGAATGGCTATTATAAAAAAAATAACACAAAACAGAAATAAGTGTTGGCAAGGCTGTGGAGCAACTGGAATGCTTGCACATTTCTAGCAGAATATAAAATGTTTCCCACTGTGGAAGACACCTGGGAAGCTCCTCAAAAAGCTTAAAATAGAATTACCATATGATACAGCAATTGCACTTGTAGGTATACAAGCAAATAACTGAAAGCAGGGACCCGGGCACTTGCATGTCAATGTTCATAGAAGCTTATTCACAGTAATCAAAAGGTGGAAACGACCCAATGGCCATCAACGAGTGAGTGGATAAACATGTAGCACATACATACAGTGGAATACTTAGCCTTAAAAAGAAATGAAATTCTGATACAAACTACAGCAAAGATGGACCTTGAGGACTTTATACTAAATGAAATAAGCCAGACACAAAAGGACAACTATTGCATGATTCTGCTAGTTGCATGAGGCAACTAGAATAGACAAATTCATAGAGACACAAAATATAATAAAGGGTTAACATGGGCTAGGGAGAAGGGGGAATGAGGGGTTATTGTTTAATGGGTACAATTGTTGTTTGGGATGATGAAAAATGGATAATGGTGACGGCACCACAACACTGTGAATATACTTAATGCCACTTAATTATACAGTTAAAAATGATTAAGTGGTAAATTTTATATTCATATTGTGTGTTTTACCACAAAAAAGAACACAAAAGACCAAGAAATAAGAGAAAATAACATTTTCAGAAGATCCAGATAACTTGAAAACAATCTAACTTGTAATTTACTTCCATTGTGTCTGCCATTTGAGAGATGCTTCTTCCCACCTTCCAGTGTTCGAAGACTAAATGAAAAAAGGAACTTAATCCAATAGCAGCCACTCTGGAAAACTGAATGGAGGTTCCTCAAAAAATTAAAAATAGAACTACCTTACGACCCAGCAATTGCTCTACTAGGTTTTTCTCCAAAGGATACAAAAATACTGATTTGAAGAGGTACATGCACCCCAATATTTATAGCAGTGTTGTTGATACAACAATAGCCAAACTATGGAAAGAGTCCAAATGTCCATTAACTGATGAATGGATAAAGATGTGGTATATGTATACAATGGAATACTACTCAGCGATGAAAAAGAACGAGCCCTTGCCATTTGAAACAACATGGATGGAACTTGAGGATATTACACTAAGCAAAACATCGGGGACAGAAAGTCAAATACCATATGATTTCATTCATATGTGGAATTTATGAAATACAGCAGACGAACATCAGGGAATGGAAGGAAAAATAGGATAAAATCAGGGGCTCCTGGTGGCTCAGTGGGTTCAGGTGGCTCTGACTTCGGTTCAGGTCACGATCTCATGGTTTGTGAGTCTGAGCCCTGAATCAGACTCTACGTTGACAGTTCAGAGCCTGGAGCCTACTTCAGATTCTGTGTCTCCCTCTCTCTCTCTCTGCCCCTCCTCCCACTCCCACTCTCTCACTCTCAAAAATAAACATTAAAAAAAGAAGATAAAATCAGAGAGGGAGACAAACCATAAGAGACTCTTAAATACAGAGAACAAACTGGGGGTTGCTAGAAGGGAGGTGGGTGGGGGCATGGGCTAAATGGGTGGTGGATGTTAAGGAGGGCACTTGTTGGGATGAGCACTGGGGGTTGTATATAAGTGATGAATCGCTTGATTCTATTCCTGAAACCAGTACTACACTGCATGTTAACTAACTTAAATAAAAAAAAGGAAATACTAAGTTACTGCACCAAGACAATGGCAACACAACACAATGAAATATATACTTAGAACACAAACCAGTGCTTATTACCTGTTGTTTTGATCTTCTTTTAATTAATGAAGGAAATGGAGGTTATGTGAGATTGACATCAGAAAGGATAATTTTTACAATTTTTATAGAATTTGTTTTTTTTTAACGTTTTTATTTATTTTTGAGAGACATAGAGACAGAGTGTGAGCAGGGGAAGGGCAGAGAGAGAGGGAGACACAGAATCCGAAGCAGGCTCCAGGCTCTGAGCCATCAGCACAGAGCCGACGCGGGGCTCGAACTCACAGTCTGTGAGATCGTGACCTGAGCTGAAGTCAGCCACTTAACCAACTGAGCCACCCAGGCTATCTCTGTGTAGCCAACACACAATCATGTTATACTTAGCATATCTGCTTTTAGACTCTTCCCTGTTGTTTCCTGTAATTTATTGCGGAGTGGCATTCCATTGTGTGAAAATACTACAATTTGTTATTAATTCAATGTTTTATATAATTTGGCTATTATAACTAAAACTGCTATGAACATCTTAATACAAGTTTTTGAACATATGTTTTCCTTTACCTTGGGTAAATACCAAGGAGGGAATTTCTGGGTATGTTAGGTATGTGTTTAACTTTATAAAACGCTGACAATTTTTAAAAGTGGTTGTACTTTAAAATTTTTTTTAACATTTATTTTATTTTTGAGAGACAGAGTGTGTGAGCGGGGACAGAGAGAGAGAGGGAGACACAGAAGCTGAAGCAGGCTCCAGGCTCCAAGCTGTCAGCACAGAGCCCAATGCGGGGTTTGAACTCATGAACGCTGAGATCCTGACCTGAGTTGAAGTCAGACACTTAACTGACTAAGCCACCCAGGTGCCCCAAAAGTGGTTGTACTTTTTAAAATTCTCACCAGCAATGCATGGAAATTCTGGTTGCTCTATATCTTGATCAACATTTGGTATTACTGATAGTCTTCTAAAGTTTAGCCTTTTATTGAATGTGTAGTGATACACATTGTGGTTTCAATTTGCCTTTGTCTAATTACTAATGGTGATCCTTGTTTTGTGTGCTTATTTCCCATCTGTATACCTTCTCTGGTAGAATTATCTTTTCAAATATTTTGCTCGCTTAAAAATTGGGCTCTGTTATTATTGAGTTGTATAGTTCTTTATATATTCAAAATTTATATACATGTATTTTTAAGTTTTGTTGAGATATAATTCACATACCATAAAATTACCCAAAGTATACAATTCCATCATTTTTAGTATATTCACAGATGTGTGCAAATATCACCACAATCTAATTTAGAAACTTTCATTATCCCAAAAAGAAACCCACACCCACTAGCAATCATCACCCAATCTCTGCACCCCCAGGCCTAGACAACCACTAATCTATTTGTCTATTTTGGACATTTCATAAAGTGGAATAATAGAACATGTAGTTTTTTGTAACTAGCTTCTTTCATTAGCATGAATTTTTCAAGGTGCATCCACGTTGTAGCATGCATCAATACTTCACTACTTTTATTGTCAAATAATATTTTATTGTATGGATCTACCACATTTATCTACTCATCAATTGATTGGCAATAGGGTTGTTTCCAGTTTTTAGCTATTATAAATAATGCTACTATAAAATGAATACAGGTTTTTGTGTTGGATATATGTTTTCATTTCTCTTGGGTATAAAGACACACGTTTGCAAATATTTTTTCCCAATCCAAGTCTTCCATTTTTATTTTAAGAGTATCTTTTGGAAAGCCAAAGTTCACAATTTTTAGGAAGTTCAATTTGTCAATCTTTTCTTTATGATTTGTTCATCCTTTTTGTATCTTATCTAGGAAATTTTTTCTTAACCCAAGGTCACAAAGAATTTTTCTTCAAGATTTACAATTTTAGCTCTTACATTTAGGTCGATATTCCATTCTGAAACAATTTCTGTGTATGGTAGGAGATGAAGATCAAGTTCATTTACCAGCACTACATTTTGAAAAGATGGGTTATCTTGGCATCTTCGGCAACAACCAATCGACTGTAAATGTGTGGGTGTTTTCTTAACTCTTAGTCTTGTTTTATTGAGTCTCTATTCTCATGCCAATACAATTGTGTATTGACTACTGTAGCTTTATAGTAACCCTGGAAATCAGATAGTGTAAGTTCTCCAACTTTATTTCTTTTCAAAATAGTTTTGCCTACTTGAAGTCTTTTGCATGTCAATTTCTATAATTATGTGGATAAGATTTTTACTTAAATTGTACTGACAATAGATAAATTTGGGGAAGACCGACGGCATAAAGATATTACATTTTTCTGATTCATAAAGAAGGAATATCTCTTCATTTTCTTTGCATCTTTTCTTTCAGCAATGCTTTATAGTTCTCAGGGCACAGGTTTTGCTTTTTTTGTGTGAATTCTGTTAAATTATCCCTAAATATTTCATTTTTTGGTGATACTGTTTTTTAAATTTGTTTCCATTTTTATTACTATTATGTAGTAGAATATTATAGACTTTGTATAATGAGCTTGTATCCTGTAACCTTGCTTTCACCTTTTCTAGTTGTTTTGTAAATTCTTTGTTTTCCACATAGACAACCAAGCTGTCTGCAAACACAGTTTAACATTTGTTCCCACCTGTGTGCCTTTCATTTCTTTTTCTTGTCGCATTGCACTGGGTGTGACCTCTGGTGCAACATTTGATAAAAGCGTGAGAGCAGACATTCTTGCCTTGTTCATAATTTTAGGAGAAAGCATTTTTTATAATTGAGTATGACATTAACTGTAGGGTTTTTGTAAGATGACTTTTATCAGGTTTAGGGAATTTCCTTCTATTCCTAGATAGCTGAAAATTTGTATGACTTGGTGTTGAACTTTGTCAGAACTTGGCGTGAACTTCTACACCTATTAAGATAATTACATGGGCTTTCCTTTTGCTCTGTGAATATGATGAATTACATGAACTGAATTTTGAATTCAATTCAAAATCAACCTTGCAATGCTGGGATAAATCCCACTTGGCCATGATTTATTTTCCTATTGATACACTGTTCAAATTGATTTCCCAATATTTTGTTAGAGATTTTTGCATCTATATTGAGAAGAGACATTGGTGTGCAGTTTTTGTGTCTTGTAATGTCATTTCCTGAGGTTAGCATCAGGTTAATGCTGGCTTCACAGACTAAGGTGGGGAGTGTTTTCCCCTTTTTTAATTTTCTGCATGAGTTTGTGTGTAAGTGGTACAATATCCTCTTTCCATGTTTGGAAGAATTCACCGATGAAGTCATCTGGGCCTGGAGTCTTCTTTGTGCGGAGATTCTTAACTAGAAACATAACTTCGTTGACCTTGGATTATTCAGGCTATTTCCTCTTTAGCGAGTTTGGTACTTTGGATCTTATCAGACATGCATCGTTTTCATCATAGTTGTCAAATTCATTGGCATGAAATTCACATTTCCTTTTTATCCTTTTACTCTGGAGGATCTGCAAGATTTTTTCTCTCTCTGATAGTTGATATAATTTTGTCTTCTTTTTTCTTTGATCAGGTTAGAAGTTTATCAATTTTATTAATCCTTTCAAAGAATCTGATTCTGATTTCACTGATTTCTTTTCATTGATTCATTATTTTTCTGTTTCCTATGCCATTTATTTATGTCTTTATGCTTTTCTGCTTGGCTTGGGTTTAATTTTATTCTTTTTCTAGTTCTTAATGTAGTTAGATACTTAAGTTCTCTATTCTTTTTAAATATAAGCATTTAACGCTATATCTTTTCTAATAGGTACTGCTTTTGCTGCACACTACAAGTTTTGATACAGTGCATTTCATTTTTATTTAGTTCATCCTATTTTATAACTGTTCGTTTCTTTTTTAGCCATGGGTTACTTGGAAATGTGTGGTCTGATTTCTAATAATTTGGGGGGGTTTCCAGATATATTTCTATTATAGATTTCTGGTTTAATTTTTTTTGTAGTCTGAGAAAACATTTTATTTGCAATTCTTTTGAATTGAGAGTTGTTTTATGGCCCATAATATGGCTTCTCTTTATAAATAACCCGTGTGCTGTTGAAGATAAAATGTGTGCTCTGCTGTTGAGTGGAATGTATTTATCCATGAGATTGGGGGGGCTCCTGCTGTCTGTTAAGGTTCAGAAACAAAATCCACATTGTGACTGCCCTACTGTGCCCTCCTTTTGATCTTAAGAGGAGAAATCTGTTCTAAGTTTACACTCTCCTGTTTTCAAGGCTAATTTTAAGTTTGCACACAGATTTGAAAAATCTCATGCCCCTCTTTTTCTTTTTTTTTTCTTTTTCAGCATGTTTTGAAATGTAGATTGGTCTTGCTGACATTTTCTTCTCATTATGTAAGGCCAGGTTTGAGTTTAAATGTAGTGTGAACTATTCTTACACAAGATGTCATATAGGCTTGTTAAGAACATGGATTTAGAGCCAGATAGGCCTGTGTAAAATCCTTATTCTGCTACTTAATGTGTGTGTGTGTGTGTGTGTGTGTGTGTGTGTGTGTTCATGGGCACACGATTTTTATGTATATTTTGTGAAAATTAACTTTGATAGTGAAGCAACCTGTGCATGGCACAGTAAACAACATATGGCCCTATTGTTATGTGGTTTGAGGAAAAAGTGGGAAATGCTCACATGTTGATAATGCCTAGATTCCTTTGTTAGCCATTTTCAGATTGTAGCAAGCACTGCCTTCTTTGAGCTTCTTACAGTGGTTGCAGTACAAATGCTTCCTAAGAAGGGTTACTTATTTCCTAACTCTGGTGATGTTGTTTATCGGATAGCTGTTTCTAGTGACAAGAAATGAAGCAACACAATGAGTTAGCTTAATGAGTACTTAGGACTGTGGGGCCAGGAAAAGGGGAGTGGGTCTTAAAATAGAGTCTCCTAGGATCGGTCGTATCACTCATCCTGGAAGCGGTCATATCCACGGGTCCTGAATGCTTCTGTCATGTATCACAAAGGTAAGCATCAGAAAGACATCTAGAAATAAACTCAAATCAGAACAGTTAAGGCAACAGAAAAAAAGGTATAATTTACTGTTTGTTTATGATATCAAATGTTTAATAGGACCTGAGTAAGAAAAATATTAAATTTCTTGAATTATTTAATATACATGTATTTATATGTATACATACATATTTAATATGTCCTCGGATTAGAAGCAAAAGAGTAGTAAAGACATAGCTGAGCTCTGTTAACACGCAAATTAGATTTTCATTCAACAGAATTTGTCGTACCTTTAGTGCCAGGCACTCTGGTAAGCACTGGGGATGCGAGAGTACCTCTGGCAGATGTGGTTCCTCTTCCTAGTGGGGAAGGACTACAAATAACTGCATAAGGGCTATGGCAAGAAAGGTACAAGGAGGGGCGCCTGGGTGGCTCAGTCGGTTAAGCGGCCGACTTCGGCCCCGCCTCGGGCTCTGTGCTGACGGCTCAGAGCCTGGAGCCTGCTTCGGATTCTGTGTCTCTCTCTCTCTCTCTCTGCCCTTCCCCTGCTTACTCTCTGTCTCTCAAAAATAAATAAAAACGTTAAAAAATTATTAAAAAAAAAAAGGTACAAGGAATGAGGAGTGCACAGAGGAAGGGCGTCTAAATCCAGGCTTCCCTGAGTGACCCGAGGCTGAGATGTCATAGGATCAAGAGTGGGGGTGGCGGCGGGTAAGGGTTTCAGGAAGAGGGAGCGACCTCTGAGGAAGCCTTTAGTTGCCAACTCTGACCTTCCCAGAAATACTTAGCCACAGGGAAACCCACGACTTAGCGGTGGATGTCTAAAACAGCTAGTTTGTTACCCAAATTCAGCCCAAGATAAATCGAGTGCAGGATGACAGTGTAACACCCCACTTCACAGAGAGGTTTCCAAAGAGAATCTCGACAATAATCGAAAGGATGACAGCAGGTCAGGCTTGTTGATGCATTTTATTGTGAGATGGGGGCGTCTGGTAAAAAACTAGAAAATGACCATGGTGTAACAAGGAACTTAAAAATGAAGAATCAGGTTTGTAACTTACATACATGAATACAGGAACAAATTGGCACAAAATGTTAAACATTGTTCCCAACACTGTTTATATAAGGTTATCCTAATTTGGCTTACTAAGGAAATGAGAGTTTTATGGTTAGGCTAATCTCTTAATAAAACTGCAGAGCTTCATGCTATTAGTCACACAGTGAATTTCAAAATTTAAGAGTTTTATATTAAAAACTGGGTAAAGGTAAAATGACTTGATTGTAGTTGTAAAACTAATACATTCCCATTTAAAGTCTGTTCTACAGTCCAAGGCAAGTATAAATGTTAACATAACACTGTTAAATCAAATCTCAATGCAAGAGAACCAATTGCATCTCTACTTTAAATCTTATCAACTTTCCAAATTTTCATACTAAAATATATTATTGTATTAATACAAACTACAGTATTATACACTACACTGTGTAATAAATAAAGAAATATAAAAATAAGACACATAAATATAAAAGTTTTCTAAAACTAAAAGTACATGTCAGTAAGAAGGGTATTAATACTGCCAGGTTTGAAGACATACAGTACAAAAATGTTGCACAGATCTATAAACTAAAAGAAATAAAATAATACTGATAGGTAAAAATCAGCTAATGTTGTTAATAAACTGGGTCCAGAATAACTAACATTTGGAAACAGTTATGAGCCAAATAATGACGGCATGTCCATGTCTGAAACGCAAGTGCGTGGAGAGAGCAGATTAGAAAATTTCCCTTCCATTTCTGTAGAGAAATTTCGAAAGTCAATTAACACAAAATGAATGCTGAAGAATTAGAGGGTGAATGAAATGTCCCAGTGTTTAGGTTTCTCTGACAGAGTCAGTGGTTTTAAGCTTTATTTGGAATTTTGATACAAGAAACAAATCAACAAATGCTAGTTATTGTAGGCCACACACTGAACGAAGGCGGGTTAGAGCCTTGAAAATACTGATAAATGGCACTTACAGCACACGGGTCTTGCTTAAGGCCAAAGGAGACACAAAGGTTCGTATCATATCCTTCATATTTGTCACCACATATTCAAAACACGATTACAGACACTGATTCTGACGACTCTGCTGCCCTTGCCAGCGTTAACACTGTTAGTCCCTGCAATCAGACTCAATGGCAATCTTCTGACCTCCACTTTAAACCACATGAGTAAGAAACTTCAGTTCTTCTATCGGCTGCTTTCTTAAGGCTAACAATACACTTTAAATGATAATACTCCACTATGACATCTAAGTATTAGAAATTACTACCTTCTAGACTGGATTTATAAAAGGTAGCTAGCATGGTTTGGAACTGCATTATACTTCTCCATGAAGGGAATTTTGTAGTGCAGAAGTTCTCACATTTTAAAAAACATAATAAAATACTGAAGCGGATTTAGCATACGTTTACCAATAAAAAATTATAAAATTTCTCCCAATTGTACAGCTTAAGAATAAACCAACATAAGAGTGATAATTAATACTGACAAAATGAAACAATGCCAGATGCTTACCTAATTAATCAGTTTCCTTTGACCCTTTAAATCTTTGCTTTCCGAGTCATTAAAGTTTCTAATCTGCTTCGTGTTACAAACTTGTTCCTAACTTTGAAAAATGCATGAAAAATTACTAGGTCTGAGATCAGGCACACCCGGATTGTTTTTTTGTGTGTTTTTTTTTTGTTTTTTTGTTTTTTTTTTGTATTTTGCATTTTTTTAAATTTTTACTTTACACAGTAGTGAACAGAAACCACAGTATACAGGTTACTGTGTTTCCATGAAAAGCATGTATAATATAGAACAAACTTCATTACCAATTAGAATTTATTTTCCTTCTAGAAAAACTATTAGGCTTCATTTGTTTTTTCTTCCGACACCTGCTCACTATTCTCGCTTACTTTTTGTTCTAAGCTGCTCGCTTGATTTACAGCTTCATCATCCTTCATCAGACCTTCAGTTTTTGCCTCTTCTCCCTCATTCTCTGCCTCTTCTCCCTCCTCCTCCTCCATCTCGTCTTCCTCCTCCTCTTCCTCGTCCCCTTGTGGTTTTTCACATTCTTTTTCTTCCTGCAGTTCTTCCATCTCTTTGTCCTCCTCCTCCTCTTCTTCCTTGTCACTGTCTTCATCCTCTTCCCTTGTCAAACTCTCCCTCTCATCTGAGTCGGCCTGCGAGGGGGACGCCCGAGCACCAACGTGCTCGCTCGTCAGAACTTCCGGTCCCGCCTCTTCCTGCTCCGTGCTATCGCGCTCTTCCGCTTCCCTCTTGCAGTAAGAGTAGCGATGATTCATGTGTTGAGAGTAAGACCCAGAGTGTGAGAAACGCTTTCCACATTTGTCACATTGATAGGGCTTTTCTCCAGAATGCAACCGCATGTGTTCAATCAAATGATGTTTGTGTTTAAATGCCTTTTTACAGATTCCACACTCATGAGGTCTTTTACCTGCAAAATAAGAACAGAGCCATGAAACAAAATCCTCACAAGGATTTGGGGGGCACTTCAGTTCACAGAAAGCATTCGTAGATTCATTTCTCCAAACGTCCTCAGGTTCACCAACATACCTGTGTGTTCGTATTTGTGTCTCAATAATGAGCTACTCTTTTGGAATATCTTATCACACAAATCACAAGCATACATTCCATTTTCTGTCTTCCGCATTTTCTTTTTGGGTGGTGTAGAGTCAGAGTCATTCTGATCCTCTACATTTGATACTCCTTCTGAGCTAGTGTCTTGCCTTTCATCCTAAAGGAAGAAGAGAAAATTTAATACCTAATTAAAAGATAGAGACCTATATAAAAGTTAAAAAAAACTCTACTAGAGCAAAAGCGCATGCATGAGTGGAGGAGAGGTGCAGAGAGGGAGAGAACCCTAAGCAGGCTCCATGCTCAGCCTGGAGCCAGTCGTGGGGTTTGATGCCATGACCTTGATACATGACCTGAGCCAAAATCAAGAGTCCAAGCCTTAACCGGCTGAGCCACCCAGGTGTCCTGATTTATACTTTCAATAACGTGACCAAAGCAAGCATACTACTCATCACTGTAGATGGGCTCCAAGGGTGGGGCTACATGACAGGTGGGGGTTGATACAGACAAAAGTGAGGCTGGGGGCAATGCAGTTCCAATGATGACAAAAACAAGCGATCAACTGATGAAAAGAAAGGACACCAAAAAAAAAAAAGAATGTAAAATGCATAGTAACAAAATTTACTTGGTTCCAAATGAATCATAACTTTATGAGAAATTTGCCAAAAGTATTAACTTCAGGGTTTGCTACATAATCACTAATTTGTAACTGCATCATTGTTTTCATTCTGGGTTTTACTAAGCAAAAGTTAAGATTTTATTTTTTAAAAGTGGTCTTTGAATCGTGTCCTCCAGGTGTTTTTTGAAAAGAGAGAAGTCTGCTCTGCTACTTTTGTAAAGAACAAGGTGACAAAACTGTGCAGAAGGGACTGCATTTTCAAACAAGAATATTTGCTCGTCAAAATAAATCTTTAGACTTTCAGCAGAATGAAAACATTTCAGCAGTCTCAGGGAGGCACTGTGTGCAGGATGCTCACGCAGGTAAACAATGCTTGGTAGAGGAATTGGGCTCCTCAAGATGCTGACAACTTTCCTAAGGTCTTCCATTCTACCGGCCCCAAACCCGCACGTTTTCTACGAGTTCAAAGGTTTTTCACAACATGTATAGTTCTGCAAGGTGGGAGAGGTGAGCCATTTTTCTGGGTCAATTGTGACCTGCCGGTATGCGCTGAAGTAACCTGATTACTTTCACTGCTATTTGATCTGGTCATATGATTAGGTGAAATGTGAGTGGATCCCCCTTCATCACCCAAAGGTGTGCACGGTGTTTTCTACACCAAGAATCTAGGTGAAGTCATTGGCCATGTGAGACTTTTTTTCAAGAGTAATCACAATTGCAGGAAGCCCAATCAGTAGCAATATTTAAGGGGAAAGAAAGCAGCAAATATGCATTTGAACAGGATATTGTAATTATGTTCGTTCCACCTACCGATAGCATATATTTGGATAAAAGATGAAATTTATCTCTGGTATTTGGTTGATTCAATCAGAAATTGATGAAAAAAATTGTGGGGGGGACATCAAGGTTAGTGACCTAGAAAATGTCTGGATCATGAGCCACACAATAGTCACACAAAATGGTTCTATCTAAAACCACATCGCGGATTTTGGGGGGAAAGTAAGGAGGCAAAGTATATATAGATTCACAACCATACTTCCTCATATATATTAATTATGACTGAATAGTGTTTTTGTTCACAGCTCATAAAGTGGTGAGCACATTCACTAGATGAACTCTTTGTATACTTAATTCTTGTTTAATTAAAGCCTTTAACAAACATAGGTGTTAACACACAAGAAGTAATAGCTAAGTTCTGCTGGGGTGAAATGTCTGTGAATGGCAACACAGTTTCATGTATTAGTGATCATACGGCAGAATCTGTTACTAATTTAGGAGTATAACTATAAAACCAGAAATCCAATTAGTGAGTATTCCAGTTTTTCTTTTGTTCCTTCAAACAGTCAAGTCTTTAGCTGAGACTTCTCATTATCACAGAGTAACACTTAAAACCTTGGATTAGTAAAACACTGAAATGGGATGCTACGAAAGTTAAAGCAAACATTCATCTATTTCTTTTCAAAAATGATAGTCTATAACAACCTGCTTGGCTCTACAGAGACTGATTTTTATTAGAAAAATTTCACTGAAGGAGCGCCTGGTTGGCTCAGCTGGTTAAGCCTCCAACTCTTGGTTTTGGCTCAGGTCATGATCTCGCAGCTCTGTGGGTTCGAGTCCCACATGGGGTCTGTGCTGGCAGCGTGGAGCCTGCTTGGGATTCTCTTTCTCTTCCTCTTTCTTCCCTTCCCCCACTAGTGAACATGCTCTCTCTCTTTCAAAATAAATAAACTTAAAAAAAACTTTTACTGAAATAGGTCAAACTAGCATTTTACCAAACAACTTCAGGATGGGGAGGCCTTTTTTTCTTTTTTAATTTATTATTATTTTTTACCTGATTCCCATTTGGCTGGATCACTTTCAAGGGTGGTTCCTGGACTGCAGGGCTGACTGTAGTCGAGTATGTGTAAGCCACCTGGGGAATCAGAATAGTCTGCTTATTGGCAGCTAGTGCTCGCAAGCATGGAACACTGTTCTGGTCGGCAATGGCCACGATCGTGGGTAACTGGGCAGTGACTGCAGGTATAGCAATATTTATGGGGTTGGCACTTGGTGGGATTACATTTACAACTGGTTCTGAGTCTGTAACACAACTGTCCTTTTGTGGCTCCTTTTTTGCACAAGACAAGTTCAAGGGTTCTTCCTGGACAGAATAAACACTGTTCTGGTAAACACTAGTGATAGTTGACCTTTCCAATAATTCTCCCTGTTGCTTTGGTAGTGAAAGATCAAGAGGTTCTACTTGTGGCTCTTCTTGTGCACCTTCCGCCGTGTACAAGTAACCCTGTGTATTTCTGGATGAGGAAAGGTTCAGAGGTGAGGGGGATGATGTACTACTTCTCGAACCATTGACGGTTGATCCCGCTGGTAAAACTGGAGAGTTAGTCATCTTCAGGGGACTCTGCAGACTTGCTGTGCTGTCCGGGTGTTCATTTGCATTTGTAGATTGAGGCTGCTCATCGTTCTTTGCAGGGATATTGGCTTTGCCTGGTTCGGGAGAAGATGGTTCAGAAGACTGCACTGAGATCTGTCCGGCTTGCATCTTTTCAAACCACTTTTTTACTACATCCAGTGGTAGGTTTACTGAATCAGCAATTTTTGAGAGCTCTTCTGCACTCGGTTGTGCATTCAAAGCATAATACGCTTTTAGAAGAGACAAGAGGTTCTTTAAAGGTGGCTGACTGGGAGACAAGTTGCCATCTCCACTTGATGAAACGGAGGACTCGGGCTTCTCAGCTTCTGGGGCGGGGAGTGGAGGAGGCTGAGCAGGCTGCTTTAGGTCATAGTGCTTTAACTCGGGAAGTGCATTAATATCTCCTGGACATTCGTCACACAGAAGGCAAGTGCTATCGTTCCCTCCTCCTTCAAAGCTTTTGTCCTTCTCAGATTTAACAGTGAGATCTTCAGGTAACTTTTCACTTTTGCAACTGTTTGTGGGGACTGGATTTTCTTTTTTTAAATTCTGAGGAACAACTTGAAGTTGGCTAGGCTGCTCAAGACTGTAGTTAATGATAATTTTGGTTGTTCCATCTTGATCAACCAAAGGAAGACTGATGGCGGAAATAACAGAATGGCCACCTTGCTGTATGGATGAAGCATTGATTGTTTCTTGTTCTTTGGATGCAAGATTGGCTTGATTATTCTCCAAAACTTGCCTTATTACATTACCATCTACTGCCACTTTAAGTACATTCTGAATATCGCTTAAATTGATACTTATGGGAGACACCAAACCAACTGTTGGCAGAACAACAGCTTGCACCACACCCTGAGGAGAACTGGTTGCCTGTAACGGGCCACCACCACTAAACACCCCATTTTGTAAAGGGGTTGAACAGTTGATTCCTGAAGCAACCACAATGGGTTTGAATTCATAATCCACAGGTTCAGTTTTAATTTGGTTTATAGAAAGTTGCTCTTGAAGGGGTTTATTCTCTATCTTTTGCCGTATCTGTGGTCGTGTGGGACTGCCTGGTGATGCCGAAAGAGATGGTGAGGAACACTGAGATGTCTTGAGTCCTGTTCTTGGTCGCCCATTCACAGGCATCAAGCTGATACATTTCTTGCTGCTTATGTGTGAGCTATAGGAACCAGAATGGGAAAAACGTTTCTTGCAGTTTGGGCATTCATATGGCTTCTCTCCTAAACAAAATAAATTATATTCACTGAATTATTACACATACATTTTTATGTGTCCACATTTTCCTTTAAACAAACAGTATCAATTTAAAAAGAAGTTACCGTGGATCTTGTTATACAATTTTATTGAGAATCATCATTTGAAGTTCAAAACTGACATAAATGCTATGAAGAGTAATAAAACCTTAGTCTGAAGTACATGCGCTAACCAGTAAGGGAATCTTCGCAGCCTATGTATATAATATTTCTGCTAACCTTTAAACCTTCAACTAATTCTAAATAATTACAGCTGTCCCTTCAACAACATGGAATTGAACTGCATAGGTTGACTTACACATGGAAGGTTCTCAATAAATACAATACAGTACTGTAAATGTATTTTCCTTATGACTTTGTTAACAATGTTTTCTTTTCTCAGCTTACTTTATTCTAAGAATACAGTATATGATACATATATAAAATAGGTGTTAATTGACTACTTATGTTATTGGTAAGGCTTGTGGTCAGGAGTAGGCTATTAGTCATCAAGTTTTTGGGAAGTCAAAAGTTGAATGTGGATTTCTGACCGGACGGGGCGTCAGCACCCATAACCCCTGCAATGTTCAAGGGTAAAATGTACATCTACTCTTTCAAATGATCTTTGTTACCCTATTTCATCTACCTGTGCTATCTTCTCTATTTCACTATACTTAACCAGCTGTAGGAGAAATTAGAAGAAAGAAAAGTTAAGTGAAATCTCCCAAAAGACTTTTCTTTCTTCTAATTTCTCCAATTTATATAGTCAAGAATAGATATTGGTACTTAAGTAAGTGAAATCTCCCAAAAGACTTAAGTACCAATATCTATTCTTGACTGTATAAATCATATGAATATCTACCCTTCCCATATCCACAAGGTTTTAAGTTTTCCTTGAAAAGATTTTCTCAATGGGAAGAAAACTTAAAATATGAGGTATTGCTATGAGCCATGGCTTAGTAAACTGGGAGGTATGTACTCCTGAAGATATGAGGCAGTGTTCCAATGGGCACGCAAAGCTTTCTTACAGTTTCAATTTTAGTGACAGTAGTTACAGTAATTGAAAACATTTTAATATTAAAACACAGATTATACTATGGAGACTAATAAAACATTTGTGTGAATTGTTAGGCAAATAACCACAATGTCCAAGAAGCACCTTGCTTGTACAGGCCTTTGTTGCTTCCCTAGACCTTCAGGGGTACAAGGCATTTATTCCTCTTGGCTGTTACGGATACTTTGGTAGAAACATTTGAAAAGCATGGAGCCAAATGGAACATTTTCATACAAACCTAATTTTTACTTTAATTTTAATTTATAGTTCATTCATTTATAATTTATAGTTTTCAGGCTGTGAGTCTCAATAAGGTGGGAACCTGAGTCTTCTGTGCCATTTATCTCTTGAAACTGTTGAAGTGTAGGTCACAAAAATGCTCACTAAACCTTTCATAGATGAATGAATGGCTAATTGCATGATTATGAAAGACAGTGATGCTAATTTATCTTAGTATCAAAATAAAGCTCTTTCTCTCCTCTGTTCTTTTTAAGAATTAAAATGGAAGCTGTGGGAAAGTCGGTGTAAACTCTTCTAATAATGTAATTTCAGTGCAAAGTTTTTAAAAAGCGAGTTATATTTTCTCAAAGTATAATTACTTGAAGAAGACTCGGATATTAGAACTGGAAGCGATCTAAGATGCCCTCTTGCTCAGTAAAAGAGTTCATTTTATACCCTTGCAATAAAAAATTCATTTTATATCATCCTTGACTTTGGCTAGCCTCCTGCTTCAGTTCCTTTATTAAAAGAAAGTTATTACCTGCTGGACAGATCTATGGAACATGGTCTAGTCTGGTTCTGCTGAGGATCATGAATTTGGGTTCAAAACTTGGCTTTGTCACTTACTATTCTCTTCTTTCCAAACTTCAGTGTTTTGGTATGTAAATAAATGTAGATATATCTTCATTAGATCGTTACAGCAGTTATATGTCATAATATAACAAAACTTTTTCTGTGGTTGCAATACATGTTAGTGATTCTTTTAAAAAGTAATTCTGGGGAGCGTGGGTGGCTTAGTCAGTTAAGTGTCTGACTTCAGCTCAGGTCATGATCTTGTGGTACGTGAGCTCAAGCCCCGCATTGGGCTCTGTACTGACAGCTCAGAGCCTGGAAGCCTGCTTCACATTCTGTGTCTCCCTCTTTCTCTGCCCCTCCCCAGCTCTCTCTATCTCTCTCTCTCTCAAAAATAAATAAACATTAAAAAAAGAGTAATTCTACTGAGAGCTAGGTTGAGTACTAAGCCAGAGTTCTCTTGTTATAACAATACCTACTCTCCTACCCTAGTCCACCCTCTGATGCCACACAGAATAAGTCTAACTTTTTTTTTCTGAAACCTAGACTTTCAAAGTGATAATGGACTGTCATCTGCATCTTTAGACTTCCCTCGTGTGGATTAAATATATCCAGATCCTTCAAAGACTCCTTGTAGGTCATGGATTTTAGAACCCTTACCTACTTGTTAAGTTTAAGTCATCTCTAAGAAATTCTCCAGTTCATCAATATCTTTCCAAAGGGATGCCTGAAATATGATTCGATACTCAAAATGCATTGGGTGAATTTCCAGTGGGGTGAAACAAGGGATGTGTTTTAGTAGATCTCTATTTTAACATTTTAAATTATTGGATAACATTTTTAGATGAGCTATATGCTTGTTCTCTTGCTGGAGACACTCAAAAAATAAGAATCCATAATATAGATTATTTTTATCTTCACAAATAGCCTTATGGCTATTGCCTTATGCGTTGGTGGCTAAGGCAACGACGTTGGGAGTCAGGATACCTTCACTGGGGCTCTGGCTTTGCCATGGAGAGGCTGAGTGACTTTGGATAGGTTAATTAAGCTCTATGAACCTCCATTTTCTCATCAATAAAAGGGAAGAAGTAATAGCATCTATCTCATAAGGCTATGGTGAGGACTATATGAGCTTACATACACAAATAACTAGAATGTGGCTGCAAATAGTTAAGTATCCAATAAATGCTAGTTATCATTATTATTGTTGGGAGTTACCTGATATTTTATCATTGCCAGAAAGTGCAGAACAACTGTTGTAAAGCCAAATCCACTATGTTTGTTGGAAAACCTCTTGTTTCTAACTTCCTAGCTTTATGGTTTATAGCTAGAGTATATCACCTAATTAATCTGTCCAGCAACCCTGGACAGGTTAAACCCTGGAGGTGGCATCAGGAAGTTGTGCTGTAAAAAGTCAGATGTCCTATGAATACTGATTTCTTTTCTGTAATGGTGGAAGTGGGTGTTTGGTTGCATCTGATGTAAAAATTTTCCAGGCTAAAGGTCCTACGGCTATCGAACAAACCTAACTTATTTTCTGGGGAGGATCCTAGCCTGGGAGCAGGAGCTCTTTTGTGTCACCTCTGAGTGGAGGTGGACCGGCTCCTCATCGGAGCTCAGCTCCCACACGTGGAGTTCAGATGATGGGGAAAACTTTCACGTGAGTCTGCACAGGCCTCATTTTCATGGTATCAGAAGATAGCAACAATTCCGGTAGTTTTAGGGAGTATGATTTGAAGACCCCGATTCAAAATGCAGCTGAGGACAAAATTATGGAGGCTTCTTTAAGGCTATGAAGCTCATCCATTACTAAATACTCTAAACAGTGCTTTCAAAACTATCTGTGGTAAAGGACCTTTTTTTTTCTTTCATTTTTTTCATTTTAAATTTCCAATCTTAAGATTGATATTGTATAAAATATAATAAAATTGTCACAGTATTTTCTTTGTACAATAGTTTCTGAATGCTTGCTCTCAATTTCTGTGTATGTCTTTGCAAGAACGAAGACACAAAAAGTCACAAAAAGTTTACAGATTGGTACCAGTCCTGGGTGGACACTGAGCAGCCCTGCTCGGTCATCTCCTCTTGGAATAAACCAGACCGTCAGAGCGCTGGACCCTTGGATTGTGTCCGAGTGGCTACCTTGGAGAAATGCTTTTCCTGAACTGCATTTTGGTGAAATATCACTGGTTTCCTAGTGGATAATTTTGTTTTAAAAAGAAAACCTTATCAAATTCTCTGCTGTCTTATTTTGAGGATATTTGGGGAAAGGATATAAAATGTATTTTGCTCTTTCCCCTTTACGATTCTCCAAGGAACGCTTTCTCTACGGACTGAGTAGCAAGAAGAGTGATGCTTTTTCTAGTGACTGATTCATTTTACTTATGGACTGTCTGGGTCTTGATTCGGGACGTAGTTTTCTTATTTCTAAACCTTAGAGTCTGCTCATGTGCATGGCATTTCAGCATGTGCATGGCATTTCATGGTATTCGTTTGGTTTCATGTTTACTTCATGCCTGTGTTACTTTCTTAACTTTACTGTCCTAATGTATTTTTAAATTAAAATTCCCTGCTGTACTAAAGGCATGCAAGCCTCGTATGAAGTAACTTGAAGAGCAGGACAGATATAAATACAGGAGGCAGAGTACGGGGGGTGCACTGTGATCCACGATGTGGCCTAGATTGTCACCAGCTCCTTCAGCTGCCGCAGCAGCAGTGTACTGCTAACAAGCTTACAGAAAGCTCTCGACCATCCGAACTTCTAAAATTATTCTGTTGGTATTACAGACAGTAGCTCCCCACTTTCTACTTGACCATGACTGCCTTTTGAATGTCAATACAGAATTGTGTGATTATATATCAACTTCCTGTTTCTAGCCCTGCATTTTAATCTTTGGTGCAATCGATCAGTGCTTCCCAATTCTATATCATCTGCGGGTTGACGAACCCTCCTATACAAGTGCAATAGGACCGACCATGCGATATTCACTTTGTACATGACTCACACTCTAAATTTTATTTTTTCCTTCCTTTACCCCCGATCTCAACATTTAAGAAAACTCTCCTGAGTTAGCTAGATCTCTATCAACAACTTCAAATCATCTGTGGTAAGAAAATAATAGGTCATTAAAATCGTATTATTGATGAAAAATTTTCAACAGCCCACGAGCTTCTCTACGAAATAGGATCTTGTGGCAGACTGCAAAAGGCCACCTTTACTTTCCAGAAGTATTAAAGTGTGATAATAAATAAATGTCTTTGCAACAATCTTGGTTTCAACAAAAGTGGTAACTTTAATAGTATTTAGCTGTAATACGGTAAAATTTCTAGAAATGTAGTTCCAAAATAAAATAGAGATATCACCAATCACCCCTCACAAGGCCACCCACTGTACTTTTTCTGTAGGATGTTTGTAAGACGTGAATGTACATACGATAATTTTCACGAAGAAGTAAGCAGTGTGCAGACAATCATAATTTCTCATTAATTAGAAAATGGTTCTTTTTCACTGAAACTATTTAAATCTAAAATAATACATCAAAATCGATCAGGAGATGAACAGATTTCATAGTGCCATGTGGGTTGCTACCAAGTTTTCTTTACAGCTTTTGTTGAAGTAGAGCCTCTAAAGAAATGCCAATACAGTTCTTTGTAAGTTTCTAAAACAGACATATTTTTATCATGTAGTATCATTTTATAAGTAACAATTTAGAAAGTGATCTGGAATAGAAAGGTGAAATGATACGCGAACACATTTTTCTTTTAAATTCTCAGTGCTGCCTCGTCTGGCGGGCTCCACATCGCCCTGCACGCCATTTTCTATCTGGAGTTTCCATTTCTACTTCTCTCATGTAAAGAATGTCTTCATCTTACTTTCTTGTGCAAATTGTGACTTGTGTATATATCTTTTGTCCTTCCCTAGTTAACTGTGCAAAAGAGGCAATGAAATTAACATCCATTGGAAACCTAAAGGAGGCTGTTCTTCTCATTAAAACATGCCATATTCTGATTAGGAAATTTGGAGCATGTCATATTATATTAGCTTAATGTGCTTCAGTTAAAGATTAAGACTCCAATAATGTCACTTAGAAATAGAAAATTTCTCCAGATAAGGCTTTATCCTAAAAGAAAAAGCAAGAAGTTTCTGATCATGTGTGTAGACCGCATGTTATGATAGATTTATTTATTTCCACATATGCTATGATATTCAACATGTAGAAAGAAAACAAATATTTACCACTGTGGATTCTTAAGTGCTCTTTTAGATGATGTTTGTATTTGAAAGCTTTTCCACATTCAGTGCACTTGAACTTACGATTACCCCCAGACTGTGTCACATGTCTCTGTAAGAAAGAATTGATATTTTAATTATAAAGCAAAAAAGCTTTGGACATAAAAGAACAGCCAATCTGCCCAAAGTATTATTTTGGTGAATTCTGCTTCTCAAAGGCCTCGAACTGAGGCAGTCACAAAAATCTAACACTGGGAATATTACCAAACAAAGGGCGATGATGGGAACAGAATTCTGACATGGAGAAAAAGCTCCACTTGCTCATTTAGAGTAAGTATTAGAATCATACTTTATTGAGAGTAATACAGTATTTAGCACAAATAAGATTTGTGCTAGAAACCAGAGATTATCTTTTCTGCAGGTCAAGCTTTTTCAAGTAGTTCATCTTAGATGCCTGATATTTCCAAAATGTACCTTAATCTGATAATTTAAAAATACTTCCATCTTTTCATCCAAATATGGATTATTATAGTAGCTTTCTGTTTGGCTTATCAAATTCCCACTTTTATATATTTCAAATCTATTCTGCACTCTTAGATTATTTTCCAGGTCCCATTACTTTATTTATTTACTTTTATTTATCAATCATTAAATTTATTTATTATTAAATTAAAAAAAGTTTTTCAGTGAAGTATGGCTGACACACAATGTTACGTTAGTTTCAGCACACAGTGCAGTGATTCAACAACTCCATGTGTTGTGCTGTGCGCACGAGAGTCCACCATCTGTCACCATACAACACTATTACAATACCACTGACTATATTCTCTATGCTGTACCTTTCGTCCCCATGCCTTGTTCATTCCATACTGAAAGTCTGTGTCTCCCACTCCCCTTCACCCATTTTGCCCATCCCCCACCCTCCCCTTTGGCAACCACCAGTCTGTTCCCTGTGTTTGAGTCTGTTTCTGTTTGTTTTGTTCGTTAATCATACAAAAGTACTGCTTGAATTGAGTTGTATCATAAACCTCACAAACCACAAATTGCTCATAAACCTCCAAAGGCTCCCCGTTAACACCTGAATATAGATTCTGAGTCTGTACATTCCAAGTTTATGGCTCTTGAGTTTCCAGGCTTATTCTTCACCGGCTCTCTAGAAGAAGGTCATTCCTCAGTCACTTAGTGAGTCTTGGTGTTGGCATATATACTGCTCTTCTCTATCTCCTTGCTTTGGTTTATACTATTCCTTATTTCTTGGCTATATTTCCCCACAATTAGGACTATTAAGATTCTACCCATACTTCAAAGACTTGACTCCAGTACTACTTGCTTCACGCTCACCCTCGCTAAAATCTCCCTTCTTTTGTTTTTCATACAAAGGAAGGAAGGAAAGAGAATAAGTACTTACTAGGTATCAGGCCCTACTTCATCCAAACCTATGGCTTAAGTACCAAGCATATGGTGACAACTCCCAACAGTATTCTCTCTAGACCTCTTACCCATAACTCCAGACTCTCACAGCCAACTGAGTCCTTCATATTGCCAGTTGGAAAGCGATGGGCATGTAAAGCTTTACATGATTAACGCTGAACCCTTAATTTCTCTTCTGAGAATCAGCTCCTCGTCTGGTGTTTCTTGTCTTTGTAAACGATGCCCTCATTTATTTGATCATTGCTTAGGCTCTGAACTTAGGAGTAATCCTTGATTCTTATCTTTCTTTTACATTTTACACCTTTACTCAATCCATCAGCAGGCCATCTGAATACACTCTGAATCTAACATTCATCATTATGTCATGTCTGTCACTACCAGTGAGTTCAAAGCCACCACCACCTTCAGCCTGGATTATAGCAATAGCCTCCAAATAGTCTCCTGGCTTGTAAATGATCTCTCTGCTTTCATTCTTGTCTCTCTTGATCTACTCTCCACCCAAGAATCACTGTTCCCTTAAAAATAAAAAAATAAAGATAAAACTCAGTATCCTTCAAAGGCCTCCCTGTCACACTGTAGAATAAAATCAAAAGGTTCTATCATGGCCTATAGAAGGGGATACATCATCTGGCCCCTAATGCCTCCCTGGTCTCACCTACCTTTCTTGAGAACCTTTTATTCACACTGGCCTCCTTGCTGTCCTTTGGTGGTGCTGGGCAGGCTTCTGCCTCGAGGCCTTTTTATGTCTCCCTTTGTTCCCTTTGACTGGAACACCCTCCCCCCAATCTTTCCACGACTAGCTCTATCCTTTCATTCGGGTCTTAGTTCAGATGTCCTAGTCCCAGAAAGTCCTCCCTATCCTTACAAAAGTAGCAACTTTCTTCACTTTTTATTCTCTTACTCTATTTTTCTTCATACTATCTGTCCTTATATTTTATATCACCTACTAATATTCGCTCCCTATTGTCAGGATCTTTGCTTGTCTTATTCACTATTGTGTCTTTAACACACAGAACAGGGCCTGACAAGTGACAGAAACACAAATATGCATCTAATGAATAAATTAACAAGACATGGAAATTCTTATCTTTAAGTCATGGCATGATTTTCAAAGGCAGCAAGATAGATATTCTACTCAGGTTTGCTGCCCCGTAACCTAAATTGTTTCCAGGACATCTGGGTAATATTTCCTCACGTACTGGTCCCTGTAATAATCACACCTCTTTTCTGACCTTTGTCTGACCACGTGCTTCATCTACAAAGCCCGCTACCTTTGCATCCATCAGAAAAATCACCACAAAACTGGCTTTCATGTTCAGTAGAGATACCATGACTTGCTTCAATAATGGTATCTCTTGCTTTCACCATTAGTTCTACCTGTGCTTTTGATATAAGAAACTTTTCTTTGACAAGGGCCCTTGGTATAGAGAGGGTTATAGGGTCGCCATTTGCAGTTTGGCTCTGCTCCCCAAACGTCACATGAAGAGGCTCTGTTCCCAAGGCTTGTCTGTGAGGACTCTCGGATGGAAAAGGCACCCTTCCGCACTGTCCCTGATAAGACCTGCATAGGGACAGATGTAGACAGCTGGTCTTTGTCTTCAGTAGTTCCTTCTCTGTATCAATTTCCTCCTTCTTTTGGTATTCTCCTCAATTTCAAGTGTTCCTTCACAGACTTAACCATTAACCTAACTAAGGAAAGCTTGATCCTACACTTCCTGATTGACATCCTCTCCCCCTTATCTTATGATTTTGTGAGCATTATTGCCAAAGTCCTGAGAAGACAGGTTGATTCTCGATGATTCTGTTTCTGCTATAATTTTTTTTTGTTCAGTTTAGCTATCATCTTAGAAAGGGTCTAATTTGTTCTCTATGAGGTATATGACTTCTATTACGTACATACAGAGGGAAGAGTTCTCATGCATTCAGGTTTATAGATATTCATAATCCTTTGACATAAGAAACTGGACATGAGGCCCAACTAAAACACAAACCCTTCAAATATCCTGTGCAGCTGAATAATTGGATTTTTACAGTCAGAATTATGTTGATATTAATTTGATTATTTAGAGTTGACACTTATCACGATCTTATAAAAGAAAGATAAGTGGCCAAAGTTTCTTAGCCTTTAATCCTTATGTATAGAGCTAACAGTTCAAATGTAATTTATGGAACAGTCTTGGTTAACACATGAAAAATTGAGGCAAAGCAACACAGAAGTAGAAGAAATCATATGAAAATTGAGTTTTCAGAATGAAAATGGTTAGAATCTAAACTTTAGATTCTTAGAGGAAGCAACTTGCCTTATTAAACAGAACACAATAACTTACACTGAGAATAAGTTTTACCAGAAAACTGTTTTTATTATTATTTGCTTTCCTTTCTAATTTGGCCAGTACTTAGTCATATGGTTTATGAAACCCAATATTTATTTTTCCTACACTGAAAATTTTAGTAGCATTTTGAAATCTAGTTCAAAACTTAAGGGAGGTATTTGTTACGGTATAAGCAAAATAATTAAATTGAGATGCAAGGGATCTTATCTAAAAAAGAGAAAAAACTTAGTTACCTCTAAAATAACATTTATATGCGTTTTGTAACTCTTTGTAACTCAGAAATGACGAGATAATTCAAATAATCTCTTTAATTTTTGTAAGGCTGCCAACAAGACACTGTCTAGTGCATTCCTTTAAGTATATCGGAACCATTGCCTTCTGTGGAGGGTTGAGAGTGAATTCTCAGTCATTTCACTTACTTGATCTCTTCCTGATTTATGTGACGTCATGTGACGTTCAAGTTGGGTTCTGTATGCAAAGGTGTAACTGCACAGGGAGCAACTAAAGTTATCTTCATTCTTTTCATGGCGATATTTAATGTGTTCTTTCAGAGAGGTAAAGCGTTTATAGCCTCTATCGCAATATGGGCAGGTGAGTAACTGGGAAAATGCATCTGGTGTTCCTGTAAAAGAAAGATCGTATATTTTGAATTTAAAATATTCAGAAAATATTACCAAAGCTACAACTGAGTCTCTCTGCTCCGTGCCAGATACCATGCTACTCACTTCATATTTGATCCCTGATACAAGGATACTCATCTCTATTTAATAAAAGAGAAAACTAGAGGCTCAGAAAGGTAAAATAACTTAAAAGTCACAAGGCCAGTAAATGATAAAGTCAGGATTCAAACATGCGCTGTCCAACTTCAAAGTCCCGTATCTTTTTACTAACCCATAAATCTTCCTTGCTTTTTGTATGGTTAATTAGACAAAGAAAACAAAGGTAAAATTAGAATATAGGTTACATTTGCAAATGTTTATGTATTCAAGGGGACTTATACATCAGAATAGAATCTTTCTATTGGTTACAATGTCATCATCATTTATTTAACCTTCATTCTTTCACATTTGGAAATGACACTGTGCAATAGATTATCATCAGACAGGAAGTAGTCACAATTAGAGTATGTTTCCAAGATACCCCTGCAGTTAGGTGTGGCCATATGACAGAGTTCAGACCAAAACAGCTGTGTACTGGAGGAGAAATGAGAAGCAAGAGCCAGACCTAGGCCTGGCCCACAAGGACCTCCCATCCATACTTCTTCATGTCCTTTCCCTTACTGAAACACCATGATACATTTTCTGTAAGATTTTATATGGATAAATATATAGGATGCTTTCAAAAAATAAAAGCAATACGGGAAAACTGGAGTTCACGGAATGAACCATATTTTTACATATGGAAACACCTAAGCCTGGAAATCCTAAAACATGATACCATTTTGCCATTTACTACTGTTTAAGAGTGGTTTTACATATTTATTTCTTCAAAATGTAAGTTCCTAAATGATTATTGTAAACAGTACCTCTATCTTCATTTTGAATTTCTTATTGAAAAAAGACTATCAAAGAAAATTTCATAAACAGTCTCAAAATCCTTCGTACACATATATTAATTTTATTGAAATTCAAGTCCATATAAATTAAAAGTCTTGCTCAATAACCAGCCTGCAAATAATAGACTGACCACCTGACCCCACGTAGCTTGTTAATTATGTTGAAATATGTATCAAACATATGAATAAAACCAAACAACCAAATCCCCCAAGTTTACGGGTATCTTTATTATCAGCTGGCAAGGCAACTGGAACCAGAGACAGTTCTGTTGGTGACGTCTCTAAAATGACCTACTTCTGTGAGGACTAGATTAGCCACATGAAATTGTTTTGGAAATCATGTTGTTTTGTCTAGTATGAATTTCCTACTTGTACAGACAAATAGGAAATCAACATTTGGGACATTCTCCTTGCCACAGTACCTAGGCCCTAATATTGATGTTAGCTGGTTCCGGTGGCAAAAGTCCAAGTCAGCCACTGCAGGTGCTTCATTATTGGCACCAGAATCACAATGTGATTTCCATTACTTAAGCTGCTCACACTCCATAGCGTAATACAGCTGTCTGCTCTCATTATGTTCTATTTTCTTCTTTGCCTTCGCCATTAATAAGCAAGATACTAATAATTTTATAAAATGATAGGTTGCTTATATTTTGCCAGCAAGTTGTAATTTTCATAAATCAGTATCTACTGAATTTCTCATACATGTGAGATATGAATTTATATTTTAGATACAAGCATAAAACAGTGAAAAGCAAATCTGAATATTTGACATAATAAGCAAATTATATAATGAACAGGCTTGAAAGTTAAATAAAAACTTTTGTTTGTATTTTTGAAAAATACTGTATATATATACATTGTTGTTAACAATGCAGGCTTGTCATGTAAGGAAGAAGACAACTAAAAAATCCAACCTAGGTCTGACTACTTTTGTGAATAATTTCCTTATGTATCTATAACTAAGAAAATGCTTATTTAAAAAAATATTTAATTTTAGTGTCCTAAACTCCTTTGCTAGGTAACAAACATTTCAGACTGATAGGAATACTTGATACAAAAACTCTGAAAAATCTTCTTCATTTGCGCCCCAGTGATTCAGAATTTGTGAAACTTCAACCTGCTGAAGTGAAGTTTGCTCTTTCACAATTTATGAAGTGTAGGAGAGCATGTTTAATCCACTAAAATGTTAAAAACTTAAGGGCTTCTAAGGATAACCAGATGGTGCCAGTGTGAAAGAATATCTACTGTGGAATACTTTCTTAGCAGTACACCCGAAAGGAATGAATACCTGAATTAAAAACATATTCCATAATTTAAATGTTTTACTAATTGAGAATGGGTGGGGCACCAACTTTTATGGGATTTTACTGTGTTGATTAGTAGCAATGAACTTTACAACATTTAACCTTACTTGATCTGTGCAATGAAACAGTTTTCATTATTTTCTTTTGCTGAGGCTTTCTGAACAGATTTTTATTACGTAAAAATATCCATTTATATACATTAAAAACTTTTTATTTCCTTTTCATCTTTATTATAACCTATTGCTTCTTCAGGTGAAATGTTAACCAATTTTCTTTAAGGAAAAAACCCCTGAGAAATTAAAGTAGAAATGGTAGGGCCTTACAGGATTATAATACCTGTAATTGCAGACTCTCCAAATATACAAATAGATCAACAGAACACTATTCATAAAGTCGTGATGCTATGTCCCCAGGGGCAATAATCTATAGTCTTCAAAAAAATGTGTCCTTTTGGCAAACTGGAGGGATGAGTTCTAGAGTGCCCTACTTCTATTTCCTTTGTCACTAATTTAGTTACAGAAAATCGTATCTATTCTGAGATGAAATTTCTATATCTGTTCTTTTTCCTAGCTGATTTCTGATTTCAGGAAGGTACAGTTGACTCTGCAATGGAATCTAGTTTGTTTTCTATACCATTCGTTTCCAATTTCTTTCAAATATTTTAAAGGTGATTGCTACAGTAACATTTATTTAGTGCCAAAAAGTTGATATACTTAGGTATAAATCTAATGAAGTATATATGATATTTACATGAGGAAAACTATAAAACTCTTGAGGAAAAAAAATCAAAGAACTAAATAAATGGAGAGACATTCAATGTTTAAAGGTAGGAAGACAATATTGTCAAGATGCCAGTTCTTCCCAACTTGATCTTCCCAACTTGATTCAACGCAATTCCAATCAAAATCTGAAGAGTTATTTTATTGCCATCGACAAACATTCTAGTGTTTATATGAAGAGGCAAAAGACCCAGAAAAGCCAGAACAATATGGAAGGTGAAAAATAAAGCTGGAGGACTGATACTACCTGACTTCAAGACTTATTATAAAGCCATAGTAAATCAGGACAGTGTGGTATTGGTGTGAGAATACAGAAATGGACCAATGGAACAGAGTCAGAAATATCCTCATAAATACAGTCGACTGGTCTTTGACAAAAAAGCAAAAACAATACAATGGAGTAAAGACAGTCTCTTCAACAAACAGTAAAGGAACCACGAAACATCCAGAACATGCTTTTATATAAAAGCGAATCTAGACACAGACCTCACACCCCTCACAAAACTTAACTCACCATGGACCACAATCCTAACTGGAAAATGCAAAACTATAAAGCTCCTAGAAGATACCAGGAGAAAACGTAGATGACCAAGGGTATGACAACACTGTTTTTAGATACAACACCAAAGGCATGATCTATGAAAGAAAGAATGGGGAAGCTGGGCTCCATTAAAATGAAAAACTTCTGCTTTGTGAAAGATAGTATCAAAAGAATTAGAAGACAAGTTACAGACTGGGAAAAATGTCTGCAAAAGACATGTCAGATAAAGGACTATTATCCAAAATATACGAAGGACTCTTAAAACTCAACGATAAAAAAATCAAATAACTTGATTACAAAATAGTCCAAAGACATTAGCAGACACCTCAGCAAATAAGATACACAGATTACAGGCAAGTATGAAAAGATGCTCCACATCATATGTCATCAGGGAAATGCAAATTAAAACAGTAAGATACCACTACACGCCTGTCAGAATGCGCAAAATCCAACAAAACACTGACACCACAAAATGCTGGCGAGGATGTGGAGCAACAGAAACTCACCCTACTGGAGGGAAGGCAAAGTGGTACAAGTGGTGCAGCCTCTTGGGAAGACAGTTTGGCAGTTTCTTACAAAACTGAACAGACTCTTAACTTACCATAGGATCCAGCACACACACTTCTTGGTATTTACCCAAGGAGTTTAAAACTTATGTCTACACAAAAATCTGCCATAGATGTGTATAGCAACTTCATTCATAATTGTCAAAACTTGGAAGCAACCAAGGTGTCTTTCAGTAGGTGAATGGATAAATAAGCTGTGATACATCCAGACAATGGAATATTATTCAGCACTAAATATAAATGAGCTATCAAGCCATGAAAATGCATGGAGGAACCTTAAACACTTACTAAGTGAAAAAAAAACAACTTAAAAAGGCTGTAAGATGTATAATTCCAACTACATGACATTCTGGAAAAGGCAAAACTACGGAGACACAAAAAGATCAGCAGTTTCCAGGGGTGAGGGTAGGTGGAGAAAGGTGAACAGGCAAAGCGTGGAGGATTTTTACGGCGTTGAAAATATTCTAAAAAGATATAATGACAGATACAGGTCATTATACATCTGTCCACACTCAAAGAAAGGACATCAAGAATGAACCCTAAGGGAGACTATGGACTTTGGGTGATTATGATGTGTCAATGCAGGTTCATCCTCAGTAAAAATTACCATTCTGGTGAGTTATGTTGATAATGAGAGAAGCTATGCACACGTGGGGGCAGGGGATATATGGGAAATATCTGTACCTCTGTTTCACTTTTGTTGTAAGCCTAAAACTTCTCTAAAAAAGTCTTTTTAAAAAGTTGATTATTTAGATATTAATTTGTATCTATCCTCCAAACTGGGAACCCAGAAAAATCAAACTGGATTTAGAATTTTAATACTTTATTTTTAAAAATATTTTTTAACGTTTATTTATTTTTGAGAGACATAGAGACAGAGCATGAGCAGGGGAGGGGCAGAGAGAGAGGGAGACACAGAATCTGAAGCAGGCTCCAGGCTCTGAGCCGTCAAAACAGAGCCCATCACGGGGCTCGAACTCACAAACCGTGAGATCATGACCTGAGCTGAAGTCGGCCGCTTAACTGACTGAGCCACCCAGGCCCCCCAAGAATTTTAATACTTTAAATATCCTTAAACATTACAAGCAACTTCTTAGTTCTTGGTGCAGATCTTGCATAAAATTTCTTATAGGAATATTTGCTTGCTGTTTGCATCTGTTTCTAGTGGATGGAAGAGGAGAATAATAGCTTATTTCCTTCCAGAAGAGTATGAACATATTAGTATTGCATTTTGCCACTTAAAAATGTTTATTTATTTTTGAGAGGGAGAGAGAGAGAGACAGACAGACAGACAGTGGGGGAGGAGCAGAGGGAGAGGGGGACAGAGGATTTGAAGTGGGATCTAGGCTGACAGCAGAGAGCCCGACGCGGGGTTTGAGCTCATGAACCACAAGATCATGACCTGAGTGAGCCGAAGTCCGATGCTTAACCAACCGAGCCACCCAGGCGTCCCAGCACTTTCCCACTTTTTATACACTGGCTGTTCGTATCAGAATGAATGGACTAGAGCAGATATTAAAAAAAAAAAAAATTTGTCTCCGAATCACTGTTTTGAACCATATACTCATGTTTTTGCTTGCTAGAATAGTGGGGAAAAAAATCAAGAGGCAGTTAAGGGTCATCCTAGCTCCCTCTATGTGCTGCCATGTGAGTGAATGGAAATCAATAACCAGACACTGTTCTAAGCATTTCACTACAGTGGTGTTATCACTATATACAGGAGATGCCACTTATTCAATACATACAGCTATCATAAAAATGTCCCATTCGTTAAAGAGATTATTTTCTATAGGCACCTGCAATAGATTCTAGTTTTCGAGAGAGTTCCCTAGAGTAGAGTAGTTCCCATTGTAGAGTTATGGAAATAATCCTTTAAAGATGAAAGCAAAAACAACCGTGAAGCTCCATTTACCATTTTCATCATGACCACTGGCTTCTGGTGTGCCCTGCCTCTGGTCCTCTTCAGGTGCCTCAGGGTAAATGACAGCAGTGTCTTGTTGTTGCAGGAATTCTTCAACATTAGGATCATGGTTATGTTCATTTTCTGCATCTGAGTCACATTCATCATCTTTTACTAAAAGAAATGCATACTTTATAGAAAGCAATTCACCGCTAAGTTGTTACAAAGCTTTTCTAGAAAAGAAATTATTTTCCTTAAGAAAATACATTACTGTTCTCAAATTTGTAGGAAATATTTACCAAAAATTAAAAACGAAATTCACTCATTCTGTTGGTCTCTATTAAGAAGTATTTTATGTTTTTAAAAATGTTTATTTATTCATTTTGAGAGAGAGAAAGAGGGACAGGAAAGAAAGAGAGAGGGAGAGAGAGAATCCCAAGTAGGCTCCATGCCGTGAGCACAGAGCCTGATGTGGGGCTCAGTCCCACGAATGCAAGATCATGACCTGGGCTGAAACCAAGAGTCAGACACTTAAACAACTGAGCCACCCAGGCACCCCTATTGAGAAGTCTTTTAGAAAGTGTTATAATGAAAGTCTTGAAATTTTCACAATATCCCTTTTAAACTTTAGAGTTGTACTTCTAGTCACTGATAAACAAGACAGACAAGCTAATACAGTTGACTGACTTCTTAACTTCTCAATGATAAAGCAAGGATAAAAGGAAGAGAAAATGTGAGTTCTCAAACTTTAGTCCCTTCTAGCAACCTATTGGCTATTACAGTTGTAGCTTAAATCTGAGTCACTCTCAATATAAACCACTTTGAAGTCAGTTGAGTTACGTGATTTCTTAGAAAACTGTTAATAGTTACCTAAGAAAATTTTTTAGCAAGACTCAAAGAGTATCAGATCCATAAAACTTATCTTCTTTAGTATTCATATGTATATGTGTATACAAATATCTTTATATATATATATATATAGCTATTCTTTCTCTATTTCTGCCTTAATAAATGTTTAACAATGGGATCAGGGCAAAAGAATTTTTTTTTTTCAGTTAGAAAGATTCAAGAGATAATGGAACGCTTTCAACTTTGAGAAGGTACTCCAGAGAGCTGCCGAATTTCTAAAGCAGGACTGCTGCACTATGGCTTTCCTCCATTTCCTCAGCCGGCTCCAGAGGACCGTGTCTACTCCACGGTGGTGCTAACTGTAATGGGTTGTACGGCTCCCTGGTGTCTCAGGGCTGACTTCTTTATACGCTTCAGGCTTAATGGTCAGTCCTAAATGTGTAAAACAGCATTTCCCAGCAGACTAAAATAGGGCCAAATTGAAATGCTGAGGTAGGGGCATGTTTTTGCTTAACAGTAACTGAAAGAGTCTTGCTAAATCTCCTGCACAATGGTAGTAACTGAACTCCTCATGGCAGCTGCTGTTTAAAACCTTAAGGACAATGACATGGTAATCATGGTGACCTGCCATTTTTTCCCCTCCTTTTTAATGCAGCCAATAGCAATCAATTATTTAGCACTGGGTTACTAGAACCAGGGGTAAGTGAAGGCTTTTTAAGAGTTAAGCTGGTCCTGCGGGTTTTAAAGGAGTTTCTTTCTAAATCCTCAACTTCTGTGTATATTCTTTCTTAGAATCTGGAAGGCTCTTCTCTCCACTATCCCCTTTTCATAGTATGCTTTGCTTAAATCTGTTAAAAAATATTTCTTTTTGGCGGGGGGGGCTGGTGGGGGGAGAAGGGGTGTGTGAGGGGAAGAGAGAGAGAGAGGGAGAGAGAGAATTCCAAGCAGTCTCTGCACTGTCAACACAGGGCCCTATGTGGGGCTCCATCTCACGAACCAGGAGATTATGGCCTGAGCCGAAATAGAGAGTCAGATGTTTAACCAACTGAGTCACCCAGGCACCCCCTCCTTTGCTTAAACTTAAAAGGAAGAAGATAAAAAGGCATATCCAAATACATTAATATGGTGCATTGCCCTGGAGTATAAAAACCTCCAGGATGCCAAAGGAAAAAATTCGAAATACTGATTGGGGAAAACTTTATTGACTAATCAAGGCAACATAAAACCACCATAGGCCTTCTAGTTTTTCCTGCTTACATGGATTTCTATCAGGGTAAAGCCTGGCGACTGATATTTTGGAGATATTTTGGCTCTGGTTAGGAAGTTCTGAAATCAACTGTATAATAGTAAGGCCAAGGGGATTGGGAGTAATTTTCCTTTAATTACCCCACCTGTTCAATTCTCTATTATTAAAAAATTCACTTCTCTTCAGGAGACCAGTCAGAGCAAAGAGTATTTTCAAAAATCATTCCTACAATCTGTCAATAGCTGGAAAAATAAGCATTTTTGAACAGCTAACGCAGTACAAGTCCATGTCACTGAGTCTTTTCAACGTAATTGCAAATTTTCAAGTTAAACAAGATAATACTCATGAGTGAAATTTAAGTTTTACGTGATTTATTGACTCCATATAAGTTACAAGATGATCAAAAATATTTTTATCAAATTATATTTATTTCAATTACAGTCTTCACTTATATAGTTTATTTTTTTTATATCCTATTAAGTGTGTGTGTGTGTGTGTGCGTGTGTGCATGCGTGCATCTAGGCCTGATGCTAGAATAATGAGTTTTAAATAGTATACATTTTGCAGAATTATACAGTCTGTATTTTACACACGAAACCTGCATCTTCAGTAAGTTATAAGCTTACCTATACACTGACTGGTTCTAAATGTACTACTCAATTGGAGACAAAACTTTATATAACTTATAAAAATTATATTAGATATAAAGAACCTCATTACTGAATAATCTATTTTTTAAAAATATTATTCAGTTTTTAATGTTAATTCCAGTCTAGTTAACACCTGGCTTTGCTTGTTAGGTGATTAGGTACAAAATTTCCAGAAACTGAATGAACTAAGTTTGAAGCTCTAAGGCATGGATGACAATATTGTTACCTCATGTAGTAAAAGGATTTTTATGAAAAAAAAAAAAAGTACTGGCAAAAGGTACTGAAATTAACAATATTTCAATTTCCGCAACCAATTCTTAATATATTGATCAAGATGCCACTAAGTTGAGAGGGAAAAATAACAAAAGCCAAAAACAGATATTGTCAGTCCTTCGATCAGTAAGTGTTGGTTAGGCCTTCTTGGTGTATGTCCCAGAAAAATCAGGGAGTGGATGATACTAACGCCTGGGAAACAAATTCTTGAGCAAATTAGGGGGCTTTGAATTTTTGCTTTCAACAGAACTGAAGGGGCATTTAATAGAATTGTCAGTTAATCACACCAAAAATATTTTATTGATATAGAACCATAACTCTTTGCACATAACTCTAACGATGTATAAAGAATCAAGTAAATCAGTTATCACGAAAATGTACTGCACCTTTTTATTTATAAGAATAAGGTTATCTGGGTGCTAGACAAACCATAGAAACAGAATTAATGCTGAACATTTTTTCCTCTGGAAATAAGTAACATTAAACTATTGATAAATGAACTCGTGGAAGAATACTTCAGCTCCTTTAATTTCATTTCCAGTAACATATTTATTTAATAATTATTTATTAGAAGTTGTAATGTATTTATGTTGTGGTAAACTGCATAGTACTGATAATTATAGGATAAATCCATACATTAAAAAAATCTTAAGAGTCTTGTCCCTAGAAATTAAAAAGAAACTTAAATTTCAATTTATATACATGTTTTTCTTATAAAGAAATGACAACTGATCAAAAATAACATCAAGTAGAAAATGCATCCTCCATTAGCATCAAATTCTATACCATGAGTTCAAGGAGCAAACACGTTTCTGACTCGTAAAGAAGAGCTTACTCAGATTTTTAAAAACTGGATGATTAGCAGGCATTACATTGTTATGGATTATACACAGAAGAGTGATATTAAAAATGCCGTTCTTAACATTCCAGAAATTATACTGTAACTATTTACACTTAAAATGAAAAAACTTTAAAAGTACATTAAGAAATATGTGAGACAGTACAAAAGCAGCCTACATAGTATAAAACTTGGAGGATAATAACAGTAGCTCTTAGGGTGGTCGTGAGAATTAAATTAATATAGTATGTGTTTAGTACTGTGGCTGCACATGTTAAGTGCTATGTAATTGTTAGCCGTTTTCCTTAAAGCAGTCCTATAAGGTGAGCGTTATAATTTCTCAATTGCAAGTTTTCCCAGTAAAAAAACTAGGATCAGAAAACTTAGATAACTTCCAGAATCACAGAATAAAAAAGAGTTCCTATTAGATCTTAGGGATGTGATATCAAGTTCTGGTCTTTCCAACTAAACTACACTGTCTCTGTGAACCTGCATCTAACCAAAACAATTTCAAGCTGAGACCAGAAATTTTGCAGTTGTTACACATAAATTTAAAGTGTTGGGAAGGGCACATTATAAAAAAGGTCAGTTTGAAAGCAAAATTTCTAGTCTTAAGACTGATAAACTTACAAATTTAAATAGTAGAGAGATGAATAAATATATAGAAACATGATAATTTGGCTTTCTTTAGATATGACAAAACTCAGAGCTGACTGTCAGAGTACAGAATTACTTTGGACCACAGGACCCTATGACCATCACCATTTGCCAAAGTGTAGAATTACAGGGTTATAATCACGAATTAGAGCAAGGAGAGAGGGGCAAACATTTAATATAAAGATTAAACACTTCTATTTAGCTATCAACAATTTCCATTGGAATAAAGTATCCTTCAGCTTCTTCCTACCTTCATACATTTTTTCAAACTTGGCAAAACTATTAACTACATAAACAAAAAAGGGATGCTCAGAGGAACAAAGGCGGTTTTGGGTGAATTTTTCACTCTCTGAATACTAAGCGGAGACTTCAGTTCTCTTAACTTCATGAATTGCAAAAGGAAGTCAGCTGAAGAAAGGATCTGACAAAGTTCTGAACTAATGATGATGACCTCTGTACAATGTTTTTGTTTACTTTGTCAGCACATTATTCCCTAGAAGTCAAGGAAGTAACAGAAGCAAAGGCAAAACATAACTTTCAAGTTTAAAGTCTCAAAAGTCCCGGATGTCTAATTTTTACCCTTCTTTCCTTAAAACTACACTTCTCAGGGCTTTTTGAAATGTTTGCTTGCTCCTAGCTCCCCATGTTCTAGGGAAATAAGGCTGCAGGGATCACCATCCTCTGGGTGGAGCAACAATTTAAGTCAGTACAAGGTTACCTTAACTTCCAGACGTGATTTTGCAGACAGGGGGAGGGGAGGTTAAAATAATTTATATACTACTCAGTACTTCAAACTGAAAGAACTGATTTATTTTTGTAGTGAAGAGCAAAGTGTGAGGTGAAATACTGACACTTGGAATTGTGAATGTTTGTTTTGATAGCATTTTGTCTAAAAGGGCGCAAGATGCCCTGTAACTCTGGTAATAGAAGTCATCTAACATTCATTAAACGAGCAATAAACAGCATTCTTTTGCGGTCATTAATACTATTTACTAATAACACATATCTAGTTTAAATATTTTGTATAATGTGTAAGTTAGCATGACAAATACTTGATGACATACATATTGAATACATTATTCATGCAAGTTAAACACAACCAAGTTAAAGGCAGAATATAAAATCTTAGGCAGCAGGTACCATAAATCATCACATACCCCGGTATTATTTAATTAATTTGGAATGCATATTTAATAACAGCACAAAGATTTACTCTTGGTTTCACAGAACCGAATGCCAAGTATGGCAGTGCTTATTTATATTATAGATGAAAATCTATTTTTGATATGTTACTATGAAATATACTCATCTTACATAATGGAAGATAATTTATAGGGCTCTATGGAATATTACTAAAATGCACTGTAAAACTAGAACTGTTAAACCAAAGAAAAGAAAAACAGAAAATTTATTTAAAATTATATGATAGAAATTTCTAATTTATGGTTGAATATACAAAATACAATTATACTACTTTTAAATACAGTATTTTTTTAAGATAGCATTTTTTTAACTTTTTTTAATGTTTTGAGAGAGCGACAGAGAGACATAAAGAGAGAGAGAGAGAGAGAGAGAGAGAAGGCAGGAGAGGGACAGAGAGGGAGACACAGAATCCAAAGCAGGTTCCAGGCTCTGAGCTGTCAGCACAGAGCCCGACGTGGGGCTGGAACTGACGAACCCTGAGATCATGACCTGAACCAAAGTTGGCTGCTTAACCAACTGAACCACCCAGGTGACCCTAAGTACAGTATTTTGAGGAAATGTTTTAGTAACTTGGAATTCATATTTGAAGTTTACATTCTAAGAGTTCTAGCTGATTTGCATGACACAGAAGTGCCTGGTGTTGTAGTAAGATCTGGATTTAAGTTTTCCAATTACTCTTTTGCATTAAAAAATAATTTTTTTAATGTTTATTTTTGAGAGAGAGAGAGAGGGCATGAGTGAGGAAGTGGTAGAGAGTAGAGGGAGACAGAATCCGAAGCAGGCTCCAGGCTCTGAGCTGTCAGCACAGAGCTCAACACAGGGCCTGAACTTGCAAACTGTGAGATCATGACCTGAGCCAAAGCCGGATGCTTAACTGACTGAGCCACCCAGGCGCCCCTACTCTTTTGCTTTTTAAATCTGATCTGACTCCATTACAGAGGAATAGCTTAAGTCTTAGGGAGTATGTACATTTAGTCATCTAGAAGCAAATTTCCTTGTTTACTATAATTTAACTTCATCTTGGCCTTTTTCAATCACAGAAGTTACAAGAAAAAAGTTTGGTTCTCTTGTTTGCTGTGACACGTTCACTCAGCTCATCAATATTCATGATTCTCATCCGGTTTATAGATAACTCATGACATTTGCTTACTCTTCTCCCTTCTGCTTTCTGTCTTGTGGGCAACTCAATGCAGATCCTGGTAACTAATAATGAAACTCAAAATAGTTAAATCTGTATTTCTATAGCTTTGGTAAAAATTCTGATACATATTCAAATTATCATGAAAACAGTTTTTTTTTGGATTATCTGTAAGTTATACTCATCAGTTTTCCAGATTGGAAAATATGCTCTATTTTATGTATCTGCAAATTTACGCTGCATTTAAAGAATATAAAGGCCTAACTTTTCATATAGTGCCCTATATGCCTGGGTACTTCAACACTGAAGGAGGTCAAGATGAAAGAAGAGGAAATAGACTAAATTCACGACTCACAAATGCAAAAACCAGTGACACAAAAGACCTTGTTCAAAGGCTGCAGTATGAAAGAAAATGACAGGAGATACCTGCACATCCCGCTTCATCTGCCTGAGCGTCAGGCCCCAGGATTTCTTGTCCTTCCTTTCCTGCTAAAATCAAAGAACAAAGGATTAAAATAGATCCATGTGTCACAAACATTGTTAACATCTAGAAATCTGAAAAGGAACTTTTAGATTATATTTAATTTGGATTTTTTTTCCCTTTTAGAAGTAATGTGTCCTTGAAAAGTAAAACTTTTTAAAAGAAATTAAGTAGATAGTTTTACCAAACTCGCAAAGGTACATTAAAAAAGTAAAATTAGTGAATATTTCTATAGAACCCAGGAATTATATATACATTAGAATTATAAGCATACTGGGATTTTAGTATTTCTTTGGGAAGTGGGATTCCTTTTTTTATTTCTTCTGCAAAGCACAAATTTCTATGTTCTAGGCACTGTGCTAGATGCTTTATAAACTTACTTCTTTTAACTTTCATAACTACCTATTTTATAAGTAAAAAAAAAAAAAAAAAAAAAAGACAACCACAACTTGAGGCTTGAAGAGGTTAAATAATTTGCCCAAGGACACACTGCTATTAGATGGATGGTAGAGGCGGAATTTGAATTCAGGTCCAAACGGCTGTAGAACGTACTTTCTGCTCCACTGTATAACCAGAGTCTCAGACAGCTAGAGAGAAGACTGTCCTCAACTTCACTGTGGCCAGAGTATATGCCTAGGGCACTCTATTTTCTCTCCCACTCTATTCATTATTCTAACTCCCCATAAATCATAATCACACTACTGGCAAACATTTTTAGATGTTACTTTATCTCCTTTGGCCACCTAGGCTTATAGTGAGCTGAGTGTAGTATTCTAGACAGAATAAGATCAGAGTAAATATGTGTATTATTTCGGCAAGCAGAAAGTACATTTTTGTATATTCACGTACATTTTATTGATTCTAATAGTTCATTAAGAACATGTGCCTATATAGAAGACATCATGGAGCTAATTTAAAAACACTGGTCGTAGAGTACACATAATTATGATTAGAATATTTACGAAGTCATGCTGAAACATCACATCATGTAGTTATCTGCACCCTAATCAAATCCCATGGAATATGCCAGTCAAAACTCTTGATTTGGACTTCCCCTAAGTTTGCTAATTGAATTGAGGAATGGAACACTATTCAAGGAAAATCTTCGCTCGCATAAAGCATGTCTTTCTGTGTAAGTGACTTGGATTATCAGATTTATTCAGCAGATTGTCTTTACTGATTAACTTTTATATTAGTACTTAAAGATGATCGCTATGTGAGAAATAGTTAAAATATGCATACACCTCTTTAGATCGGCATAAAAAACATGGTAATAATGAGATTAACTTCCAATTAACTTGTATCTTCATTTTATACTTGCCATCAGCAAAATGACATTAAAAAACCCCGGCTAAAGTATTGACAATGCAGTCAACTAAACACCAGTGTTTGCAAATCTCTAACATCTTTTTTTCTTCTCTCTCTGAAGCATCTACTTAAAATAATAAACACTATGACAATTGGATAATTATATGATGGTAATATAGTTATTTACTGTAGATCTATCCCTTTATTTCTCCTCAAATGGAAATCAAGCCACAGTTATTACTTACTAAGATGGGAGATGACAATATTAAAAGTTAAAATAGTATTTTGGACAGTACTAATTTTTCTACTTATAGTTATTATAGTTAATTAAAAACCTGTCTACAATTCAATTAAATGATTTATTCGCTCCTTCATTCCTTCATTTCTGCTTGGGATAAAATCAAGGCTTCTTAGAGGAACATTTACCATACTTCAGAATCTGGTCCCACACTTATTTACTGCGATTTAAAAACTGGAAGTCTACAGGGCGCCTGGGTGGCTCAGTCAGTTGAGCGGCTGACTTTGGGTCAGGTCATGATGTCACAGTTCTTGAGTTCAAGCCCCATGTCGTGTTCTGTGCTGACAGCTCAGACCCTGAAACCTGCTTTGGATTCTGTGTCTCCCTCTCTCTGACCCTCCCCTGCTCATGCTGTGTGTGTGTTTCTCAAAAATAAGATAAAATAAATAAAAATGTAAAAAACAAATAAATAAAACCCTGGAAGTCTCCATTCTTTCCCTTATTATTGGGGCTGGAATTTTGAACAACTAAAATCATATCGCCCAATGAAAACAGAAAATATCCTACTGCTGGTGTGCAGCATGAACACTCTTCTTTCCCTAGGGTGCAGCTGGGAAACCGCTCCTTCCTGCTTCATCCGTGGACCAGCATGAGGGTGTACTGGGAACAGCTCAATACTGTTCAAGCAGACTTCCTCCTCACGGGCTCTGCTCTTATAGTGTAGAAAAGGTAAGGGTAGTAAAGCAGTAGAATCTCCTCGTGCACAAGATTTCCTCTCCTGTAAGACTTACTGATGTCAGCACATTGTGACTGACTAACCAAAATACAATTTAGAAAGGTAAATTGGAATGCTCCTAAGGTTTTTGCCTTAGTCCAATTCCAAAGCAAATACACAAATGAGGAAAAACTCTTGAGTAACAAGATTTTGTTTTTTCAAATAATGGTAAAATATAGTTGAAAAATAGGTAATGAAATACTTCTCAGCAACAAAAGGGACAATTTACTGACACATGCAGCAACTTAGATCAATCTCTCAAGAAATTATGAAAAGTGAAAAAAGCCAATCCGTAAGATTACATGCTGTATGATTCTATTTATGTAACATTCATGAAGTAACAAAATTATAAAATGGGGGAAGAAATTTGTGGCTGTGAGGGGTTAGGGTTGGGGCAGAGAGCAGGGGAAGGTGGGTGTATAAAAGGCAATGAGGGAGCTCTATGGAACTGTTCTGTATCTTGTCCATATCAATGTCAATATTCTGGTTGTGAAACTGTACTATAGTTTAACAAGATGTTACCATTGGAGGAAAAAGGAGTAAAGGATATATAGGATCTCTGAATTATTTGTGAATCTACAACTATTTGTGAATTATTTGTAAATCTATTATTATCTCAAAATTAAAAGTTCAGGGCGCCTGGGTGGCTCAGCTGGTTGGGCATCTGACTCTTGGTTTCAGCTCAGGTCATCTCATGGTCTGTGAGATCAAGCCCTGCATTGGGCTCTGCACTGACAGAGTGGAGCCTGCTTAGGATTCTCTCGCTCTCTCTCTCTCAAAATAAGCAAATATTAAACAAATATTAAAAAGAAGTTTAAGTGAAAAATAAGTCAACGGCAGATATCACAAATTTAGAGAGATACATTTATTTATTTTGCCATTAGATGTAATTCCTAGTAAGGAAAAGCAAGGATGGCAAATGCAATTGATGTTAACCAAAAATCCAGAAGACTTAATGTCAATGGCAGAATAGAACAGCTCAAAGTACAGGAATGAGTATTAAGCATATGTTCAAAATTCTAAAACTTTCACTTTGAATTCATACCAATGTGTTTCTAACCATTTTGAATGTGTTTGTGGGAAGCTTTTATAGCAATTTCTAATAAGGCACAAGAAGCAGGTAACTGAACCAGATTTTCCTTTCCTGCTTTCATCTCTTCCTCTGTAACACACATCCACACATGCCATGCACATTTATACCTGCCTTTTCTCAAACTGACCCCTCTACCTAGAATGCTGTTATCCATTCCATCTGAAAAACTTTTACTAATCTGATTCTTTAAAGATCAGTTCACATTTCTCTCACTCTGTAAGTCTTCCCTGATGCAGCTCTGAAGTAAATGCCAATAGATTCCTGAAGTTAAATATAAAGTGTTTAAGCTTTAATTAGAAATGATTTTTTTTACTGTGTACTTTTTCAGAGTATTTCCAGACAGCTTCACTTTTCTTTCTTGTATCCTCTAGTTTCTACATACATGCATACATTTTTGGTATAATTGTCCATCAAAGTCACAGTAAATGTAATTCACAGCCTCCATGAATACCTGTTAACTTAAACAAAGGTAAAGAAATATATATAACTGAGGTAAAATTTAGTTAAGATGAAATAAACACAAACCACCCTGTGTGTCCCATTGAATGCAGCGAAAACGTTCTGGGGAGAATGCATGGAGGAGTTATTTGGAGACTCTAAAAAGTAAATCATACCAAGAAGACTGGGGAAGAAGACATGACAAGAATTCAAAGTAACCCTTAATCACTTTCCAATCCCTGGCTTGGATCCGAGGAAGCCTAAACCTAGAAGTAGACACTGGGGCATGGCAGAAAAAACTCTATGAAAAGCCCTCTAGCTGAGGCTTGAGGAGTAGGAAAGGACTCAAAAAAGGGGAAAATCATTTTTTTCCCTGGATTCTCTTGTGTCACAGCCCCTAGATCATCCCAAGGTAGCAGTTGAGATCATGACAACAGCAAGAATGTAAAGGTACCTAAATCTCCAAGGAAGGGGAACCTTTCTGTCTGGGAGAGCTGTGGCCCCAAGAGGATGGTATAAACTTCCATCAAGCTTTCTGTCTCCATCTTCTTGCAGCCTTTCTTCCTGTAGGCATAGCTGTGGGAAGTATGTGGCAAAGTATGTGGCAAAATATGGCCAAGGAAGTCCCAGAATTCTGGATAGAGAACTGGAAAGGGAAGTCTCAGGGAACTGAAAGTATCCAGGAAATCACAGAAATGGAGGAGTACAGAAAACCAACCATATAAAGTTGCTTTTGAATTTCCCATGTGTGGATCTGACCATAGGCTTTGAGAAGTGAAGTAAGGATAAGACCATTAATCATGTCCCAGAATGGCCAGTGTACGGCACACAGATCCAAAAAGCATTGCAAAGGCTTCGAAAACTGAAATGATATTAGAACAATAACCCACAGAAAATTGTTTGGAACTTACAGCCTGACATAACTGGATAAGTTGCCTGCTATATCCAAAATATAAAAATTCTCCACAGGATTTAAAAAGACCAAGAGTCTCATAAGATGATATTCAAAATGTCCAGGATACAATCCAAAATTACCTGGCATATGAGGAACCAGAAAAATCTCTATAGGAAAACAAAATCAAAAGATGGTAATACTGAAAAGACACAGATGTTGAAAATATCAAAGACTGTAAGCAGCTACTAAAAATACTCCAAAAGCTAAGGGTGAACACTTAAAAAGAATGGAAAGATGAAAAGTCTAGGCAAATTCTTATCAGCAAACAGAAGATATAAATAAGAACCCAAAGGAAATTTTAGAATTAAAAATATAGTAACGAATTTCTTTACAAAAATCACTACATGGACTCAATAGCAAAATGGGGGTGAAAGAGGAAAGATCAGTGAATCTGATGGTAGATAAATGGAAATTATCCAATTTGGACAATAAAGTGAAAACATTTAAAAAAATAGAATCCCAGAGATGTGTGGGACAATACTAAAATATCTAACATTGGGTCACTGGAATTCCAGAAGGAGAAAAAAAAGAGTATGGTGTGGAAAATATATTTGATGAAGTAGCATCTAAAACCTTCCCAAATTTAATAAAAAACACACACTGATAGATTAAAGAAGTTAACTGAAATAGAATAAAGCCCCCCCACATCCAGGCTAGACCATTAATCAAACTCTGAAAACTAAAGATAAAAATTTCTGTAAAAAGAGAAAATGATACACAACTATATGCGAACAATAATTTAAAAGATGGCAGATTTATCATTAGAAATAAAGGGCTTCATAAGGAAATAGAACATTTTTAAAGTGCTAATGATAAAAACCTGCCAACCCCAAATTCTATATCCATGGAGCAATATACTTTTGAAACAAAGGTAAAATAAAGATATTCTCAGATGAAGGAGAGTGAAGAGTGCACAGCCGGAAAACCTGATATAAAAGAACGGCTAAGGAAGATCTTTAGAAAGAAGGGGAAATGATATTAGATATTAGAGAAAAATTCAAAATGTCAGGAATGAAAGAGAACAAAAGAAATGATGTGGTATGTATGACAACTACACTATAAAGGAGGGAGGGTAATGGAACCCATATGGACGTAAAGTTTCCACATTTTTAAAAAAAATTTTTTTAACGTTTATTTATTTTTGAGAGACACAGAGACAGAGTATGAGCAGGGGAAGGGCAGAGAGAGAGGGAGATACAGAATCTGAAGCAGGCTCCAGGCTCTGAGCTGTCAGCACAGAGCCCGATGCGGGGCTCAAACTCACAGACTGTGAGATCATGACCTGAGCCGAAGTCAGCCGCTTAACCAACTGAGCCACCCAGGCGCCCCAAAGTTTCCACATTTTACTTGCAGTAGTGAAGTACTTACTCTAAGAAGACTGTGAAAGGTTAAGTATGTACATTCTCATCTACCGAGCAACTACTAAAAATTCTACACAAAAAGATATAGTAAAAATGAAATAAACAAATGAAAATACTAAAATGTATTCAAATGATCCAAAAGAAGGCAGGAAAAGAGAAACAGAAGAAATTAAGAACAGGGAACAAACGCAAAGCAAATAATACAATGTAAACCTAAATCCAACCATCAAAACTTACATCACATGTAAATGATCTAAATGATCCAATATAAGGGCACAGAGATTGTTAAAACAGATTTAAAAAAAATAAGCCCCATTTATAGTGCTCTACCAAAAAAATTATTTCAAACACACTGTTATAGATAGGTTAAAAGTAAAAAGTTGAAAAGATATACTATGTAAAGACTAATCGAATGAAAGCTATAGTAACTATTTCATATTAGACAAAGTAGACTCTAGAGCTAAGAAAATTACCAGAAATATAGAAAAACATTATATAATAAGTGGGTCAATTCACCAAGAAGACACAACAATCTATAAAAAAGTATGCATCTAACAACACAGCTTCAAAATATGTAACCAACAGAACAGAGAGTAGAGAAGAAAAATCCATGCATACAGTGGGAGACTTCAGTACCCCTCTCATATTAGCTGACAGGACAAGTAGACAGAAAATCACAAGGATATAGACAAACTGACATTTGTATAACATTCCACCCAACAACAGCGGATTACACATTCTTTTTATTTATTTTAAAAAATTAAAAAAATTTATTTTTTTCAAGTTTATTTATTTATTTTGAGAGAGAGAAAGGGGATGCACAGAGATGGGAGAGAGAGAATCCCAAGCAGGCTCTGCACTATCAGCGCAGAGCCTGATGTGGGGCTTGAATTCACAAACCATGAGATCATGACCTGAGGTGAAGTCAAAAGTTGTATGCTCAACTGACTGAGCCACCCAAGATCCCCTACACATTCTTTTTAAATGCACACAGAACACTCATGAAGACTGACCATACTCAAGATCATACAACAAAACTTAAAATAAATGAAATCATACAAAGTGTGTACTCTGACCAAAATAAATTCAAACTAGATGTTAACAGCAGAAAGATAAGAAAATCTCCAAACACTGTGAGCACTGATTAACATATTTCTAAAGAATCCATAGCTCTAACAGAAAATTAAAAACAACACATAGAAATTTGTGGGATGTATGTAAAGCAGTGCTTAAGGGCAATTTATAGTATTAGATGCCTATGTTATAAAAAAATTCTCAAATCAAAATTCTAAACTTCTGTGTTAAAAAATTGAAAAAGAGGCAGAGTTAAGTCCAGAGCAAGCAGAGGGAAGAATAAAGAGCAGAAATCAATAAAATTAAAGACAAAACAAAACAAACAAAAAAGCTCCCCCCCAAAAAAACCAAAAGAGAAAAACAATGAAAAAGAAAGTTAGTTCTTTGAAAAGACCAATAAAATTGATAAACCATTAGTATGACTGACAAATAAATAGAGGGAAGCCACAAACTACTAATATCAGGAATGAAAAGGGAGTATCATTACAGAGCTAGAAGATATTCAACAGATAATAAGGGAGTACTCTGAGTTCAAGGAGTAAACATTACAACATTTTTGACTCTTAAAGAAGAGCTTATTCTTCTTTTTTTTTTTTTTTAAATTTTAAGGTTTATTTATTTCTTAGAGAGAGAAAGAGACAGAGTATGAACAGAGGAGGGTCAGAGAGAAAGGGAGACACAGAATCTGAAGCAGGCTCCAAGCTCTGAGCTGTCAGCACAGAGCCCAACGCGGGGCTTGAACTCACAAACCACGAGATCATGACCTGAGCTGAAGTCGGACGCTTAACGACTGAGCCACCCAGGTGCCCCTTATTCTTCTTTTAAAAAGTGAAAGATTAAATTGCTATAGATCTCATATATAAGAATATAAAAAATGTCAATGTTTTTAATATGCCAGAAATTAGATTGTGTGCAACTACTTACATTTAAAATGAAAAGTTTTATATGTCCATAAAGATATTTGTGAGGTAGTACATTATCACTTTATCTATCTATCTATCTATCTATCTATCTATCTATCTATCATCTATCAATTTATATTTGAGAGAGAGCATGTGAGCAGAGGAGAGGGGTAAGAAGAAAGAGAGAGTCTTAAGCAGGCTCCGGGCTCAGCACAGAGCCCAACGTGGGGCTTGATCCCATGACCTTGGGATCATGACTTTGAGCCTAAATTAAGAGTCAGATGCTCAATCACCTAGCTGCCCAGGTGCCCCCATAAACATTTTACATAATATAATATAAATTTGGAGGAGAATAGTACCTCTTAGGGTAGCTGTAAGGATTAAGTTAAATATAGTATGTGCTTAGTATTGTACTCGGCACATTGTAAGTGCTATGTAATTGTTAGCTATTTTCTTTATTAATACAATTCTGTAAAGTGAACATCTCTACACAAACTTGAAAGTTTTGAAATACCAATTCCTCAAAAACTAGAAACTATTACAACTCATCTAAGATAAAAAGTTAACCTGAATATTCCTATAACTGATTCAAAGATTGAATTCGTAGTTTAAAACCTTCCCCAAAAACAAAACAAAACCCCCAGGCTGTGGTGGTTTCCATTGCAAATTCTACCAGACATTTACAGAAAAACTACCACAAGTTTTAAACAATCTTTTCAAGAAAATAAAAAGAACACTTTTCAATTCAGTTTATATGAGGCTAGCATTTCCTTGATACCAAAACCACATAAAAATATTACAAAAAATAGAGAAAACTATAGACCAATATCCCTCTTGCACACTGACTTAAAAGTTTTCAACGAAATATTACCAAGTCAAATTGAGCAATATGTAGAAAGAATATGACTAAGTGGGGCTTTCCAGGGAATCCAAGGCTAGTTGAATATTTGAAAACCATTAATGTGTTCACTGTTATTAACAGACTAAAGAAGCAAAACCACATGATCACATCGACGGACAGCAAAACCATTTGAAAAAAATTCAACATCTATTCATCATGAAAACTCTCAGCCAACTAGGAATAGAAACTTCCCCAATTTGATAAAAGGTATCTATGACAAACCAAATGCTAACATTATACTTAAAGGTAAAAGACTGAATATTTTCCTTCTAACATTGGGAAAAAGGAAGATGTCTACTTTGACCACCCCTGACATCCTGTAACATGTGAATAAACAGGAATAAAAGATATACAAATTAGAAAGGAAGAAATAAAACTGTCCCTAAATTTAAGAATATTGTCTACACAGAAATCTGAAGGAATTTACAAAAAATCCTAGAATTAGTAAGTTCATGGGATACAAGGTAAACACACAAAAGTCAATCATATTGCTTGCTATAAAAGTGAATATATAGAAACTGAATTAAAAATATTCACAATAGTTTCTCCCTTTAAAGAAGAAATATACAGGTATAAATCTCACAAAAATATATATATAATCTGTGTGTCTGAAACTACAAGACACCGATGTGAGAAATCAAAGACCTATACAGCATAAAAAATTAACATAAGAAAATAAGTTGCAATTCTATATACTAACAATGAACTATCTGAAAGAGAAATAATACAATCTCATTTACAAGAGCAGCAAAAAGAATAAAATGTTTAGGAATAAATTTAACCAAAGAGAAAGACCTATACACTTAAAGCTATAAGATGCTGATGAAAGAAACTGAATGTGATACAAATAAATGAAAAGATATTCTGTGTTCAGGAACTGGAACAATTAATAGTCCATACTACCCAGAGCCATCTATAGAGTCAATGAAATCTCTATGAACATTCCAATGACTTTTTTTTATAGGAATAGGAAAAAACAATCTTCAAAGGTCCTGTAGAGCCAAAGCAATCTTGAGAAAAAGAACGAAGCTGGAGTCATCACATTTCCTGATTTCAAACTACACTGCAAAGCTATAGTAATCAAAACAGTATGGCACTTGCATAAACACAGATGTATAGATTAATGGAAAAACTGAACTCATATAAACAAAGAGTAGATTGGTGGCTTCCAGGAGTTGGGGAGGTGTTGGAAGTCAGAGATGGTGGTCAAAGGTATAAGTTCTGGGAACTCAGTGTATGACATGGTGAATATATTTAACAATACTGTATTGTATACTGAAAGTTCTAAGAAAGTCCATCTTAAATGTTCTCACCACATACCAAAAACTGGCAACTGTACAAAGTCATGTGTTAACTAACATTACTGTGGTAATAATTTCACAATACAAATGTATATCAAATCATCACATTGTACATCTTAAACTTATACAATATTAAATGTTCAATATAGCTCAATAGAGCTAGGAAAAAAATAGGTTTTTTCACAAGCCTCCAACCCACAGAAAATATCTAAAAAATGGAAAGATATACCACATTCATTCACTGGAACACTACTTAACATGATAAAGATGTTAGTTCTCCCCAAATTGATCTATAGATTTAACACATTTTAAACCAAAATCCCAGTAGGAGGTATAAAATACAGGTAAGATTATTCTAAAATTCACATGAAAAGGCAAAGGAACTTTAATAGTCAAAACAATAAAAAAAAATTAAAGTTGGAGGAACAACATTATCTAATTCTAAGACTTATTACAAAATTATAGTAATCAAGATGCCATGATATTGGCAAAGGAACAGACACACAGATCGACAGAACAGAATAGAGTCCAGAAACAGACTCCCACAAATGCTGACAATTAATTTCTGACAAAGGTGCAAAGCAGTTCCATAGAGAAAGGATAGTCTTTTTAACGGTGTTGGAACAACTGGACATCCATACCCAAAAAAATGAACCTCACCTCAACCTCATATTTTACAAAGATTTTAAATCAAAATGGATCACAGGTCTAATAAAATAGTAAAGGATTCAAAGGAGAAAATTCTGGTGATCTGGGGAAAAACAAAGAGTTGTTAGACATGACTCCAAGAGCATGATCTATTTAAAAGGTAAATTTGATAAAGCTGACCTCATCAAAGTCTAAACCTTTTGCTCTGTGAAAGCTTAGGATAAGAGAATAAAAGACAAGTTATAGACTAGGAGAAAATATTTACTACGATTACAATGAACCCTCAAAACTTAATAATAAAACAACCTGATTAGAAAATGTTAGAAAATGCACAAAAGACATGAACAGACACCACACTGAAGAGTATATACAAATGGCAAATAAGCACATGAAAAGATGTTCAACTTTACTAGTCACTAGAGCAATGAAATGAAAACAACACGTAGTATAAGAACACACTTATTAGAATAGCTGAAGTGAGAAGTAACTGATAAAATCAAATAGCGGTGAGGCTGTGGAGAAACTCAATCTCTCATATAGTACTGATGAGACAGAAGTCACTCTGGAAGAACATTTTGGCATTTTGAAAAACAACATTAAGCATGTATTTAATGTATGACTCAATAATGTACTTCTAGGTTACTTACCCCGAGAGAACCAAAAACCATGTTCATAATTAACCACATACACACTAATGTATATAGTAGCTCTATTTGTAATCTCTGTAAACCGTAAATAATCCAAATGTCCTTCAGTAGGTGAATGGATAAATAATTTGGGACATCCATACAATGGAACACTATTCATTAGAAGAGAGTCAAACTACTGATCCATGCAATGACTTCAACGAATCTCAAAGGAATGCTGTGTGAAAGAAGCCAGATACAGAATATTTCATATTATATGATTTAATCTGTATGACAGTATCAAAAAGACAGAACTATACTGACAGAGAACAGATCATGGTTACCAGGGTTTCTGGCGAGAGGGTGGTGTGACTAAAAAGGAGTAGCATGGAGAAGTTCTCTGGTGATGAAACAGTTTTGTGGAGTCCTTGATCCCATAACCAAAGGAAGCTGGATTTTTCTAACACCCAAATAAACAAGGAAATGAATCCCTTCCTAGAATCTCTAGAAAGAAATGTAGCCCTGTCAACACTTAGATTTTAGCTTAGTGAGATCTCTGATGGACTTGAGACCTACTAGGCTGTGAGATAAATTTGTGTCACTGAAGCCCTCAAGTGTTGTGGTAATTTGCTATGATAGCAATAATCAAGTGGTTAAATAATTTTAGACCATAGAGAAGAATGAGGATAACAACTATTTGTTGGCTATCTAATAAGACTGCTATGTACAGTTCAATACTATTTCATTTTTTGCTGTTTTAGTTTTATTAGATACTATGAATCATGTTAGTAATTACTGGATCCTAGCCTTACTAGTGGCTATGGGAAATTCTAAAGGAATACAGGACCTGGTTAACTGCTCTTATGGTAAGATGTTTACAATCTAGAGAGATATGTGACTTGCCCATGAAAATAAGGGATTTGAGGTTTTCAACTTTAAAATATAAAAATTAAATATGAATAGAAATATAAAACATAAAAGTATAAATTTAATTTTTAAAAATATATAAAATAAAAATATGAAAATATGAAATGTATTTTATTTTTAAATAAAATTTAAATTTTGAGGTTGTAAGTCAGTTAGAAAACGGAGCATGAGATAGAGGAGTTCAGTGCTAACAGAAGCACCACAAAAGGAGAAATCTATATGGATGGGCACTGATCCAATGAAAAAACTCCCTCCCTATTTCTCTTTATATGTATTTCATGCATGGATATTAGATTCAGTGTGTGTGTATGTGTGTGTGTGTATATATATATATATACACCCATATATATATCTTTCTGTCCAATCTGTAAATAAAACAATAGCATGCTTTGGAGTCAAAGAGACCTAGTTTTGAACCTTGGCTTTCCATATTTAATGTCATCTTGGCAGATATTTAACCTTGCTGAGTCTCAGTTTCCTTATTTATAAAATGGAGCTAATCTCACAGAGCTGTTGTAAGAATGAAAAGAAATGATGTATGGGAAAGCAGTTGGCACTAGGTACACGCACTCAGTATTATTTTACTTAGCTAATAGGTACAAGTTGGAATTGCAACTGAATGCTCGTTTTCTGAGTCAGCCTTGCCAGTCCTACAGATTTTCTGCAAAGAGGCATGTCTCTCAAAACCTAAACTAGATTTGAAAAGAAAACTCCTAAGTACAGGCAAAATTAGCCTGATTTATCTTTGTCCCCAAAGTTCAAGGTATTGATACCAGCTTTGAAATGATGAGAGAGCAAGCTGGCACCCTGCAGTGTGGCCAAGACCAAGAGGGTTATGAAGACGTTGCCTGAGTCTTTAGGGACGTAGCTGCAGCCATTCTACCAGGCAGGCTAAGGAATGAGACAAAGGCCAGGGGATGAGCCAAAGATGTGACAGCAGATGCACTTCGCAAGCTGAATTATCATATTTCAATATTCTTCCTTTTGTTCTATTACTATTTATAAAGAAAAATATTTTTGGAAACTCCAACTTTTTTTTTTTCAGATATACTAAGGAAACCCAAGAGAAGGGGTTTTGCTTCTTTTGTTCAGGATTAAAAACTTTTTTTTTGATTTAAAATAGTTTTAGACTTACAGAATAGTTGTAAAACTAGCACAGACTTCCAGTATACCCTTCAACCAGCTTCCTTTAGGGAGAACACCTTATATAATCACAGTACTATTATGGAAACCATTATGTTGATGTTAATACAAAACCATTAACTAACATACAGACCTTATTTGACTTCTGCCAGTTTTCCCACTAAAGACCTCTTTTCTGGTTCAGAAACAAATTCTACACTCCCAGTGCATTTAGTTGTCAGGTCTTCATAGTCTCCTCTAAAACTTATAATCCAATCAAGTCTCCCATAAGTTGCTTTAGTCTTTGTTTTTTTATCACCTTAACACTGTTCAAGAGTACCGATCACTGATTTTGTAGAATGCCCCTCAATTTGATTTCCCTGTTTCCCTGATGCTTTCTAATGATTTGATGAGGAAATAGTTTTGAGCAGGAATACCACTTAAGTGATAGGACTCTGTTCATATGTTTTACAGGGATATATAATGTCACTGTCTCTTATTATTGGGACATTAACCTTGACCACCTGGTTAAGAAGGTGTCGGGTTTCTTTATACTAGTTATTATGTCTTTAAGATTAATAATGATCTGATAAGGAAATATTTTGATATTATACAAATATCCTTTTGTTCTATATATTTTCACCCACTAATTTCAGCATTCTTGTCTGCAACAATTATTACTATGGTGTTTGCCTAATAGCAGTTTTCTATTTCCTTAATTCTTTTTTTTTTAATGTTTATTTATTTTTGAGACAGAGAGAGACAGAGTATGAGTGGGGGAGGGGCAGAGAGAGAGGGAGACACAGAATCCGAAGCAGGTTCCAGGCTCTGAGCTGTCAGCACAGAGCCTGACGCGGGGCTTGAACTCACAGATGTGAGATCATGACCTGAGCCGAAGTCGGATGCTCAACCGACTGAGCCACCCAGGCACCCCTAATTCTTTTTTTTTTCATTTATAATAGTTTATTTTCAAATTGGTTTACATAAAACACCCAGTGTTCATCCCAACATGTGCCCTTTTTTAATGCCCATCACCCCCTCTCCCCCCCATCCCCCTCACCCTCAGTTAGTTCTTAGTCTTTGAGAGTCTCTTATGTTTTATCTCCCTCCCTCTCTGTGTCTTTTTTTTCTTTCCCCTCTTTCCCTCATATACAATGGACTACTATGTGGCAATGAGAAAAAATGAAATCTGGCCATGTGTAGCAACATGGATGGAACTGGAGGGTATTATGTTAAGTGAAATAAGTCAATCAGAAAAAGACAGATACCATATGTTTCCATGAATAGGTGGACTTTGTGAGACTAACCTAATTCTTAATTTATAACTGAAACTCTACTAAGAGGAAGAACTTCCCATTCTCCTCCATGTATGTATTTAAGTATTTAATATCAGTATGGATGCATGGATATTTTTTTTATTCGACAGATTATTTATAATCCAATACTATCATTTATTTATTTTGCTTCTAAAATTGTTCCATATTTGGCCAATGGAAGTTCCTTCACGTTGGCTCTTGTGCCCTTTTGACAGGATGCTTTTTAAAAAATACTTTCTTGCTTGTTGTTCCAGGCTTAGCTTATATTTTCCCTACCTCAGTTCTAGAATCAGCCATTTATGCAAAGAGACTTGGTACCTTTTTTTTTAATGTTTATTTTTTTAAGAGAGCGAGCAAGGGAGCATGAATGGGGGAGGGGCAGAGAGCAAGGGAGCCACAGAATCCAAAGCAGGCTCCAGGCTCTGAGCTGTCAGCACAGAACCTGACATAGGGCTTGAATCTACGAACCATGAGATCATGACCTGTGCCCAAGTTGGATGATTAACTGACTGAGCCACCCAGGCGTCCCAGCCTTGGTACCTTTTACTGGAGAATGTTCTTTGAATCCTGGATCTGGGCCCTAGGTATGCTTATTTGCTACCAGGTATCATTGTTTCCTGCAGTCTCGGCAGACAGAGCTAGGAAATATATGTATGTATATACTTCCTTTATATGTATGTAATACTTTCATATATCCCACCTATATTTTTGTATCGACTTATTTTTATATATACAGTAAAACCTTGGATTGTAACTTGCTCTGCAAGTGTTCCCCAAGATGAGCAAACATTTCTAAACAAGTGATGTCTTGCAATACAAGTAGTACGTGACAATGAATGTCACATGATCACGACTGAGGCAATGGCTCTCTCTCTCTCTGTGGGATTGTGGGTGATCATCTCCCATGCTCGGATGCTCGGTCTCAGGCCATGGTGTTTGGCAGAAATCAGTTTTTTAGAACACAGAAGGTGCCCACAACTGGCACTCGTGTATTTTTTGTCACTTCAAAGCACCTATGGACGGTCTTTTGCTTTTCTATACAAAAGTAAGCTCAGGAATGCTCTGCTTCATTCTAGGTCAGGCTTAGATATAGACCCTTTCCTCTGCTGTCTTATTACCATATATGTATGTATACATACAATATAATATATAATATATATAATAATAAATTATTACATTAAATACAGTATATGCAAGAGCTTATTAATACTGTACTGTAGTCAACATCTGTACACGCGTGTACAGTGGCTCCCATGCAGAAAAAGATTCCACTGAGCCAACAGGGAGCAGTGATTCTGTTAGTGATAGCGAAAGTCATCCTACATCCAACAACGCTCCTCTCCCATCTCCCTCACTCTAGTCATGAAGGTGTTCTAAGGTCAGTGCAGGTTATTCGTTTATTTTTCTTTATGCTTTCTTTATTATTTTGTATTATATTACAGTATCGTAATTATTTTTACATGAATATTTTTGGGTTATAGAATGAATTATCTGAGTTTCCATTATTTCTTATGGGGAAATTCGCTTTGATATATATGTGCTTTGGATTGTAAGTATGTTTCTAGAATAAATTATGCTCACAAACCAAGATTTTTACTGCATTAAGAACCATGAGTTCATATTGACACCTCTGATCCCAAGAGAAAACCACAGGATTTATTCTAGCTTCTCACTTTTCTTTATTTGCAACTTCTTTCTCTGATGGTGAGATATTTAGATCTCATTATCATCAATATATTTACTTACTTGTTCAATTAAAGTATATACAAAAGTAGTTTCAGAATAGATTATAGCTTTGTAAGAAACAAATTTATTAACTAGAGGAAAATGGGTGGGAATATTAGACATGGGGGAGTATAGCTTACATATGTAACCATGAAAATGTTTCCCATACACAAATACAAAAATAATTAAAATCACTAAATGGACAAGGACAATGGAAATATGAAATGCAAACAATGATAAAGAAAACTAACTGTACTATAAATGAATTATATAACACACTGAAAGGGGTGGGAAAGACAAGAAATAGCCTAAGTAACTTTGGAAAATAACATTTTGAATATATACTATAAGGCTAATGACAAAAAGAGCTGTATGACGCTGTGATCTAGGTAGCAAATTTGACTGGGATTTTAAAAAGAAAGTGTACAACTGAGGTTCAGCATTGTGGGAAAAGCCCAAATTCCTTCATTAGTGTCATCTCTTAATACTTAGACATTTAGAGGTAATTAAATATTAGAGGTGTGTATTTAGTGCAAATGAAATTGGACTCTCTTATAAGCACAGCAAAAAAATACGTCTGTGGTCATCTGGGCTGGTCTTTTCATTTTATAGATGCAAAAGTGGAACTCAAGAGACACAGTGGTGTGACGACGAGCAGGAACCACTGCTAAGCTTTTTCTACATGACACACTACCTTTGGTTGAAAAAGGTTCTGAAGAGGAGGTCAAAATGAATCTTGAGAGATAAATATAATATGGTTCAGTGCTGACTTAATAGTAATTGGTGTATTCTTTGCATTGATTACTTATAGTGTTGTGTTATAACCTAGGTTGCCTAGGAAAGCCTTCTTGCTATGGATAAAATCAGGATTTTAAATATTTTTATCATAAAGAAGTTTTCATTGCCTTGACATTTTTGTAAACATATAAATTTCTAGAGTTTGTAAAACTTCAAGTCAGAAAAATGTTTAAGTCACCATTGCTTGGGATCATTTTTTCAGTTCATCAATGAAAAAAATAAGGAATAACGAACATACTAAACAATATTTTGTGTTATCAGATTAGTTTTATATACTTTTGAAAAACTAAAATTATGAGAGGAGTATAAAACAGGTGTCTCAAAAGTAAGAGTGTATATATTTAAAAACGTTTAACTGACAGAAGCATGAGAGTCTTGGGCTGAACCACAAGAAGCTCTTATAAGATGAGTGTAGATATGTTGGAGCACTGCCAAGTTACACTATCTTCCCTGCACACACGATTTAAAGTTGATTGTATTGTACAACAGGACTTAATTAACCTAGCTTTATTTTTGAAAGTAAACATGTCCTAGTTTATTTAATATCCGCAATAAAAATATTGCTTCTTCTATATGATCCTAACTCGAGATTTCATTCACAGCTAAGAATAGCTTTTTAAAGGTACTTCTTACATAATTAACATTTCAATGGAATATTGTATTTTCAAATGTACTTTAGATTGTTGATTTACACTATGCTATAGATCTGTGAATATCAGTTTCATGTGCTGGTCTCTAGCACGGCTAAATGTCACTGACCACTTTCTTCTCTATTATTTCTCCCTTTCCATTAAAGTCTTTAAAGGAACTCACTGGTATAAATGGGGTAGCTTCCATTAGCTAAGTGACAGTGAATGGCCTTTGCTTCACTATTTCTTGGTCACCCTCGAATAACTAGAAAGGAAACACTTCATTGAGCAATTTGCCTTCTAAAAATCTAAGCTGTAGCTTCTCTATTTTGTAAGCAAAAAACACTACTAATCTCGTTTTTCAGTAGCAGGAAATTTTACATATTGATGTCTTCTTAAAGTTCTTAATAGTGATATGATCAAAATCCCCTACACTCTTCCCCTTGTTTTTGTTTAGTTTTCACACTGGGTAGTAGTTTGTTAATGGAATGCTCAAGCAAGAACACAAGAAGAGAGAGCGGTGCAGACAGGTCTCGTGAAAGAAAAAGAAAAGAACTTGAAAGTAACTGAAAGCAGTGGAGCTCTAGCACGCAGGCTCACTGCCCTTTAGAGCAAGCTCCTCTTTTAGTAACTCAAGTTTTCTCTTTCTGCTTCAGGAGCAGGTTGGTTTGGTTAACCATGTACAATTTGAGAGACTAATTTTTCAAAATCATCCACAGGGAGCATTTTGAAGAGCTCATAAAACAATTCGAGGGTAGAAGTTCTCTGGATCTGAAGCCCCACTACATACACTTTCAGTTCAATACATAACTAATGCACAAAGGCATGACTTAATGATAACCAACTAAATGAACTATTAAGAGTTACCAACTTTGATATTAATTAATTTAAATTAATTTACTGAGGATTTTGGGTCAGTATTCTAGCAAGAAGCCTCGGTTGCATCACTGGGCAGTGTTGCAAAGCAACATTTTCACAAAAACATTTTAAACTCTCACAGTGGGAAAGGATACTTTTTAACTGATAGAATGCTAGAATTATCTTGATTTGTGACTTTCAGTGGGCTGATAATGATTTTTTACTTTGGTTAAAATTGTTTATCAAAGGAACAGTTTTGTGTTTACTGGTTTGCTTGGATAGTTAAGACTGCTCTGAACATGGTATGACACATATAAACTTTTCATTTTTTCAAATTAGGTGAGGTAAAACCTAAAATTAGCAATTATACAGGTTTAGAAGTATAGTTTATTTATGAAAGAAATATATCTTCAACTAGAGGATTTCTTTTCTTTCTTGGAGGTTTTAGTAGTTTTCAGTGTCTGAGAATATTCTCTTTAAAATAATACATGTTGAACAATAATGACTCAAATGAAAATAGTAATGTTGAGGTAAGAATCGATGTATAATTCTAAATATCTCATGACTTGGGTATCAACCTTACCATGAAATTTGGTTATATATAACTTATGTAGGTTGTACATAAAACAAATTATAATTATATATAAATTATAAATATTAATATTTACTACATGTTTCATTAATTTTATCTACCCATAATTATAATCTATTTTGTTTCATCATCATACATAATTAAGAAAGCCCTAGGAGGGAATTAGGTAGTATATACCCACATTTTTACCCTTTCCCGTGTTCTTCCTTCCTTCCTTGTTATTCCAAGATTCCTTCTTTTATCACTTCCTTTCTGTTTAAAGAGTGTCTCTTAACCATTCATGTAGGGTAGGTTTGGTGGTGATAAATTCTCTTAGTGTTCCTTCATCTAAAAATGTCCTGATCTCTTCTCCATTTTTTGAGGGATATTTTCTCTGGATACAGAAGTCTAGGTTGAGAATTCTTTTCCTTCAGCATTTGAAGTGTCCCATTTCTGCCTGGCCTTCACAGTTTCTTATCTGAAACCATTGTCATTCAAATCACTTTTCCTCTAGATAAAGGTATCCCTTCTCTCTCTTTGCTTTCAAGGTTTTTTCTTTGTGTTTAGTTTCTCAGAGTTTGACTATGATGTGTCTTGGCATGGATTTCTTTGGATTTTCCTATTTTGGGGTGTAGGTTGATATCATTTGCCTAATTTTGGAAATACCAGCTATTAATTCTTTGAATACTTTTTCAGCTCCATTCTTGTTCTTTTCTCCTGGAATTCTGATGACATAAACATTATATTATATCTAAACACGTTGCTCAGACTCTGTCCTGTTTTTCCAGCCTATTTTCTTTTTTTTTGTTTGAACTGGGTAAATTCAATCTCCAACTTCACTAATTCTTTCCTCTGTCCTCCATACTGCTGAGTCTGCGAACAGAATTTAAAATTTTTATTTATTATATTTTTCTGTTCAAAATTACTTGGTGCTACTTTATGTTTTCTATTTTAACAGAGACTGTATGACTGTATCTTTCTCCATATTTTTTCTTTAAATATAGTGACACAACATTAGTTTTAGGTATACAAATGATTTGATATTTGTGTACCTATAATCATCACATTGAGAAATGATCACCACATTAAGTCTAATTACCACGTGTCATCATACAAATTTACAACTTTTTTCTTTTGGTAAGAACTTTTAGATTTACTTTCTTAGCAACTTTTAAATTTGTAATACATTATGGACTATAGTTTCCATGTTGTATATTATATCCTATGACTGACTGACTTTACAGCTGCAAGTCTGTACCCTCTTGATCTCTTTTACCAATTGTGACACACTCCCTCCCTACCCTCACTCCTCTCCCCTCTGGCAACCACTAAACTTTTCTTATATCTGTCAGTTTTGTTTGTTTTGGTTTTTTACATTCCAGATAGAAGTGAAATCATATGGTGTTTGTCTTTGTTGGTCTGACTTATTTCACTTAGCATAATACTCTGACGGTTCAACCATGTTGTTCACAAATGGCAAGATTTCTTTTGTTTTTTTATAGCTGGGTAGTATTTTATTACATATAGATATACCACATCATCTTAATCCATTCATTCATCAATGGACATTTAGGTTGTTTCAATATCTTACTATTGTAAATAATGCTGTGAAGAACCTATGGGTGCACACATCTTTTCAAATTAGTGCTTTCCTTTTTTTCAGATAAATATCCAGAAGTGGAATGCTGGATTTTATGGTAGTTCTATTTTTACGTTTCTGAGGACCCTCCCTACTGTTTTCCATAGTGGCTGCACCAATTTACATTCTCACCAACAATGCTCGAGGACTTCCTTTTCTTCATATCCTTGCCAATACTTTTTTTTGTCTTTTTGAGTAACAGTCATTTTGACAGGTATATAAAGTAATATCTTATTGTGGTTTTGATTTGAATTTCCATGAGGATTAGTACTGTTAAGCATCTTTTCATGTGCCTGCTGGCCCACCTTGAGATCCTCTGCCCATTTTTAATTGGACTGTGTTTTTGTTGTTGCTACTGAGTTGTATGGGTTCTTCATATACTTTGGATATTAATCCCTTATTGAATATATAATTTGCAAGTATCTTCTCCCATTCAGCAGGTTCCTTTTTTATTTTGTTGATGGTTTCCTTCACTTTGTAGAGACTTTTTAGTTTGATATAATCCCACTTGTTCATTTTTGCTTTTGTTGTCATTGTTTCTAGGATCATATCCAAATAGATATCACTGAGACTAATGTCAAGGAGCTTACCACCTATACTTTCTTCTAGGAGTTATGATTTCTGGTCTTAGATCAAGTATTCAATTCATTCTGAGTTAATTTTTGCGTGTGATGTTAAGATAGTGGTTCAGTTTCACTATTTTGTGTGTAGCTGTCAAGTTTTCCCCACAACATTTATTGAAGAGACTGTCTTTTCCTCACCGTATAATCTTGCCCCCTTTCTTGTAACTTAATTGACCATACATCTGTGAGTTTATTTCTGGGCTCTCTCTTCTGTCCCACGGATCTATGAGTATGTTTTTCACACCAATACCATACTGTTTTGATCCCTATAGCTTTGTAGAATAGTTTCAAATTAGGAATCACGATGCCTCTAGCTTTGTTCTTTTTTTCAGGATTGCTTTGGCTATCTAGGATCTTTTGTGGTTTCATAAACATTTTAGGATGGTTTGTTCTATTTCTGTGAAAAATGCCTTTGGAATTTTGGCACAGATTGCACTGAATCTGTACATTGCTTTGGACATATGGTTGTTTTAACGGTATTAGTTCTTCCAATTGATGAGCACAAAATAGCTTCCATTTATTATTGACATCTTCAATTTCTTTTATTAATGTCTATTTTCAGCATACAAGTCTTTCACCTCCTTGATTAAATTTATTACTAGGTATATTATTCTTTTTGATGCAATTGCAAAGGGGACTATTTTCTTAATTTCTCTAATAGTTCATTGTTAGTGTATAAAAACACAACAGATTTTTGTATGTTTATGTTGTACCCTGCAATTTTACTGAATTTATTAGTTCTAAAAGCTTTTTTGGTGGAACTTTTAGGGTTTTCTAAATATCAAATCATGTAATCTGCAAATAGTGACAGTTTCACTTCTTCCTTTCCAATTTGGATGCCTTTTATTTCTCTTTCCTGACTAACTGCTCTAAGACTTCCAATACTATGATGAATACAAGTGGTGATAGAGTGGGTATCCATGGCTTACTCCTGATCTTCAGGGAAAAGCTTTTAGCTTTTTGTCATTGAGTATACGCTGTTAGCTGTGGGCTCATCACATATAGCCTTCATCATGCTGAAGTATACTCTGTTTACATCCACTTTTTTGAGTTTTTCTTATAAATGGGTATTGAATTTTTTCAATTGTTTTTCTGCATAATTGAGATGATCATTTAATTTTTATTTTTCATTTTATTAATGTGGTATATCACATTGGTTTGTAGATGTTGAACTATCCTCGCAGCCCTGAAATAAATCCCAGTTGACTGTGGTAGATAATCCTTCTAATATATTATTGAATTTGGTTTGCTAATATTTTGTTGAGGATTTCTGTATCTACACTAATCAGGGATATTGGCCTATAATTTTCCTTTTTTATTGTGTCGTAGGGTTTTGGTATCAGGGTAATGCTGACTTTGTAAAATAAGTTTGGAAGCATTCCCCTCTCTTGAATTTTTTGGAAGAATAGTAGAAAGACAGATATTAACTCTTTTTGAATGTTTGGTAGAATTCACCAGGGAAGCCATCTGGGCCTGGACTTTTGTTTGTTGCGGTTTTTTGGTTATTAATTTAATCTCCTTGCTAATAGTTGGTCTATTTAGATTTTCTATTTTTTATGATTCATTTTTAGAAGATTGTATGCTTTCTAGTTCTCCTAGGTTGTTCAGTTTGTTGCATTTAATCATTCATGGTATTCTCTTATGATCCTTTGTCTTTCTTTGTGTTAGTTGTAACTTCTCTTTCCTTTCTTGGTGAGTCTAGTTAATGGCTTGTTGATTCTGTTAATCTTTTTAATGAACCAGCTCTTAGTTTCACTGATCTTTTCTACTGTCTTTTTGATCTCTATTTATTTCTACTCTCATCTTCATTTATTTCTTCTTCCTAAGACTGTATTTTTTTGTTGAAGCATGTTCATAATTGCTTGTTGAAACATTTAGATCAAGACTGCACTCCATGACGATTCATGTCAGGTAATTCTAACATCTTTGTCACCTCGGTATTGGCATATGTTGATAGTTTTGTCTACCTAAGTTGAAGTTATTCTGGTTCTGGGTTTGACAAATGATTTTTGAATGAAACGTGGACATTTAAGTTATTATATAAGGAGACAAAGATATGCAATCTTGTTTAAATCTTCTGTTTTAGCAGGCTTCCTGTGAGAAAGAAGACACGGTCCCATTACTGGCAAGTGTTGAGGTTTTTATGTGTTGGCTTCTCCAGCACCCAGTCTGATCTATGAGGGATGTATAAGAGGGTATATAAACTAAAAGAAAACCCCGGGAACTCACTACAGTATTGTTCCTTGGGTCCTTAGGTCCCCTAGCATGTCTGTCTCCTTCTATATAACCTTTCAGACGCTTAGGTTTGTTTTATATGTAATGTTGAGACTTTGGTTGTACTTAAAAGAAGGAATAGAAAAAAGTGTATCTACTCCATCTTTCTAGGAGAAGTTGCTATAGATGTTTTTTTAATTGATAAAGGATTATGTGATTATCTTATTTCTTCCTGGATGCCTTATATAGAACCAGAAAAACTTAATATCTATTCATAATTTACATTAAGAAATGTTTCTTAAGAAAAAAAATTGTCGCACAGATGGAATTTCCAAGTATCTCATATTTTAAAAGTACAGAAAGAATACAAAGTATACAAAGAACAGAAAGAATGTCACATAACCAAGGATGAACATGAGTTTAGACAACATAAGGCCCAAATAGTGTCAGGAAGATAAAAAATGTAAAAAAAAAAATTGAAGCTCTCAAAATGTAAAGGGAAGCAAGGAGGAGAAAAACTCTTTTCTTGAGATTGATGGTATAATTAATGAAGATTGAAAATAAAAAAAGGAAAGCATCTTAACTCATTCACTCATTTGTAGGAGGTTTGTTTAAGCATATAATGGGATTAAGTACTAGTGGTAAAATACAGAGATCAATAAGATACAGTCCTTGCTCTCAATCATTTTTTTTTAGTGAAAAAGAGTGACCAATCATAATACAATGTGTAAAAGCTGTGAACAGTTTTTGGAAAGCTAATTTTAGTATGTCTATGGAGTTCAGGCAATGGTTTACAGAGAAGGTGACAGAAAAGGAAGAGAAGGAAATGCCAGGCAGACAGAACAGGATATAGAAAGATTTAAAGGAATGAATGAGTATGGACAGAGGGAGTGGTGCAAAATCAAGTTTAGAAAGACAATATGTAGCTGTCATGCTAAAGAATTTAGGCTCAAATTCCACGGGCAGCCAAGAACTATAAGAATTAGTTTTGATTTTCTCTTCCAGAAAGTATAAGTTCATGAAGCAAAAGAGAATCAAAACTCAGGATAGATAAGTCATTATACAGAAGCAGTTGGTCTCCTGGCTCACATAAATATTTTCAGAAAATATAAAAATGTTTAAAAATAAGTCACTGACCTGGTTATGATATTTGAGGAACAGTGAAGATTAGGAAAGATGAACAAATGTCATTCAATTTGCACCTTCTACCTCTAATTTCCTTTTGTAAACTATAGATCAGAGATATTTGATTTCTAGCCTACATATCTTTCCTAGCATTGATTATAAAGCTTTTGTGTGTGTGTGTGTGTGTGTGTGTGTGTGTGTGTGTATGTGTGTGTGTTTAAAAAAACTGATCATGAGCATCAAGGATGGGTACACTGAAAAAAAGTCATATAAACTGGCCTCAAATCCATTTTTGACAGTATTGCTAGGAGACATGATATCGTATGATATTTATTTTTGAAAACATTTATGGATTAAAAATAATTGAATAAACTTATTCGAAATGGTGACATCAGAATAAAGTTAGTGCCATGTCTCTAGGTCTGTTCTTGTCCCTACTCAACCACAGTTCTGGATGACAGGAGGACATGGACATGACAAATGACAGAATCAGAACAAAAAACGGATACAAGGACTGATTCCAACAAGCTTAAAAGTAATAAATGTCTCGTAATTAGATCCCCTCCAAACATAACCATCAAATGGAGGAAACCACAGAATCTTAAGTTCCACTTTCTTTCACAGTCCTGATCTAGTCCATCAGTAAGTCCTATGGACTCTATTTTCAAAATATAACCAGAATTTGACACACTCTATCTTTTTTTAAACTGCCAATTTAGATTATGGTAATAACCTCTTTATTGGTCTTGTTTCTCCTACCCTTGCCTTCTATAGTTCATTCTCAATACAGCGGCCAAAGTCATACTTCTAAAATAAAAATAAAATTATACCACTACTCTATTCAAATTCTTCTAATGTCTTCACATTTCAATAAAAATAAAAGTATTCCTAATAGCTTATAAGACGTTTAAATGTTCTGGCATTCCATTAACTTGCTGGCTTCATTTCTACTAATCTCTCCCTCCTTCACTTTGTTCATGAGCTTCCTGGCTCTTTCTCACATGCCAGGTTAAATATTACAGTAATGTCCTGAGAAGTAGAATGAATTGCTGAATCATTATATTGTACACTTGAAAGTAATATAACACTATATGTTAATTACATTTGAATAAAAAAAGAAGAACACAACAAAAAATAAAGTTCATGAGATCAGTAGGAAAAAAAATCAAAGAGATGGCTTGTGGGTATCATTTGCTCACTGATACGAAGTGATGAAAAGGGTACTTTACCATTGTGTTATTCTTTCCAAAATCCCATACCCTCAGTGTAATGATGAGAAAAATATCAGACAAACCTAAATTGAGAAACATGCTACAAACACCTGACCATTACTCCCTGAAACTGTCAAGGTCATGAGAAACAGCAAAAGGCTGGTCTCCTGAGACTGAGTAGACATAACTAAATACTATCCAGTAGGCAGAAGTGGATCCTGAACAAGAGGATGTTAATGGAAAACTAGTGAAATCCAAAAAAAGTCTGGAGGTTAGGTTAAAAAAAAATTGAATCTTTTAACCCATGAACATAATTTATACCTCCATTTATTGAAATATTTGCTAATGCCTCTAATAAAAATTTGTAATTTTTTCACATGGTTTTAACACATCTAGCCTCATTTTATAGTTCTTAGTGATGTATAAAGAGGACTTTGAATTCAGTATATTGTTTATATCTAAAAATTTATCAAATTCCTTTATTAGTCCTAATAATTTATTTGTATTCCTTTTTTATATACAGCTATATCATCTGTAAATAATAAGTTTTGTGTATTTTCTTTGCTAATCCCTACATTAATTTATTTTCCGGTCTTACTGCATGGGGCAGCAATTCTAATAAAAGGTTGATGGAAAGTGTGGAAAGAGTGGTGATATTGGAAACAATTACTTTGTTCTTGATTGCAAAAAAAATTTTCTTTTCAACATTCTGTCATTAAGTAGAATGTCTGTGATAGATTTTATGGAAGTATACTTTATTAGCACCAGGAAGTATCCTCTTTTTCTAGTTTGCTAGCTTTTATGATATCCATTCATGTGTACTAAATTCATATGTACTAAATTTTATTTGTCTGTTGAGAGGAATATTTGATTGTTCTCATTAAATCTGTTTACTGTGGTATTTTTGAACTGGTTTAAGTGTTATTTTGACCTTGCACACCACACATTTATATACATATATAGTATAACTAATATTTTGCTAGAATTACTGTGCCCGGATGCAACTGAGTGAGTCTGTAATTCTACTTTCTTCTACTTACTTCATTTTTGTATCAAAATTATGGTAGCCTCATTTAAAGAGTTGGGGAATCTTTCCACTTATATTAGACTTTGGAAGAGTTGTCTAAAACTGTTAGAATGTTTAGAAAAACTTACCAGTGATGCCATCTGGGCTAGAGGTTTCTTTGTAGGAGAGAAAAAAACATACATTTTTACAGTATGTGTGTGTGTGTGTGTATATATATATATATATATATATTTCATATATATATCATATATATCCAAATATACATACATATATGCATATATAAATTATCCTACAGAAAATTTTACTGTTTTTTTTTCTTTTGGTGTATGGTTCTATTAATTTTAACACATGTATATATTCATGTAACCACCACCAAAATCAGGATACAGAACAGTTCCATCATCCCCCCAAAATCTCTAGTGCTATCCCTTTAGAGTCATACTCTCCCTGCTCTAGCTTCTGGCACCACGGATTTGTTACCCAACATGTAGTTTGTCTTTTTGAAAATGTCATATATATGGAATCACAGTCTGTAACCTTTTGAGACTGGCTTCTTTCACTCCGCATAGTAACTCAGATTCTTCCAATTTGTTTCTTATATTAATAGTTTGTTCCTTTTTTACTGCTAAGTAGTAGACCATTATATGGATGGATGTACTATAGTCCCCTTCTCCTTTCACCTGCTGAAGGACAATGGGTTGTTTCCAATTTTTGGCAATTATGAACAGAGCTTCTTTAGGCATCAGTGTACACGTTTTTGTATGAACCTGTTTTGATTTCCCTAAGAAAAATACCCAGGAGTGGGACTGTAGGGTGGTATGGTTAATTTTATAATAAACTGCCAAACTGTTTTCCAGCATGACCTACCACTTACAATGAGCAATATACAATAGTTTCAATTGTTCCAGATCTTCACTACCTCTCTGTGGGATATTTTTGACCATGACTTCAATTACTTTAGAGGTTTTAGAACATAGTTTTCCAATTATTCCCCAGCAGTTTTGGTTAGAATTTCTAATATCTTGTCCATATTTTCAAATTATTGGCATGCAGTTGTTTGCCATACTCTCTTTTACCTTGTCAATGTCTGTAGTATCTTAGGTCTGTCCTCTTTTTCATTCTTGATTTCAGTTATTTACACATTCTTTTTTTTTCTTGGTCAATTTTGTCAAAGGTTTGTTAATAGTTTTCAAACTTAAAGAGTTTTGCCTATGCTGACCTTTTGCATTGTAGGTTTGTTTTCAATTTTAAATTACTTTCTTGTTTTTACATTTAAAAATCTTTTAGCTATTCTTTTTTCTAAGTTCTTAAAAATAGATGCCTAACCCATTAGCTTTTGGCCAGAATCTTTTCTAAAATATGTACTTAAGGTTCTAAATTTTCCTCTAAAACCTTTTTATGGATATTCCATATAGTTGAACAATATTTTTCCATTTCTAAGTATATTGTTTAATATCTTATGTATATTTTCATGTCTTCTATATCCTCACTGGTTTTGTATAATTATTCTATCAATGACCAACTGAGGTGTTAAATCATCCACAATGACTAGATTTGTGTTTTTCTCCTTGTACATTGTCTATTTCCGTTTCTATATTTTTGAGTTCCTGTTATTAGGTACAAACATATTTAAAATAATATTTTATTAGGGAATTTAATCTTTCATTATTATCATTTTTATTTTCAAGTTAGCTAACACACGGTGTAGTTGGGCTGCAGGAGTAGAACCAGTGGTTCATTTCTTACAAAGGATACCTGGTGCTCCTCCCGAAGAGTGCCCTCCTTAATGCCCTTCACCCACCTAACCCACCCTTCCATCCCCCCGCCCCCATCGACCCTCAGTTTGTGCTCTGTATTTAAGAGTCTCTTATGGTTTGTCTCTCTGTTTTTATCTTATTTTTTCCTTCCCTTCCCCTATGTTCATCTGTTATTTCACTTAATTTTTCATTATTATAAAGTGATTCTATTATCTATAATAATGCTTTCAAGCGTTCAAAGTTGATATCATCTGAAATTAATTTAGTCACATCCACTTCTTAAAGCATTTTCATAGAAAATACTATGCATGCGTCTATTTTTTCCATATATTTGTAATCTTGTTCTTACAACTCAGATCTCCTATCAAGGATATCTTTTCTCATGTCTAAAACACAATCTTTAAAATTTTGCCTTAGTAAGGGTCTACTGATAACAAATTTTCTGTTTTCAACTTGCCTGAAATTATTACCTTATTTCACCTCCTTTCATAAAAGGGTCGGGCCTGGTTAGTACTTGGATGGGAGAAATTTTTGATAAGTATAGAATTCTGTAATGGTTGGCATCTTTTTACTGTCTAGCTTCCATTGTGGTTACTGGGAATTCAGCTGTCAGTCTAACTGCCACTTTCTCATCACAATCTGACTTTTTTGAATTTATTTTTAAGAGCTTTGCTTCTGTCTTGGATGTTGCAATTTTACCATAATGTTAATGGGGGTAGATTTATTTATACTTCTTGAGATTTGTTGGTCTGCTTGAGTCTATGGTTTTGTGTCCTTCACCAATTTTGAAAAAATCTCATTCATTACTCTTCAAATATTGCTGCTTCCCTTTTCATTCCCTCTTCTCCTAGAATTAAGACATAAATTGGACCTTCTCATTCTTTTCTTCATGTTTCTTATCCTGTTTTTTTTTTTTTGTAGTTTTCTATCTTTATTTCTCTGAGTTGTATTCAGTATAATTTCCCCATCTTCCAATTCTTTAATTCTTTCTTCAATACATGTTTTGAATCTTTATTTATATTATTCTAATTTTTCCTTTTTAGAAGTTCCATTTGGTTCTTCTTAAAATATGTCGGTTATATTTTATTCTATCAGAGCAGGTAATTTCAAATTTGTCTACTTTTTCTTGAAAAAAGAAAATTATTTTATAATCTGTATCAGATAACTCATTACTAATTACAGTCTTTCTGGGTGAGTTTCTGCTTCCTTTTGTTTCTGGTAATTGTCACTCACGTTGCTCTTTTCTTGGTAACTTATTTGGAAGATTCTATAGTGCCAGTTTAAAGGTATGTTCCTCCAACAGATCTGGATTTGCTTCTTCTTGGTGCCTAGAAGTTTCAGCATATATATTTTAAAGTATCTACTTTAAATTCAGTTATGACTTGAGACTTATTAGGTTATACAGTAATATGAATTTAAGCTGTAAATCAACGGAAGATGGCTGGTGTTACTCCTTGCCAGAGACAATCATCCATTCCCCCAATCCCTAGCCAAGGCAGTTTTGTTTGCTAACTCCTGAGGATGGGAGAGGGTTTACTTTTAATTCACCATAGTGCATCGTACTGCAAGATGTAATTCATACCAGGGGAGGACCTGCTATTAAACTTGGCTACTAAACTCTTAGGTGGTCCTAGGCTTTGTTTCTTCCCAGAGGCCTGAAAACCACATCTTACATTGCCCTGGTTAGGCAAACGCCCTTAAGGCCAAGGAGTCTTCTATGCTGTGCTCTGCTTACCTCTATGGGTTCCTGTCTTCATGTAGATTTTAATCTGTCAATGTCTTACTAACTAGTTAGCTCTTTTAAAGCTTTTGAGAAAATTTATTTGTTTTTAATACTAGAATCATTATTTTTCAGTGAGAGAGTGAGTTCAAATAACTTATCCCAACATATTTTCAGACACAAAACCTCTTCACTGATTTTTCATCTTTCTTTTCCCCCTCTATCTATCTCATTCTCCTATCTCCCCTTTTTCCAGAAAAATCATTACCTTCTTGTTTCCATATTAATACTTTGGATCAACTATACCAATGGATCAATTCTGGCCCCAGACAGAAAATATATAAGAAATTCTTGCTCCCAGAAGTTTTGAGCTGAGTACTATAGTTTAACAAGTTAATAGCTCTGCTATTAATGAGCTATGATAATAAATCGGCAATTTAATTTCTCTTAACTACTGCTACTCTGTGCTACTATAAGATCCACATTTCATCTAAACTTCCACCAGAATATCCCGACTCTCTGACCTGCACATTGACTCACTTCCCCAGACTGCTTAGCCTGGGTTTTGATACCTTATTTAGATGACCGCCCCAAATGTGAACTCCTGCTGGGGAGGCTTCTCTCTGGTTGACCTTGAATGTGACCACGTGCATGCTCTTCTTTGCCTTTGCTAATGCCCCTATTCCCGATCCTCAACATGTGCCATCTTCATATTCTTCTGTTTTTATGCCACTGTTGTTTAAAGCCTGGCAAGACAGGCTAAATAATTTAATTAGTTTATTAGGAAAAGTAGAGAGGAGGAATTTTGGATCTGGAAGAAAAAACTATAGTCCAATTTCTTCATCTGACAGATGAGGAAGAATTTTAAATATTCAATATAAGTAAGCAGAGAGACTCCCTCTCCTACAGTGACTATCACTAATCCTTCCACTCAACCATGCTTTAGTTTAGTACAAGTAAAAATTTTACTTAAGTAAGAATTTAAATCAAATGAAAGAATTGCAGTACTTACAGGATTCTTATATATCTGGGGAAATGGAAGAAGCGGGAGAGAACAGGGAGAAGGAGGGAGAATGAGAAGCTTTCAAACACTAAAAATACTCCCATAATTTATCTGTTTTGGGGGTTTTTGTTGAGTTATGTTACAATTTTACTGTACCAAAATATAATTTGTAGGTTTCATATCGATAGCTTATGGAAAGCTTGATTCTGGTTTAAAAACTACTAAAACTCAATATATTATTTACATTGTACAAATAATCAGAATAGCTTTACTACTCTATTTCATAATCTACTTTTAGGTAAGTAAAAGAATACCTTCTATTGAATTTAATAGACACATTCAGAGATCATTTCAAACTTTTCATCAAAGTTATCTTTTCAGTTAATAAATATATTTTTTAAAGACTCGAGAGGCCAGGATATTACACAAAATATTAAACTCACCATCATCGTCCCAGCAGCTCTTAGCATCGCCTTCTCTTTCGCTGCTCCCTGGTAACACTGTCTGGTCCGTGGGCAGGTCACCTTCCGGCACGCCACCTTCACAATCTGCTGCGTCTGTGATACTTTCTTCTTCCACAATATGGAGTTTGTCTTCATCATCTGAATCTGAGTTTGTTTCTACCACAGTATTATAATTTGTAACTGTAATACAAACAAGAAACAAATAATCAAAACCAATCATCATAAAAATCAGTTTTTACACCTCAATAAAAACAAACTGTAAAAAGGACTTCATTTAAGTGTTCTATAAATAGTAACTCATTTATTCTTACAACCTTCTAGCAACCCTACGAAACAGAGTATTTACCTATCATCTGCTACTTATAACCCTGAAACCAGAAATGGAAACCAAGACCTAGGAAGGTAAGTAACTTGTCCAAGATCATATAGCCAGGAGGAAGCAGGGCCAGGATTTGAACCCAGCAGTCTAGTTCTATATTCTGGGCTCTGACACTACATTAAATATCCTCTCCAGTCATAATGAGTTTATTCTATGTGATACTACTTATGTACAATTAGCACCTCAATCTTTAAGGCAAATCTTCTAATAAGTCAATAGTACCACATCAAATGTACCTTAAGAAAGATATGTTCAAGCTGTCAATTTGGCCTATGTGTTTCATATCAATCCCACATTGATTTCAGAAAGAATCTATCAAATCAATTTGATTCTATCAAATCAAATTTCTGCATAAGGCATGATTCAAGTAATGTTTGTATGTAATTCTGTAATTTTAGAAAAAATAACTGACATTCAAAAGAGACTCTCAAAGACTAAGAAAAAACTGAGGGTGAGGGGGATGAGGGAGGGGGGAGAGGGGGTGATGGGCATTAAAAAGGGCACATGTTGGGATGAACACTGGGTGTTATATGTAAACCAATTTGAAAATAAACTATTATAATAAAAAAAAAAAAAAAGTTTTCAAACAGGCACTCTTTCCATATTTTTAATGAATTTCAGTAAATTTTAACACCAACATTATGAAGAAAAAGAAATATTTGGAATGATACGACTCGTGGAATCATGAGTAACAGATGAGAATAAAATTCTCTAGAACAAATAATATAGTCTAGTCATTATTTTTCCTTCAGAATCCTTGTAATAATCACTCTAGTGGGATAAATTATTTAGTACCTCATTGCGTATGGTCACTGGAATACCTCTTTTCAATGATTTGCAAGGTGATTCTTATTTGCTAAGCAAAGATTGGAAGGGAGAAAAAGGAATCTTTACTTTGTTCAGATAACTAAGCAATAATTACTTTCAGTTCTTCTTTCCATTTCTTCCTGAAAATTTCCAACCATTCTTGAAAGAAGGTAATAACCCGAATGCATAAATGATATGCACATATACCCCCTTCCCATAGGAAAACACACACATGCCTGACAATAGGAAGAGAGAAATACAATCAGAAGTATAGATACATATGTCAAAGTGAGAACGAATAAGCAAAAATCTCCAAAACTGCTTCTACAGATCTTAGGATGACCCCTCTGCTCCAAAGAGTACTGGAGTTACTCTTTCCCCCACATTAGAAATTCTTCAGTATCTTGTCAGAAGAAATATATCAAGTTTTGTTATTAACACTTTAGTGTGAATATATTTTTTCCAATTTTTTCCCCAAAAGCAAACCACTTTCTTATTTTGTTATAAATGTAACACATGTTCAGTGCACAAGAATTCAGATAATATAAAACATGCGAAACTAGTAAAAGCTCCCCCCTAAATTTTCCTTCCTCGGCTCACTTTAAAGTGAGTCTTTAAAGATAACAGTAAAGCAAATTCTATTTATCTATGCATGAAGTAGGCATGATACTAATCACTTTATATACCTTATGCTATTTAATTGAAATGCAGACCTCACTTTATATACATATAAATTTAATGTAAATTCTCTACATAAATGTATTATGCATCTTTAAATACACCATATGGAATCACATTGTACTGTTCCCTACCTAGTTTATTGTCACTTAATAACATACCTTAGAAATTTTTCTATTTCAGTATATGGGAAGCTTTCTCATTTCCCTCTTGTTAGCTACACATCATCACATTGTACGGACAGAATTTAACCAATGACCTATATTGATAAAATTTATGTTTCCAAGTGATGCTTAAGCATTAGAGACAATGTCATAATAAACTTCCTTGTAAATTTATTTTTATATAGGCCATTCCTTAAATTCATCTGTCAGATATATCGGTATAGACGGGAGTGCTGAGTCAAAGGGAAAACCTATGAAATAGATATGGAAACATGGGGAATTCCTTGTACTCTGGCCACACAGTGAGCAGAGTAAATTGTGCAACTGCATGTGGGGATAAAGAGAATGATTCTCAAACGCTGTCCCATAGCGGCCACTAAGCTTGGACATGGAGAGTTCAAATTGGATTTCGTGAAGAGAAGGTTCAGTGATTCTTCGGTATCTTGGGTTGGCCATTGGTGCTATTCTTGCCTTAACATTGTAGTACAGTTTTATCATTATCAATTTTGTTAGCTGTAGGTTGTCTAAGCATATATTTACATTTAGAGTATTTAGGGCTTGAAAATTATCCTATAATTAGTCTTTAAAACACATATGCATTTGGGTTCAAATATCTGCTTGCATTCTTCATAGTTTTCACTAAGTTCCTTTTACTCTGAGCTGCACTAAGCCCTGTTTTATCTTGCCTGGGTCAGCTATAGCCCTCAGTACTCTTCAAGAATACCTGTCACTGTCTAGGACTCTAGCAAAACTCCTTCCTGCCCCACAGTATGAGCTTCTATTTGGTATGGAAGATTGTAAGTCAAATACCCCAAACTACAAAGACTACATAGAGTTTATACTTATCTTGGGAATTTTCCCAAAGCATGCTTTGAATATGTGGCATAGAACTTGAAAAAAAAAAAAAACACTACATTTTATTGGCTAAGATGGAAAAAAGAACAATAACTATTTTCCAAGGGTTCTTACTGTCTTCTGCTTCACAGTCACTTAGCTGAGAGAAAAAACAGTGAAAATGGTTTATATCGATTAGTGCAACTTAGAAAATAGGCGAGCTTCCCTATGTTTCTGGATCCGTCCTTTTGTTAATCTACAGAACTAATTTTAAAAATAGAGCTTCAGTTGGGGCGCCAGGGTGGTTCAGTTGGTTGAGTGTCCGACTCTTAATTTCGGCTCAGGTTATGATCCCATGGTTCGAGGGTTCGAGCCCCACATCGGGCTCTGTGCTGACACTGCAGAATCTGCTTGAGATTCTCTCTCTCTCTCTCTCTGACCCTCTCCCACTTGTACCCTCCCTCTCAAAATAAATAAACTTAAAAAAATAAATAAATAAATAGAGCTTCAGCACAAAAAACATAAAAAATAATGCAGACCCTGATAAATTCTAGTAGTCAAGGAAAATGTTCTTTATCTCAATTGTCTTCATTCCTCTATACTTTTAAAATCTTTGGCTAAAAAATACAATAAAATATAGTTTATCTAAAGTGCAGCTTCTTCTTTTTTTATTTTTAAAAATGTTTTTATTTATTTTTGATAGAGAGACAGAGCACGAGTTAGGGAGGGGCAGAGAGAGGGAGACACAGAATCTGAAGCAGGCTCCAGGCTCTGAGCTGTCATCACAGAGCCTGACGTGGGACTCAAACTCACGAACCGCGAGACCATGACCCAAGTCGAAGTCAAACTGAGCCACCCAGGTGCCCCTAAAGTGTTGCATATTCTTAACAAACAGGTGATTATCACCTCTTGGTTCTGAGTTTTAATTAAAATAATAACATTTCAAGAAAACAAAGATAAAGAGACTGGAAAAGGTAAATAGTTTTTAAAAAGTGTCTGACTTAGGTTCAGGTCATGATCTCACAGTTTGTAAGTTCAAGCCCCTCCTCGGGCTCTGTGACAGCTTGGAGCCTGGAGGATTCTCTTGGAGCCTGGAGGATTCTGCTTTGGATTCTCTGTCTCCTCTAGCTCTCTCTCTGCCCCTCCCCTGCTCTCACACTCTCTCTCAAAAATAAAAATTAAAAGAAAAAATAAAAATGGTAATATTTTCAATGCATTCTTATTGTCTCTAGTATATGGTTAAGGACACAGTGACATTTTGGTGGTAGTTCTTGTTGGTATTACTTGCTAACATTTAAAGTAGATATAACAGTATCCGCTGCATCAGGTGGTTGTGAGGGTCTAACGATTTAAAAATGTATTGTGCTTAGATCAATGTCTGGCACGTAATAAAGACTAGAAGTGTCTCCTGACATCATCATCATCATCATCATCATCATCATCATCATCGTCTTCACACTCAATCTTTACAACAATTCCTAAGAAGGTGGTATTGTTATATCTCCCTTTCATAGACAACAACAACAACAACAACAAAAACCCAGAGTGGCTGAGTAAGCTGTTTGAGGATATCTAGCTATTAAGTTATAGAGCTGGACTCAAATCTTGGTGTACCTGATTCCGCAGCTCATATACTTTAACTACTATATACAAAACCTGATTGAAAATTGTTACAATAATGAAAAATATTCTTAAACTTGTATTTTTGTGTCTAGCCTATGTCCTGGCATTCTATACTTAGCAAAATGCCACTAACATATTTTCAAATGAATAAAAAATTTTAACCATTAGAATCTCATTATAATATAACATATAGTACACCACAGGGTAATATCATCATTATAGTCAATAAACCTTTAAAAGACTTTCACATAACAGACTATTTTTAGCATTTGACTGAATGTAGTACCGTATCAACTGCACTAATTAAACTCCCATGTAAACATCTGTTTCTTAAGTAATGTACAATTATAATAAAGAATTAAATAAATTACATGTATACAGTTCCAAAAAAGAGCAACACGATCTCAACTTCGGTCATTAAGTTAAGAGGTAGATCATTTAAAGGCTTTAGAAACAAGAACCCTGCCAAGAACTGTTTATTGTAGCTCTAAACATCAGGTTTACAGGGGAAGACACTGAGGGAGGGTTGAAGGGAAGGAGAAAAGAGAAGGGGACATATTTAACCTGCAGGTCTTTGATTCTGGTCAGGTGATAACTGTGGCTTGTGTTGATGAAAGCCACAGGCTAAGACCGTATTTCAACGTATTTGTAGGCATAAAAATGTTTTTTTTCCCCCTAAAGGGAAAGTTCTGCTTATATCATGCCATTAATACATGTTTAGCTATGTCTCACTCGTTTCGATCAAACACATACTCATCTGCATGGTAGAAAAGAAAGATAAAATCTCTCTTAGGAAAAAGACATAATACTGGTACTTAAAAAATAACAGACTACTGTACTTCTAACATGTTCCATATACATCAGACTAACATAGTGTCATAATTTAAGAAACACCTAGAAAAAGGAAGATCCAACATGGCTGAGAAGTAGGGGGACCCAAGTTCCCTCATCCCTCAAACACAGCAGTGTTGAGGCCAAAGGACTTTGAATTCCAAGAGTCCGGGCTGCAGAGGGACACAGACATCTCCCGGGACCCATGGGGACAAACTGGCAGGCCATAGGTGCATGATTGCGAACTGGGAGAGATAAAATGGGCAGCATAGATATGGAGGGGAGGGATCCCCTTCTGTGGAAAGACGAACGGAAGAGAAAGAGAGGCTGGGGAAACTGTATGTGGACAAGAGCAAAACCATGGACTGGGTCAACAAAAGATTCAATGTCTAACTGCAGGCTTCCTCTGGACAGGGGCTGGATCACGCACCTAGGGAGGAGGGGAGCCAGTCCCAGGCTCAGTAACTAGTTCAGAGATACAGTCTGCAGCGGGAGAAAGCAATACACTCCCTGGAGTGCTGTAGGAAGAAGGTATATAACTGTTCAAAGGACAGAGACTGCCTGTCCCCACAGCCAGAGGCCATATATAGGTGGCGTAGAGCAGCACTCCCCCAGTAACAGGGCACACAGAGCGCGACCCTTGAAGACAGTGGGGTTAAGACATCGGGGTTTAAATTGCAGCTGAGAGCCACGAAGGCACAGGAGTTGGTGGAGCAGGAAAAACTGCTTCGTTTATGCCTGTGGCACTGTGAGGATGGCCTGAACAGTGGTTTGGGATACCTTGTCCAGGGAGGAGAAACTGGGGTGTAGACATTTTTCTCCACATCACCATCAAGGTGGGGCTTCAAGGAACAGACAGTGAGTCCACAGTGGAGGCGGGACCTGCCTACACCAAACCACGACCCTCAGTGCCTGGTGACTGAGCATCTACCCTAGCGGGATGGATGCCGACCAACCAGACAGCCCCTCCTCCAGACTGCCACCTGTTCCAAAGCACCCAGCGGTTTTGCATTTCCTGATTTAATTCTTGGACGATTCTTATTACATATATGGATACATATGTATGTATCCATATATATACATACACATTCATACATACATATACACGTATATATATGTATATATACACATAGACATCCGTGTGTGTGTGTGTATACATTTTTTTTCTTCCTTTTTTCCTCATCTCTTCCATCCTCTAGTCTGGTTATTCTGGTTAGTGGTTTGTTTAAGCAGACATATTTAATCTATTCTCTTTATACCTGTTCTATATCTCCTTCTTTATTTTCCTCTCTCTGTTTTAAGGTGTACAGTTTCTCTGCCTGGTTAATTTTCTTTTCTTTTTCCTGCCCCTGTCATTTCTCTCTTTGTATGGGATAAGGCCTCTTCCATCAACACTGCCCCCACCCCACTGTTTTGCTGTTGCTGGTGTTATTTTTGTTGTTGTTTTTGTTTTCTCGTTTTTGTCTTTGTTTTTTGTTTGTTTTCTTTTCCAGGGCTACTTCAAAGAACAAATCAAAGCACATCTGGTGAAGGGTCCAAAACATCACTATGAAGGGAGATAAACGCAACCAGAGTCACAACAACAGAGGGCAAGTAACACACTTTGAAAAACACCTCCTAAAGGGCCAAGTCCTGGACCATGTATGACCCCTCTTTAATACAGTAGAGCTCGCAGGTGCAGGACACGTAACAAGCTTTTAAAACACATAAGGGACAGAAAACTATCCAAAATGATAAATGGAAGAATTCTCCTAAAAGAAATTCCAGGAAGAAATGACAGCTAAAGAATTACTCAAAACATATATAAACAATGTAACTGAACAAGAATTTAGAATAACAGTCATAAGATTAATCGCAGGGCTTGAAAAAGCATAGAAGACAGCAGATCCTCTATTGCTACAGAGATCAAGGAACTAAAAAATAATCATGATGAATTAAAAGATGCTGTAATTGAGGTGCGAAAATAAACTAGAAGCAGTGACAGCCAAGATTGAAGAGGCAGAGGGGAGAGTAAGTGAAATAGAAGATGGATCTTCTATCTTTATGGAAAAAGATGAAGCTGAGAAAAAGAGAGATAAAAAAATTCTAGATCACAAGGGGAGAATTAGAGAACTAAGTGATTCAATGAAATGTAATAATATCCGTATCATATGAATTCCAGTAAAAGAAGAGATAGAGAAAGGGGCAGAAGGTGTACTTGAACAAATCATAGCTGAGAACTTCCCCAATCTGGGGAAAGAAACAGACATTGAAATCCAGGAGGCACAGAGAACTCCCTGCAGATGTAACAGGAATTGATCTGCACAACATATCATAGTGAAACTGGCAAAATACAAAGATAAAAAGAGGAATTCTGAAAGCATCTAGGGACAAACAGGCTTAACCTACAAGGACAAACACATAAGGGTGGTAGCAGACCTATCTATTGAAACTTAGATTCATTGCCTGAAGGGAATGGTAGGAAATATTCAATGTGCTGAATAGGAAAAATATGCAGCCAAGAATCCTTTATCCAGCAAGCCTGTCATTTAGAATAGATGGAGAGATAAAGGTTTTCCCAAACAAAAACTGAAGGAGTTCATCACCACTAAACCAGCCCTACAAGAGATCCTAAGGGGAAGTCTGTGAGTGGAATGTTGCAAAGACAACAAAGGACCAGAGACACTACTACAAGCATGAAACCTACAGATAATACAATGACTCTAAATCCATATCTTTCGGTAATAACACTGAATATAAATGATCTAAATGCTCCAATCAAGACACAGGGTATCAGAATGGATAAAAAACAAGACCCATCTATTTGCTGTCTACAAGACACTGTAGACCTGAGGATACCTTCAGATTGAAAGTGAGAGGATGGAGAACCATCTATCATGCTATGAAGTCAAAAGAAAGCTGGAGTAGCCATATTTATATCAGACAAACTAGAGTTTAAACTAAAGACTATAACAAGAGATGGAGAAGGGCATTATATCATAATTATGGGGTCTATCCAACAAGAAGAGCTAACAATTATAAATGTTTATGGCTCAACTCAGAAGCACCAAATACATAAAACAACCCATCACAAACATAAGCAATGTTATCGGTAAGAATGTGATAATTGCAGGGGACTTTAATACTCCACTTACAGCAAAAAATTAAAAATAGAACTACCCTATGACCCAGCAATAGCACTACTGGGAATTTATACAAAGGATACAGGAGTGCTGATTCATAGGGGCACATGTACCCCAATGTTTGTAGCAGCACCTTCAACATTAGCCAAATTATGGAAAGAGCCTAAATGTCCAACAACTGATGAATGGATACAGAAGATGTGATTTATATATACAATGGACTACTACTTGGCAATGAGAAAGAACGAAACCATGCCATTCACAGCAAGGATAGAATTGGAAGGTATTATGCTAAGTGAAGTAAGTCAGAGAAGTCAGATATCAGATGTTTTCACTCATATGTGAATCTTGAGCAACTTAACAGAAGACCATGGGGGAAGGACAGGGGGAAAAAATGTTACAGAAAGGGGGAGAGGCAAACCATAAGAGACTCTTAAATATGGACAGCAGACTGATGGTTGCTGGAGGGGAGGTGGGTAGGGATTGGGTAAATGGGTGATGAGCATGAACCAGGGCACTTGTTGGGATGATACTGGGCATTATACGGAAGAGATGAATCTCTGGGTTCTATTCCTGAAGCTAAGACTATACTGTATGTTAACTAACTTGAAAACTAAAAAAAGACAAAAAAAAAAAAAAAGAAACACCTACAAAAATATCTATGTTTGGAGTCTTGTTCTCAAGAGTAATCAATTACAGTTTGATTAAATAATAGGGTATTTCACATGTTAGCGCTATGCTGGAACAATACAGTTTAGGCAGGAATGCTATGAAATATGAAGATAAAGGTAGAGACACTGAACGAGTATCTCCATTATTCTCTATCAGTTGGGACAAAACTGTAACAAGACCACGCTACATGTTTTTCTTATCCTGAAGAGACTCCTGGCACATGTCCTTCCACATAGTAGGTAGAGAATTATTTGTTGAATTGAATGTGGGGCCATACTTTTTTTTCTAAATGAAGAAGTAAGTCAGGAAAATGACAAAGCTGTAGTGATAACCAAAGTATTGGCAATAAGCACATGAAATGAAAAAGAGAGGTCATTTGACAATCTCCAGCATCAAATAAAACTTCTGCAAGTAATGTTACTCCAGGAAAGAGGAGCTTATGTTGTCTATAAATACTATACCCGGGCATATTGTAAATATTTTAATCTGGCTTTTGACCTAACTTATAGACAATATTAATGTGTATGTATTTTACTACAGGTAAAGGCTATGGTATAATATGCATATTTCATGTAACAGGTAGTATAATATACAATGTATATATTATCTAATTGTAACTTAAGTCTTTTGTTGATTTATTTTTTAAATGTTTATTTTGAGAGAGTGAGAGAGAGAGAGAGAGAGAGAGAGAGAGAGAGAGAAAGAGAGAGTGCAAGGGAGGGGAAGAGAGAGAGGGAGAGAAAGATTCCCAAACAAGCTCCATGCTGTCAGTACAGAGCTCCAATGAGGGGCTCAATCCCACAAACGGCAAAATTATGACTTGAGCCAAAATCAGATGCTTAACCAACTGAATCACCCAGGCATCCCTCCAAAAATTTTAAATCATAACTCCGGTGAAAGTCGGTGATTCTGACATTTACTCTTGCAAAGGGTTGGTGGTTTCAATGCCTTCAAATACGAGCTGTTCATAGAATGAAAACTGATAGGCAAAGACAGGGGAAAAGGCTGCCATCATGCACAGAATCCTAGTTCTTATTTTTCTCTCCTGTCTTATTACACAATAATTACTAACTGTTCTTGGGATTTGTCTCTGATGCTCTCTCAGTTCGTATTCTGGCCTTTTCCCCATGGCTCTCTGTCTGTATGTCCCAAGAGGAGTCATCCCAAATGACCTTCTCCTTTCCCTGACTTACCAGAGCTCCCACTCACTCAGAGAGCTAATTTCAGCCAGTATAAGCACAACTAACAAAGAGATAGATGAAACAGTTAAATAGAAAAGTTCATAGCAAACTAAACCAAAATCAGTCCCAGGAACAGGTGGTTCTTTCGTGTGTGTGTTATGTGTGAGGAAAGTATCTAGACTAAAATAATTCACACAAAATTATCAGTAACTAATATTTCCTTCATAGGTAAAATATGCATTTATAAAAAGGATGCTTTTTAATCTATATAACTTATTATTTATGGAATACAGGCAGGATGACAAAACCCAAGTGAGGTGTGAAGACCGACACAGAAGTTATTGAGTCAAAGAGGAGACAAGCCATATAACTGATAAATCAACCCAAAAGCCAGATCTTTGAAGAATCAATAAAATCAGCAATCGCTAACCCACTTAATCATAGAAAAAAATTGAGAGGTACAAAGACTCGATATTAATGGAATCAGAGAAGTAATTATAGCTATAAAGGAATTTAAGAGTCTTTTTACAAATATTTTGTACAAATCTGCGCAAATAAATTTAAGAACTTATATAATAAATGACAAAGGTAGACAGACCATAGACAAATTTAGGAAGACCTCAAAGACTTAACCACCCAAAAAGTGCCGGATGTTTTCCCAGGTGAATCTCTTCAGATCTTCAAAGGACTGATAATTCTGTTGCTTTTTTCAAAGAGAGTAAATAGAAAAGAGCTTAAATTCTTTTATGAAGTCAGCATAACAGTCAACTAAAATGTGTGAAAGAGCACATTTATATGCATGTGCATGCATTCTCTCTCTCTCTCTCTGTCTCTCTCTAATAGAGTCCTCACTGGTGATTCAGTCTCACTGGTGATCCTTGATGTAAAAATGCTAAATAAAATACTAAATCCAGTGGCACATCAGAAGTTAAATAAAGCAAGCATTATTCAACATTAGAAAGTATGTAAGATAGTCACAATCTTCACAGAGTAAAGGAGAAACAATATGATCCCTTTAAGACCATGAAAGATATTCGCTAAAATTCACTAATTCTTGCTGATACGTTTTCATAAAAATCAAAGTCAAGTCAGTATTATGAATGTATACATAAGATAATGAGGTATCTGACTACATGATCTGATACATCATTATCTTATGTATAAGATAAAGATGTTTACTTCACCATTACTGACAACATTTTAAAAGAATATGCTAATTTTCAACCTTTATTTATTTTTGAGAGACAGAGAGACAGAGCACAAGCAGGGGAGGGGCAGAGAGACAGGGAGACACAGAATCTGAAAAAGGCTCCAGGCTCTGAGCCATCAGCACAGAGCCCGACGTGGGGCTCGAACTCACAGACCGTGAGATCATGACCTGAGCCGAAGTCGGCCGGTTAACTGGCTGAGCCACCCAGGTGCCCCAGAATATGCTAATTTTCAAAAAGAACAACAGGAAAAGCACAAGTAGAGGAAAAAATTCGCTAAAATTTTTCTTTGCAGGTGATAGTTTGATGTTTCTGAAAAAATCACTCCAAAAAACTATTAGCAAACAGAAAATTTGGTAAATGACTAGTTACAAAGCTGACAGAAAAAATCAATAGCTTTCTAATACATCAATAATATCTTGCTAAAAACATAACAGAAGGAAAAATTCTATTAATAATAACTCAAAAGATAATCCGGGAAGGCAAAAAAAGAAACATGGAGGAACTACAGAAAGAAAACTTTAGCATTCTATTGAGGGCTATAAAAATTCAAAGGGATACATGTACCCTGATGTTTACGGCACTATTATCTACAATAGCCAAATTATGGAAGTAGTCAAAGAGTTCACTGACTGATGAACGGATAAAGATGTGGTATATGTGTGTGTAACACACATACAGACAATGGGATATTATCCAGCCATAAAAAAATAATGAAATTTTGCCATTTGCAACAACATGGATGGAGGTAGAGAGTATTAAGCTAAGCAAAATAGTCAGAGAAAGACAAATACTATGTGATTTCACTCATATGTGGAATTTAAGAAACAAAACAAACATGCAAAGGGAAAAAGAGAGGCAAACCAAGAAACAGACTCTTAATTACATAGAATAATGTGATGGTTACCAGAGAGGAGACAGTAGGGAAATGAGTTAAATAGGTGATGGGGACTGAGGAGTGCACTTGTGATGAGTACCAGGAGATGTGCGGAAGTACTGAATCACTATATTATACACTTGAAACTAATACAACACTGTATGTTAACTAACTGGATTTAAATAAAAACAAAAAAAAAAAGATCTAAGTAAATGAAAAAGACATAACTAGTATTTGGATAGAATGGCTTTATATTATAAAGATGTCAATGCTACCTAAAATAATCTACGAATTTAATGCAATTCTGATTCACCTAGTAACATGGTATTTTCGATTCTAAATGATTTAGACCAAGTGAGTCTAATATTTACAGGGAGAAGTAGGAACACAATCTCTGGAATGAGACCACCTGATATAAATCACAGCTTCACCGTATTCAATTACTATCCATGTCACCTTGGGCATGTTTCTGAATCTTCTCATGCCCCAGTTTCTTTCTTTCTAAAGTGAGGTTAATAATAGTGTACCTCTCGTAGGGCTGTCACGGTGATAAAGATAACTATATATGCAAAAAACTTAATATAATACTGTACATAAGTGCTCAATACATATTGCTATTTATTATTTTCTGAAAAAATAAACCCAGGAATATTCAAGAAAATTCAGAGGGAATGATAATAACAGTGGTGGCACGAGAACTGGACTAGCCATACCAGATAGAAAATGGATCTTGAAACTACAGAACTGGAAACAGATTTGTGCTAATACAGGGAGAGGCAGAAAATTAATGGACTTAAATAGAATCCAAAAATTGATCCCCCAGACTTATAGTAGTCTTGCTAATCAGATTCCACCTCACATCTTTAACCAAAATGAAATCTACACGAATCGAAGATTTTAACTAAAGAATAAGGAATCATAAAAGTAATAGAAGAAAATATACGTGAATCCTTTTATAAGTCCTAGAATAAGTAAGGCTGTTATTAGCATGACATAAAACCCATGATTGTACATAGAAAAAAATTTCAAGTCAAAAGACAAATGACAAACTGTAAAAAATGTTTGTAAACCATGTTACCAAAGACTGATTTTTTTTATTACACAGAGAATTCTTACATATCTATGGAGAAAAAAATGAACCATCCAGCAAGAATACACAAAGAAAATTCGCCCCCACAAAAATGTAAATGGCCAATAAACATGTTTAAGATGTTCGACCGCACTAATTAAAGAACCACCTACTTGGATTGAAGTGTATCGTTATAGTCACTTTTTTTTTATAATAGTTTATTTTCAAATTGGTTTACATATAACACCCAGTGTTCATCCCAACACGTGCCCTCTTTAATGCCTGTCACCCCCTCTCCCCCCTCCCTCACCCCCCTCACCCTCAGTTTGTTCTTAGTCTTTGAGAGTCTCTTATGTTTTATCTCCCTCCCTCTCTGTGTCTTTTTTTCCTTTCCTCTCTTCCCCTCCCCCTGGTTTTTGCTTAGTCTCACAAAGTCCACCTATTCGTGGAAACATATGGTATCTGTCTTTTTCTGACTGACTTATTTCACTTAACATAATACCCTCCAGTTCCATCCATGTTGCTGCACATGGCCAGATTTCATTTTTTCTCATTGCCACGTAGTAGTCCATTGTATATATGAACCATAACTTCTTTATCCATTCGTCAGTTGATGGGCACTTGGTCTCTTCCCATGATTTGGCTATTGTCGAAAGTGCTGCTATGAACATTGGGGTACACGTGCCCCTATGCAAACGTTATAGTCACTTCTTGCACACACTCTTCGCTCTCTCCTCCTGCCTCTCTCCCACTTAAAATCCCTATTCTTCCTAAACCCCCATTCTGATCAAATCTCACTTTTCCAAATTCTACACTTCAGGCCCTTTTACTGCAAAGCTTCTTGAAAAAGTTACCTTACCTACACTTGTCTCCGATTTGTTTGTTCCTACTCTCCCCTAAACCCACTCCAGTCACAAAACTGTTCTTGTAATGATTGTGAAGGACCTTTATGTCATTAAAGGTAATGACAATGATCAATCCTCATTTTATCTGACTTATGAGGGGCATTTGACATCTCTCCTTTTCAAAACAATCTTTTGATTTCCTTGATTTTCCTAACTCACTGACTGCTGCCTTTACATTTCTTTCTTCCACCTCCTAGACCTCAATCTGTCTCATGGCTCTAAATACCATTTGATGACTCTCTGCTTTATATCCCAGCCCAAACTTCCCTGCACTCCAGGTGTGTAAGCCCAACTGCCTACTTGGTATCTCCACTTGGACATCTGGGCAAACCTGCCATACCCAAACCCAACTCTTGATCCTCTCAGCTTTCTCCATTTCAGTAAATGGCATTTCTACTCTTGCAGTTGGTCAGACTAAAACTCTTAGTGTCAGTTTTGACTCCTTTTTCCCCTTTCTCTAATCCAGAGAGAAATGCCTTAAAATTTATTTGGCCTCTGGCCCCTTACCACTAACTCCTCACCACCTCCCAGGTCTAAACCACCATCTTTCACTGAGAGTGCTGTTATTTGCTCCCATCAGTGTCCTTGCCTCCACTTTTGCCTTCCTATGGACAGTTCTCAATACAGCAGCCAGCACAATCCTTCTAAACCATTAGAGAAATCCTGTTATTCCTCTGCTCAAGTCATCTAATGGCATCCCGCCTCGCTGAAATCCAAAGGCCCTTCATGAGCTAGCCCCCGCTCATCCATTCTCTCTCATCTTCTACTTTATGCTTGTTCACTCCAGTCCACATACTCTGGCCTCTGGCCTCAAAGCTTTTTGTACTTCTTATAATTCCACCTGGAATGTTCTTTGAGCATGGCTCGATTTAACCTGCTTAATCAAGTCTTCTATGTGTATTCCATTTAAATTTATAGACCTCCTGGGGTGCCTGGGTGGCTGAGTCGGTTGAGCTACAGACTTTTGACTTTGGCTCAGGTCATGATCACCTGATTTGTGGGATCGAGCCTGTGTCTGGTTCTGTGTTGACAGTGCCAAAGCCTGCTTGGGATTCTCTCTCTCTCTCTCTCTCTCTCTCTCTTCTCTATGCCCCTCCCCCACTTGCATGTGACTCTCTCTCAAAATAAATAAACTTAAAAAAATAAATTTATAGACCTCCTTCAACCAAGAGCACACACCACTCTCCCCTGTGATTTCTTTTCTTTTTAAAATATTTATCAGGGGCTCCTGGGTGGCTCAGTCGATTAAGTGGCCGACTTCAGCTCAGGTCATGATCTCACGGTCTGTGAGTTCGAGCCCCACGTCAGGCTCTGTGCTGATGGCTCATCAGAGCCTGGAGCCTGCTTCAGATTCTGTATCTCCTTCTCTCTCTGCCCTTCCTCTGCTCACACTCTGTGTCTATGTCTCTTAAAATTAAATAAATATTTAAAAAAATAAATAAACATATTAAAATATTTATCACCAATTGCCATACTATTTTATTATATTTTTTGTCTCCTCTCACTAGAATATAGATTCCATGTAGCCAGAATTATTTTTGGTTTTGTTCACTGCATGTTGAACATAACACAGGGTATATGCAAGGGTTAAGAAAATGAGTACACATTTACATGCTATTGTGTTAATTTGTTGTTTTATCAAAACTAATTTTTAATTTTTATCAGAATGTAAAATGTTTATTTGTTGACCCAGAAATTTCTTGGCATTCACAGAACAACTTACACATGCATGCAAATACAGACACATGTTTATCTGCAAACTTGTTTTTTTTTTTTGTTTTTAAATTTTTTGAACGTTTATTTAATTTTTGAGAGACAGAGCATGAGTGGGGGAGGAGCAGAGAGAGAGGGAGACAGAATCCAAAGCAGACTCCAGGCTCTGAGCTGTCAGCACAGAGCCCGATACAGGGCTTGAACCCACAAACAGTGAGATCATGACCTGAGCCGAAGTTGGACGCCCAATGGACTGAGCCACCCAGGTGCCCCTGCAAACTTGTTTTTAACTATGAAAGCTTAAATAGCCACTCATGATATATCCCTTTGTACTGATATAGAGAGGAGTCCTCCAAAATAGTTCGATTCCACTCTTGCAGAAAATGAAGACAAAGTATGCATACATGCACCTGAATAATAGATGGCAAGGTCTAAAGAGCATACTAATGAAGAAATAAGGTAATGAAAGACTGACTTGATTTTTCTATTTTATTCCTTCTATATTCTTTAAATGTATGTATTATATACTTAAAAAAGTTAAAGTAACATTTTAAATGTGCAAAGAAAAACCTGAAGTAATATTCAGCATACCATTGCCAGTGGTGAACTTAAGAAAACTGAACTGGGATTGGGGGAAATATTTTCTTAATCCATTTGTTATTTGAATTTTGGTAACAGTAGATAGAAGATATAATTAGAAATAGCAATCAACACACTAAAATGAAATTTTAAATATAAAAGTTAAAATGACATTTAGGAAGAGAATAAATACTATGTTCCAAACATATCTTATGGATTTTGAAATAAGACTATTTTAAGTTCTTATTAGAAAACAATCCCTATTTTTTATGTATGAAAGACAGAGGTCTGTTTTAAAATATGAATAGCACTGACCTTTTCTATTCATAGCTACATAATATATGAAGTTATGTAAAATGAAAAGGAACGTAATACTTGTAAAAAAGAGCTAAGTGAATCCAAGAGAAGTGAATTCTGCTCCTTCTTGCCAGTGCTGAGGGCAGCATGGTGGAGGGCATACATTTTCTCTTGTTAAAGGCAACTAATACTACCCGACTACACGTTAGAGCAACATATATACCCTCCCCCACACTCATATGTTTAATAGCTTCTGCTATACGAGTTGGCTTGATTCTAAGTTTTTCTTTCTTTTTCTTTCTTTTTTTTTTTTTTTGTTTTTAGTTTATTTATTTTGAGAGAGACAAGGGAGGAAGAGAGAGGGAGACACAGAATCAGGAGCAGGCTCCAGGCTCCGTGCTGTCAGCACAGAGCCCAACACAGGGCTCGAACTCACAAGCAGCGAGACAATGACCTAAGTCGAAGTTGGACGTTTACCCAACTTAATCTCCCAGGCGCCCCTTGATTCTAAGTTTTTCTCAATTTACAAATAAGTTTTAAGGAATAGTTTGTTTCTACCAATCTCAGAAGGCACTTTTTCCCTCATTGGTTTTGAGACTCACTAATTTGTAGATGAAGTAGTTATGAAAAACAAGGTGAAGGAAGAAGACAAGAATTTTATTTGAATTCCTTTCATTTGGGCTTCTCAGATTCCTTTTAAGCTACTAATATAGTGTGTATAACTGAAAACTGTTGGCCATGTGCTAGATACTAGTGTCCACAATGGGAAAGGAAATCATAGAGGAAGTGAAAAGAAACAGGTCATGAACACCAACGATGCAGTCTGAGGACCAAGCCTCCCTCATTTTCCTGGGAGTGGCAGTAAACAGTAATCTAAGTAAGGCTGAATGTACCCATCTGGGGCACCTCCTCTTGGAAAGCTTTCCTGAGGGCTAAATTTTAATACAGGTGTGCTAATTCCCAGAGTCTAGCCTTGTAAAGAAAGTCTCTCTTCCCTTCTATTGACTAGACATGGAAGAACAAGGATGATGCTAATGAATACTGAATTGGAAGTTATTTCTTAATGAAGTATTAAAAACGATTTATAGGTAATCAAAGTTTAGTGTTACTGAAACCTTCTAAACATCACAACATGTTACAAGCTTGTGAATGATCACATTAGAATGAATAATTTAGATCCTCTGACCTAAGTGCTCCAGAAGGTAGAATGAAAACATATAATACTTACAGTCTCTGATTTTGAAATACATGCGTCATTTATAAAATATGAGTAATGTACATTAAATATTATCGAGAGAAATGGGACAATAAATAATTCAACACTAAATTAAGAGTGATGTAGAAAATAAATACTATAGGATTCCCTACCTCATTGTGTCTCACCTCTTCTTTTATGCCTTGCTAATGTTCCAAAGAAATAAAAATTTAGATACCTTTTTTTTTAATTTGAAATATGTTTTTGGAAAATTAAATTGATTTGAATTGTAGTACCAAAGAATTTCTGGTGTTTTCGTTTACCTGACTTACCTGAGAAACAGTTACAAGGATAATTATCTATGAATACAACCTATTCAGAAAATAAGTAATAGCCAGTAAGCTAGAAGACCTTGTGAACTCACCCAACACTCACATTTTCAAATAATTTTAGAGAGTAAATGGACTCAGTGGTGAAAGCGAGTATCTTGGAAAAATACAGATAAATGAAAACTTTAATCGCATATAGATTATATATAATATAGATTATATATATATATATATATATATATATATATACGTGTATATATATATATATAAACAAAAGGAGTAAAGGGTATTTTTCAGAGTATTCAACGAAATTATCTTTTATCAAATTCCTACTACTGTCAGAAAGAAAAGTGAAATCAATCAATGCCGCTTTTATAGCTTTGCATGCTGCTCCGGCCCTGCTCCATGAAGAACTTATGAAGTATTCAGTGCTTTATATGCATTCAATCGCTTAATCCTTACAAGAGACACATGAAGAATTATTATTCTCATTTTATAGATATTGAAACTGGACTTAGAGGTATTGAACTTGCCAAAGGTAGACCAGTTAGAACTGGAGCCAGGATTCCAACCCAGGTCACATGGCTCTAGAGACCTTGCTCTGAACCTACTTCTACTGCTTCTCTGAAGCAAGCAGAATAATATAGCCAACGAATGAGCAAAAAATCCTCAGAAACGAAACAGAAGAGAGGTTACAGATGAATTATTAAACACTTTATTGACAAGAACTTTACCAAATCTTTCTGAAATCAGAATCTAAGAAAATAAAAATGTAAATATCCTTATTTGTTTTTACATCAGAATGACAATGGAAGATACATAAAACCTCATTTCAAAGATGGTTTTATTCCCTTGATTTAAAATTCTGAGGGCTCTCCATTGTGTATACCATGAATTCCAAACATCTATGCATAGCAAATAAGGGTCTCTAGACTGTGAACATTAGGGCCTCAATTATCTCTACCTCCTACTCTTCTGCCCAATATTCTATTCCCTAGACACTGCTGTACTTTCATACTTCCCTTCCCACTTTTGCCTCTACTGCCAATTCCTACTCACCTTTCAAAATTCATATCCAACTCATCAACAAATCCTCTTGGTTGTACCTCTCCATCTCTAATGCCACTACTCTATTTCGAACTGTCATCTCCCCTACTCTGGGCCACCACAAATCCTACCTCATTGGTCCCTTTGTCTCCATTTACCATATAGCAGCCAGGGTGACTTTTTCAAACCATAAAGAGGAAATGTCCCCCTACTTTCTGAAAACCTTCAATGGTTTTTCAGTGTTCTGTCATGTCTGGGCCCTTACCTTCTTTCCCCCCCTGCTCTTATATGTTCTCCTTAAATAATCTTTCCGTTCTTTGCAGGTGACAAGCCTTTCTCTACTCTTAGCCCCCGCGCTTGCCTTTTTCTCTGCCTGGAATGTTGTTACCAGTCTTTGAAGGGCTGGCTCCTTCTTTTCCTCATGTCTACACTCCAATGTCCTACCTTCAAAGAACCATTCCATGACTACCTAATGTAACATGCTCCATCTTTTATTCTCTTACATCATCCTGTTTATTTTCTTCAAAGCATCCAATCTGTAATTATCTTTAATTACTTATTTATTTTCTCTCTATATTAGTTTTTTATTGCTGCTGTATAACAAATTACCATAAACATAAGAGACTTTAAATAACACATACTTGTTATTTTACAGTTCTTGAGGCCAGAAGTCCAACACCGACCTTACTGGGCTAAGATCAAGGTGTTGGAAAAGCTGTGTTCTTTCTGGTAACTCTAGGGAAGCTGTGTTCTTGCCTCTTCCAGCCTCTTCCAGAGGCTGAACACATCCCTTGGCATGTGGCCTTCTTCTTCCTTCAAAGCCAGCAGTGGCCAGTTGAGACTTCCCTCACATCACATTATTCTGACAGTGACCTTTCTTCTTGTCACTGGCTGGCACTTTCAAGGACTCTTACACTGAGCCTAACCAGATGACATAAAATGATCTCCCAATTTTAAAGTTAGCCGATTAGCAACCTTAATTTCCTCTACTACTTTAATTCTCCTTTGTCATGTAATATGAACTATTCACAGATTCTAAGGATTAGGACATGGACATCTTTGGGAGGCCATCATTCTACCTACCATACTTCCTCACTAAAATGTAAGCTCCATAAGGGCAAGGACATTATTTTGCTCACTCCACTAGTGTAAGTTCCAAACAGTAAAGGCAACTTAAGATATTTTTTGAATTAATGAACACATTAAAACACTACTGTGTTGGTGATGCTCTTCTTGACTTTTTCTGACTCTTGTCCCAAACTTTGTGCTCCTGTGTAATTTTTTATGGGCAATAGTGCTCATATCCCATCATGTTTTCATTATCCTCTCATGCGTATCATTAAGTCTTTGATCAAGTGTGAAGTGTTATGATAATATGTCAATAAAGGATTCGATGCTGTGAGAGATGTGTTGAATCAATAAATTTTAAGGTGAAAGGGACGATAAAAGGTTCCAAAAGGTTTATGCTAAAATTTCAATTTTGTAATTGTTTTTATGATTCCTAATAAAGTGTGGAATATTCTAATAATGTTTCGGTAAAGGATTACTTTGCTACAAAATGTATATTAATTTAATGAATTTTAAACCCAGAAAGAATCTGAAGGTAAATCTCAGTTCCACATTTTACACTTGAGAAAACTGAAACCTGACGAAGCTAACTAATTTGTCTACTTACACAGAAAATTGTGGTGAGTCTGGCACAAAACCCAGTGGACCTTTTATAAAAATTTACTTCCTGAGGTTGGCATGAAGACTAATTTAATGTATTTAAAAGCACATAAACACAGTGCCTAGCACAGAGCAAGTGCTTTATAAATAGGGAGCACTGGCATGACCATTATCTTAAACACTATATTTTCCCCATCTCTCAACAATACAAATATCTTATACAAAATAGGTACTCAATAAAATACTTGTTGCATCAATAAATTATTAGAAAGTAAACTACAAACACGATTAAACAATTTTTAAAAATTAAGTAAGTTGAGCAATTTTCCTAGGAAAAAGAGGGAACAGAGAAGCAGACATTGTTCTCCATCATGAAGCTGTCCCCAATTTAACGATTTCTCTCCTCCTTTCATGTCTACACCAGCAAAGGTCAAAATCATTTTTATATTAGTATTAAGGTATTACATTATTTGCTTTTTTTACTCTTGACGTTTGCACCGATGCAAAGGCAACGGTGGGTAGAACTGTTGGTGTTTTAGCATGATTCAAGGCCATGGCAACAAACCATATCCTGCCTTCTTCACTGACACTCGTTCCAAGTAAAAATAAACAAATAAATTTGCCGATTTCATTTAAGAACGTCCCTGATGTAGTAAAAATGATTTTACTAAACAGTGGCCTCTTAGTACATGTCTTTAATATTCTGTGTGAGAAGATGGGATGTACACATAAACCACTTCTGCTGGGTAGCAAAGCACACAAACTGTTTTGAAACGGCAGCTGAACTAGCTGCCTTTTTCATGGTACACCATTTTTACTTGAAACAACAACAACTAACTATGACTTTACAGACTTGAGTATTTGGCAGACATTTTCCTAAAAAATAAACCAAGTGAGTCTGTCACTTCAAGGGAAACAAAAGACCGAATTTGTTGCCAGTAATAAAATTTGAGCTTTCAGGCACACATTAGAATTCTGGAAAACATGCAACTGTCACTGTGAGTTTCACAGCTTGCCAATTTGAAAGACCCTTCTCAAAAAAGTGATGCTAATATTGATGGTTCTTTTGATATGGTAAAATGTAATGTGTCAACATGTGAAAGATCTATACAACTAAGTGAACCAATATATTCCAAATGACCAATGCAGGAAATACAAATTTATGAGTGTGTAAAAATGACCCACTTCGAGTTCAAGATAGACTGATGGATTTTAACATAAGTATGAAATTAAAGATATGGTTTCATATTCTGCATTGCAACTAAACTTTGAAACATGCTACTTGATAAGTTTTGGTACAGTTATCAAATAATACCCACAATTATCTGAAAAGGCTAATTCCAAGTACATATCTGTGTGAGGCCAAGTTTTAGTATATTTCAACCATAGAAAATTACAAAAGATTGAATGCAGAAGCAAATATGAGAACGCAGCCTGGCCTTTATTACTGAAGATCAATTAATATTTGAAATATTTTTCATTTTAATTGTGAATACAGTGAATACTGATAAATATAATCCACATAATCAAAAGCACTTTGGGGTCTTCAAGCATTTTCAAAGGGTAAAAGGATACTAAGAGCAAAAATTTTGAGAATTGTGCTATTTAATAAGGTGGCCACTAGTCACACATCTATTTACATTGAAGATAATTAAAATTATAAATAAAATGTGTGGGTCCTCCTTCATTAGACACATTCTAGTGCTCAGTAACCACATGTGGCTAGTGGCTATGAAATATAATAGATATAGAACATTTCTATTACCACAGAAAGTCCTACTGGACAGTGCTAGTCTATACTATATTTGGAGGTGGGAGCAATTAATTAGCATCTTAATAATTGTCACTGATATAATCCTATAGTATTTTATCATACCTGTTTTAACTCCTTAAAAAGAATATATGTCTTTTGAAGGCAGAGCCTAGAACACTGATGTCTATATCTATATATGATAATGACACTATCATGTATATATATAATATTGAATCCCATGAAATGTTTTATATACATATTACTGGGAATAAATATGCTGATTAAGATGCTTGCTGAACTGAATATTAACTCAATAAACATTTATTCAAGGTTTTACATAAGATAGGCATCATGCAATTATTATTATCTTTTATATTTCACTATATTCTGGTATAAATTTATGAAAACTCTGGGTCTCCACTTTTCCTGTTCTTATGTGTTTATAATAAAATCTTTTGTCAACAATTTAATGCTTACATTGCTTCAGTTCACATTTTCATAATTGAGGATTTAAAGACAATTTTCCTTTTATTATCTACTGCTTATAATACATAGGACTTATAGTTCATAATTATGGACTACTAAGTAGGACTTTCAAGTTTTCTAAAGACTTCCACACATGACGTTGAAAGTAATGTTTTAAAAGTTACATTAAGGGGTGCCTGCCCGGATGGCTCAGTCAGTTAAGCATCTGACTCTTGATTTTGGCTCAGGTCAGGTCATGATCTCAGGGTTGTGAGCCTGGGCCTTTCATCAGGCTCTGTGCTGGGCATGGAGCCTGCTGGGATTCTCTCTCTCTCTCTCTCTCTCTCTCTCCCCCTCTCTCTCTCTCTCCCCCTTCCCTTCATGAGCTCACTCTCCCTCACTCGCTCTAAATATATAAATAAATATAAAAATAAATAAAACTTACATTAAATCTGTAAACAATAACTACATTTGTTTTGAAAGAATCAGTATCACCTGTGGTCTATAGCTTAATTTTATTTCCTATTATAGCTTTGTAGGATTCTAACTTTTTGAAATTTTAGCACCTATTATTTTTATTTGACAATCTTTATTTTTACTAAAAGCAGTGAGTGGAATTTGTAAGAGGCTTGTTAAAATTTAAATTTAAATTAAGTTTTATTTAAATACACTTCTGAGATTTTTACATCTCAGAATTGCAAAGGACGCTGGGATACCAAAAAGTTAGGGCTGGCCTGTAGGGTTCCAGTTGCTATTACTCCTCATATAGTAGTTAGAGATTTATAGTGTCATGAAAGCTGCTTGTTTCCAGTGCAGTTTAAGGCAACGCTCCTGGCAAGCAAGACCCATTTATAGGAAGGAGAATAACAGGAGAGATATGTGGGCTTCCAGCCAGGTACTTTTCTAGTCAACAACTAAGATATGTACCTGGAACTAGGTAAGAGATTAGCTGCTTGTATATACACACAAGTCCTATGCTAATTTAGGACTATGTATCATCCTCTCCATAGAACCCTACAGATTCTTTTTGGAAAAAATAAAATATTTCTTCTTAAATCTGCTTTTTGGATGAGGAAGCAAAAACATGATTCGCAAAACTAATAAACTTTGTACGACATGGAGAAGGTACTGATAAGCCTTATAAAATCAGCTCCACTCCACGCAAAAGAATGTGTACTATAAATTGAATCAGGAATTTATTTCTTTAATAAAAGAAAATAAAACAATAGCTATTTAAAGTAATTTTTAAAAAATGTTTAATATTTATTTATGAGAGAGAGATATACAGACAGACAGACAGAGCTTGCGTCGGGGAGGGGCAGAGAGAAGGAGACATAGAATTCGAAGTAGGCTCCAGGCTCTGAGCTATCAACACAGAGCCTGATGCGGGGCTTGAACTCACGAACTGCGAGATCATGACCTGAGGCAAAGTTGGACACTCAACCGAACAAGCCACCCAGACGCCCTTACATAAAGTAATTTTTATAAACTGTAAACTTGATATTATGCTAACTTCTAAATCCTCTGTTTTCAATTCTGTCTTGCTATGTAAATTCAGTCTAGCGATTTTCTATAGCTAAAAAGACTTATAATCTAAATAAGAGCTAACATATTTTCATAAACAGCTTTATTTTCCATAAAGAACAGGGTGTGTGCCTATGCAGCAATTTATTTTCCAAGCAAGAATCTATAGCTAAGGGTAAAATTTTTATACTATATTTTCAGTGGTAGACATTTTTTAAAAAGTGAAATCAAATTTTATGGTTTAAACTGGTTAAATTTGAGCACTGAAAAATTAGAAAATTTAGGCAAAAGTCATATGACTAATTATTAAACTGAAAAAAGAGACAATATTTGGTAAGTTCAAGTCATGTCAGTAGCAAACTAAGATATTATATTAAAAGGTAGTATTTACATGGCTTGCATAAGGAGGCATATTTTATTAATAAAAGCCATAAAGATATAATCTGACCATGTATCAGAGGCTTTGGAGTCAAATGATGGGTCAAACACTCAATGGCTGGTTGTTCTTGGGCAAGTTTCTTTCCTAAGTCTTGATTTCCTTACATATAACATATTAATAATAACCATTTATAAGACTGTTTTAATGACCGAATTAGGTAATTTATATAAGCTGCTTAGCACAGTAAATGATAACACATTAAGTGATTAATAAATGCCCTACACACCATACACACACAGTTTCCCCAGGATACAACTATATTTGCAAGCCTTTCACCTTGATTCATTCTAGTCATCTATACGTGATATAGTAAGAAATTTTTAGTATATTATTTCAAATATCATTTAGAAGTATAAAAAAGAAAATTAAAAGATTTAGACTTCAAAATCACATGCAAGATTGCATCTACGAACATCAAAAACAGAATCTGAGAAACTTATGAGACTCCTCCTCCTCTCAGTAAGAATTCTGTCTATAGTATTCTTGACCAATTCACAGACTTTTAAAACAACCAGTTCAAGTTGTTTGTATCTCAGATGGGAGATGAGGATAGAGAGAGAAAGAATTAGAGAAAGGGAAGGCGTGAACACATGTGCTCTCTTTAGGAGAGAAAGAGAGATTAAGAAAGAAAGATTGAGGGGCGCCTGAGTGGCTCAGTAGGTTAAGCGGCTGACTTCAGCTCAGGTCATAACCTCAAGTTTCATGAGTTGGAGCCTGCAGCAGGCTCTCTGCTGTCAGTGCAGATACTGCTTCGGATCCTCTGTTTTCCTCTCTCTCTGCCCCTACCCTGCTCTCTCTCTCTCTCTCTCAAAAATAAAATAAACATTCAAAAAAATTTTAAAAAGAAAGATTGAGATTGAATCTTTGAACCCCTGGATCAATCAATACTTGAAGCTATCATCTTATGAGCCAATAAAACCCATTCCTTGCTGTCCTCTCCCTTTTAGGCTATGCCTACTGATTGAGTTGGGTTTCTAAAGCTTACAACCAAATCAGTCTTTATTAATATACTAATTATGGGTGAGAATATAGCAATAAGACATAAGGGAGGTTTTATTTCCACCACACCCATTAGAATTATTTAGTAAGTTATGGATTTAGCATTTATACTCAGGATATTGATTCCAGAGTCTGTGCCCTTAATCAGTGCTGTAGTAAAGGGCAGCACAATTACATAGATCCTCTTGAGATGTAACAATAGAATTCTTCTCTGAATCAAGACAAGGTTGCACACATCTATATGCATCTATTTTTTAACCATAAATTTGATATTCTATAAAGAGACTGGAATAGCAAGAGAGACTACAATAATGTAAATGGTATTTTCCTATTCTTAATGATTTAGATAAAAAGAATTAAGAAATTCTTTCTCTTCCCAGAAAGATTTCTTCTATTTTTACAGGAAGAGACGTACAATTCAAAACATATTTCCTCAATTATATAGAAAGACTACAGCCCTGTATTATACTTTAGACATGTCTTCTCCAGATCAACTGGAAATGCTATTCAAAGCATGCCTATGGAAACATAACTAAGAATCGTTTTTATTATATAATCTTGTCTTTTTGAGCAGAGACTCACCTACAAGAGGTATTTCATTAGGGAAAAGGTAAATAAACACTCAAACTAGAGATTTCTGTTGTAGAAGGTGCTATATAATCTGGTACTAGAATTTCCAGGCATCCATCCAATTACTCACAAACAGGATACGGGTGGGATTAGCTTGTGCACTTGAACAGTCAGAACACAGGACGTCCCCAGTTGTAAAACCTAAACAACACAAGGGACCTCTGCACTACTGCAGATTTATAAAGTTTGACTCTATCATCAGAATATTGTAATATTCTAGACTTTGGAGTGAAGTTACAGACATAATTGTCTTTCAAGAAAAGTGTTTCAGAAGACCAAAATGAACTCAAAGTCAACGAATATCAATAGGGATCTCGCCCAAATTGTCCTGTTTTCCCCAAGTATCTCTTAACTCAGAACAGCTGGCAACCTGAGTCACCCTGGGTGGGGGGAGGGGCAGACAGTCATGCTTTCTTTTCTTCATGTGTTTTGTGTTCCACTTCAATCTTCAAGTTGACAAGGAGTAAAATAACATCTTCAGACTTTACAGCTCTATTGCAATTTACAAACTGCAAAAGACTCCAACCAGAATATCCTCAGAACAATACTATAAGATGGACTGGTAGAGTTGGTATCATCATCACTTTTTAAGAAAAAGGCATATGAACCTTAGAGAAATTAGGCAGACCATTCAAATTCACACAGAAAGCAATTAGGAAAGTAAGGATTAAAAACATCTCTGGAGTTCTCTCCAAAGTACCATGGTACTCTAGGAATAAATGTAATTCTCGTGCTGCGTGCTTTGAATACATCATCACATTTAGTTTTCACAAAACCTTCGGGCTGTGTGTATGTACGCACATACAATTCTGTTTGACACCTTCAACCAGTTTTTCCACCCTATGGTAAATATTTGATTCCCATTTCTCAACAGATGGGAAGATGTTTAGTTCTAGAAAAATATGCCCATAAGTACCATCAAAATACAAGCTGCTTCACAATGATTTTTCAGACTTGGGGAAAAAATAAAACAAGGGAAAAATAAAGTGAAAAAGTAAGTTTCAAACCAGATAGTTTTAAAAACTTCAATGGGTACAATTTACAGAATTCAAAGTTTGTGGGAGACTCATGCTACAGATCATAACTAAAGAAAATGGGTCAAATAAAGAGCTATTTAGTGGAGGAAGTTTGTTATGCTAAGAGATGGGGTTTATTTTGAAATTTTTTAGATTAAAGATTTCTCACACTTATTGTGAAATATATACAGACTAATTTTTATTGTTATTTCCCTAACCTTTGTTTTCTATGAAGCATGACTTTCTCTGCTTCAGTTTTGCCAACTGCATTCTTTTTAGAAACCTAACTGCTGGCTGGTAAGGGACAGCTGAGTTATAATACTAAAATGGATTTTAGTAATAAATCTGTAGTGTATTTTAGAATGTACACTGACAGATAACAAAGTGCTCTGAATCTATGATAACAGTGAAAAACCATTAGGTTAATTACTGGTTTACTCAAAATTTTTAAATACTTTTCTACATTTCCTTTTATTCTTAAATAAAAATAATGTTTAATCCAAATCCAATTAAATCAAATTCATGTTTTTCTGGTCTTGGTATTTCAAATTAATAAAGGTTTGCTGAAATACTCAGTATACAAATCTTTTTTGGATATACTGTGCTATTCCAAATATCTTCAGATATACTGGCATTCCTCCCAAAGTAACAACTGGTGGATATCAACCTACTAAATGTTTTCGAATTTTCTATAAGAAAGGGTTTTTTTTCCATTAAAATATAAAATCTTGATTGCATTTATCTATAGGAAAGCTTCTGATAGTAGGCCAATGCTGTGCTTAAGGACCAATCCTCTGTCTATTTTGGATGTTCTGATAACCCATACTCAGGTTATAATTATTAAACATAAACTGTTGACTCATTAAGTTGAAGAAAATATAAAACAAAATAAATCAACAAAATAGTATGATTTGGTAAACCACTCTAAAGAGAAAAACCTATAGAACACATCATACCAATAACCCACATGTCAAAAGAGAAATTCCCACCTAAGAAATATAAAGTACATCTGAGCAGCATAAATGTTCTAACACTAGTTTAGCAAACCAGGAGCTGTCAAGTTCCAATAACCTATTATTCACACCTCTTTAATCACTGCCACAGAGTCGATTATAAATAGCCTCATACATTTTTAAATAAGGTCATTCTGAAATGAAACAAAGAAGGTAGTAAATATTCTTGTACATAAGGAATTCAAATCCTAATGCACAACACAACTGTGTATTTCTCAAATGTTCAGTATACAGAAAGCTAACAAAATCTTTTATTAACTATGTCAGGTATGTACTCTATGAGGATTCAGTGGAATAACTAAATTGCAGCACCATTTAAACACTGCAGCCTAAAACGAAACAAAAACAAAAAAAACTCCCCAATAAATTTCATTCATTATGAGGCATTACTTATGGTTTAATAAAAATAAAATATACTAATCAATTTGTCGATCTACCAAAAACAATGCTATTTGAAGTCATATTAAAAAACCATTCTACAAGGAAAATGTATAGTATTAGGGATGATGCCATTGGCTATTAATTACTCCATATAGCTGATAATCTGAATGTATTTCTTCAACGGGAATTTATATTGACATGTTAGAGAAGAAGATGTAAAATGTTTTAACAGAGTGGCAGAATATCTTTTAGAAAAAAATTAAACTTAAATTGAGAATAAGGGGATAAAGTACCACTTAGGAGGCAAGGATCTAAAAGAATGAGCTAAAACCCACTAATCAAAATAAAACAAAGACAACACAACAAACAGTTAACAACAAAACCAATGTGGTTTTGCATCATCGTGTCCTTTATAATAACTGATCATTACAGAATCTCTAAGATAAATCCAAATTATCGAGGTGATTGCAGAGTGGTTTTCTACCATTATGGTACCTTAAAAATTATCTGTTGAAATGAGAATGGCACACTCCCCAAATTCCTCATTTAAGAACTAATGCTATCAAAGGACTGGGTCTGAAGAACATTTGATACCAAGTAACGACAATCAGATTTTAATAGACTATTTTAAGATTTCCTATTACGTTTTAAGACTAAAAATCCTAAGGTTTTCTGGATGAACCAACCTGCTACATAACCAATTTTTCCCCATTTTTACATTTCTTCCTACAAGTGTGCCTATTTTTAGGTAACAAAAGATAAAACAGTTTGGGAAGAGATAAATGACAATTCTGTGACTACTCAGCTTCTTAAACACTGACCTTTATGTGTTCACATGATATAGTAATAGAACCTTGTGGGAGTTAAGCCTACTGCATAAACCTTTGTTATCAGAATAACTTGAAAACAAAAAAAGGTTGGAAAATCATGCATAATATTAACATGTTTTACAATCTTTTTTTTTTTCCTTGAGAAAGAGCATGTGTGTGCTTGTGTGTGGAAGGCGCAAAGAAAGAGGGAGAGAATCTCAAGCAGGCTCCATACCCAGCATGGAGCGCAACATGGGGCCTGATCTCATGACCCTGACATTACGACCTGAGCCGAAAACAAGAGTTGAATGCTTGACTGAGCCACCTAGGCGCCCATGTTTTATAATCTTTTAAAAAGTCATATGTGTCTCCTAATATTTACTGAATCATTTATTACCTTTGCCTGGTTTGAGAGCTGTAGCTTAAAAACATTATTTCTTGCACAATAAAAAGTTAGTCACCTTGTGTGCTCTGTTTTCTATGTACAAAAGATTCTTTTTTAAACAAAAGCTGTTAATTATAGTTAGATACCTTCTGACAAGGTAAGTACCAACAGAAAATGATGACCACAGAGAAAAACATGAAACTAATTTCTGCCCATATTCCAGAAGAAGAGCTACACAAAGGTTTCTGAAGTCAATGAAGCATTGTTATCCATATCGCACTCTCTTAATTCTATACTCCTATGCTATAGTCCTACAGAATTAATTCTCATATTAAAAAACATTTCTACTATGAAAATTATGTTCTTCCAAGGCCATGTTTCTGATGATGCTACTGTACCATCTCTTTTTGAGTTACGTAGGTTTATGCACAAGTGTTATTATTTGTATATCCATACTGAACATTTTCAGGATGTTATTAACATATTTGAATAGTCCATCAACACAGGAAGTAACAATAAGGTGAAATTTTGTTAAACTCAACTCAAAAATAAATGTAATTCTAACACTAAGACTGAATGTTGGTGTTTTTATTTTTTAAATTTATTTAAATTCAAGTTAATTAACATACAGTGTAGTTTTGGCTTCAGGAGTAGAATCCAGTGATTGATTCATCTCTTACATATGACACCCAGCGCTCATCCCAAAAAGTGCCCTCCTTAATGCCCATCACCCATTTAACCCATCCCCCCCACCCACCTCCTCTCCAGCAACCTTCAGTTTGTTCTCTGCATCTATACTGTACCATTATTAATGCTGCGTTCAACAAATATACAAGGATCTTCAGTGGGGACGACAATCTAAAGATACTATCTCTGACTAAGCTCTCTGTTAAGTATGAATATAAAATTAGCCTCCTTCCTGGTCCAAATATTATATAACTTTAAAATTATTCAGCATCTACAACCTTAAAAATGTGTTGTACATTTCAAAATATAGGATTTCTGAAGGTCTTCTTAGGTCCAAACCCCAAACCTAAGGATGCTGGGATGATAGCTCCTATTCTACTTCATAGGCTCAGAAGTTCACTCAAATGTGAAGATATTAATAAGATCCTTGGCTATTTGCTACACTCTATGCCAAGCACTTCCTTTTCCTATACTTTCTGGAGTGACTTACAGGGCTTAAAGACAAAAAGACTTTGTCTCAGCCATAATACATTTTTGGATGTTTTAAAGTTTTATGACTTTAAAACATCATGATGGTGGGGGTGGCAGGGGAAGCATGAGAAGGCAGAGAATTCTAGGCCAAAGTAGCTTCAGAAGGAATGGCCAGTACTTTCACTATATATCCATGGAATAAAGTAAGAATAGGTTTATTAGGGTCAGTGTATGTATCTGAGGGAATCAGATCTGGTCACTTGAAGTCAAGTGAATGAAAACATTATGATTTGGGTTAGTGCAATGATTGATTCATTATTTATTTAAAACATGTACAGAGCATTTGTCATGTCAAGCACTGTAGTTCAGAAAATAAATATATCAATTCTATCCACAAGGATCTCACAAGTAGGGTGGACAAACATAAAATAAACTGTTAATACATAAGAGGTATAATTGACACAAATCTGGTAGAGAACAGAGAAAAAAATGAACTTTCTCAAGGATGGACACTGGAGACCAGGTTTCTATAAATGAAAATGCTTTAGTAGGGAGATAATGTCTAACCTTTTTTTCCTAAGTTGGTTTTTAACAATAAACCAATCAGATACGAAGAGAGACTAAGGCAATTTCAGAAAGAAGAAAGGGATGCTTCTTCCAAGTAAATTCCACCAAGCTATTCCTAAATTAAGAAGACTGCAGTAGACTGAAGGTCTTAATTAAGTTGTATGCAAGATACTCAATTTTGCTAGAGGAGAGAGGTGAAGTTCAGGTGCAAAGGCTACACTTAAATTATTAAGAAGGTAGGAATGTATTTTTTTCTTAAAAAATTTTTGGGGTGCCTTGATGGTTGAGTTGGTAGACCATGGGACTCTTGATAATCGGAGTTGTGAGTTTGAGCCCCATACTGGGGACTGAGTTTATTAAAAATATTTTTTTTTCAAACCCGTCTTCCTACCCACCTCCCCTCTGCAATCACCAGTGTGTTCTCTGTATTTAAGAGTCTGGTGTTTTGTCTTCTTTGTTCATTTGTTTTGTTTCTCAAATTGCACATATGAGTAAAATCATATGGTATTTGTCTTTCTCTGACTGGCTTACTGCACTTGGCATTATACCTCTAGGATCATCCATATTGTTGCAAATGCCTTCTTTTTTTGAATTAGAGTTTTTGTTTCGGTAAATACCCAGTAGTGGAATTACTGGATTATATGGTAATTCCATTTTTAATTCTTGAGGAACCTCCATACAGTTTTCCACAGTGGCTGAATCCATTTGCATTTCTATCAACAGTGTACGTGGATTCCTTTTTCTCCACATCATCAGTGACACTTGCTACTTCTTGGGTTTTTGATTTCAGCCATTCTGAGAGGTGTAAAGTCATATATCATTGTGGTTTGAATTTGCACTTCCCTGATTAGTGAAGTTGAGCATCTTTTGTCTGTATGTCTTCTTTGGAAAAATGTCTATTCAGGTCCTCTGTCCATTTTTGATTGGATTATTTGGGGTTTTGGTATTGAGTTGTGTAAGTTCTTTATATTAATTTTGGATATTAACTCCTTATTGAATATATCATTTGCAAATATCTTCTTCTGTTCAATAGGTTACCTCTTTGTTTTGCTGGTAGCTTACTTCACAATGCAAAAGGTTTTTGTTTTGGTATAGTCCTAATAGTTTATTTTTTATTTATTTTCATAATTTTTTGAAGTTTATTTATTGTTTATTTTTTCTGAGACAGACAGTGTGAGTGGGTGTCAGAGAGAGAGAGGGAGAGAGGACATGGGGCTCAAACTCACAAAACTGAAAGATCATGAACTGAGTCAAGACCAAGAATCAGACACTTAACCTACTGAGCCACCTATGCGCTCCTAGTCCTAATAGTCTAATTTTGCTGTTGTTTCTCTTACTAGATGAGACATATCTAGAAAAATGTTTCTATGGCTGATGTCAAAGAATGTATTTGTTTTTAGGAATATACTTTGAAATCACTGGTGGGTTAACACACTGTTGCCCAACTCATTCATATCTGGTCCTTTTCAATGAAAGTCATGACATACCCATTTTCTTTGAAGGTACCCTGGCATAACAAGACGGTACTCCCCAGTGCTAGTGAAGCTACATCTTCTAGAATTAGTTGACACAACTGTCTATCCCCTGAGCTGGTGAAGTTTTCCCAACCATCTTCAGGGTTTTCTTCACCAACTATGAATAACTTACTTTACCTTGAGTAGCTGGCACTGAACCAATCATGTTCCCTTAATCTAGGAACTTCCCCTTTCTCCTCAAATGGATGCAAGAATGGCAGAATAACAGATTGCTTTTATTTTATTCCTTATATGATTAGTCTGTTCTTCTGCCACTGACTGTATAAAAAATAATCTGCTCTTAGATTTTTAGTAGGAAACTGGCCCTCAGCTAGTTTTGCTGGTGGATATAGGGTCAAGAAACAGGTTGGATGGTTAATTGGATGTTCAAGGGAACCTTAACATTTACGAAATGGAGACAGAGTGGAAAAGAAACCAACAAAGACATGGAGGGATTAAGAAGAGTGTGCCTTGCTAGAAGTCAAGAGATGCAGGAGATTTTCAAAAGAGGCAGTGAGACAGGCAGAATAATTCCCTCCTCTTGGGTATGAATGGAGACCTGTGAATATGATGGGATGCCACTTCCATCATAATGTTAGGTTGTATGACAAATGTGAAGGGACTTTGCAGCTGTACTGTCGGTCTCTAATCAGTTGACTCTGTGTGTATCAAGAAAGATTATCCTGAGTGGGCTTGACTTAATCAGGCAAAAACTTTAAAAGAGGCCCAAGGCCTCCCTGAGCTCAGAGATTCCAAGTAGCAGAGACCCATTCTTTTCTGCTGTTCCTGAGGAAGCAAAGGGCCATGTTGTGAACTGCCTGTGGCAAGGGGCAGCCTTCCTACAAGCATCTGTCAAAAACTTAAATGAGCTTGGAAGAGGACACAGAGCTACATATAAGAATGTAGTCTGCCTGATGCTTTGATTGCAGGATTGAGTAGAGGACCCAGTTAAGCTATGCCTGGACTCCTGATCCACAGAAAATATGAGATAATAAATGTGTTGTTTAAACCACTCGATTTGTGGTGATTTGCTATGCAGCAATAGAAAAGTAATCCATTAAGCAAGGTCCCAGCTTTTCTAAGAGTTAAAGGAGAACTGGGATTCAATCTTTATGTTGTCAGATCCCTGATGCATGTGTTAGGATTTATGAGGGGCAGAATTTTCAGCAAATAAAAAGTAGAAACCTAGTAGTATAAATTAGAAGAGGAGGTAAGGAAAAGACGTAGTTTAATTGATGAAAGGGTCACATGATTCACCTAGGACATTCCTGATACTGAGTCTGGGATACATGGACAAATTCCATGCCACAGGATTAGGTCAATATACTGCCTGCTTTGCTTAGATCTGGTTAGCCAGACGAGAAGCCACTTGATGGCAGATATCATGCCTATCTTATTCAGTGATTCTATGTCCTCAGCCCCCAGCTAATATCTAGTGTATTTTAAGCACTTGGTACTTATTGAATGAATGAATTTCACATTGATCAATGTGAAAAAGTAGTTTAAAAATATGAAATTTTATTAGGAAACATTAGTATAAATTGATACTACTCTGTGACTTCTTGAAAATATTCAATTTAACTCTGTTAAAGTATGGATGACTTGAGATGTCATAACAGAAGCAACGCTACAGTTGTCATCCAGCTAATCTATAAATATCTACTGATAGCCTACTGCGTGCCAGACTCTAGAATAAGATTCCTGTAATGGTTTCTTTTTTTTTTAATTTTTTAATGTTTATTTATTTATTTTTTTAGAGAGAGAGAGAGAGACAGAGTATGAGCACAGGAAGGTCAGAGAGAGAGAGGGAGACAGAGAATATGAAGCAGGCTCTGGGATCTGAGCTGTCAGCACAGAGCCCGACGTGGGGCTCGAACTCACAGACCGTGAGATCATGACCTGAGCCGAAGTCGGACGCTTAACCGACTGAGCCACCCAGATGCCCCTCCTGTAATGGTTTCTTAGCTGATGTCTCTTGTATCCATTCTAGCTCTTCTTAGCCAATTTCTACACATCAGCCAAAGTAATATTTTTAAGACGAATCATCTAATTTCATTCCCCATTGAAAACTTTTTGATGGTTTCTCATTAGACTTGGGATAAAAGTCAAAGTCCTTAACTTGTCTTTCCATAATCTGGCCTCTGCCCCCTTCTCCAGCTTTACCCCTTGCCACTCACCTTATCACCTCAGAATATTCATGCATTTTATAACCCCCGCCTGGAACATTCTGTCTTTGCCTGACTCCTCAGATTCCATCTTAAATCTCTATTTAAATATCACTTCTTCAATGATCTCCCAATATAATCACTCCTTCTACACAGCATTTATTATATCCATTGTAATTACATTGTATGATTACTTAATATCCATCTCCTCCATTATACTGAAGTGTTGTCAGGTCAGGAGCTGTGTCTGTTTTGCTTAAAGAAATATCATTAGTACTAAGAATACTTCATATTTGTTGAATAAATAAAAGTTAAGGCCTAGGAGACCACCAACTATAAATTATGAAAGCTACTGCTACCATCAGTTAGAACTACGGAGCCCTACCTAGTAATAATGTCACTCTAGACCACACAAGCCCTAACCTCAGCCGTGACAACTAACATCCCTACCACTCCACCCCTCTCACCGTAAAGAACAACAAAATAAACATTAAACAGTACCAGAATTAAAACAAAGTACTTCTCAATTTATTAGTTTTTAATACTGACCAACTGTGTAAATTTTAAAATTGTTAAGAATTCCACTGCTAGGAAATCAAGTTTTAAAATCACTGATTTAAACAATCCAAATGCTTTTGATAAAGAATATATTTTAAGAGAAAGTATAGAGTAAAATTTAAAAAAATCTGATTAATAAAAACATGAAAAATAAAGAATCTAAATTGGGCTTAATACAACTCTGAAAATTAGACAGGATCATGTCACTTTTCTTTTGCTTAAAGCCTTTCAGTGACTCCCCAGTGCTCTCATGATAAGAATCCCACTTCTTCGCATAGTCTTAAAGGCCTTCACAACCGGACTTCTGTCTACTTCTGCAACTCATCTATGACCATCTCCTCTTCACCAACTCCTCCAATCAAATCCATACTCTGGCCTTGGAGAACTGCTTCCCCTAACTGCCTTGATCTCTTTTCACCACTGAGCCTTTGTTTATGTTCCCATTCCAGAAATATTCTTGATCCTTGTCTCCTTCAGGATGACCTCTACTTACCACTTAGCTATTCCTTCATCTCAGAGGGGGAACCAGACTTTCTATATGGGAAGGTTTAGTGATGGCGCTCTGCAGACTGCCTTACAGCTATATTTGCATAACAAAAACACATTACTACTTGGGTGATAATTTCATCTGGTGTAGTTTAGGGGACTGAAGACTATAAAGGACTCAAATTTCCTAATTCTTTACTTGGAACTGACACTGAAAAAGTTTGCTTGACACTCTCCAAACTGAAAAGGTACCATATGCAATTGTACATTTACTTCTATTAGAGAACTGACACTATACTAGGGATGTCTGTCTACTTGTCTATCTCTTAAGAGCACAGACTGTCTTTCCATGGCTATAGTCTTAAAGTCCTATATGTCCTGGTATATAGATTTTCAATAAATATTTTCTGACAGAATGAATCAAGTATTTTAGGAAAACCTATTACGTACGAAGAGTGGGGAACAGAGATACTTACTGCCTGATTAAAAATACAAAATATGTTAAAATATTTACAATAGCTTCAAATAAATAAAGCAACACCAAATATGAAAGACAGTAAAAAAAACTCGACATTTCTACTAACCAGCAGTCCTATACATCAAAATTTCTAAGTGAAATACCTTCTACAGCATCAATGAAGCATTAAATATATTGCATTGTATTTTCTTATAATATGAAGCTGACTTAATAAAGAGTGCTTAGCATTGTTAACTTTTGAATAATGTGATAAGCCACTAATTAACTAGAATACTCAAATTCCTGATGATGTTTTCAGGATCCAGAATATAAGATTATCCACACTAGATGTCTAAATCAACCTACACCTCAAACCTAACAAGGTACTTTGGGTTTTTTAATTGTAAGGGAGGAGTATATCCTCAAAGAGGAAACATGTGGTACCAAGACAAGAAGTGGGATACCATGCTGAGAAAATATATGTTACCGTGAAGAAACTGTGTTGAAGAACAAGAACAAGTAAGACTTGGAAAACTTTAAATTCTAGGTTGAGTTTCTTTTGATTTGGTAACCAGTCAGAGATTATTAAAACTCCTAACTGGGACTGGAAAACATAAAAGCATTGCTTAAATAAATTTGAGCAGGGTAAGACTGATGCATGAATTCCAGCTTCGAAGATACAGTAAACCAGGTGTAAAAAGATGAGAGCCAGAACTAGGGTAGCAGCTGCAGAATTGGACAATAATGAAATTGTAAATATTCTAACAACCCGAATGTTTGCACTGGAACTGATTTCATTAATCAGAGTAATGCCACAAATAAAAACTTTCGGGCTGTTATGATACAATTAAGAAAATGTTTGCTTCACAAATCATTTTATTTGGAAAATACGTGCCCAAATTGTTGAGTCCTCAGAAAAACTATAAAATGTGTATTGGATTAATTCTTTCTATGTACTTCTGTGTTTCGTTCTGGTGCCCTAAAAATAAGACTTAGGTACACCTGTAACATCTCCTAGTTTACAAGGTGCTTTGAATCCTGAGTCTAATAACAGATCTTAAAATTTACTTCAATATCTGAGAGGAAAAATGACTAAGAGTTCACTGAGGATTCAAATTCAGTCTTTTCAATTTCTTGTTTTCCATTTTAATCAAGCTGGTGCATTACCATCATGCAGATAGCTGTAAGCTTATGGCAAGACTGGAAAATACATATTACCACACCATTATATGAGAGTAAGAAAGAACTTAAAATTTGATTTCTTAAAAATATTTTCCTGAATTTTTAAATTTTTAACAGCTTTACTGAGATATCCTTAACATATAAAATTATATATACTTAAATTTTCAACTTGATGCTTTGATACATCAAACTTGATGCTTTGATACATATATTGTGAGAAAAGCACCATAATCAAGCTAATTATTATATCATCACCTCTATATAGTTGCCATTTTGTATGTGGGAAGATTTAAGATATATTCTCTTTGCAAATTTCAGGTATACAATGCAATACACTATCATCACCATTCTCTACATTAGATCTCTAGAATGTATTTGTTTTGCATAACTAAAACTTTGTATCCTTCGAACAACATCACCCCATTTCCTTATTTCCCCAGCCCCTTGACAATCATTCTACTATTTCTTTTTAAAAGTTTTTTTTTTGATGTTTATTTACTTTTGAGAGAGAGAAAGAGACAGAGAGAGCACCATGAGCGGGGGTGGGGCAGAGAGAGAAGACACAGAATCCAAAGCAGGCTCCAAGCTCTGAGCTGTCAGCGCAGAGCCTGACGTGGGGTTCAAACCCACAAACTCCAAGATTGTGACCTGAGCCGAAGTTGGACGCTTAACATACTGAGCCACCCAGGCATCCCCTTTCTACTTCTGTAAGTCTGACTATTTTAGATTCCTCACAAAAGTGAGATCGTAAGTCTTTCTCTTTCTGTGTTTTGCTTATTTCACGTAGCATAACATCCTCTGGCTCCATGCATACTGTTTCAAGTGGCAATATTTCCTTATTTTTATGCCTGAATAATATTATAATATTCCACTGTTTCTCTCTCTCTCTCTCTCTCTCTCTCTCTGTGTGTGTGTGTGTGTGTATGTGTGTGTTTTCCTTTATCCATTCATCCATTCAAGGACATTTAGGTTGTTTCCTTATGTTGACCACTATGAATAATGCTGCACAAAACTTGGGGGTGCATAAGATCTCTTTGAAATCCTGATTCTATATCCTTTGTTACATACTCAGAAGTGGGATTACTAGATTATATAGTAGTTCTATGTTTAATTTTCTGAACAACATCCATACTTTATTCCATAGTAGGTATACTAAATTACATCCCCACCAACAGTGTACAAGGATTTCCTTTTCTCCACATCTTTGCCAATACTTATTATTTCTCATCTTTTTGATATTAGTCACTGTGACAGGTGTGACGTGAAATCACCTGCTTTTGATTTTCATTTCCCTGATGATTAGAGATGATGGTCACCTTTTTGTATACATTTTAATTTCTTTTGAAAAGTGTCTGTTCGGTTCTTTGGACCATTTCAAAGTGGGTTATTTGTATTTTGCTGTTGAGTTGTACGAATTTCTTATATATTTTAGATATTAACCTCTTATTGGATATGTAGTTTACAACCATTTTTCCCATTTGTAGGATGCCTTTTCACTTTATTATTTCCCTTTGCTGTGAAGAAGGTTTTTAGTTTGAAATAATTCCATTTATCTATTTTTTACTTTTGTTACCTATGCTTTTACTATTTCCAAAAAAATATTGCTAAAACCAAAGTAAGAAGCATTTCCCCTATATTCTATTCTAGCTTTTTGATAGCTTCAGGTCTTACATTTAAATTTTAATCAAAACCAATTTGACAACAAAAAAGTTTAAAAAAACGAATAAACATTAAAAAATTTAAAAAATAAAATAAATTTTAATCCATTTTTGGTTGATTTTTGTTGATGGTGTTAAGATAGGGGACCAACTTAATTATTTTGCAGGTGGATATCCAATTTTGCCAATATCTATTTGTTGAAGAGATTGTCATTTCCTGTTGTGTGTTACAGGGACCCTTGTCAAAGATGAGTTGACTATAACTGCACAGGTTTATTCCTTTCTCCATTCCATTGGTCTGTATATCTGTTTTAATGCAAGTAATGATTACTATAACTTTGTAATATCACTTGAAATCAGGAAGTATGATGACTCTAGCTCTGTTTTTCTCGCTCAAGATTCATTTGGCTATTTGGGGTCATGGTTCCATTCAAACTTTAGGATTCTTCTTTGTTTCTGTAAAAAATGTCTTTGGGATTTTGATAGGGATTGTATTAAATTTGTTGATCAACTTGGGTAGCATGGACATGTTAACAATATTAATTTCTAGTTCATGAATGTGGGATGTATTTCCATTTGTTAGTGTCTTTTAATTTCCTTCATAAATGCTTTATAATTTTCAATGTACAAGTCTTTGTCTCTTTGGTTGATTCCTAAGTATTTTATTCTTTGCCCAGCTAATGTGAATGGGACTGTCTTCATAATTTTTCAGGTAATTCCTTGTTAGTGTATAGAAATGCAACTGACTTTTGTATGTTGATTTTACATTCTGCAGCTTTGCTAAATTATTAGTTCTAGTGGTCGTGTGTGTGTGTGTGTGTGTGTGTGTATTCTTTAGTGTTTTCTAAATCATTTCATCTGCAAAGAGAAATAATTTTACTTCTTCCCTTATTTGGATGTCTTTTATTTCTCTTCTTTGCTTGATTATGCTGGCTTTTTAATGTTTATTTTTGAGAGACAGAGAGAGAGAGAGAGAGCGAGAGAGAGCAAGCAGGAGGGCAGGGAGAGGGAGACACAGAATCTGAAGCAGGCTCCAGGCTCTAAGCTGTCAACACACAGCCTGACGCAGGGCTCGAAGTCCTGATTTTCATAGGTTGAATCATCCTCGCATCCCAAGGGTAAATCCCACTTGGTTATAGAGTATGATCCTTTTAATAGGTTGCTGCTAGTATTTTTTTGAGGATTTTTGCATCTATGTTCATCAGAGATATTGTCTTATAGTTTTCTTTTCTTGTGTTGTCTTTGTCTGGCTTTGGAATCACGGTAAAGTTACCCTCAAAATGAGTTTAAAAGTATTCCATCTACTTTTTTTTTTTTTTTTTTGGATGAGCTGAAGAAAGACTGGTATTAATTCATCTTTGAATGTCTGTTAGAATTCCCCCCTGAAGCCATCTGTTCCTGGGCCTTTCTTTGTGGGAAGGTTTTTTTTATTACTTACTTAATCTCTTTGTTATAGGTCTAGGCAGACTTTCTATTTCTTCTTGATTCAGTCTTGGGAGGTTGCAGTCTCTAGGAATTTATTGATTTCTTCTAGATTGTCATATAATCATCTTAATGGGCTCTTATGATCCTTTTTGTTTCTGTGTTATCTGTTGTAATGTCTCCTCTTTTGCTTCTGACTTTGAGTCTTCTCTTTCCTAAAGGTGTGTCGATTTTGTTTATATTATACCAATTATATAATTGGTATATAAAACCAATTCTTAAGTTTTGTTGATTCTTTTTTGAAGAGAGAGAGTGAGCACGAGTGGGGGAGAGGGGCAGAGAGAGAGAGAGAGAGAGAGAGAGACAGAGAGAGAGAGAATCGTATGCAGGTTCCATGCTCAGGGTAAAGCCCAATGCAGACTCAATTCTAGGCTCCTGTGTTCATGACATGAGCTGAAATCAAGTGTTGGATGCTCAACTGATTGAGCCACCCAGGTGCCCCAGTTTTGCTGAAATTTTGGTGCTGTTTTTCTGTTCTCTGTTTCTGCTCTAATATTTATTTTTTTCCTTCCACTAATTTTGGGTGCAGTTTTTTTCTTTAGTTCCTTAAGTTGTATGTAATGATAGGTTGTTTGGGATCTTGCTTCTTTTTTAAATGTAGGCATTCATTGCTATAAATTTCCCTCTTAGTATAGCTTTTGTTGCATCCCAGGTTTTATTAAATTGTATTTTCACTTTGTTTGTTTTTTTTGTCTCAAGTTAGCTTTAAATTCCTTTTATATTTCCTCTTTCACTCAATGGTTTTTCAAAAGTATGTTGTTCAGTATCTACCTGATTGCGATTTTTTCTATTTTCTTTCTGTTACTGACTTCTAGCTTCATTCCACTGTGTGTCTGAGAAGATAGGGTTTCATTTTTATTTAATTTGTTAAGATGTGTTTTGTACCTAACATATGATCTATCCTGGAGAATGTTCCTTGTGTACTTAAGAAGAATGTATATTCTGCTATTATTTGGTGGAAAGTTTTGCATACGTCTGTTAGGTCCATTTGGGCTATAGTGTTGTTTTAGTCAGCTATTTCCTTATTGATTTTCTGCCTGGATTCTATCCATTATTGAAAGTGTGATATTGAAGTCCTCTACTATTATTCTGCTGCTATCAATTTTACCTTGAGATCAGTCAATATCTATTTTATATATTTAGCGGTTCTGATGTTGGGTGTGTACCTACCTGTTATACCTTCCCTTTATCATTATGTAATGACGTTCTTTGCCTCTAGTGACAATTTCTGACTTAAAGTCTGTTTTGTCGGATATGCATATTGCCAACTCTGGTGTGTTTTTGGTTACCATTTCTATAGAATATCCTTTTCTGTCCCTTTACTTTCAGGCTATGTGTTTTTATACCTGAAGTGAGTATCTTATAGTCAGCTTATCACTAGATCTTGGCTTTAAAATTTTTCTGTCTTTTTAAAAAAAATTCAGTCACTCCATCTCTTTTCATTGGGGAGTTTAATTCATTAATACTTCCAATAATTACTGATAGTTAAAGACTTAACTATCTCCATTTTGTTAACTGTTTTCTGTTTTGCAGTCACTTTTATTCCCTTTCTTCTTTTATAATATTTTTCTTTAGTGATTCGGTTTGATTCCTTTCTTTTTTACATACCTACCATATGTTTTTCTTTTGTGGTTACCATGAGGCTCATATAAAGCTTCTTTTATTTATAACCATCTATTTTAATTTGATAACAATTTAAGTTCAACTGCGTACAAAATCTTTATTTTACCCCCCACACACTTTATGTTCTTGAAGTCAGAGTTAACTTCTTTTAATACTGTGAATCTGTTATTCAACTTTTGTCATTACAGTTATTCTTAATACTTTTAATTCTATATTAAAGTTACAGATTATTTGCACACCATCATTGGAGTGTTATTTTATTCTGCATTTGCCTATATATTTACCTTTACTAGTAAAAGTTATACTTTAATATATTTTAATATTGCTGTTTAGCGTGTTTCAATTCCACTTGAAGAACTCCCTTAAGGATTTCTTGCAAAGTAGGTCCAGTGGTGATAAACTGTCTTCGGTTTCTGTTTGTATGGAAAAGACTTTATTTGCTCTTCACTTTAAAACTTCACTGGGTACAGCACCCTTGACTGGAAGTTTTTTTCTTTCAGTACTTTGAATTCTATCATCCCACTCTTTCCTGGCCTGCAAGGTTTTTATTAAGAAATTCACTGATAGTCTTATGGGGGTTCCCTTATATTTGATGAGTCACTTTTTTATTGCTTCCTCTCAAAATTCTCCCTTTGTCTGTGACTTTTGAGTTTAATTGTAATGTTTCTTGGTGTAGACCTCTTTATGTTCAATCTACTTAGGGTCTTATGGGCTTCATGAGTCTGGATATCTACTTCCCTCCCTAGATTTGGAAAGTTCTGTCATTATTTCTTTAAAGAAGCTCCTCCGCGTTCGCTGTCTCTTCTCTTTCCAAGAGTCCCACAATATGTATACTGACTCATTTAATAGTGTTTGATAAATTCTGTATGCTTTTTTTACTCTTTTCATTCTTTCTTTTTCTTCTGACTGGATAATTTAAAATGGCCTGTCTTTAAATTCATGGATTCTTTCTTCTGCTTGATCAAGTCAGGTACTGAAACTCTACATTGTATTTCCATTCCTGGCATTGCATGTTTGAGCTCCAGAATTTGTCTTTTTTAATACTTATCTTGTTGAACTTCTCTTTTTGTTCTCGTATTATTTGCCTTATTTCATTAAATTGTTTATTTATCTATGCTCACTTGTGGCTTGCAGAGCATCTTTAGAACAGCTATTTTGAATTCTTTTTTAGGCAATTTATGGGTTTCCATTTCTTTGGGGGTAGATTATTGGAAGTTTGCTGTGTTTGTTTGCTGCTGCCATGGTTTCCTGAATTTTAGTGTTCCTTATTTCCTTGCACTGATGTCTGTGCATTTGAAGAAGTAGTCATGTTTTCCAAATTTCAGGAGCTAGCTTCTGTAAGGAAAGACCTTCACTGTTAGGGTGGAGCCGAGGGGAGATGCGTGGGTGCTATTTGAAGGGTGCGTGTGAGTACACTGATGCACCGGATCTTGTTATTTACTCATGGAGCACCAAGTGCAGGAGTGGACAGCAGCTCCAGGTGTCAGGACGTGACATCACTCTCTGCGTTGTCCTGGGTAGCAACAACTGAGGGGTTTAGCAGTGGCTGAGAGGGCTGGTGGGGTCCACAGCAGTGCCTCCAGGTCCAAGAGTTAGTGTGCTTGGGCTGCTTCTGTGTGTGTGTGTGTGTGTGTGTGTGTGTGTGTGTGTGTGTATGTGGTGGTGGTGGTGGTAGGGGCTAGATATAGGCATGCGTGTGGCAGCAGGGATAAGACCAGCTGTGTGCAGTTGTTCGGCTGTGGAGGTCATCTCTAAGAACACACTCAGTGGTGGAGCCAGGGTGGTGGCAGGAACCGAATGCAGCCATAGGGGGGCATACGCGTGTGGTGGCCTGATGTAAGCACTTACATGGGGGCAGTGCCAGAAGGGTATTTATGCAGCCGTGGGGGTTGACAACTATGGCATGCAAGGCAGGGGAACCCGAGATGGACAGCAGGAGCTGGGTAATGGAGGCTAGTGGCTAGCTGGCATATGATAGCATAGGTTATTTCATTTTACGTTATATTAGTGAAATATAAAAATCAAAATGCCCAACAAATTTAATTATACCAATTTCAACTTAGAAGTCTACATCACCAGAAGACAGATATTAAACCACGTATAAATATACATAAAACTAAATTTGCCTACCCCCTCCCCCGATATTTGAAATTTTAAATTACAGCCAATTAAAAACAAGAGTATTTAGTGAAGGTAGTCTTTATGAGTTTTTTTTTGTTTTATAACTATGTGTTAACAGTAAACAATACTTTATATTTAAAATCTGGGGGGAAAACACTCCTCAGATAATCACATTTTTGCATAGGACATAAACGATAGCAGAGGATTTAATTTCAAACATTTCAACACATTTTTATACCAGCAATTAGGTAGAGTAGAAAGCCAGTAAGACATCAGCATTTACATCTAAGATTTTTACAAATAATTCCAGCGCTGATTAACAATTAGGCATCTCATATTCTGAAGCCTTATTAAATTTTTGAGTGTCAACTTGGGTAGCTTTTAAAATACTGAGTAATTCTGAATAACTCTTTTGTTATTATTCACAGTTTACGAGAAATTAACATTTACTGCTAATAATGATTTATAAAGGGTTCTGAAACAAAATAACCAATCAATTCAGTGTTTTTAAATTATCTTTCAGAAGGGAAAAAAGGCAACAAATATCTCAAATACAGGTTTTACATTCAAAAGTACGTTTCACTTTTCTATACTAAGAATCACTCAAACTGTGTTTACAAAATTGCCAAAGTATGTCAAGGTACTGAGTAAATGGTAAATGGCTCTGTTAATGTCAGAAGTGAATTATATAAATGAAAAATAACTGATGATATAAACAAGTCCAATAAGATAGGATGTGTTTTTTTAATCAAAAAAGTTTTAAGTACAGGAGAAAAATTAACAATACACAAGAAGACATTTGTTTGAAAGAGACGTGATGCTACCATCCATAATGACTGCTCCCTTCCCCGGAGATGACGAAAGAGGCCTTTTTCTATACTAGCAGTAGTACAGACATATCAGTATTAGTAGTAGCAGTAGTAGCAGTCAGCGTTATTATCTTTGCTTAATTTATACAACATATATAAATATTATTAGCATTACTTCTCAGAAATGTAATTTGTTTTATAAACACATATCATGCCAGTGGTCCTTAAGACTTTTTCACATTTAAGCTTCCAGAATTAAACGAGCAAAATAAAAATAAATCTGTTTTTACAGGACTATAGTATTTTTTCACAGACCTCTTGTTCTCCCTTTTGAACAGTTAATTATATTGGAAACATAGACAGACTTCAGGACATTGCATTTCACCATCAGCAATGCCTCTCGGGTCAAAGGTTTTTGTAAAGTAAGGATGATAGAGGTAGACAAAGGGGACAGTAAACTGACTTTGAATGAAAAACAATATATAACTGGTCAAACCCTTGGATTGGGTAAAACCTAGGATTCCTGTTTGTCAACACTCTTGTTTGAATAAACTTCATCCACTCATATTAAGTTTCAGTTTCAATCTTTCATGAATGGTTAAGCATTATAAAGTATGAACAATGCTTTAATCATTCTTTTGGTGGTGTTCCTTACTTAATATACCCAAAGATCTAGTCAACAATGCTGCTATTTATATCAACTGAAGACTGAATTTTACTTTGCTGGGGAATCTTGAAACACAGAAGGGAGATAGTTATGATAGGTAAAGGCCTGGTATACATGTTATGAAGAGTCCGATACGATGCCACACACCTCAGGAATATCATGATTAGATGATCTATAATGAGTTATTAATAGGTAGAAATGTGAAAACATTAAACCACAACCTCTAAAATCACAGTCCCTGATAGAGATACGGAATTAGAGAGGTTTCCTTAGTTTGAGAAGTAATTTCATAACTAAACCGAGAACTAAGTAAAATGTGTCTCATACAACAACCTCTCTCACTAATTTTAAACTTATTTTAAAATAATGATTTTTATGAGTTGTTTGCAAGACGATGTTATATTTTGTTATACCCCAATTAACCCTTTAGAACAACAAAACCACCAAGGTAAAAACACTCAACAGCCCTATCTAATGAGAACAAATTTATACATAATTCTCTGTATAAATACAAACCCAAGTTTTGGCAGACATCACAGTTCATTTAAAAATTTTCCCCTACATTACTGTATTACCTTACAGGAGAGTTACTATTACCAGTTGGGAAGAGGGGGAAAAACAGGTATGTTTGTTTTGCACCCATGCACCCATGCACTGTGCTGGATGCTTTCAAATACTGACTCATTTAATTTTTTTTTAATGTTTATTTATTTTTGAGACAGAGAGAGACAGAGCATGAGTGGGGGAGGGGCAGAGAGAGAGGGAGGCACGGAATGTGAAGCAGGCTCCAGGCTCTGAGCTGTCAGCACAGAGCCACGCGGGGCTCGAACTCACGCATCGCGAGATCATGACCTGAGCCGAAGTCGGACGTTCAACCAACTGAGCCACCCAGGCGCCCCTCAAATACTGACTCATTTAATTTTGAAAGTGGCAATAAAATTTATTAGCCCCAGGTTACGTCTCAAAAAACTAGGGCACAGAGACATTATGCAACTTGCAAAAATTACACCTAGGATTGAAAAGGTAGAGAAAAGAGAGAAAATAAAAAATGACTGCCACTTTGCTAGTCCTTAGATGCGCTATTTAAGGGGAAAAGGGAGTTTGGTAGGGGGCGGACCTCTGTCAGGAGATTTCACGGGATAAGTATGTCGCAATGAACCAGTTTTCATGCAACAGCAGAAAACCAAAAGAGTGGTTTTGGGACAGTTGGAAACACACATTGGCACAGGGATGAAGATATTTTATCGTTTTATGTTTATGAACATCAAGTTTGTTATAAAATTATGAAAATGTTCCATCTATAAAATTAAAATGTAACCAAATCTCATTTATTTTTTTAATTTTTAAATTTTCTATTAAAAACTTCTTTAAATTTATTTGATTTGCTTTGAAAGAGGGAGAGAATGAATGAGCTGGGGAGGTGGAGAGAGAGAGAGAATTCCAAGCAGTTTCCCCACTGTCAGTGCAGTGCAGAGCCCTATGTGGGACTCAAATCCATGAATCGTGAGATTATAACCTGAACCAAAATTAAGAGTCAAAGGCTTAACCGACTGAACCACCCAGGCGCCCCACCATATCTCAATTTTAAAGATATGAACTGGAGGTAGAGTAGAATCAGAAGTTTTATAAGTAGCCTTAATAAGAGACGATATAATGTCTCCTTCAAACTTTATACTGGAAAAAAGCCCACTGAAATGCCTATTAGTGAACAGCTGAGCACGCTGGCTTCCCTCTGCATCAGCATTCTCCTCATCTCTTATATTTGATTGTCCCTTTCCTTTCTTTGGATAAATATGTTCAGTCCTTTTGCCCAATAGGTTTTGCTTTCTGTTTCCATACCACCCCCAGGTCTATGGCCTCTGATTCCTAAAGCCAGTGCTTCCCTACCTCTGTATCTGTAATCACACATTCCCTTCCTTTTTTAAACTGTGGCTTGTCAAAAATAATTTCTCCCATCATCCACATAACTAAAACTCTACCTCCTGTGTAAGGTTTTTTTAGGCTAAAGAAAAAGATGCATATTTTTTTTTTTTTGCTAGACTATTCCAGCAGAAACAGGGTTTATTTTCTGTGAAGCCCAAAATGCATTTACCATTTTATCAATATATTCTTTGCCTCATGCTATTTGTTCAGTTGCTTACATATCTTTTAAGGGGCTGTGTTGACATTGTATGTTTTAGGCTTCTGATGAGCAGACATTATACTTAACTTCAATTTTTTAATAGTTATTACCTTACATGATGTCATGCAAAACTAGATGCAGAACTAATAATGCTTCTAACATAGTTTATATTCTATGCAATGTTGTAATTCTGGATAAAAATAAATGAAATAAGGGCATCTCGGTGGCTCAGTCAGTTAATCGTCTGACTCTTGACTTTGACTCAGGTTATGATCTCATGATGGTGAGATCAAGCCCCATGTCAGGGCTCTGTGCTGGACACACGGAGCCTGCTTGGGATTCTCTCCCTCCCTCTCTCTCTGCCCCTTCCCTCCTTGCACGCATGCATCTCTCTTAAAAAAAGAAAAGTGAAATAAAACCATTCCTAATCCATAATTTAGGCTCTATGGCTATTAAAAAATATTAACTATATGACTCTCTAAAAATGTCCTCTTGCAACAGGAGAAACTATACGGTAAGTCCGATGGCTTTGGGTTTCTCTCTCTATTACGCTTCCAGGATATAGAAGAGTTTCAACACCCTTACTAGGCTGACAGTACTCCTGCTTAAACCTATAGCCTGATGCTTCCTGATGGCTCTCTTCTGGAATACTTTACAAATGGAGGAAGTTAAAATATTTCAGACTAAGGCCATGGAGTCCTTAGACTTATATAAGAAAGCGTCCTTAAGAAATTCATCTTATCCATTTTCAGGTAGAAATTTTATAGCAGTCATCTTAATAAAAATTTTGGTACTCCCCCCTTCTTTAATTTTAAAATGTTCATTCTCTATTATATTGCTAAGTACTTTATAAAAGTAGGCAGAAGCTTTCACTAAATTAGCCATGAATCAAGTGGTGGTGTTAGTTATGTCTCTACACTCCTATCTTTTTCACAATTTTGCTCCTTAAAGAGTAGAGTCTCATTCTAGATCTTGTGGTTTAAATATAATAAATTCTGGATGAGATCTGTGAAGTAGAATTACACATATCAGAAAATCTTACATTGGCTTAGCTAAGTTTGCAAAGATCCTTATGAATTTAGGCAATCCCTTCCTCCAACCATTTTCCCACCATTTCTTAGAAAAGGACTCTTAAGTAAAAGAATGTGAAAAAAGTGTGGCTTTGTTTTAGCTTTGTTATGCAGCAAATGAAACTGAGGAACCTAAGCAAGGAGGAGATCTGGTAAGAGTCTTGGTGTGATAAAAACAATAAATGAGTATATGTAACCACCAAATGAAAGAAACCGATAGGCCTCCTTAAAAAGTCCTTAAAATCTGTTTGGGATTTTGAATTTCTAAATTTTAATTTCCAAAATCTTTAAAAAATAAACTTTAGAGGCGTTGTAAAGAAACAATTACCATGTTAGATATAATAGTAATATTAGGGGAACATAATTGCCAAATAATAAAGTACTGTACTGAATAAAAAGCATCAGGCTCCACGGTGAAGAAAACACCACTGTGGTTTGCATAAACATATAATAGATTAACTCAGGAATAAAATCCAGTACTTCCAACTGTTTTTACTTCTCAAACTATATATGCTATATATTTACTTGATAAAGTATTAGAAGCTGTATCTTGTGTATATGCGTGTGTGTATATATATATATATATATACATATATATATATATACACACGCATACACACACACAAATATATATATACACACATCTATACTTTTTTTTTTAAAGTAGGCTTCATGCCCAGCGTGGAGCCCAATGTGGGGCTTGAACTCATAATCCTGAAATCGAGACTTGAGCTGAGATCATGATTTGGACACTTAACCAACTGAGCCATCCAGGCACCCCTCTTTGATATTTTTACAAAAAATTTTAATAAATTACTACTTCTCCTTACCCAATTCTTTGATAAGTGAACGAAGTACAGACATGCATACATACATAATCACTTTCAAATCAGGCTAATTTTCCACAATATTTCATGGTCTATAGTCGTACTTTAAAAATAATTCCCATTCTGGCTATACTGGGAAAAGGAAAGAAGAACCAAGGAGACAGAAGAAATCTCTGCTCCCTCTTCTCCTCTGATAATTATTGTCTGCACAACCAGCTACATCATTTGGGAGATCCAGTGAGAAATGAAAATGCAGGGAGGACTTCTGTTTGCAAATTATTAAAAATGTAAAGATGCTAACGACAAAGATTTTTTTAAAACTTTTTATTGTCAAATTGGTTTCAATACAACACCCAGTGCTCATCCCAACCTGTGCCCTGCTCAGTGCCCGTCACCCACTCTCCCCCCTCCCATACCCCCCTCAATCCTCAGTTTGTTCTTAGTATTTAAGAGACTCTTATGTTTTGTCTCCCTCTCTCTCTCTCTGTCTTTTTTCTCTCCCCTCTTTCCACCCCCCCCCCCCCGGTTTTCTGTTAAGTCTCGCAAAGTCCACCTGTGCATGGAAACATATGGCATCTGTCTTTGTCTGACTGTTCAACAACAGCCAAATCATGGAAAGAGACTAAGTGGTGAATGGATAAAGAAGATGTGGTGTATACACATGTATACAATGGAATACTACGCGGTAACGGCGAAGATTGACCCGAGCGCTGCTAAGCCCTGTGTGACTACCCAAATCACATGCCAGTGAAGCTGTCCTGCTCTTTTCCCTGTGATCCTCACTTTGTTTCACATTCTCACCCAATCTTTTGTTGAAGACGTATTTCCCCTGAAGTCTGTCACATCTGCCTTCACCTCTCAGCCACTACGCAGCTTACTGGCAGAGACCACATTCACTCTCTGATAATGCCACTATCTTCAGACTGAAATAATAAAAGGAGAGATGTAGTCTGAACATGATAAAAGGCCAGGTCCTCAGTTTAGCACAATACCTCTCAGTGGCCTTTTAAATTATTTTAATTGTAACCTAGTCCTTACAGGATAAGAACAGTGTATAATAAATCCACAAAAGGATCAACTTGCTAGAAAACTATACAAACGCAAAGTGCAAACTAATTAATACATGAAGGCGAACAAAAGTAAACTTAAAACATGACCACATACGTTATTCTTTTTTCTACAAAGGTAAAAACAAATCCTCTCAAGTAAGAGGTATGCATTTTGCTTTTATCCTATCATCAGTTAATAAGATTTTTAAACATGACTTCAAGGCTACAAAGTTGGCCACTTTTTTAGTAAATGAATACTTGCTTGTACAGGTAAGTGCCGTATATACACAGGTAAGTAAAAAATGTATAAAGATAAGCTGAAACTTGAATTTTTTGTTAACAAATAATCACTCAATATTTTGAAACAAGGAGAATCTCTAGAATGAAACAAACTTTAAGAAGAATAAAAAAAAAAAAATTGTAGGAAAGGAAGGATATGTAGCAATCAGAGAAGCAATGACTGATTTTATGAAGATACACTCTTCAAATATAATTGCAATCATAAACTGAATTTATTTCAAACACATTGTGCCTGCTTTTAAAAAGAATCTGATATATTTTTAAATGTCCAGAAGGATAATATAGTGAATCTTTTATAACTTAAGCTAAAATTTAATAAATACAGGCCTGTCTGTTCATAGCCAACACTTACTTAGCTTATCCCTTTACAAACTATGTGAATTTTCAGCAGCAATGTGCCTTTCATATTTTCACCATCTATTTTAAAAGTTATTATTTCAGAAAATAAAATAATATTTCTGCAAAAACATGACAGTTTTACCATGTTATTAACATCATGCTTTTATTTAAAGCAAAAGCATAAGAGATGTTAAGAAGTACCGACTTTTAAGGTATTTTTTGAAACATTTAAATAAAGTTTATAAAAGCAAAGCTAAATATAAAATTTGAATAATCTATTCAGTAAACAACCTCGCATGACCACAATATCCGGTGCCTTTAGAAGGAAGCAGTATGAACCAGATTCTCTAAGATGGTGTTTCCATTATTTTGTCAGGTCTAGTTAGCGGGTTAGTAGTATGAAGTCTCTCTTTTTAAAAAATTTTTTGTATTTGTCTCAGAAATATTGCTATTTTTAAATCCAAGACATAGGAGGGAAAGTCATCAAATTTTACACAAACAATTCTTTTCTAAACAAAGGAGTAATTTCTGAGTTTAAATAGCAGAAGTTAGTTCCACTGCCTAGAACAAGGTCATTTTTTGCCTCTATGCTAGAACCCAGTGAAAAAGAGTCACAATGTTACCACATGCAATTCAAACATCGCTAATTTTTAATTTAATTAGCTGGAGGAGGGGTCAAGTAAAGTTACCTAGTTATTAAACTTAGTGGTTCTCAAACTATGGTCCCTGGAACAAGGGCATCAGCTCCACCTGGGAACTTGTTAGAAATTTCTTGGAAATTCTGGGGTCCCCTGCTCAGATCTGCTAAACCAGAAACAACGAGGGAAAGGGTCCACCAATCTTTGTTTAAACAAGTCCTCTACGTGATTCCGATGCAGCTTAAGGACCAGTGGCTTAATGGGTTTCAAAATGTATCAGAAGGTATTTGAAATAAAACTGTCCTAATTTCATGTATTTTTTACTTATAAAGTGTCCCTAGACTAAATGAATAGTTTAAGTGCAGCTTAGAAAAAAACAAAAATCAATTTTATAAATATATTAAATCTTTTCAGCAATAATACAATCAAACCATATGAGAGAGAGATTATGATTGAATGTAATGTCTTCGTCAACAACAGGTTAAAAAGAACCACTAAAAAAGCTGTAAGTAACTACCATATAATAAATCTTATGAACTGAGAAATCATAAGTGCACAACTACTACTGAGCGCACACCAGGCACAAAATGCAGCATAAAAGAAACCAATACACCCACTCCTTAAGGACACTCAGTCTGAAGACACGGCCACAGTACGAGAGCTTCGCCAATTCCAACAGAAAACAGGTCCTCTGACTACATACCACTTGCCATGAATATTTGCAACTCTGTGCTTCTTTAGTATTCGTCATGTCTTTTCTCTTGAAGGTAAATAATCTTTCTCCTCCTGCCATAAAATATATATTCCAAGTTTTAGGGTCTTTTTAAAATTTCCTTCTGATTTTTCACCCTTTCCTATTTTGCCTTCCTAACATTTTCTTGATAAACTATAAAGTCGTTCTCATCCATCTTTTCTTAGTTTTGAAGCTCATGGTATGTCTGTATGAACCTTGTTCCCTCACTTAACTACCTTTCCTTCCTCCACATATATTTGAATAAAGAATGTTCTAGGCTTCCTTTAAAAAGTATAAATCAAGGGGCACCTGAGTGGTTCAGCTGGTTAAGCATCTGACTCTTGATTTCGGCTCAGGTCATGATCTCACAGTCATGGGGTCGAGCCCCAAGTCAGGCTCTGCGCTGACAATGTGGATTCTGCTTGCAATTCTCTCTCTCCCTCTCTCTGCCCCTCCTCTGCTCTGTCTCAAAATAAATAAGCTTAAAAAAAAAGCATAAATCAAGCCAATGAAGCACATATCCTTTCTTTGGATCTTGAACAAATAAAATTCCTGAAAGAGGCCACTGAGAACCACAAGAACGTTCCTCCGGTGAAATACCCAGGGCAGTTCACCTGGCTCAAGCATTAGAAGTAACAAATTTGTATACAGTGTGGCAATATTGTGTATAACACTATAAAATATAACCCATAATCTTTAAGGGAAAGAAAATTAGCCTGCCTGATTCCTATCAAAACATTTTGCATTATATGTCCCAAATCTCCTAAAAAGTAGACTTTTAGTGATTTTATTAACTATGGCCTCAACCTAACAAGTGTTGTTACAAGACAAGCATTTAAAGGAAACAAACATATCTTTAAAAATAAATATTATTCTGTCTGAGACTTGAATATGCTTAAGTTGCAGAATAAGAACTTTTAAAAATAATTCTCTAGTCTTGACAAGTCATTTAAAGCTGCCAAAAAGCTGAATATTAGAAATCCCAACGTCTCATCCTGCTCCCCCCACACACATATGATCCTAATTACAGGACAGGAATACAGCGTATTTTATACAGGTAAGATTTTGAAAAAGTATTAACTAATAAGTATATACTGTTAACAACAATAGCTATTTCTGATAAGTGGTAAAGGTCGCTGTTTACTGAATATCAGACTCTATACTTAGTACTTTATATTCTTTCTAATCCTCATAACAACTCTGTGAACTCAATGTTATTATTCCAATTTACATGGAAAGAGCCTAAATCACCCTCTAAAATCAAGCTTTTCATTTCAACTTGTCTGAGGCAACACAGCTAGTACGGGAACACTGATATTTGAACCCAAGCTGACTAATTCCAAAGTCTGCTCTTTTCTGCTATGTGATAATTGCTTCCCCGAGATTATACTTGTTATACTTATTTTACATATGTACTTACATGATACTATATTTAACTGCATTACTTTTTTTCTGAATAATTTATTGGGATTTCTGGTAGCGAATAACAGTAAGAACCCCAAAAGTATGTCTTAAAGAAAATTCCAGAGTGCTTTCTCCAAGTCTGGCCTTAATCCAATCTTCCTTGTTCTAAATTTTGATCTGTGAGAAGTTGCTTCTGGCTGAGAAAGATAAAATGAAATGGCAGTTCTGCACTTCCTGTGTCAAGTGTTTCAGTATTCAGGGAAGCTTAATCTCCAACAGACTCAGGATTGAGCTTTTCATGCTCTTTTCACTATAAACCGAAGCTTTTACGAAAGGTCACTAGAAAGCAATCAGAAGAAAGAATAATGAAGTCCAAAAGAAACAAGAGGCACAGCAGTCGTCTCAAAGTTGGGAGAGACTTCGGCAACCATCTAGTAGTCTGGTACGTGGTTGCAGATGGCAGAACTGAAAGCTTGAGAAGTAAACGGCTGTCCAGGGCCCCACGTGACTAAAATCAAACTCTCCTGACATTCAATCTAGGGCTGAGTTCGTCACTGCAAGGCTACCCTCTCTCTGCACTCACAAGAGTTCTTCCTGATCCTCTATTCTTTTCTTAGGATCATTATTCTTTAGCTACTCCAGATACTTAAGGAAAATCTTGGACGAATGTTTATTTTATTATCTTACATTTATTGGAGAACAAATTTTGCTGTTCACATGTATACTTTCTTCTCCATTCTTACTGCCCCACTGGATGCTGACCTCGAAAAGGAGGAGAACAGTTTATTTATAATGAACGTCAGCAATCTGGTCTATTATCAGTCGTTTAAAAACACAAAAATGGAGACTACAATGAAACACAGAAAATGGATGTCACAGTTAAGAATCGAAATTAAATACACATTAAGATTATAATTATTTAAAACAGTTATGCATGTAGTCAAGACAGAAAATATGGACATTTGAAAACAGTAATTATTTGGTGGTTTATAATGGTTTACTTTAAAAAGTTATCTTAAAAAGGAAAAATCCTGGGGCCCTGGGGTGGCCCAGTCAGTTGAGCATCCAACTTTGGCTCAGGTCATGATCTCATGGTTTCTGAGTTTGAGCCCCTCATCGGGCTCACTGCTGTCAGTGCAGAGCCCACTTCGGATCCTCTGTCTCCCACTCTTCCAGCCCCTTCTCTGCTCATGCTCTCTCTTTCAAAAATAAATAAATATTAAAAAAATAGTATTCATCCTACACTTTTTGAAGCTTGCAAACCTGTAAGACAAGGGTCTGGAAGAGTACAGTCTCTGTACGATTTTTGCAATTCCTCTATAAATCTAAATTACTTCAAAATAAAGGTTTTAGAAACTAAAAAAAAAAAAATTAAAACTCTTACATTGCACTAAATCACCAATACTTTTAAAAATAGATTCTTTTAAGAAATTTCCACATTGTAGCATACTCGAATGGTCATATTCAATTTCAAATAGTACTTTTATTTTGTTTTAACATTCTGCACTTATAAAATTAGATAAATACTTTGAACAAGAATTTGTTCAAAGAAGCAAGTTCTATATGTTATAGTATCAGTATACATGGTCATGTTTCTAACCCCTCCTGTCTACTGAAATGTTTGACCATTATTAAATGATCCAAGGGCTCTCAAAATCCCTGAATGACTTTTAACTTTTTTGTGTTGACTATTTTCTACTACATTCATTTGTTCAATAAATATTAATTGAATGAATAACATGAGCCAGGCACTATACTTCTGTGTGCTGAAGACGGAGAAGTGAACAAAGCAAACAAAACTGTTGCCCTTTCATTTAAGTGGAATGTGGAAGAAAATAACAGAAAAAGTAAAATATTGGGATGGTAGATGGCAATAAGGCTTACAAGAAAAGAAACATAAAGGAGGAAGGAGAGTTAAGGTGGAGTGGGGGAATTTTGCGACTTTAGACTGAGTGGCTAAGGAAAGCCTAAGTAAAATAAAAATCCAAAACTGATGAAGGAATGAGCCATGGAAAAGTGTTACAGGCAGAGAGAATAGCTAGTGCAAATCCTCCAAAGCAAGAACTTGCCTGACACATTCCACAAACAGCAAAGAGCTCAGTAAGACTAGAGCAAAGTAAGTCGGGATAAAAGAGCAGAACGAGCAGGGGAAGAAAAATAGCTGGTGTCTGGAAATAACAGGGGCCCAGAGTACGGAGCCAGGGAGACCATTTCTTGGATGCTGGCTTTTATTCTGACTGAGATGAGAAGTCAACGGAGGGTTTTCATCAAGGAGTGACATAATATGACTTATATTTTAATGTGCTTATTCTACCTGCTGTAGTAAGAACTGATTGGCTGCATTAAGAACTGATTGAAATAAATCAAGGGCAAAGACAGGAAGACCAATCATAAGAGGCTCAGGTAAGAATATGGACAAGATATAAAGATGACTTGGATCACAGATATATCAACGGAAATGGTGATCAGTACTGAATTCAGAGTATATATCAGGAGCACGGACAAGAGAACATGATGACAGAGATGTGGGGAATTATCGGACATGGAGTGAAACCTACGAATCAAGGGTGCCATCAAGGTTGATCAAAAGAATGCAACTGTAATTTACTGAGATGGGGAAAACTTGGGAGGAAGTTTTGGCGGGTGCAGGGGAGATAAGGAATTCAGTTTACTACATTACATTTTGAGAATATTAAATGACTTCTCATCAGCAAATGTATGGTCATTTATTAAAATTGTTTTTTGAATGTATGGACATTGTCTTTATTATCCAACCAATAACTGCTTTTGTCAGTAAGTAGATGTTTATTTTTTTATTTTTTTATTTTTTTTAATAGTTTATTGTCAAATTAGTTTCTATACAACACCCAGTGCTCAATCCAACAAGCGCCCTCCTCTGTGCCCACCACCCACTCTCCCGCCTCCCACACCCATCTCTCCCCTCAGTTCTTTCTTATTCTTTGAGAGTCTCTCATGTCATGTCTTCCTTCCTCTCTGTGGCTTTCCTCCCCCCTTTCCCTCTTCCCCTCCCCCCTGGTTCTCTGCTAGGTCTTCCAAAGCCTACCTATGCGTGGGAACATATGGCACCTGTCTTTCTCTGCCTGACTTATTTCATTTTTTTATGTTTACTTATTTTTGAGAGAGAGAGAGAGAGAGAGAGAGAGACCGGGCAGGGGAGAGCAGAGAGAGAGAGGGAGACACAGAATCAGAAGCAGGCTTCAGGCTCTGAGCTGTCAGCAGAGTCTGATACGGGGCTCGAACTTGGAGCACTACCAATTCTATCGATTTAGAGGTTGGAAAGTACAAATCAGCAGAGGAGACTGAAAGTAGCAACCAGAGAAGGAGGAGGAAAAATTAGGAAGGTGGACAAACTGAAAGCCAAGTAAAGTGTTCAATGCTGCTGCCAAGTAGGTCAAGTAAGGTGTGAGAGAAGTGGAAACAAGAACATTTTTTGAAAATGGGGAGAAAAAAAATCAGTACTATTTGAATGTTGATGAAAAAGATCTAGTAGTGAAGGAAAATTAATGATGCAGGGGAAAGAAGTCAGAATCAAGACTCACTTAATTATGATATATAATAATTCTCCATTAATAATATTTCAACGTTTATCTAAAAGAATCACAGTATCTCATACATTAATAATATAATTCAAAAGTCGAAAACATATTTAACAGTTCCAAAAATAAGTATAAATATTGAATAAACCAGTGAATAATATACTTTTTAGCAACTGCCCTGCTCAACACTTTATCAGTTAAATGTGTATTTTGTTTTGCCTTTTTACAATATACTTGGTTTAGGTTAGTGGTATCTTCAAAAGTAAGAATTATATTTTTATGTTAAAGATCGTATTTCAATATTTATCAACTGATCTGTATTGTGGTTACTGCACTATATATTCAAAGAACAAAATCTACTTTTATATTCACATAGTCCTCTGAAATGGATTACTAAATCCACATTTTGTTCATATACTTTCACTGCAGAATTTAGCAAGCTGAACTATTAGTTGAATACCTTATATAAAAAACAAAGATTATTTTATCTAATCAACTTCACTAGAATTACACAAATATATGCCCAACTCCAAAAATATCCATAAGCAATATATCCTCTTGTATAATGTCTGTATTTGGAAGAGCTTAAAAACTGAACTATTTTAAAACGAGGTTGGCAAGAAAACCAAAGGCCAAATAGTAAATATTTTAGGCTTTGAGGGCTACTGCATACAGTCTCTGTTGAGGCGGTATCTTCCTTTTCACAATCCTAATCCTTCACAATCCTTTCTGTTAATGATTTTAAAATGTAAAAAGAATCCTTAGCTTGTGGGCCATGGTAAAACAGGCCAAGGACTAGACCTGGCCCATGGGCTATAATTCATGGACTCTCGCTTTAAACTGTTGTACGAAAGATTAGATATGATCCAGGTGAGTCATATCTCAGGATTAAAGTGACATTTATTTAAAGTGCTTTATACTCTGAAAAAAGGAGATATATATTTTTTCCGAAAATAAGAGCATTCTTGAAAAGGCATGCTTAGTAATATGCTTGTATCTAAAAAAAAAACAAGCTAGTAGTTCTTTTACTGAAAACCATGAAATATGTAAAGTAGCCACCATCTCTGATGATGTAATTGATCCAAGTGATACGCTTTGCAATCCAATTGAAACTACTTATCTCTTAAATACTGCACCAGTAAACAGTGAAAGAAAAATATCAGTAACATCTAACATGTTTTAATTTCCTTATTTTTATTTCCGATATTAAAAATAGGTATATACAAAACAGATTAAAAAGATTTTAAGTCAGGAGAGCCAAAGCTGTTTTATTAACTTCTTTTGGATTGTCAGATCCTTTAAGGTTTTGATAAAGGTAATGGACCTTCCTCCAGAAAAGAGATACATCCAAATTCTGTCTTAATTTTGGAAAGATCTACTCCCTGAGGCCAATCCACAGATTCCAGGTGAGGATTCTCTGAACTTATTAAGAGCACAATCACTTTGCTCCTGCAGGTAATCTCACATAAGCTTCCACTAAAAAAAAAAAATCTAAGTAATTACTACATGATGACAAGTAAAAAGTAAATAATTACCACATAATGACAAAATTATACTTACATATAATCTAAAAATCAAGATAAGAATCCATGCTCTTGTAACTGGTGAATTTTTGAGGACTTCAAAGCTTCCTACTACACGGTGAAGTTTCCATGAAACTTTCCTCTCTCCTGCAGTCTGACGAGTTTCTCCCTGGGCCCAATATATGCCATATCTGTTTCCGCACTTTTCTCATGACGGCACCCTTCTCTGCAGTGCTCCTTGCCACACCTATTCAAGCCCTACTTACCTGTCAGGCCCCAAATTAAATTCTGCCACTTCCATCATTTCTCCTAGGATATCACAGCCTGTACCTTCTTTCCCCCGAATTCATTGCTTTTATAACACTATGCAGGTAAGCCGGTAATAATTTGTATTGTCACACTGTTTTTGTATGTTCTGAGGCTCCTTACTACAGTTCCAGTAACAACGGTACAAACACTTCTTTGCATCATTACCCTAGGCCACAAAACTATTACAAATATGGAATATACTTCATAAATGTATGCTGAACGAGTGAATTAAATTCAGTGACTGCAGAAAGTACTGGTTTGATTTCACTATGTAAATGTTGATTTGGCAAAAATTTGAAAACAAACCAAACGCGCGCGCGCACACACACACACACACACACACACACACACACACACACTCTCTCTCTCTCTCTCTCTCTCTCTCCAGGGAATGAAATGGGAGAATTTAAGTTTAAAAACTGTATGACCTGATAAGTGACAGAGCCTAAAGCTAGGTAAAACTCTATAAACTGAAAATCATGATCATGACTGCTTACTGTTTTTTTCATGGACGTGATAAAATGCCTTGATTTTAGTTCAAATTTTGTGGGCTAAACACGACACTAAATTATAAATGACTGGTGTAAACTGGGTACACTGCTAAGTCTTGATATTAACTATTCCACTATGTGCCAGCATTTGCTTAATTCAGTGTCATACCTATTTTCCTCTTCCCATAAAATTTCCCATGGACACAAACAGTCCCAGGCAGTACTGTTAAAGGAAGCAGAGTTCCTCATTCATAGTTCCTCTCCAACCCCATTGGTATTCCATCCCTTTAAAAATTAGGTGCTTTTATCCTGCTCCCTGACACCCAGGGTTCTCTCTGTGGCTTCCTGCCTAGGCTCCAACTCAGGCTTCAGGTTTTACCTCATTCTTAATGTTTCTTTCCTTTCTTCTACCAAAATTTAATGAACATTTATTTCAGTCACTTTAAGTCTTGCCCAAGTAAGTAGCTTAATCATTTCATATAAATAAACTCACTTTAAAGTGTGGCTATTCTGCGTTAATTCAACACTGTAAGGACCGAAATGCATTTTTTAAAGTACGAAGACATTACAATGTATATGGGAAGGTGGGATTCCGCATGTATATTAAGTCAGTGGTACTTAGAGGAAATATACTATATAGGAAAATAGATGAAAAGGATAACACTTGACAAAATCGCTCCTACAAACATTAGGAAGAGCCTCTGATGAGATTGTAGGTGAAGAAGAGATAGTGAGAATATTTACAACCTTCCACACATAGAAGAATTCTGTTAGCACACTTATTACTGAATGTAAAGGCATGTTCAGTTAATAAACAGTTCTTTAGTTGCACAAAGCAGACCTGTGCAATGCTTCAGAGGCACCTAGAATATACTGGATGCTAAATCCATTATCCCCCACTATCATTAACACCCATACAACAATCCATCCCTCTCCAGTGTTTGGACTTGAAGGGCATCATCACCATCCACTTCTGCTCAAGCCAGAAACCTGTGAGTTATCCTTGATGTCTTTGTATTCCTTATCCCGTTATCTAATTAATCTCCAGGCTCTATAAATTATAACTCATAAATCTCTAATATGCCCACTCTGTTCATCCTCACTGTCACCACACTAGCTCGAACCCCATTATCTCTCCCTGAGACTTAACTGTGAAACGTGCTGACTTCACATCTTTCTATCCTTCACTGGGCCGATGTGGCAAATCTCATGGTACATTCATATGATACGACATACAGCCATGAGACTGACCAGCAGCCACACTCAGTAATATGGGTGACTCTCAGAATGTTGTGTCTGGCTTCTTTCATTCATATGAAATGAGCATATACCCGAGTCCCCATTTTCCTAAAGTACAACATAAGCAATAGCATCTATGCCATTAAAGAAGTGAGGTGTCCTCGGTGGGTGGGGGGCAAGACTGACTGGAAGTAAAGATGAAAGGGAACTTCTGGGATGCTGATGATATTCCATTTCTTCTTCTGGGTGATGGTCACATAGGCTATATACTTAAGCTCACTTTCCCAGCTGTATCATTATGCTTTCACAAAGAGTTTTAGAAAATATAAAATACAATGTTTGATATCTTCCCACTGCTCTTAAACTGAAGCCCAAAGGCTGAGCATCTTTAAAGATGCTGTGCTGTACAGTCTCGTCTCTCCATCTCTCTAGAAGTCCTTTTCTTCAGTGTGTCTCGCTTAGTTCTTCCTTTAGGGCTTTCATATATGCTTATCCTGCTTCTCATTTTCTTTGACTAACTCCTAATAAAGCCTCTGGTTCAATTAAAATTTCATTTTGGCAAAGAAGACTCCTCTGAGCCATGGAGTAGGTTAGAATCCCCTCTATCCTCTCTACACCACTCCATCACACATCTTTAGTCAACTACAGATCCTACGGGCACAGGGAATGTTTTACTCACTGTTCTATCCTCATAGTTCTCTATGTATTGATAACTAATTGAATACATTTATTTATTTCCTTCACAAGAACATGGAAGGTAGTTGTGGCAAAGTTTCAAAGTCTATGTACTACGGTATAAAGAGTGAAACTGCTAAAAGAGTTTTTGATATATGAACTGAAAAGGAAGAGTTAAATGCTAAATTGTTAACATATAAAAAGATATAAGCCATGCATGTAGGCACAGAGAAGTCACTTTTAACAGTTCTGGTTTCCTTGAAACTATTATTATTTTATAAGTAAATAAATAAATAAATAATCTGTGTTAATAAAATTGATATGAAATTGATCATTAACAATTTCCACTGATCTATGTTCAGATGCCAGATTATTAAAAATTTTTTTACTGTTTATTTTTGAGAAAAAGAGAGCATGAACAGGGGAGGGGCAGAGAGAGAGGGAGACACAGAATCCGAAGCAGGCTCCAGGCTCTGAGCTGTCAGTACGGAGCCCGACGTGGGGCCTGGACTCACGAACTGTGAGATCATGACCAGAGCTGAAGCTGGATGCCCTACCGACTGGGCCACGCAGGCACCCAGGTGTTGGACTGGTTTTAATGCGCCATGTAAACCAAAGCTCCACCACTGATTTAATGAACTGAGTGAACAGGTCAATTAATTATTCCAATTTCTTTGAATGCAAAGAGAATATTTAAAAATAAGTCTACCTCAAATTAAAAAAAAAACTACTTCTAAATATTTGTAAATGTTCCTAAGAAGAATTTAAGCTTTTCTATTTTAAACACAAATAATTTGGTGAATAGAAAGTAAAAACACAACTTTTGTTTGTTAGAATTACCCATAGAAAGCAACATAGGTGGCCTATTGGGTGGCATAGACAAACCGTTCTTCCTGGATAAAAAACAAAATCTGGCTCACTTAAAAAGTTACCTTCTAGAAGGCAGAAGAACATAAATGATAATCCCCTTGAGTGATAATGCTCAAAGGGGGGAAAGAAAACAAAATTTTAATCTACTTCAGAAATGAGTGCCATCTTCTATAATGAGCTTTACATTGTTCATTTTAGAATCTTTAAGTAACATTAAATTTAAATTAAAAATATAGGTAGTGTCCTAAGTTGCCTTACTCTTTTTTGCTCCTTTTGAGAAATAATTGGTTTCTGTGTAACGTCTCTCAAATTTCTTTTTATTCTAACATTCAATTAATGGTATAAATTCATTAAATCTTGAATGAGGCAGACTTTCCTGAGCAGTACCAGGAAAAAATAAAGTTAAAAAAATGATATTTCCTTTATTTTGAGAAACAAGTATTAGTTTCCTTAACTTAGAACTTGCTTACTTACTACTTCTAAAGTAATACTGTAACAATAAAAACATCTTCTGATTAAAAAGAATGAACTTAAAACACTTTATCACTGTAAAACCACTTGAAGTATGTAGTCTACTTTAGAATTTAGGCTTCGGGATCAGAAGGAGTACCAACGATGCTCAACGTGATGTCTATTAAAGCAATCAACTGCTTTAATACTCTCAAAATCACACTATTCACCTATTTTCTTGAGTTTTAGTTATTACTCTCTTTTGAGTAAAGGATTTGAAAAGAGAAATAAACAAGACTCAAATTATAATAGGTAATTCATTTTTGCCTTCACTGACCTTCAAGAATTTATCACCTACTTTATTGAGGGACCACTTTTATACAACAACTGGTAAAGGTTCCAGTCAAAGGGTAGAATGGAAGAAATGAGTAGCAAATTAGCTACTCCCATTTAGGCTGGTATTCTCAAGTTTACTTAATTCAAGTTAAAGCTTTTTCCTTCTAAAAACAAGTACAGTGTTTTCTAGAAATGAACTTTAGTTTTTACAAGTATTAAATTTCAAATGAGACGGCAAATAATTCATATCCTTTGAAATTCAGTTTATCAGTAAAGTAATGATGTTAGACTCGATCAGTGTTGCAAAACCCTTCAAGAATATGATGAAAATTATGTACACTCATCCCAGCGGGGAAAAAAAACAACATATGTACAAAATTTTATTATAATTTCAGGGGATTCACAGACCCTCTAAAGCTAATCCACTATGGGGTAAGAAAGAGAGCTAGATTTTAAGGTATTTTGCAGCTTTAAATTTCGGTTTCAGAAATGAGGTTAAAACCTTTAAACAAAAGAGTCAGTCTTGAGAATAAAAGTGAAAACCCAAACACGATTCATTAATTTACTCACTGCTGTTAAAGACATTAGCTCAGAAAGGCTGAACACCTGAGCTATATATAGATGTAGGTGTTAACTTGACAAAATAATTCATACCTTAGACATTAAAAGTTAGGCAAAATAAGATTCTTACATAAACCTAGGATATTTCTAGACATGGAATGTGTGATATTCACAGCTTTCAAATGACAATACGTTGTCTTCCTACCTCCCCTCCTTTCCAGGTTCAATTCCTTCTTAGAGTGAGGAAGAAAACTATTATATAATATAGGCTATGTTTGAGATTTTTTTTTTTTTTTGGTAACTGTTTTGAGAAAAGAGTAATACTTTCAGATCCTTAAATTTCTTACTTAAAAATAAGTTTTGGATCACTGAAAAAAAAAAAAAAACACAAACCTTACCTGTAATTCTTGTTCTCTGAAGGAAATGCAGTAATTATAAACATATCCACACTCTTGGGTACATTCTCCTAAGCATGAATGGATTTGGAATGCGCCATAGCTTAAACTGAACTGCTGAACTGCCAAACCGCACTGGCAGTTGGATCTTACCTGCCTGTCTGGTAATAAGCAGACCTGTCACCTAAAGTTATTAACCGCCTGAAGACAAGTGTTCCCCCCTGAGAGGGAGTGTGGAGCTGGTGTAATTACTGTCCTTAGAGAACACGAATTAGAAATGGTCTCTTTTCTAGCGGTTAAGAGGGATAAGATCTACTTACTACTAAAGAAGTTGTAACTTGCTTCAAAACGGTACTAAAACTTGAACATTAAAAATGTTAAAAAATAAGAATGGAAAGCCGTTAGTCTGTAAAAGACCTCAGTATGAATGAGCGATAATGGTTTAAGAACTGACTGGATGTTGACTGGGTCAGGGTCCAACGATCAACACCAAGCACAGAATTACAAGCACTTAACTACTTGCAATGTAAAGTAAGCCTCATCCTGGCATTTGGCAACCTACTATTCTGAGGTAATGCTTGCCAACTGGAGACAATGTGACAGCTGCAATGGTTACCAATAGGAGGCAAATAACTTGAAACCGCCAGGACCCTGAAAACTGCCGAGACTGTCACCAAGGGTGAACTGTTTTTCATAAGATATGAAACTAAGCAATTTGCTGTTAGATAATTTCTATTTTATAAACCCAAGTAGGTAATCATAAATTTTATGGCTTAATGTAATAATTTAGATTTCAAATACTTAAATACATAAGGACTGAGCCTCTGTGATATAAATCCATCTGCTGTCTTAAACATCTTAGAGAATGAGGAAGAAATGGCTATAGTTTCTGGTCTGCATACTGAGTTTTGGAGGGTAATTGAAATCTCTAGAGGATTCTCTATCCTCCGGTCCAATAGTATCTAGCAAGCCTGATGGTGTCTTCCATTCCATTAAACCAGGGTAGGACTGCCAGATAAAATAAGGGACACTCAGTTAAATCTGCACCTCAAATAAACATTTTTTTTCTAAGCATGTCCTGAATATAGCAAGGGTCACAATTACACTAAACAATTTTTTGTTATTTACCTGAAATTCAAATTAAACTGGGCATCTTGTTTCATTTTTTATTTCATTTTTTTTTTTTTTGTCTTCTGCTAAATCTGGAAACTCTAAACCAGGGGAGCTTACAGAGTTACCCACTGGAATTCAGCGTGGATGGTGCTAACAGGGCAGCTCCGTTCTCGGGGTAGATCCGCACTGCCTCACACAGCAGCTACCAGCTGCATGTGGCCACTGAGCCCTTGAAATGCGGCCTGTTCAACACAAAATTTTCTGTTAAGTGTAAAATGCACATCAGATTTTGAATACTTAATTGAATGAAAGTAAAATGTCTCAAATTTTTATACTGATGACATGTTGAAGGAATATTTTAGGTATATTAGGTTAAATTAAATGTGATTAAAATTAATGTTTTCTGTTTCTTTTTACTTTTTTAATGCAACTACAAAAAATCCTTAAAATTATATATGTAGCTTGTGTTTGTGGCTTACATTTTTACTGAACAGTGCTGTTCTAGATGGCTTTCCTTGTTCCTTCTCTATAAAATCAAAGTTGGTAAACACAAGGCTGCCTCCTTCACCTCCCTTTTACAGTACATAGGGAGCGTGATTGTACCAAAGAAACAAATTCTAGCAGGGACTACTCTTTAAAAACAAACAAAAATGTGGCATCCAAATACTAGTGAAAGACAAATCAGAAATCTTATCTTAGACAAATAGCTCTTAGAGAACTCAAAAGGAGAAATAAACAGTAGTATGTATGTGTATGTATGATTAAGTTTATGTATGTATACATACAAATAAAATCTCCCAAATTCTAGTTCTAATTCCAGTAGAAGAATTCCTTAGTGTCAATATGTTGGGTTGGGTTTTCGCTCCTATATGTCATCAAAATCAAAGAACAATAGTTTATTTTGTTGCCTAATATGAATTGAGGTGATTGAAGTCATGAATAAGAGTTGTTAGGAAAAGATGTTATTTTTCATACTTTAGATACAGAAGAAAAGTTCCTCAGCAGTCCCAATTTTATATATTCTTGCTACATAACTGATTTGAAATTAGAACACCAGTTCTAACATGTTGAAATAAATTTTTCTTTTTACAAAATATATTGCCAATACTATTGTTTAAGACGAAAGCTCACTTTTAAAAAGATGGGGGTGTTTTTTATATTAAAAAATTCAGTTATAATAGAGTTTCAGTTTAGGTAGCAAATAATAACCTGTTATTATTGTATCCCACCTTGTATTTTCAGTCTGTTTGACTTTTAATTCAATTTTTTCCTCAACTGTCTCAAAGACTTAATGCATTCATCTATTCTGTTCCGTGCAATTATAAAGGTTAAAAATATTTAACATGCTCTCACAAATAAAAATTCAAAAAAATTATCTGGAGAGATTATCTCCAAATACTCAGTAATCCATATTTCTCACTATACAACTCATATCATATCCACTTTGAAAATTTAAATCTTTAAAGTTGCCTATAGTTACAATAAGCAAGACTAATTCTAATTCCTCAACTATTTTCATATAAGACAGTAAACTGGATCTCAAGGCTTTTTCAAAACAGGTCTCAGTTGCATTTTTTCCCATTCTAACAGCAAATACAAAGTTTGTTTTCCTCCTTAATATCTTTTATTATTCAGATACAGGAAGAACAAGTATTTTGAAAAGATGATAAAATTTATCATAAACCAAAGAGAGGGCTACCAGACAAAAATCAGCAGATTTTTCCCAAACTTAAGTGCTTCATGAATAGTGCGTATCTTTCAGAACTAAGGTTTCCAAGATCGCTTTAAGAGCTTTAAGGAAAAAAGATGAATAAAACTAGATATGGACCAATTAATGTCTTCACCAGCACTTTAAGTCCTCATTGTCGATACGATAGTATCCTGGTGACTATGATCTGAACTGTTCTGCTAGACGTTTATAGTCTCTTGGTGACAGCCAAAATTATTCTTATTTACTATTAACCTACTTTTAATCTTGACATTTTCAAAACTGACATGCTCCGCTTCTTCTTCATAGTCAATGCATGGTATTCAAATGACAATTTTACTTAGGATTGGTCTTTTTGAGAGGCATCAGTACATTGTACAATAGACCAGTTAGGTTTTCTGATATTAGAGTTTAGAAGTAAAGGTGAGACATTAATTTATTTATCCTTTATGAGGTTTCCCTCATGAAACCAATGTATATGTCATTCCCTAAAGACAGGAAAAAGGTGTAAGACAGGAAAAAAACTGCTGATTTTAAAAGTAATTTTTTTTCAATTAGGATCTGATAAGCAATTTTATGTTCATATGCCTATTAAAGATTAAGAAGATCTTTGCTTTCATACTTTCTGAAGCTTGATACAGATTAAAAAATGGCTTAAGGGACTTTCTCTGAAGTAAAGGTAAGAGATCGCTTCAAAAAGATCATGAAAAGCAACTCTTCAGAGCAGATTATATCAATTTAATCTAAGTCACCAGACTATTTAAAGGCTATCATTGCTTCAAAATTCTTAAATGTAAACTTCAAGACATCCAAGAAGAGCTCTTGATGAGGGATCAACCATAGTAGTTATTAAACTGATTTAAATGCAGGCTGACCTGGACACAAATTTTACTGTAATTGGGACTTTTTAAAAAAATAAAACAAAAAAAACACGTATACATCTCTAGGACACGCTTTACTTCTAACCAAGGAAAACCATCTCTTGATGCACGTGTGTCATGTCTTGCCCACAAGTGGCTGCCTAGGCCATCCTTCTACGAGGAAGTCGGATGGCCTCAAACCCTCAATGGAGCATTCCAAAACCAGACCTGCATTAGGAGTGTGGGCCCATGAGTGTGCACTCACTACATAGTGCTTACCTTTAGAGAACAAGGTGGTTGACACAAACTGATCAAGTTCTCACACCCCACACCTCCAAGAACACTGAAAAAGATCTGCAGATCTTTCTTGGTGCAGGAGGGACCTCTTTTTAATCTTCTTGTGGTGGAAGTTAAAGATTTTCCTGAAGGAGGAGAGAAAGTAAAATATTATACTGAGATCATACCATTTGGTTCAAGTTTATCTACCTATGCTACAAAATATAGGTTCTGAAAAAAAGAAATTAGATAACATCATGAGTATTCCAAAACCATATTCCCTTCTTTCAAAAAAAAAAAAAAAAGTATCTTTCCTAAAGAATATTTCATGCTTCGAACATTACTCCTTAAACCCAAAACCTTAAGTGGGTACTTTAATTTCTACCCCAGCACTGAACTACCAGTTGGGAAGTTGAGAAAAATACAGAAAAATTCTGGGTTGCCAAATGATCATAGTTATAGAAGGTCCATTAAAATAAGTAAAGCTAAATTCACTGAAGAGCAATGAGTCAGACTCATTGAACTAGAAGAAATTTTGCCCTTCTTCTATACCTCTGTATTACCAAATAATGACATAATGCATTTCCTGAAAACAGAAAACTAGCCCTTGGTGTTAATGCCACGGAATCATATATGAAGCAATCTATGAGAATGTCAAGCTCCCAGAGAAAAACGGTTTTGGCTTTTTTTTTTTTTACACTGATTATCTGAAGAGCCTTGTTAAATAGTTCCTAAAATATAATAAGCACTGAAAAAATAGAAAGAATATTAACCAATTAGTCAATATTCTCAAGGTTGAAAGTTGCATAAAACAATTAGAAGCCTACAAATATCCTGAAAAATCTGAAATGTGTTCTCTAAAAATAATATTAGTAATATAAAGTCCTAATTACATATTAAATAATTTAAGAATATAATGTTTTTAAAATGCTGCACCTTAACATATTTAGGAGAAAATGCTATAAATCAATTATTAGAACCCAAACTCCTAAAAAGAAATGGAGTATTTTGTTCAGATCAGAAAATCACATGCTGTACCTTAAAATATATTATCAACTATCAAATAAAATAATAATATTAATATAGATATAATATAGTCTTAATATATTTCTTAATATATTTATTTCATCTTTTGAAGATAACCCAAGTGATAATAAAGTTATCTCTATCTACAATTGTGCCTAAGTAGAGCAAATTATTATCATAGTATTAAAATGCAATCAGAAAATGCCAATCAGTATGATATTCATATATATTTTAAATAAATATGTACATTTTGTTCCATCTCAGAAAACTCAAAATTTAAACAAGAAATGCTGAATACTATGTTTCTTTTTCTTTAACTTATAGACTATTATTAAAAACAGACTGATTTCCTTCAAGTGTTTTCTCTTCCCAAATTGATAAATTAGGAAAAAAAGGAAGAAATGCTAAAATCGGTAACAGATTAATCAATCATACTGATGAAGGACTGAGTATGTTTTTTATTCCAAAATGCAAGGTCACTAGGAATCAGACAAACAACTATTATAAAGTACTTGATTCCATTTGACCCCAAACTCTACAAATGTAGAACTGGTCCTCAAAAACAAACTGGATAGCCCATATGGGGAATTCCATTTCAGGGAATAGGCAGCCATGTAGTGTACAGCCAAAACCACAATAAGAAAACAGGTAGTAAATCTAGGATTATGCTTGCCCTGTATCATTAAAACAATGCTTTAGTTGACAGATTATGCCTTAATTATAGTAGTAAAAACTTCCCACATTTCACAAATAATTTCAATTTAATATCTTGTATCAGGGTATCAATCAAGCTTAAAACAATTTTCCCATTTTGGACACTTTGTAAGCCTTTGAAACTAACTTTGTGGGAAAGAGATGAAAACAGTTACAAAGAACTAAGTACAATAATATGCCAAAAGGAGTTTAGAAGGGGTAAAGGAAAATATGAGGTTGGAGATTTTGCTACCAAAATCTTCTTTGCTACCAAAGTCTACCTTGTCGAAGACTGTGCTATCTGGTTGAATCCTCACACCCCTGGGAGGAAAACAGGAAACAAGTTCCCCAAATAGAGGTACTGACTAGGAGAAACTCCTTTAAAATCCTTATTCACACTATTGAAGAATGAATCATTTGCCTTATTTCCACTAGCACGAGGGGTGATCTAAGTTTATCATATTCAGAGATTTAGTGTTCAAATTTTAATTTCACTTGCAAGTGTATAGTAAACTATACTAACAACTAATTTACGCTCCTTACAAAATTCCCCTGAGCGACCTACCTTTTCTGCTTCATAATGACCAATGTTTCTCATACTGCCTGTAGTAAAGAATTGTTTTAATTCACACTGTGGGTGGACCCATGCTCATAGACTACTGCTCCCAACTAATACTCAAACTTAGTACAGGCAGCTTCACCGATAACCAGATCAGTCTAACATTCAATGAAATAAGGTGATGTTCTTGGATCACAGAGAACTGTCACATTGCTATAAAAGTTTCTAAACAGGTACAAAATTGAGAGTAAGCATTTAATCATGGACTGGTATAACCAGCACTGGTTTGTAGTCCAGACTTCACAGAATGCTGATCTAAGTTACAGGTGTAGGGTCTTTACTCATATGTGAAATTTAAGAAAAAAAACAACAACATATGAACAATAGGGAAGGGGTGGGGAAAGAGAGAGGGGAGCAAACCACGGAGACTAGTAAAGATAGAGAACAAACTGAGGGCTGATGGAGGCAGGTGAGTGGGGGAATGGGCTAAACGAGTGATGGGCATTAAGGAGGGCACTCATGATGAGCACTGGGCACTGTATGTGAGTGGTGAATCACTAAATTCTACTCATGAAACCAACATTATACTATATGTTAACTATTTAAATAAAATTTCGAAAGGAAAAAAAGTGTAGGGTCTTATGATACCTTATACTTTTTCACTACATCTATTTTCCAGTTTTAATTCATCTATGCCCACAGAAATTACTGACTAATAAATAATCAATGACTTGTTCCAGTACATTCCTTTTTATCAGTTCTGTAGAACAATGACACAATTTTCTACAACTGTAGAAATGTTCTGTATCTCCTCTGCCTAAATGGTAAACGTTAGCCATGTGTGCTATCCAACACTTGAAATGTGGCTAGTGTGACTGAAGGACTGAATGCTTAATTTTACTTAATTTAAATTAAAATTGCCACATCTGGCTAGTGGCTACCATACTGAGTAGCACTCAATTCGGGAGCACACTCCTGAATGCTGTATTATTATCACCTGATCTTTTAATCAGCATTTAAAAGTATCACCCATTTCCTTCAATCCTAAAACAAATATTTTAAATGTAAATATCACTCTATGCACATATGGGTATTTACATACTTGTAATTACATCACATAAACTTACTATTTTCACCTAACATTTCTCCATATTTCTAGAGCTGCACTGTCCAATACCATGGTCACTAAACCTATGTGAGTATTTAAGCATAACTAATGGTAAATAAAATTTAAACTCCAGTTCTCCAGTTGCCTGAGCCACATTTCGAGTGTTCAGTAGCTACATGTGGCTAATGGATACCATACTGGACAGTACAAATTATACAACTTCTCATCAACACAGAGAGTTCTATTGGACAGTTGTTCTAGAGTCTTCAAAAATAATTAAAGATAACATGATATTTTACACTGATGTTCTATAATTAGTCTCTACATCAAGTATTTTTCTCTATATCTATGATTTATAATTAGCACAATATTTATTTCGTAAATTCCTACTGAGTGAAATAATCTGAACATTGCTGCGATTCTCAGCATATACTCCTGGTAGACCTTTCTAAAAGAGTTTAGTATCACTGCTTATCTTGCTAATATTAGACTTCTTTTTAAAAATTGTAGCTCCTTTAATACAATGAAAAAACTGTGCAAAGTCATTTTAACTTGTAACTTTGTGATAAGTATATGGGTAGATATTTTTCCTTGCATTTATTTTTAATATTTATTTTCATATTCTTAATTTGGCATATTTTTCTCGTTTATATATTAGGATCTTGATGCCTAAATTAGCATATTCTGCAATAATAAAAAACTGTTAAAGCTGTTGTCATTTTCCTTGTAACTTTTGAAGTAGAGATTTCCTTCAACCTTCTGTGATGCTTTTAATTATAATATTTCAGTCTCATAATTTTTTTTAGATATTCAAGTATATCTTTGCACCTTGGTTGAGTTCCACTAATGCATCAAATAGGAGATATAATGGTATTTTCTATGCTTTTTAATTCCAATGGTTGTATAAGTTATGGATGAAAACATTTTTTTTTGTCTAATCAGTTTTGCAGCGATACCACTGAAGACTACTATCTAATACCATTGAGTGAATATCCTTTAAGTGGCTTCTCCAATAGGAAAGAATATTTTATCATATATTCAGTTGTTATGTAGATCGGACTAATTTTGGATTCCTAATAATGCTCCAGTGACCTATGTTGTACAAAATGAAAAACAAAAAAAAAAGGTTTAATCTTCAGAATTCCCATTAAGAAAGCACCTGTATTAATTTAGGAAAGTGAGTTAGGAGGGCATGGATGTGGACAATGCTTTGCTCAAAGACTAAGAAAAAAAATCCGCTGGTTCTGTCACCTACTCAAGAGTTTCTAAACTCACAACCTGCTAGATTTCTGAAACTAGTTAAAGGGGTTGATTTCACACCTGTATTGATGCTGACAGAAATCAGGGTGATGCCACCCTGCATACCAAGCAGAGGCAAGAGAAGTGAGGTGCATTAATCAGGCACAGAAATTTGAGTAAGTCACAGGATGAAGGGCATTTCTCTTAACTCTCATTGACCAGGAAGCCACGGTCAAGGAAAGTTTATATTTAAATCTCTAGGGGGCAGAGAGGTCTCTTGTAACATCTGAGTTACATATCTATCCATGCATCACTCCATGGTTTTAGACACTGTTGCTTTAAAAGGTTTATGATACATAGTAGGAGTGTAGGGGTGAGACTTCCCCTCATTGTAGAATGACTATAAAATAAATCACTAGGAATCTTAAAAGTCAGAAGCAAACTTAGAAATCTATAAATTACAGCCAATTTGCCAATATTCTTATGATTCAGAAAGTTTCTCTCTATTTATTTGATCTTAAAATGTTTTCTAATATGTTAATGGTTTCTTTCTAAAGGTCTAACATCTTTCTCAAATTTATTGCTAAATATTATATTTTGTTTGTTGTAATTCTGAGTTGTCATTTCCCATTAATTGCATTACTACTGATGTAAAGATACAGTATATTTATTAGATTTTATCTTTCATAAATGGTTTTAAAGCTTACTGGCATAGATTTTCTACATCAACCGTATCATCTAAAAATGAAATATTTTGGTTTTATTTCTTCTTCTTCATGTTCTGTCCATGGACAATGTTAAATAAAAATGAAGTTAATGGTGATTGTTGAATAAACTAATAATAAAAATGATGACTGTTTCACTCTTGAATTTACGAATGTAGCTATCTAAAATCATCCCTACCTATGCTACTATTCTGTTAGATGATACTGTTTAGCTTGTGGACTTAATACAGTTTCTTATTCCTTAAAGTTCAACTTATCATCCGTGACTTAACACAAAGCAATATATTTGACCAAGCAGAACCAGGAAAAGGTCCTCAGTTCCAATCTGGTCAACACTGAATATGCTGGTTATACAAAGTTATCCTAATAATGACAATGTTCATGAAAATCACTAAGAAATACTTCTGCTCTATAAAAATCCTACAATTACATGAGTACTTAAGTACTATGTGCTCCTTGTACCCAAAGTTACTCTTGGGTAATAATTAGGCATTTAAGAGATATCAAAAGCATCAGGTTTCTTTCTGGGATGAACTATGTCAGGAAATCCAAAAGCCATAGTTTACGAGAGAAATTTCTTCTTTATAGAAGAATTTCCACTAATAAATGTGGAAGGGGTGGCAGATTAAAAATTATCTTGCAAACCCTACTGATAGAATTGATTCAGAGAACAATCAGCAAGAGATGAAACAATGAGAAGAAAGGTTGAGAGAGAATGGGTGTGATGTCACCACTGATCAATTTGAGCATCACCAAGAGCGTGACAGAGAGACACTACATGCTCCCTGATGTGATGTAGTGTGAAGAAAAAATCCTGTGTATGAAGTATTCCTGTCCACCTTCCCTCCAGCATCAAAATAAAAGCTGAGCCTGAATCTAAGAAAGTATTTTGAGCTAACTGCTAATTTGCAGACAATTTAGAGATTAGAGAAATAAGTTAACTGGGAAGCTGACAGAAAAATCCAGAATAGGGATATTATAAGGGAAAGCTTACTCAGTTTCTTTAGTAAGTCATGAACAGGAAAGACAGGGGAAGAGAAGGAGAGAAGGAAAGAAGGAAATGGGTGAGGGAGGTAAAGGGGAAAGGGAGGTAAACAGGTAGGGGAGAAGAAAAAGCCTTTGAATCACAGAGAAGTCCTGCCAACCAAATGCTATCTGGATCTTGCTTGCATTCAGTAAAGCAAATGTAATAGGACGTTTTGACTCACAACTGGAGGAAACTGAATAGGGAGAGAGTACCAGGTGATAAATAATCATTGTTAAATTGTTTGATGTCAGAAAGGTGTTCCGGGTATATAAGAAAAAGTGTCTTTAAAGAAGTGCACACTGAAGAATGTAGAAGTAAAAAGAGTTAAGATATGGGATCTACTTTAAAACAGGGAAAAAAGAGGAAGTAGATGAAGCAAATGTGGTGAAATTTGGTTAATTGTTAAATTTGGGCCACAGATAGAGGGCTATTACACTAGTCTCTCTTCTTCTCTGTATGTTTGAAATTTTTTACAGTAAGTTTTTAAAATCCAGCTGCTAGAAACATCGTGTAGTAAGCTAAATATATTCTAGTGTAAGTAAAAATAGAACTATTATTTACTACCTTTCCACATACCAAACATTCATAACCTATACAGAGCAAGGAGGCAAAAGATAGGACAGCCAGTCTTGCAACAGATGTGCCCACATTTTAAAAGATTCATTTTAAAATTAATTTTTCCCATTTCCCCTTCTGCAACCCCCCCACCTGTGTTGCGTCTTCCAAATCTTCCACCTTTCACTTGCATCCCAAATTACCTACTTGAGCCCTCTCTACTTCCTCTCTCAGCTAGAATTCTCCAAAATGTTGCCCATACCGGTTTTAATCATTTTCTAGGTCCTCATCCACCTTTAAACCAATGTAGTCAGCCTTTTACTCCCACCTCTCCACTGAAACATCAAATGGTCTTCTAACTATAAAATGCAATGAATGCTTTCTGGACTTTGCCTTATTTGGCCTACAAACCACTTTGAACACTAGCTGTACAACCTTGGGAAAGTCACTCAGCCTCTCTGAGCCTCAGTTTCCTCATCAGTAAGAGAGACAGAATAGCATATTTCTGATAGAACTTTTGAGAGATCCAATAAAATAATGTATAATGAAAACACAATCCACTGTTAAACCCAAGAGGCACTCAACCAAGGTTAAGTTCTGACTCACTGAGTTTGTTTTCCTGGGTACCTGACAACCAGGAAGGGTTTGCCTTAGCTAATATGAATTAGCATTCTGGTCTCCAAAATAGGTCATTTTCCAGGCAATTAATTGAGGCATTAAATTTTTTTTCTTAAAAAATATATATAGTGGATGGTTGCAACAGTGTTGCATGGTGACAGAGGGTAGCTACACTTGAGGTGAGCATAGCATCCTATATAAACTTGTTGAATCAGTATGTTGTACACTTGAAACTAATGTAAACTAATGTAACACTGCATGTTAATTATATTCAAGAAACCCAATTAAAATTAATTAGACTTGCTCATATTGTTACTGTGTATATAAATATCTCTACAAAAAAATTTTTAATTCTAGCTCGACAATACTTTCGGAAACAAAATTTCAGAAAAGTAAAATAATTTGTGCCCCCCAAACAATGGTTCATATTGGTTGGGTCTGCATTTTTAAAAACTGTTCCACTATTCAAATGACCCATTCTTTAACCAATTGATATTTCCTTATCTGAATGAGACTGACTGGTCGCAGGTAAGTAACAGGATGTAGTGTGTTACAGCCTCACTGGGCTAACTGTGAAAGCATAGTATTTCATATTTAGTAAATAGGTATTTAGGTATTTGAGTAAATGACAGATAAAAGTTTAACATTCATAGGGCTATCTAAATTTATATGCTCCTCTGAAAAATGTAAGTGAATTTCTACTGGGTAAAATGTAGCAGAAATACATTTCAACCTGTACTTCCATACACCCCTTATGCACGCCGCCGTGCACACTTCCACCTGTCATCACTTAGTCTCCCTTTACAGAAAGAATTCTATAGCTTAAGATGGGACCATGACTTGTCACCTTATAGTCACAGCAATTAGGTTATTATATTTGCTGGCTCTTGACTTCATTTTGAATGATTGCTTAATGATATATAAGACTTTTTTCCACATGACCACATTTAAGCAAATTCTCCATAAATTTTTTCTGTCAATTTTATTTTCTTATAAATTTTAGTCTTCTTTCATATGACTGCTTTAATATTTCCTCCAAATAATTTTTAATTTTATGTTTGTTTATTTGAGAGAGAGAGAGAGAGAGAGAGAGCACGGAAGCAGGTGGGGCAGAGAGAGACACACACACAATATCTGAAGCAGGCTCCAGCTCTGAGCTGTCAGCACAGAGCCTGACGCGGGGCTCAAACTCATGAATAGTGAGATCATGACTGGAGCTGAGGTCGGACACTTAACTGACTAAGTCACCCAGGCACTCCTCCTCCAAATAACTTTTAAATTTAAATGTTATTCTTGTCCAAAAAATGTTTGCATTCAATACCCTTGTAAAATTTTAACATTTAAAATGAAGTAGCTCATCATGTTCTTAAATCTACTATTAAGCCTAAAATAGCATTGATTTTAATTTTTTGATTTTTTATATGAAAAATATTCTAATTACGACCACAGTAGCACCTAGTAGTTCAATATACCAAACAACTTCTTATGGTTAGTGTGTGTGTGTGTGTGTGTGTGTGTGTGTGTGGTGTGTATATATACATATGGCATTTTTTACCCAACATTCACCTGACTCAATACCAGTTAGGACACAGACCTATACAACACTAATGCAGAGCTAAATAATATCATGGTGCTCCAATTAGCAACTCCCAATGAGTGAATGATGTTTGAGTCTGTGAGATTATTTAGCAAAGCAAACAAGTTTGTATGTGTACATATGAATTATACTTTATTTCTTTTCCTTTAAAATGCTTTAGTCTACTTTTTAATGAATTAGTAAAATTAACCTAAGAACTCCTGATGCTACAGAACTAGACATGCCTTAATAATGTTGCAAATGATAGAGTTGGTAATGACGGCTGCAACTATTTAAAACTTTTTTCTAAATAAAAAGTGAGTCAAAGGTATAAAAAATTTGGTATCTATTGAAAATTTTATTAGAAAAAATTAATCCCTTACAAGGAAATCAGTTTGAAATTAGGCAGACTAAAGAAATTTTACATTCCCCTTGTGAAGCTCTGGAACAGTACGTAATTTATACGAAAATATCTGAGAAATCCTAAAAAGTATATGTAAAAATCAATAATGTATTTTCACTTGAAGGAATCATGTAAAATACTTTGTAGAACAGCATTTTTTACTGTTATATTTGGACATTAAAAAACTTAATGAATTCTTAGTTCTTCATTTCAATTTGGTACAATACTTTGGGATGGATATATACATATGTGTACATATATATAGGCATACGCACACACATATATAAACATGACCTATATTTAGTAAATATGATTCAAAATTTTAATAGGTTCTTATATCTAAAATATATGTGGCAGAACAGGAAGTAGGGCTCAGATTTTCTGCTTCATGTCTAAGTATTCTTTCCACAACCCTAGTCTTTCCAGGGCCTAAACAGAGTGATGGCATAATTCTTTTGATACCAGAACACTATAACTAGCAAGTGGTAGATAGCTAGTAAGTTTTCAACAGAAACTTCGTGATTGATCCTATCTAAACTAATTACAGTCAAGGGAAACTATACTTGTAGTATTCAAAGGATTTTCTCTCATTTAGCATCTTAACAATGAAAAATATTTCCATATTAAAAATGAAAACAACTAGGTTGTGAAATACTTTAGATTTAATTCAAATATTTAATCTGAAAACAAATCATTAGAGTACTTGCTTGTACTTACTATAATTGAATGAACCCACAAATATATAAATTCTCTTTTTACATATGTAGACTCAAGTCAGAATCATAGCTCAAAGAAAATGTCATATTAAATTTCACCCTGAAATCGTTTTCCAAGAATTACTTAGCAAAAATTATTCAACTCTTACATTTTTCTAGGATGTCAAACTAAGAGACCTAGTAAAAGTCAACATAAAAATATTTTTACAAATTTAAAAATATTTTCACAAATTATATATAGAGTAGTAATGTATTATATGACTATTTCATGAAAGAAAATTTGTTTTCTAATGTAAAGTAACAAGCAGCGCTATATATGATTAAGGTTACAAATGTCACAAATATATTGCAGACTTATTATAGGAAGAAATCCTTTCTTTATATATCTGCAGGGAAAAAAATACTTAATATCAACATAGTCATTTCCTTCTCAAACTTAATCTAATCTGGTTTGGGCTCACATCCCCTGGGATAAATAAGATCTTTGCTACTTCCTAGTCAAGAAAGATGAGTTCCACGATGCCTAGGATGGACTAAGTTTTGGATTAAATGATGAGACAACCTTGGTAGTCCTGGAGATGGCAATGCGTGGAGGCCTTTGAGTGACTGCTGTATTGCTGCTAAAGACAGCCCGAAACCTGGGCAAGACTCTCACTGATGTTTTATGTAGCAGTAATAAAGACAGCAGTTCTTTGTAGTGCAATACCTATATATTTAAGCCAACATTCCAAAATTACTTCAGTTGGCCCAACTTTGTGACAGGACATATTCTGACATGAGGAAATGATTTCATTATTGTTATTGTTGTTGTTAACTGTAACATGTGGAGCCTTCAAGCACTTTCTATGTGCCGGACACTGTTCTCGGCATTTTATACATGTCAAACAATTAATTTTTCTATAAGGTATGTACTCTTATTGCCCCCAGTTTACAGATGAGGAAACTGAAGATCAGAGGAGTTCTACAACTTTCCTAAAATTGCAAAGCTTGTAAATGCCAGAGTTAACATTCAAATCCAACCAGTCTGACTCTAGGTTGTAGCTTCTTAGCCGTTACAACACTGACATTTGACATTTTGACATTTTTCATGTAAAAATGCTTTACTAATTTTATTAAGTGATCTGTATTGTAGAACATACATGAGGCATTATGAGCTTATTTTGCTTCACATCTCTTGGTACTCAGAAACCTGAAGATCTTTCCATAGTAGTTTCTTGTTTTAAATAAGCTAAGTAAAAGCTAAGACTATTTTAGTCTCTACCAATTTCTAAGGCTGATTACCAAAGAATTTTTATTCCATTTTTAAGTCAAAATGAATAACTTTATTTCATGAAGTAAGCTGATTAAATGATTAGCATACTAGGGATCAATTCTCAAGGTATCTTTAAGAAAGAATTGCTTTGTTTTTATAGAGTCACAAGCCACTAAACTTTATTGCAATTATTTGTTTAATGTCTGTCTTCTCTGACAGAATATAAACTAGAGGGTCACATCTGTCTTATTCATGACTATATCTCCACTGCCCAATGCCATGCCTGACATAAAGCAATTTGCCAGTAAGAATTTACAGAATGAATGATGAATTGGCTCTTTTATCTCTTAAGTTTATTTAGTAAAGATCTCACCATAAACAGTAGCTTAATATTGCTATTGGCATCTATTTCATATAACGTTTTATATATTTGTATGATTATATTAATTTTAAGATGTGCCAATTTCCTCCGAATAATCCTTATAAGTTTTATCAACAAGAATTCCTTCTGTATAAATTTCTGTCATAGTCTTAAAAGAATGAATTCTAGAAGGCACTCCATTTTATTTCCCACATTTAAAAGGTTCTTCCTTACCTAATGAATTGAAAAATGTTCTTTTCCTTCTCACAACTATGAGCAATAACTTTTATTAAAATTTCCCTTTCTCAAACTTTCAGTTCAATACCATTGTTAATCACTATTTCTTCTGACAGTACTACTCCAAAATTCCAAATGGAAGCCATTATACTACAACATATGCACCCAATCGGATACTGCATTGTTTGTGAACAGAATTAAAAACTGATAACTACTGGTAGACCTTTGTTTGCTTAGAAACAAGGGCTATTTTTTATTGATTTCTGTAAAATAGATATAATTATCATTTTCCATCTGTGATGTATACATATATACGTTTTTAAAATATCTTTGTATGGCTCAATGCCCAGTTCTCCAGCTGACATCACAGACCAATCAGAGTTAACTGCATAGAAGCAAAAAGAACTGTCAAAAAAATGTAACATCATGAGCACTGTAAGGAACAATTCTCTCAAGACACTCCTGGGAGGTATGGAAAGGACTTCTTTCTTCCAGCATTATTAAGTGGAATTACCTAGGTAATTGAGCTAGGAACTTCAAATCAGAATATTGAGGTTGGTGGCCTTCTTTTGAGTATATCCAGGAAAAACTAAATTTAGATGTCACTGCAGAGATGCAATTCAACATGATAATTTTAAGTAAAAAGTTAACAATGGACTTAATTTTGATTGTGCTATTTGAGAAAGACATTTACTGAATATTTTAAATAGCTTACATACTTTAGTAGTAAATTAGGGAAAGATCATTTCTACTATAAAACTAAGCTTTTTGAATTTTCGTTGCATACTCTAATTCAATTTGTTTACACTATCAGGTGAATAAAGGAAATCTTGTCTTCAATGAGAGTTTTTAAAAATGTTGGCAGACGGGGCGCCGGAGTGGTTCAGCTGGTTAAGTGCACGGCTCTCAACTGCGGCTCAGGTCATGGTCTCACGGGTTCTTTGTCAGATGGAGCCCCACATGGGCTTCAACAGCACAGGGCCTGCTTGGGGTTCTCTCACCTCTCTGTCTGTCCCTCCCCTCCCTCTGCTCATGCATGCTCTCTCTCTCAAAATAAACTAGCATTTAAGAAAATAAAAATATTGACAGATCTAACATAAAAAAACATTAGTTTCATAATTCTTTGAACATCACTTGTGTCTTTGCCTTAGATGATTCTGTGTCCCATAGAAAAAGTGTAAACATTTATTAGGAATCCAAATACTCTTCCATTTTATTTTTGAAAATTTAATGGATATATATGTTAGAATAAATTTGTAAAAGAAACATAAATTTTACATTCTTTTCTTTCAGAAAGGGATAAAAGTTGATTAAGGACATCCTACTGCCATTAAGAAATGTCTACATGTAACAACTCAATGACGTAAAGAGTGATAAATAATCCCTGTAGTAGCGTGATGATAGATGGAGCAGTTGCTAAGAGAGGAGAGTAGTTATTTTACGGTTGACATTCCTTAATTAACTTAAATTCAGCTGAAGAAATCAGGGTCCTCATTCACTGTATTCAATCCCAAAATGTTTAAGCATCCCTAAGAATTCTCTCCTCTAGGTGAAATTCTCACATAAGAATGCTACTTTGACTAAATTCTTGATGTTACTTTGTTGTAATTCTTTGGAAATCTAAGAAAATAGACTAGCAGCATAAAAACATATTTCTCCATGATTAAACAATTTTAGTCTTTCTGCACACTTTGCTTAGAAGATACTCATTTAAACAGAGTTATAAACTTTAAAAGTTAAAACAAGTTATCAACTCACTTTAAAAAGTAAATTTATGGGTTCTGTGCTTTACACACCCACCACATTGCTTCTACTCTTACAGCAACTTTTGCTTTTCCACAGTACTGGTTCCAGTTGCAATTTTACATTTGTCTGCATAATTTTTCTACACCGTAATTACTATCTACATGGAAGTTCAAGAGCAGTTAGAATCTGTGTCTAACTGTGACATTTTATCCTTAGTACCTAGTGAATGGATGGCACAGAACAGACAATCTCTAAAAGCTGGAATTACTAGGTAGATGGATTGAAGGACAGACGTTGCCATTTCAGTTCACTGTCAACACCTGAATGCTTACACACAATGACAGATGCTGTGTTAGGCGCTTGCCACGTGTGCTACTCCTGATACGTGTATTATTAAGCTCCAGGAAAATAGTTAAAAACATGGTCACATTCGGTTACCATCATTTTGACATCTCCAATTGAGCAAGACAAATTACTCAAACTATGTCCATCTCAAAAATTGTTAAGTCTGACAACAAAAATCACAATATATTAATATCTGAGCTTCAATACCTGTTATCCAGTTATCACAAAGCTACTGTGTCCATGAGGGTACTAAAATAAGCTCTGATAAACAGAAATTTTTTCTTTCAACCTCTATAAGCTACTATTTTCACTCCTGTCCAAAGTTAACATAACCAATTATGAATCTGAGAGGACACAGATGTCCAAATAAAGGGATATCTAGGAACCAACTACAAAGAGAATAAAAATATTACGTTTAAGGTCACTTGAAGCATACAAAAATATAGCCAAACTTAAATTATTTTCTCAATGCAAATGTGTATAAGGCAGGGTAGAGATGTTGGATTTTGTCACCAAAATTTGATATTGTGCTATATTATGAACAGATACTCTACTTCATTTATACATCTAATCCTGATAATTTAGTATTTCCCACAAAGATGTAGTAGCAATAATATAGTCTTAAAAACCTAATGCTAAGCTAAGTGGATTTCATTATATGAGATACTTCCTTTCTCCCCACCCATCATTTTATAATGGAAGAAACAAAACAGAGATCAATAGACTAGTTTATTGCAAAATTTATGACATTTACTTTAGTAAGAAGCATTTATGAAACTAACAAATTCAGTTTTGTATAAATTTGTTTTTTAAAGAAGTTAAACTTCACTCAAGCAATGTTTATAATATGCTATTTTTTTAAAGTGAACTAGCTCTCTACAAAAAACCCGAATTTGTTAAACAATTATGAATTATGTAACTTATTTTTTATACTTTTAATTAGTATCTTAACATTAAGCATATAAAATCTCTATAAAACCATTCTTTGCATTTATTTTTACCAATGTAAGTCATAGACCTACAAATTCAAGCATTTTGCATTATATCCTAGATTTTTAAAATTCTAAAATTTTAATTCAAATAATAAATGGTATGCTTTACACACACACACATGCACACACACACATTATAATTTAAATGAAAACTCTTACCATTGATTTTCTTTTGATAGTTAATCACTCCATTAGTTTTTCTTGATAGGGCCTTCCTATTCAAGCAGACAGTAGCCAAATCACAAAATGACATTTGGATGCTCACGTCTTCTGATGGGAGTTTTCGGCCAATTGCCAGTTGAGAATTTAAACTGAAACTAAATTACCCAAACTTCATTAAGTTGTTTCCACACCCACCAACTGATAATGAGCAATGACTCTAAACTGGAAAATAAAGTGAGTGACTTTGATTTATTTCCTTTTCAGCAGTCAATATGTTTAAGAAGAAATACTAGGACAAAAGAAAAAAAAAAAACTCTAAAATTCTAGTAGCTTCCGAGAATAGTTTTAAGTAAATTTCCAATTTCTTCTAACAAAGTTCCCTCAATTATTTTGTAACCCAAACTAACACACAATAAAGATGGCATTTATTCAATGATATGTTCTATAAATTGTACCGTCACAAATTTAAATCCTGTCAAATACTGACTCCAGATATTAATTGTAATATTTGGAAACATTTTGATAGTATCATCTATATTCATGAAGTATTTACTAAGTCATCAACTACTTGTAGTAGTACATACCATAAGAAGCTAAAGGTTACACTGAAAAGAAATGCCCTGTGTGCAAATATCATTGTTTGTATTGAGAAGAAAAAAATGCATGGATACTAACTGCTAATTACAGTGCCAAAACAACGCAACCCTTTTTTTGCACCAAATTTAGGCTCTTTTCCTTTTATTACAGCTAAACTTTGTAAAGGCTGTCACATGATTTTCAACCATTAAGCTTTATGATTGCTGCGTTTCAGTCTGTTTTGATTTCTCAAATATTAGGCATATTAAACTGTTCCTATATATTAAGATACAGTGCAGAGCTCCCATCATTTCTGCCCCATTATAAAAGTTGACCCATTTCAATAATTTTTTATCCTTGACCGTTTAAGTGTATGGAAAATATACAACAGAATAAAGCTAAAAGGAAAACATGAGAGGAATGGAAAACATGTCCTGAGGTGTTGCATTTACCACTGAATAAAAGGTATTTCTTAAGGTCAAGGAGAATAGCCTAAAATTAAGTGCACATAACTAGATAGTTATGTAATACTCAGATTAGAATGCTAAACACAACATGTAACCCCAATTCTCACATATTCTATCTGCCTACTCTCTCTCATACACATACACGAGCACATGTGTACACACACATGCACATCTACCAACTTATACCTCGACAGGCTTTCTGCTATCAATAACCTGATATCAAAGTACTGTGTAAGAGAGAATATAAGGTGAATAATTAATTTATGGTTAAATCAAGTGACTTTAGCGCAAAGTCCGAAGCTTAACAAAACTGCCATGTCTTTGAGTTAATCACAATGACCCCCAATTTGACATCCTAGAACATGCTTATTCCATTTTATTCAATAATTTTAATCCAAAATCCTCAAAAGTAATAACACTTATAAACTATTCAGTGACTAACACAATTCTTTCCTGGGTACTGAGATACAAAGGAAAGATGATATTCCTTTCTCAGCAGCTCAGAAAGACATATTAATGGTTAGATTTTCAAGAAAGAAACAAGTACATTGGGGCAGCTTAAATTGTTTGAATAGGTTTGTCATATGTGAGGCTGATCTGAGAAGACTTTGTAACAAGAACATTTTTAAAGGAGAAAATATACAACCATTTTATTCTTATTTAGCCTGATGAAACCCACAAAGCAAAAATTAATTACAGAATACAGTTATGGAAGTAGTCATGTCCTTACTCTAGAAGAAGAGCAAAGATATATTCTTTAGTCAAATGAAATTACAGAACATTGGATATATTTTAAAAAATATCTCTCTTTGGTAGAAGAGAAATAATTCTGAATTTTCTTGTCACTCATTCTAGTAATGCTAATCATCATGGCAGTAATTTAATTTTTAATACAAGACACATAATCCTGAACAGTACCATGAGATTAACAAAATCATGAGTCAAAAAAAGCACAGAATGTTTTGCTTGGTGTGAATAACATTATTGATAATGAACCTAATGCAACAAAACTAGTTTCACATTCCGGCAATAATGAACAGCAAGGGACCTGCCAATGTTTGTTTTTGTATGTATGTATCCATCTATCTATAGATAAAATATGTTCTACTAATCTACTTATAAGAGTTTTAGATTTTAACACTACCCCTAATTTTTTAAATGAGGAAATAGTTCCAATAATATGACATTATTTGTGCTAAGTCACACAGCTGATCAACACCAAAATCAAGAAATCACGGAAAGAAACAGTTGTATCTTAGAAAAAGATACAATTTTTTAGAAAGATTTCAACACTTTAACCTCCAAACTATATCTCAAACATTTATATCATCAGCCCCGGCAAATGCAAAGAACCAATTCATAAAGTTAGGAAATAACTAAATTAAATTGAACTCTCTTCATATACCTTAAGGCATATATTCAGTCTTACACTCAACTCTTACAGTTAAGAACATGGGTTTGAGGAATATATAAAACTGTATCAAATCTTTTGATAAAGATAACAATTTCCTAGAATTTTCCATGATATTACTTTATTTTTCTTTCACTTCCTGGCACCCTCTTTTACCCATTTTTCGTAAATTGTCTAGCAATTTAAGCATGCTACATGGATAGCATTAGAAATAACAAGTCTTATCTTGACTGTTTCAGGTGAGATAACTAATTCCAACTATATATAAACAGGCAAAAAGAGAGGTTCAGAATATTTGTAAATGGGAAACATAAAAAGAAATAGTCAAAATACTGCTTAGATTTAGTTGTAAGGATAACAGTTGGCCACTAACTCAACTGAGATTTCATTGTCTATTCAGGTATAACTCATAAGATGCTTCTAGTGAAATATAACATCTCTTTAAGTTCAGTTGGTCTCAAAAGTCAGAGTACTCCTTTGGCAACAGCTATTTTCTTTCACCGCTCACCAAAACTTCTGAACAGTCAATGATGCTAAACAAATTGATTCCACCCTACCATTACCACAACAATCACATGTCTGTACTTAGGAATGAATCTCAATAAAGATCATTTATTTCCTTTGGAACTGACAATCCTCGCTTTGTGAGACTTAACTCACTTTTAAATTTCATATATCATTCTTAAATATAAAAAAATTTTAAATCACATCTTTGATTCTCATTCAAACCCTGCCTCCAGCCCACCCACCATTTCCTTCCCAGTCTTTTTGGGAAGTTTTTAATAGCAATTTTGTAGTATTTCATCATATTACATCTATGGAACTTCTCAATCAAGGTGTTCATATTACTGTGAGACAGCTCCTTAAAGGCAGAGGCTATGACTCCCCCCCACGCCTCCCTCCCCCCCTGCCCCCCGCCACTGGTACCATCAAAACTCAATGGCACTAGATATGTATTTAGGGTACATATTACGTGAATGATATCCTTATAATCTGATCTGTAAATGGATTAATAAGAGCTATGGACAATTATAAAATTTCAGAATAAATATGTGATTTACTAGAGCACAACCTCATTGTTTCAGGTAACTGAAACTTGCTGCAATAGGGTAAATACAAAACAGTTTTGAGAACTCTATGAAGTTTTTAACTTGTCTACATGGTTTAGAGTAACATTTTCCCTTGCAGTAAAGAAGCAGCACTCACTAGTAGTTTATGAACTCTTTGGAGATATCAACGAAATATTTCAACATGATTAGTCCTATTGGCTGAAAAAAAGTCTCCTACATTTTATTACAAAAATAGTTTTCTTGCCTCCGAATCTGTATTTCAGTCTTCAAAATTATTCCACCTTACTTTATTCATGTGATCAAGCAAGTTAACCAACAAAATCTTGTCCTATACCATTTATTTCTGATTAAAGAGATATTAAAAGCTATCATATTTTAGGGATATTGAATCATTAATCATTACAGTATCATACTGAAATAGACAAATGTCATTTCCAAAGTAAGTGGGTCACTAATTTTAAAACATAAGGAAAGGGAACTAGCATTTGTTAAAACATCTCCTATACTAGATTTAAGATCCATTATTTTTAATCCTCACAACCCTGAGATATAAGTATAACATACCCATTTTCCAGCTGTGAACTTAAGATTCTGGTGCTATTAAATGATTCAGTTGTAATCCCCATCACTGTCTAGCTTCAAAATCCAAGCCCACCTCTCTTACAGTAACTATCTGGAACACATGCCAAATATCATGCTTTTTGGGAAAAAAAGGGGGGCGGGTGTTGGGCACAAAGGGGCAGGCTCATGAGACGCAGGGGAAGGCACCAAATGAAATAAAAATAAACATCATAAAATCCAAGTACTTCCCTCACTGAGGTGCTCTTCAAGCCCATTAAGAACCTTCTTTCTCTTACTTTATTCACAAATACCCTTCTCTGCATGCTAGTTGCCATATGAATTAACGACGAGCTGTGAAAAATAGAAACACCATTTAGTTTCTATACTAAATAGACAATAGTTACTGAGAACTATTTATTGTTAAGGACGAATGGCCTCATGACATACCTCAGTAGCCCCTAGAGACACTGTATTAACAAATATTCATCAACAATCCAGAATTATTAAAACATATAAGGCTTTCCATGACACTTTACAACAAGAATGAGATGAAATGTTTTAGCAACCAAAGAAGGGAAGCATCTGTTATCTGGAAATATACTAATTGAATATCAGAAATAATAAACTGCTTTATCTAGAAACCTTCAGGAAGTATACATGCTATCACTTCATAATTTCAAAACAGGATACAGTAGTGTGAAATCAAGCGTTATAAATTTAGAGGAAGAAACAGTATTAAAAATTCCAAAAAGTATAAAGTTCTTAATTTCAAGAAAACTATGGGCCCTGTGTTAACAAAAACTGCCATACTATGCTCCTTTCAAATACACTTTTACAGCCTTGCTACTTCAAAAATGCGTATCTGTTGTTCCAATATGCTTCTCCTCTCTCTTCCCTTCTCTCTGTACCGTTATACTTAAGACTTCTCATTTTAACTTGAAGAAAAATGTTATCCCATGTAGTATGACAAGTGAAACCATCTTATATTTAAAATTTTCACAGGGTCTTTAGGAGTTGTGATACTCTCAATACCAGACTGCATACAAGTTGACTCTTTTAGAAATGTTACAGCTCCTACCAAAACCCAGTTCCTCTAGCATATTAAGCAAGGTTTCACACAATAATTAGCACTGCAGTAAGTAATTTAGCACGTGTGACCTTTTGTACAGGAACAATTCTGAAACACAGCAGCCCCAAGCATAGTTATTTATTTGCTCTGTTACTTTGATTTAGGGGAACAAGAGACAAAAGAGGACCAGTTCCATACAAAGAAAACAGTACTCCACAAAAACAAGTAAAGTTTAGTTGAAAGGGAACTATATAACAAAAAGTCAAGCATGGTCAAGCAGAGGAACTAAGCTGGCAACTGAGAAGCATAAACCATTTTGGCCTAGATTTGTTTGTGATGACAGTGTGACCCAGATACTCAATATTTGGCTAATATTTAGAAATCTGAAAACCGAAAGAAATGGTTTCAGATTAAATATTTTAGTCAAAATGATGGCTGCTTAATATATACAATTAGCATTTTCTATACAAAGATTTTTAAAACATTAAGTATTTTTGCCTTGTAAATAATCCCATAAATTATATTTTGCCTTTATAATCAGAAAATAAGGATGACACTATTACAGAGATCATGGTACAAAAATCCTTTGAAGAGCAGAAGGAGAATATATACTTTTCAAAGTAAAGCTTATCTAAGAAACCGTATGTATCTAAAACTAAGTTTGTTCCATTCATGGCCCACACAGTTCATTCTACAGAGTTGTCTATTAAGTGACAGGAAAATTTTTGGCAAAAAATTCCTCAGTAGCTATAAAAGTTTTGCTTACAAGGGTGCTGGAATAGGAGGCAGAGAACACACTTGCCAGAGACCTAACTTATTCATACTTCCTGGGAGTGACAGGGAAAGCCGCTGGTGCTTCATGTAAGCAAAAATCTCAGACAGCACATGCTCCTGAATGCACCTGTGGCGGATGGTGCCTTGTGCTTATTCAGTGCTTTCTTCCTAATGATCCATGATTTGATTCAGTATCCAAGTCTTTCCCAGTAGACCGCGTGCCTCAGGGGAAGCTGACAGACCCTGAGCCTCCAGCCTCGCCCACAATTAGTCTAATCCATTATTATGGTAAGTCCCTTCTCCCTTGCCAATGATTAGTTTAGGTATTTTAGAATTAGACAAATTTAGGTCAATGAGGAGCAAGCAGGGGTGAAGGTGAAGGGTAACTCCTTAAGAGAAAGAAAAAAAGCTGTATTGCCCTTGAAAGTGAAGTGATCTTTGGATCTAAAGAAACACATAATCCTGACTGCAACTGGTAGCGATTCTGTAACTACAACACGGGGATAAAGCAAGACTGTGTAGAAAAAGCAGAACAGAAAGACAAACTGAGTCCTTTAAGAAATCACCGAGCCACTGGCTTAACTAACAATGTATGTCTGGTGCAATAACTTACTTCTGGTGCTTTCTTACATGAGTTAATTAATATTCTTTTTATTTAAGCCAAAAATCAGATGAATTTGGAAACGAATTAACTTTTAGAAAACTGATAATGTGCCAAGTTCTAAATACTTTCAGAAAATTATAAAATCTATTTTTACCTATTCCTAGCTTTTAAAGAAAAGTGCTATATATTACTTTTCTGTATTTTCTTAATTGCCAATGATAATTGTATATTATATATACTATGTATATACATATATATATAATTGTATATTGGAAGGGAGTATTCAAAACATCAGAGTGTAAAAAACAATTGAACCTCTTCTTGATCATTAATATAAAAGTCAAATTATGCTTTTAATACAGTACTCCTTTCATGAGTCCCTGATCTACTCAGATTCCTATAGTGTGATTTCTCTCTGATATCACAGGTCTCTCATTTTTGCTGTACTTTACTCCTAACCGTTTAAGAGAGAACCATTAGACTTTCATCTGTATTTGATTTGGTTCCCTTACTCTATACACTCTCATCCCACTCTGAGTTCCCAGTTATGCATATTCAGAGCATTGAAGTTATTAGAAATATGCTCTGAAGCTTATAAAATTATTTTGAGCGCAGTGAATTTCTCTTTGAACTTAGTTTAAACTAAAAATACCATCTAGATAATTAGTTTTATACTTTTTATAAATAATATCTCATTTCCTCTTTCCTTCTTTTTCTTTCTTTCCTAATTCTGATGTTTCCTTTGCCTAGAAATAATTTTGATCTTTCACCTACATATAGAAGACCTCTGTAAAGCAGAAGGTGTAAAACAGAAACTTTTGGGCCAAATATATTCCACAGGCATATTTTACACTGCAGTCATAGAGTATTTTTAAAACAGCTGAATTAGTTACCAACTAATTCAAATAAAGATGTGTATTTTAGGATCCTTTTGAAAAACTAAAAAACTTGGCAACAAATAGCATTAATTCTTACATGGCCACAATCAAGTGAAAACAGAATACTAGCTGTCCCTCTCCCCACTAAGATGAGCATAAACTTTCTACAAGTCCAGTCTCCATATATGTCCCTAAATGACCTAATTCTTCATAGTCAAAAGTCCTTATAGGTATTTGACTTGCTACACATGATACAGCAGCTAATAACACCCCTAAGTACATAAAAGATACTGTTGGCTAAGAAAATAAAGCAGTTCATTAGGTATTCAGGGAAGTAGGCTTCCAAAATTTTCTCCTCTTGAATCTTCTAATTTAACTAGGAGCCTATTTCTAGAACCAATGATCCAGCAATAACTTCTTATCATAATAAAGAAAAAAAGTTTTCTAAATACCATGTTTCTTGAAACAAAATGGTTTAAATTCCTCATCTAAGTTTCAACCAATCAACCAAGAAGGGGAGAATGCTAAATATTCCGTCACCTTTCAAATCTGATATTGATTAAAGAGTGGTATGAACAAAATAATGTGCACTGTATGTGTACACACCATGTGTATATAAAATTACTTACATACTTTACCATATAAATTAAGATGCTGAATTCTCTTTTGAAACTAAATTCTCCCTACACTATTTAATGGAATTAAGCAATAGGAATTAGCTCAATTCATAAATTATTTAAAGGAATAATTCTTACCAAACTATATAATACAGTTACTTCCTAATATCAGACACAAGTTACTGAAGGGATTTTGGAGATTATCTGGCAAACATTCCATGAATGGAATAATAATAATACTGGGTTTGTATTTCTGTCATATCCCTAGGCTTTGTCTATCTTGAAAATTTCAAATCTGTTACCTTCTCTCCAATTCAACTGCTGTATCCATCATCTCCAACCCCGTGTACATAAATGGCTTGTAACAACAGGCTTCTATATGCACTGCCTTCAGATTCATGTTTTTCAAATGAAAATTTAATCATATTACACCTCTACCTTAAAACCCTTCCAAGGCTTCCCAATATCCTTTAGGATATAGGCTAAGATCACATCATCTGTTTCCTACATTCCTCTCCATCTTTATTTCTCCTTCTTCTCAATGCTCAGCTAACACTGGAATCCTTTCCATTCTTTTTTTGCAGACACTGTTTCTGCTACGTGCAATGCTCTCTGACTCATGCTGGTTCTCCCAGCTAAGCCTAAAGGTTACCTCTCTTGTCCTTGCCTGACTTGCCCATCAACACTACCCCACCATGCCAGGTAGTTAAGGTTTGCCTATTATATACTCTAGTATCACCCTATAAATTCTCTCTTACTCTTCATCTTAGTTGTAATTATTTGTTACCTTCAGTTGTTTCCAAAGTTTTTGGTTTCATGAGTACATAGACCTTAACAGTCTTATCTACTGTCTTACAATATAATTTAATGTAATGCCTGGCATACAATAAAAGCATTTAATAAATATTTGTTGAATAATGGATTTCTTAAAATTGAAGTTAATCCATAACTAAATTATTGTTGAAAAGGCAGCGCAGTACAGTAGATAATACACTTATCTGGAGGTCTTGAAGACCTGGTTATTAATCCCACATCTACTACTTATTGTGTGACTTTAGGTCTCAAACACTCAGATTCTATACCTTAATAACACTACTGAACACCTATCTGTCTTCCTTATATCCTTATATAGTAGTTGGGAGGGAAAAAAATGAAGTAGTCTATTTTCTCAACTCTAAACTGTATACTTTTTCACTTTGATATTTTTCAAATCAAGAGGAGTCTTGGAGTAGATATCAGAAAAACCATGCCAGTCATCACACGTTATAATACCTCATCACTGCCTACCCAACTGCGAACTTAGACATAACCAAGAATATACCTTTTATCTGTCACCTCCATTATCTGCACATAGAACCATATACAGTGAAGTATTAACCTAACATCAAATTCTTCTGTATGACTTTCAAGAGAAATTACTTAACTACTAATAATATGTAATTTAATTAGTAAAAACAAAACAAAACAAAAAACCTACAAGTTTAATTAAATAGGAAATGGAAACCAAGCCATAAGTTGAAGTATACTATCAATCCTAAAGGTGTTAGGGGTCAAGAATAGCATGTGACTGCAAGGTTTGTGGCTAAAAATAATTCAGAATAATTCTCATATAGGATGCTCCTTCCTCCCACAAGAAAAGAGTTTCATTTTTCCAAAAAGAGAGGAAGATGTTATTAAATCAAAGGCTGTTGCTTACAATTGCTGATTTATTTGAATAAAATATAGTAATATGCACGAATATGTTCTGCAAATTTAGTGCGATACAAATAGGTTTGTGTGTGTACAAAAAATGCTTTATGTAAAACTTAGCAAAAGCTTCTCCCCAAAATTACCCATAAAATCTATGCATAAAAATAAGATGAAACAAGATTCTAATGTTGTTAATTTTTTAGAGGAAATGAAACGTTCCCCTTTTTAGTAGACGGACTTGACAAAACTGACTCCACTTCTTTCATCCTGTTCTCACTTTTAGCACTTCCCACATAATCCATAATACTGTCATGTCTAATTATTTAAAATATTCTCCTGGGAACCCTGTTCTAGTATCTAATCATTACTACTGTCCAAAAATTCTTATGTCTTTTTCCATTCTTTCAATTGTCCATTATATTTAATGTGATATTTTATTTGTGTCTTTCCAGATATTGTTTAAAGCCAAATCAATATCCTCTTCAATGTGATCTTCAAGAGTGTAATAGGACACAGGCTTTCACTTATTTTATACAAGTAGTACTGGTTTTCTAGGACTTGCTTACCTGGTGACCAGAACCATGTACTGACAATATGACAGGCTGGTGGCACCAGTGACTACTGAGACTAAACCAAACAATACCTGACTCAAACAGAATCAAATATTTGCCTATCAGTACCATGCTCCTTAAGCAAAGAAAGTATAGATAGTATCTTTCTGCCCTCCTTATAAATGACTACTGGAAAATTATATATCTCTTCAGAATTCTTTCTGATTCAGTTTGTTATTCCTTATGGCAAAGGACTTATACATTAGATCATAAGTAAATTCTGGAAGATGACCTAAAAAGACCACTTAAGGAAAAGTCACAATACTTTCCTGAATAATGAAAGGTAGTATAGAATGTAGAGCTATGGCAAATAAGCACAGCAAATTTGTGTAAACATGTCTGCCAACCAGCAGTTCATTACATTGTAAACAGCCCATACAGAACAGTTTATACAAGAATTTCGCATGAAACAGATGCTTAGATTAAAAGACATATAAATTATGTGAAATTATTCAAAGTGGAATCATCAGTATACCTTGATAAGGCTGGTAAGACTTTAGATAAATTATGACTCATCATTAAAAATATACTTTAAGTACTATCATCACAAATATATACATTAATTAAACATGAAGGACGTGGGAAAAGGTGCGGTAAAAGTAACTGAATTTCCAGCTATGCTGTGTACTTCCAAAAAAATCACCTCATTTAACTGGTAAATTATCCTGCGATGTTAGCATGACTATGTACAGTTGAGAAAACAGTAAATAACAGCCCTTTAGAGACTCTCTTATAAAATCAGCATACAAATCTTCATGTGCCTGACTATACCAGTTTGTGAAATGTGGTAATGGCAAACAGCTAAATTCAGAAAAAAATTCAAAAGAGTCTGAGTTTCCAAAGTTGGCTACAACAATATATCCCATCCCATTTTCTCTTTTATAATGTGATTTCCTGGGCCAAGAAATAAAACCTATTTTCTCTCCTCTTGATATGGACTGGTCTCGTGACCTGTTTTGACCAAGAGAATGTGCAGAAGCGATTCTGAGTTACTCATGAATCTGGGCCTTAAAAGAGCTCCGGCTTCTGCCTTTGCCTTTCGGAACATTTCTTCTTGGAATCTGGCTATCCTATTGTGAGGGAGCCCAATTAACATCACAGAGAAGCATCCTTAAGAAGAACTAAGGACCAAGGGCCAGCAACCTGAATCCACTGCCGGTCATGCGAGGGGGGCATTTTAGTCTGCCTTGCCTTCCCAGCACTGCGAGGAAAGCCACACGAGGCAGAAGATTCACCCAGTCAACCCTTAAAATGAGAAATAATAAATTACTATTGTTTTAACCACTAAACCTTAGAGTGGTTTGTTATGAAGCAACTGATAAGTAAAACACTATTTCCCTTAAAAATGTATTTCAACAATACCAGTGTCAGCACTTAAATGACCAATAAAACCCAAAAAATATTTGGTTTCTGTGATTGAAATAAAATTGTGAAAAACCATAATAAAGCCCAAGTTTTAAGAATCACTATGGCTTTGGGAACCTAGGTGGCTCAGACAGTTAAGTGTCCAACTCTTGATTTCAGCTCAGGTCATGATCTCAGGGTTTGTGAGTTCAAGCCCTGCACTGGGCTCCACACAGACAATGCAGAGACTTCTTGGGATTCTCTCCCTCTCTCTCTGCCCCTCCCACGCCCGCTCTTTCTCTCTCTCAAAATAAATAAATAAATAAATTTAAAACAAAACAAAAGGTTACATTTAGTTTAAATAAAAAACCAGTGTGGTTCAATGCTTAAAATCACAATGTGTCATAAAATGACACGGACTACTTATGGATAAAGTTAAATACTGACTGAATCACTAAAGTCTTACAATACGAAAATAAGAAGGCATCACTTTAAGTTCAAAAAAGACAAATAGGTAACAAAGCAGAGTTTGGTTATATCAAAATAGATAATCCAGATTAAATTTCTTAGCCTATGTATTATAGATTACTGTCATATGAAGAATAGCATACAATAAAATATACAGCTCTGAATTATACTAAACATAACATTTTATCTTATTCAGAAACTTCTCCAAAGAAGAATTAAAATATCAACACACTGAAGAAGGAGCAAAATATCAAATATTCATAAATATTTCCAGTTGACAGATTCTGGGTTACAATCTACTGTCTTACGTTAAATTTCTGTTATATGAAAGTATTGTTATGCCATGAAATATGGGGAATACAAATTTCAAAAAATACTTTTAGATACTCTTAGGGATATCAGGTGCTAACTTATTACAAAAAATAAGAATGTAGTTGATTTATGAAAGATAACCATCATCTCCAGTGGTGTCACTGCCAAAGAGATTATTAGGATAGACAGAGAATTACTTTGATCCAATAAAACAGAGTCTCTTATGATTTAAACAGCAGAGAGAAAATAATCTGGCATAATTCCTACTTTGGTGCTGTAATAAAAGGTAGAAAAATGGAATTTCACATATTTAATATAATCTTATAGTTCTTACAAAATAAACAATTCTAAAATAGCACATAAGGAATAAAAATAATTCTCATGCTTTACCAAACTAACTCTATATCATTTAATCTAGTTAAAAAGGTTTCCGAAAAACTAGAAGAAATTCAATGATTTACTCAATTTTAAAACTCAATTTTACTGTGAGGCACACACTATGGAAGATACTATAACCAAAAAGAAAAATGTATTTTGCTAAAAGGAATTCCCAAGGCAACTTTACCATAAGGGTAAGGTCTAACGATTTATAACTACTACATATCTTTTCAGTTGCTACTGGGGAGTACACATTTAAAACAGATTCTTCATTTTCTTAGGTTGACCTCAGATATTCAGCAAACATTAAGGTTGCAGCGATGCCCAAGCCCTTGCACATTCACACAAAGTTACTCTTTGGCTGTAAAGGATCCTTTTAAAAGAGAGAAAGTGAATATAATGGAGGAGAAAGGAACTGGGGAGGAAGAAAAAGCCGCTTTTGTGCCATATGAATTATTTATTCAGTCAAGCAATGAACTCACTATTTCCAACTCTAACAATCTATCAGAGAACTCTAAATAGTGAACTCAAAGAGTAATAAAGTTTAAAAACTATCACTGCTTAGCAAGCTTGATTTTTTCTACTTGAAAATATTTTTAACTTTGTAAATTATATTTTTTCACAGTAATTTATATTTCTAATTTATAAGTTTTATAAATCAGATGAGAAGTGTCAATTTTTAAAATAGACCAAAGTATCAGTTAATAACTTTCACCACAGGATATTAGGAATTAACAATTTTTTTGTTTTTAGTTCTTTAAAATTATTATTTATTCTTGAGAGAGAGAGAGAGAGAGAGAGCGCATGAGCAGGGGAGGGGCAGAGAGTGAGACACAGAATCTGAAGCAGGCTCTATGATCTGAGCTGTCAGCATAGAGCCCAACACGGGGCCCAAGCTCACGAACCGTGAGATCATGACCTGAGCCATAGTCAGATGCTTAACTGACTGAGCCACCCAGCCCCTATTTCTTTGTTACTCTTAATTTAGGAACCCAATTGCAAAAGCACTCATTTATCAACCTTTTTACTACTACTACTATTATTTGTGTGTGCTTAATAATTAAATATCTTAAAGTTCAAGGAAATCTTTCTCCACTGGTGATAATGTCATCGAGATCTGTTTTACAGAAATCTCTCTGGTTCTTGATAAGCACAGCCAAGTTAGAGTCAGATTTCCCTCACAACCATTAATGATTTTTGGTTGCCTAAATTATTAATAGAGATTAAGCCTTTGAATAAAGGCAGAGATAAGGTACTTGTTTCCTGAAAAGAGAAATAATCAGGTTTAATCTATGCCCATCACCTTCTCTTACATATTTGAGATGATGCAGAATTTTTGCCCCCTTTCTCATCACAAAATAATTTACTCTAGAAACATGAAAATACTTTGCCTTTTGTGTGAATGTCTGAATCTTAAATTCTCTTTTTGGCTTGGATGGAGACATTTGTAACCTATAACCCCCACATAGAATGCAATTTCTTTTGAAAAGTTACACATAAATCCTTAAACTTTCATTCTCTATTTAAAATTGTTTGAAAACCGGTAAGTCTCAACGGAAGTGTCTATAATTTCAGTGGATTGTATTCTTTGTCAGATAAAACACCCAAATAGTAAGACTAGTATCTTGTCCATTTGGTCTAGCTTCCTCCCTGGCCCAGGTACATTGGATTCTCCCTGCTTCTGTTTTCCTTTCAGACAAATCATCTGGTAAAACAGCGGCACTAATCCTTGTTTAACCCCTCCCCCCTTTTTTCACAGAATGAGAATCAGAGCTGGGAGAGTACTTAGAATTCATCTAGATTTACGGTGAGGAAACTGAGGTCCACACAAGTGATGTTATTAATCCAGATACCCATAATTAGTTTGTGGCATAGCACAGGTTAGAAGCCTTGTTTCCAGACACCATCTGGTGCTCTCTGCTCCGTGTCTTCACCAACCTCCCAAAAGGATCCCGGAATTCATACTGAGGAGCATAAAACAGATAAAGCCTTTTGGAAAGCACTTTAGCAATATGTACCATGAGGCTTAAAAGGGTTTGCCCAGTAATTCCACTCCTGGGATTCTATCTTGGGATAAATTGTCAGATAAGCTTTATATACAAATATTCTTATCAGGTATTTATAATAAGAAAAACATTTAAGAAAATATATAGCCAATAATAAGTGGAGGTGGTATGTTTACTAAAAGAACAATAATGGAGCAATTTGAAATGTTTATTAAAATTTTACAGTAGCGTTATAAAAGGCACTTTCTTATGTTAAGTGGTGTTGTGTATGTGCAGAGGGAGACAACTTAAAAAACTTATGAATGTACGCAAAACAAGTGTTCTCAAACAAATCCTTAGCTCTCCATTGAGTGACATTTATTCGATTACATTAAGACTGACAGAAATAAGAGAGGAATTTTATTTTAAATAAGAAGAGATAAGAGAGAAAAAATGATCTCTAATAGATACAGTTGCCTTATTTTTTTTAATTGGCATCGCACAGTTCATTTTCTTTGTCTATCACTTTATAGGGAACAAAAACCTGCACTGATAATCACTGCAGACTGAAAATAAATTTCCTAGAACCTAAATAAAAAAAAACCTCAAGGCCCTCCTTAGCTAAAGCTGAACTGCATTTCACTTAGGAGAATTGGGAATCTTCAAGTGATTTGAGAAGTGTTTTTAAGTCCTCTATTAACCACTAAATATCCTTTATCAAAGCTTCTAGTGATCTTCGATAGAGGCCTTTCAAAAATCTCACTCTTAAAAATCTATAAATCTTGTCTAATCTTAACCCCAAGTTTGGGGCTGAACTAGGAGAGTCTGAGGACAGAAAAACATTCTGTGCATCTATCATCAATCAGGCAGTGCAGGAAAAAAAAGTGCAAAGGATATTCATACTATTTAAGACTCCAAAGTCTCTGATCACATTTATTTATTCTGTAACCTATAGTGAAAGAAGACCTGATAACTGACATTACTGAACATGCATGACATGTGGCAGAAACAGGACCCCAATGGGACTTATGTGAAAGTTGACAAGATTTATTAAGCTATAAAAGCTTCTTTTTATAACCAGATAAAAAGACAGTAAAAAATGTTTATTTTTTCTAACAGATGTTTTTTTCTATTTTAGTTACTGTTTCACTACTTTCTTCAGTAAGCGTTCTGTTCTTGGTTTACCAAGACATATTAGATAAAAACATTCAAATGCCTTATCTACCTCAAAAAGAGAAAAAGGAAAATGGATATGTAGAAGTTCCATTTACACGTTTATTTTTTGCCAAAAGAAATAGTTACTCCCAAACCCATTTAATTTAAGCTAGATTATTAAGGACAACTGATAAAACATCTAAAAAGGCATTATTTCAGTCAAATTTTAAGTAATAAACTCACATCATTCTATCTTTATTTCGGGTCTAAGATTTCTATATATCAACAACCCTCTTACACTCTCTTGCTATTAAGTCTCCCTAACTAGGATTCTGAAAAACTGTCTAGTTCCTAAAAATAACCTGAAGTAGTTGAAACACCCAGGATGGCAAATTTCCCGTAATTCCGATTTGTAGGAAGGTCAGAGTCTCTCACAGAAGTCACAGAAGTGTTTCTTCAGAAACTAAGTAGCTGAGATCCAGTGAACAAACTAAAGTTAACTAGCAGTTCTGTCATATGGTCGCCTGTAACCTCCTTACATTTTAACAATTACTGTTCCCACTTTTAACCAACTAAACACAGTAAGGAGATTGTACCTTCTGCCGCAAACTAGCTCTGTGAACGACACAAAATCATGTAACTTTCTGAGCTTCTCAGTTCCTTTCTATAAAATGATCAGACCAAGTGGGTTTAAGTTCCTTCCAGTTTAAAAATCTGTATTTCATTTCTCTCAGTCTTTTTCAATTCCTTTTCAAAAGTGATAAGGCACTTGGAGTAAAGGAAAGCGTTCTCACCTTTCTGTGACAGCCTGCACAGAAAAGTTTTCTGGGCTTTCCTAGCATTTTCAAAACACTCCTTAAGATCTAGAGAAGTTGACTTCCCTGGTAACATGATGATTCCTGTAAATGAATGAGGTTGTCTCTGCTAACAACCTTTGGATCACCCTCCTGGTCCCTAAGGTCTTCTGCTTAGTCAAGATAAGTGCCATCACCCATAACAGGGTTTCTCTCCCATATAAGGTGTTAAGATTTTGTTTTGTTTTGTCTTTATACATTTTTGGGAAACATCAAGGCTTCTGGAAAGTCGCTTTGTACAGCTGGACAACCTATAGCACACTGGGTCTATATTCACCATATTAACTAAAGAATGTGACAAACTTAGAGAAAAAAATTAATTTTCGGTTATCAGTTTACTTTCCTGTAACTAAAACAATTCTGAAGGGTGAAAGTAATGTTTCTATTTTAAATAGCCTTAACAGAACTTATTATATTATATAATACAAACCCCCAAAACTGTTTTCATTTATCACAATGTATGATTTAATCTTCAGCTAAATAAATTTATAGATAAATGGTATGACTTCAAGCCCTGTAAATGAAAATACCAGTCCACAAAAATGCCTAAATGGTTTAGTGAAACGCCTATGGATTTGTATATTTAGCATGTTACTGGTTAATCTGGGCTTAACCACCTCCACAACTCACTTCTCCCCCCACCAAATTATTAAAATCCAAGTAATTTCTTTTGGTAGAAAACATCTTCTATATTCTAGTCAAATATAGACAGATCTTTAAATACTTTGATTTTCTATATTCTATAATATCAAAATCATTGGACACTACTTCCTGTAATACTTTGCATTAATTTAAGTTTCAATATTTCTTTATTGAATCTGTTAAAAGATCATATAATCACTAAGCACTGATTCAGTAAAACAACCAAAAAAAAAATTACTTAAGTTCTCAAGCATTCCATGACTCCAGCTCAGTATGTTCAAAATAACTCTGAAAAAGTCTAAATGTCCAAGTTAGCAAGAAATTTCCTACAATCTTCATCTAAAAGGGGGTAAGGGTCTTTTCACCCCAGGCACTGAATGGAGCTTTTCTTCCGAAACATAATGCCTGAGGTACAGAGAGCAAACTGTAAAGGTAACTGGTTCTTTTGTCATATGGTTCCCTACAACCTTCTTACATTTTAACAATTAATGACTGTTTACAGCTTATAATCATTATAACAAGTAAGATTTAAGTAGCTTCTGCTCCTTAAAGTCATGTGAGCCTAAGCATTTTCCTGATTTTCAAACAGATGATCGGAACCTAACTGAGAAAGTTAAAAAGAATAAGATCCACGAATTTTCAATTTTCATTACTATAAAATTAAAATACTAATTTAATACTAAATATTTTAAGTATATTTATATTTAAGTACGTTTTATATTTTAGAGTTAACAAAATTTACATAGAAAAACACATAAACAATTTATACTATACACATACTTGAACACGATAAACCTCTTATGATATTAACTACCATGAGACAATCTAATCTCCCTTACTGTTAATGGAAAAGTGAGATACTTCCAAATATAGTGTCTTGACTTAATTTGTCAGTTAACGTGCCCATAGCAGGGTACTTGGATCAAACGGGAACCATAAGTGTTAGTCAGGAACCCACCTAGTCTGCTTTTACTAACGTATGGAAATCAACAGGGCCCAGTGAGGCTGCAGGGAAAGTATGAAGAAGATAGCAAGTCCACCTCAACTTGCACTTTCTCCTCAGAAAGGACTGTCACCCCACCCCCAACAAATCTCTATAACAGAAAAAGATAAACGTGGCGATTATGCCAAGTTGACCCCAAGCTTTGTTCTCCTCCTCAAGGCACATTCAGCAAAAAGATCTAAACACACATCTGATTTGACAAGCATTTAGGTTTACAAAGAAGGAGGTGAAAGTGAAATCATACTTGATGCATTCATGGGTTCTGTGTCAAAGGTCATGTAGCAGTATTTCAGTGACTGCTTAGTAAGATCTGAAGTGGGCAAAACATAGAGAACCATAAAACACAGTATATTTGCTCTAAATGGCACCTTGGAAATCATCTCTTCCAACCTTTTCATTATACAAACATATTTTATAACATACTTGATTAACTCTGTGAATTTCCTAAGAGCTATTCAGAGGGTGATACTTATTTGTGGGAAACACCCATACATATACCCACGAAAGGATCATGGGGTATAACTACACAACTGCAAAATGAAAAATTATTTAATCCTAAGTCTATGCTTTAAACTAATATAAATTATTAAATTTTAGGTTTAACACACTCTATTAATAAATTACTGGATTTTTATGTTTTTCTGAAGGAAAATACTCAAGGACAGAAATTACAATGCTATCAAAATATATGAAAAAAATTAGAGCCTTTTAAAGTAAATAAAATAGGAGATTGAATAATCTTTCTAAAATGAACCAGGATTGATTCCTCAGGTTATTCAAACATTCTGAAATGTTCGACTTAAAATGTTAGCTATAACTTAGTGCTAAAATAAATTTTACTTTTTTTCTCTGCCACAATGTAATGTAGAAAGAAAGAAAGCTCTCAAGAGCTTCTTGAAACAAAAGCATTCAAAAAGAGACTTGGGGGCGGGGGAGGGTAAAAGGGTCAGCAAGGGAACTGGGAACAAATGACAATGCACTGGGCAGGGGCGGGAGATTTAGAAGAGCAAGTGCATTTTGTTTTTACCATCTTTGGGATGTGTGCTCAACAGCCACCAAACAAAAAGCGGTGAGTCGTGCTGCTATAAACTCAAAAATTTTGTTCTATATTAAGAAAAGCGTGGAAGGTTGTTTTGCAGAGGATAAATGTAACATATAGAATTCAATCTTAAGTGCAGCTGGAATACCAGGCAAATTTTTAAACATTTATATTTATATTCTGAGTGCTTTCAAAGTTTTCCAACAAGATCATCCAAATGACATTCATCTATTCCACTACTGCTCCTCATCTACACAACTCCATATAATACCTCTTTATTTATTGAAGACTGTATCATAACTTCATTTCAACCCAAACTTCTACTATGTTCTTAGAATCTTTCAACATCTACGAATACACCCACAGAACTTACAATGAACATTTACTCAACTCTATTTCTAAAACCCGACCCTTTCTCGTCACCCAGAACTATCTCCACCTCAACAAACTGTGAACTCCAACACGTTACTCTCTGACCAGACTTCCTCTTCTGTATGTCCCATGCCTTCATTTCTACTATACCCCATAGAGCTCTCTGGTTCTAGAATCCCTCAGGTTTTTTACCAGGTCCCTCTCCTAGACACAGGTCCTTCCCTACCACCTCTGCCACTAAATAGCATAAATTAATTAACCTCTCCTTACCCAGTTTCCATATCTGTATAATAATGTTCTTCATCTTTATTCAGCAAGTATTTGAGCCCATTCTGTGTGTTAGGCACTGAGAATACAGACAGAGAACAAAATAAACTTCTGGCTTAGTGGAACTTACATTCTAGGACTGAGGTTTTACTAGGCTGGTTGTGAGGATTAAATGAGCTAATATTTATAAAGAATAATGCACAACACATAATATGCAACATTTGTTATAGCTTATCATTTAAACTGCTCTAAATTCAACACTTTAATCTCCCTAAACTCGTAACTTTTCACTGTACCAGTCTGGTAAAATCTGTCTTAGACAAATTCTGCATTCTGAACTCCACCACTTATTTAGGCTACAGAGGGCATGTAAGTAAATCACAACTATATTGATTTGTTCCATTAAAAATGTGTAGTTTCTAGTCTCAGCTGGCTGAGATCCACAGGCTGGCTCACTGATTCTTTCATCTGTTTTTGGTTAGCTCCTTCTCTCCTTCGTAGGGCTTCTTTCTCTTTGCTTGACTCGGAAACATTGAGCCTCACCAAGATCTTGTCTTCTGCCTTATTTTATTTTCTTCTCAGCCCATATATGTGGTCCCATGGTTTCCAGCCCAGAGCCCCCAGTCACATCCCATGGCATCAGAGTCAAAAGGTCAATCGCCTTATTGGACCTCCCACACTAGAACTAGATATTTCACTACCATCTCAAAATATCCAAAACTAATTTCCTTACCTTCTAAATTGATCCTTACTCATGTATTCTCTCTTTGTTTTGTGTCATCACTACCCATGCAGTTGCCCCAACTAGGAACTCTGGACTTAAACTTGTCTACTTCTCCCCCATTGGCCATTTCCAAGTATCAAGTACTAACGAATTTACAATTTACCAACAACAAATGTAAGGAGTCTAAAATGTTTCCTTTTCTCCATTTCCATCAATAGAGCCCTACTTTAAGCCCCCATCAGCTCCTGTTTAGTCAACTGCTTCACAAATGCCTTCGCTGCCTCCAATCTTTTCCCCTTAAATTTATCATTCACAACAGCTACCGGAGTATTCTATTAAACCTAACTACAATCAAATCAGGTCCCTGCTTAAAAGTCTTCAACAGCTTCACAAAGCCTAGAATTAGAGAAGCTCAAGCTCTTAAACAAGGCATAAAAAACCCTCCATGATCTGGTCCTATACCTCTCCATCATTCTTTTTTTTTTTTTTTTTAATGTTTATTTATTTTTGAAGGAGAGAGAGACAGAATGTGAGTGGGGGAGAGGCAGAGAGACGCAAACAGAAATCAAAGCAGGTTCCAGGCTTTGGGCTCTCAGCACAGAGCCCAATACAGGGCTCGAACCCATGAACCATGAGATAGTGACCTGAGCCGAAGTTGGATGCTCAACTGGTCAACACTGAGTCACCCAGGCGCCCCCTCCCCATCATTCTCTGTCCCTTATATATACTCCTACAACACACATATACTTATACTTCCAGAATACATCATGTTTCTTATTAATGTGCCTTTGCTTCTGTTCTCCCCTAGTTGGTTCTTTGCTCCCATTCCCATTTCCCTCACCTCTATTCTCTTTCTCTGATCCTTTAGCATACAGTTCAGACATGATCTCTTCTTGTAATGCTTTCTGTGATCATTCTTCCCACTTCTCTATATTAGTGACTGTGCTGTATTACAAGTATCTGTTTTTGTGATTCCATCCATATCTGTGAGCTCTGTAAGTGTAGAACACCAGTTTTATCCAGCATTGTATCTCTAGCAATTAGCACAGTGACTACAATACGGTAGGCCATCGTTAAATGTTTGTTACATTATACTAGCTTATCTCATACCAAGAATAAGTCATCAAGTACCAAATTGTAAAGTTATACAAAACTGAAAATGAAAAGTTAGGTGATTTATTTATCTTTTCTGAATGTTAAGTGCTATTACTAAAATGTTATCACTGGATCTCAAAGATTAGCTGCTGCTCCATCTAACAAAAACTAGACTTTTAAATTGCTATAGTTTGTCCTCCAAATGGTTTCAAGTCTGTACTAATAGAGTAGATTAATAATTTAAAAAATGTATTCCTAAGTGTTTTGACATCAGAGAGATATCTTGGGCCAAAGGCAGGATGTATTTGGTAGAGGAAGGGAGTAACAACATGGAGACTTGCAGCCACAGATTAAATAATGTGACCATACTAGCGAACTCATTTGACCCAATTTTTAAAGGAGAAACAATTAATACAAATTCACATAGTCCTTAAGTTAACACACACAAGTAAATAAAAAGATATAATCAAGAAATACTATTCACTTTCTGAGAAACATTTCATGAAGATTATTGCCCAAAATCTTGAAGGCTATTCCATGAAGCAATAAGGTATAATATACTCCCTTTGCTATGTTGAGATGGATTAATATAAATTAATTTAAAATATATTATATGACCTAGCCTTCCTGGTAGAGAAGTGGGCAAAACAAATACTGGATGTGGATGGGACATTGTTATAATATCCCAGAATTCTTTGTGAGCATCTCAAATGACCTCTAAAGTGAAGGCTCAAAGTAGGAATAGGGGTTGACCAATGGAAAGACTTCCACGTAATTACAAAACCCTTGAATTTAGAGGGGTGCCTGGGTGGCTCAGTTGGTTAAGCGTCTGACTTCGGCTCAGGTCATGATCTTGCGGTCTGTGAGTTCGAGCCCTGCGTCGGGCTCTGTGCTGACGGCTCAGAGCCTGGAGCCTGCTTCGGATTCTGTGTCTCCCTCTCTCTCTGCCCCTCCCCTGCTCATACTCTGTCTCTATGTCTTTCAAAAATAAATAAACATTAAAAAAATAAAAAAATAACCTTGAATTTAGATAGAAATTTCTATAAGCAAACATCACATTCTTAGAAGAGTTTGATCCTCAATGATAAAGAACCACTGCTCTTAAAGGATTGGTCTGATTCTTCTCTTTACCCCTGGTGCCTCACTTTTGAATATTCCTACTAGCTTCTTCATAAATCACTTACAATTGTCTAATTTCATCTATCCATATTCTAACTATTTTAGTATAGGAATTTTCCAAAAGTATCATGTCAACATCCCTGAATATTGCTTTCTTAAATGTATACATGGTACTGTTAAACTTTCTGATTTAAAAAAAATTTTAATGTTTGTTTATTTTTGAGAGAGAGAGAGAGAGAAAGAGTACAAGCAGGGTAGGGGCAGAGAGAGAGGGAAACACAGACTCTGAAACAGGCTTCAGGCTCTAAGCTGTCAGCCCAGAGCCCAACGCGCGGCTCAAACCCATGAACAGTGAGATTGTGACCTGAGCCGAAGTTTGACCCTTAACTGACTGAGCCCCTCAGACATCCCTAAAACTTTCTGTTTTAAAATTATGACTCCATAAGAAGAAAGAAAGGTCACTATCACTATTTATGTATATGGTCATGTATGCAATTAGACTAACAAGTCCTCTTACCTATATACTTTTCTTATCCCATGAATGAATATATGGGCATAAACTTCATTTAAGAGTAAAAACTAAAATGGTGTCTAAAAATATATCAATTGCTGATATTATTTTTTATATTCTTGGATAAAAGAAAGGGAATTACATAATCATTTCATCATTGTATGACAGTATTCTAACAATCTTTAAAAATAGTACCCTATTTATTAAAGAATATTAAAAAAGATGGCATATTCCCCTTAGAGATCTACTTCATATTGTCTTTTACAAGGTTAAATGCACAGTATGGCCAGGATGCCTACATTTGAATATAAATTCCATTTGTGACCTGAGGCAACTAGGTCTCTCGGTGCCTTAGTTTCCTCAGCAATACAATAAGGAAACAGTATCTTGCTCATAGGGTTTTCAGATTAAATGAGTTAATATTTTTAAAGTCCTTAGAATAGCGACTGACATAGAAACACTACTAAGTGTTTGACAAATAAAACAAAACGGCAATATCCTCAAACAAAATGTTATACCCACAAACGCATTGTAAGAATAAAAGATATACGTTTTAAATTAGAAAAATATAAAGTACGGCAATACTCTTCTCAAACTTCTTAAAATGTGGCCAATAAACAGAAAATCTATGAAGGTACAAAACCATATGCATTTAGTGCTTAGAAAAATGTAAAAGAATTGTCTATAAGCCTTGAAACAAATTAATACATCTTGGAGTATCTCAAAACCAGGGGTAGAAATTATTATGCTCCATTAAATACAAAAAATAGTCTTAAAAAACTAAAGATAGCCCTAAAAAATTGACTACATTTGAGAATCCAGAGGTTAAATGTAGGTCTTTAAATATAAGCAAATACTACATTCTCCCCCAAATTATTCACTTTTCATTTTCCAGCTACTATTTTCAATTATTATCAGTAAATCCCATTCTTATCATTACTCTTACCTCTTGTATCTACTCTGTATTCCTCCCCAAACTCATGTTGTTCACTCATCCCTAAATTTTTTATTTATCATTTCCTTTAGAGCTGTACTATTTGTATTCTTAAACAATGTATCACTTCATTTTGCATGTTCTTGAATTTTATATTAATGGAACCATGTTGTAACGGTTCTCTAAGACAGATTTTAGAGATACTGCATCATAGTGTATGTGCATCTTCAACTGGATTTAATAATGCCTCTTTTTTTTTTTTTTAACCCATCAGTGGGTATACCACTGATGTTACCACCTAAACTGTCTAAGTGCTTCGGTTGCTCCATACTCATGTGAACAGCAATACCATCTGGCCTTGAATTTTTGAAAATCTAGAAGGCATGAAACCTTTTCACTGTGGTTTTACTTTGCATTTCTCTGATTACATGAGGTTGAATATCTTATGTTCATTGGCCAAATGAGTTTGTTTTTTTATGAAACAACATTCAACTCCTTTACCCAGTTTCCTATAAGTTATTATCTTTGTTTAACTGTGTGGCAGATCTATATGTGCTAAATATTAATCCCCACTCTATGGTATCTATTGGTGAAAATAAATTACTAATTTTGATGAAGTTATATTTGCCCTTCTTTTGCATTGTCTTACACATTTTCATCTTATTTGAAGTCATGAAAACACTCTACCCTATTATCTTTAGAAAGTGTTAGTTTTATCATAGCTATACATTTACCTTACCTATAGATTTATATCTATAATCCAGTCCAACTAACTTCTCTAAATAATATGAGATAGTGGCCCAACTCATTTTTTTCCATTTAATTAACCAACTACCTCAATTATTGAAAGAACCATCCTATTTCCACTGACTGGCAATACCAGTGCCATTAAAGATAAAGTTTCTTATTTAAAGCATTTCTCTTAGGGTTCCTGGCTGGCTCAGTCAGTTAAGTGTCAGACTTCTGGTTTTCACTCAGGTTCATGAGTTTGAGTCCTGCAACAGGCTCTGTGCTGGCAGTGCAGAGCCTGCTTGGGATTCTCTTTCTCCCTCTCTCTCTGCCTTTCCCCCACTCACTCTCTCTCAAAATAAGTAAATTAAAAAAAATTTTTTAATTAAAATATATTTTTCGGGTGCCTGGATGGCTCAGTCGGTTGAGTATCTGACTTCAGCTCAGGTCATGATCTTGTAGTTTGTGAATTCGAGCCTTGCTTCAGGCTATGTGCTGACAGCTCAGAGCCTGGAGCCTGCTTCGGATTCTGTGTCTCCCTCTCTCTCTGCCCCTCCCCCACTCACATCATCTTTCTCAAAAATAAACATTAAAATTTTTTTTTTATTTTGCTTTGTGAGGATATTTTTCGTTTATAAGACTATTCAATTGTCTATTCCTTCTTGAGCTAATAGGAGCTATGTTTTTCTAGGCATTTATCCATTTGATACAAGCTGTCAACTGTACTAGCATAAAGATTATTCATGAAACATCTGTAGTAACATGCCCTTTTTCATTCAAGATAATGCTTTGTGATTTTCTCCCTTGATTAATCTCAGCAACAGTTTTTAATTTTTTTAGTCTTTTCAAATACTCTATTTTTAGCTTCACTGTTTCCTCTTTGATTTACCTTTATTTTTTATTTCATTTATATTTACTTTTTGTTTCAATTGGAGAAGTATTCTTTTAGTCACCTTCTGACTTTTAAGAATCCAGTTGTTTTTCTGCATTTATTCCTTTAACATAAGCATTAAAAGTCTATACATTTCCATAAAGTATCAGCTTAGTTTATTACACAAGTTCTAATATATTGTATTTTACTACTGTTAAATTACATTTTCTAATATACTTTAAAAGTTTTTCTTTAACCCATGAGTTATTTGTAAATAATACATCTCAATTTTCTAACATACAAGAAAATTATGGTGTTAACTTACATTTAATATCATTGTCGACAAGAAAGTAGTATAATGCCAATCCACTGAAGTTGTAAAAACTGACTATATCTGACCGGAATGTTACCAATTTTTGTAAATATCTCTTTCGCGCTTTTAAAGAAGTTTTAAAAAACAGTATGAGATGCAGTGTTCCCTAAATGTTTATTATAGCAAGCTTATAAATCCTGTTATTAAAATTGTCTATATTTTTTTCTCTGTGTATTCCAATATTTACTGAGAGAGATTATTTTAAATAATTCACAATGCTGATTAATTTGCCTATTGCTTCTGTGGTCCTATTTTTTTTGCTTAATATATTTTCCAAGTATATTAACAGATACATACAAATTAGAATGAGCATTCCTTTTATTATTATTTAATGACCTTTACTCTCTATGATAGTTTTTCCACGAAGCCAACTTTAGATGATATTGATGTAACCACGTTAACACAAGCTTTCTTTATTGTCAAGCATATCTTTTTACATCCTTTCTGTTTTCAAGTTTTCTATATCCATTTTAATGGCATTTTTTATAAGTAGTATACATCTAGATTTTGTCATTTTATCCAATCTGACAATCAGCTTCTGTTAACTGGAGCATTTTGTCAGTTTATATGCACTGAAATTATTAATATATTTGCATATAATACTAACCTTATTTTGTGCTTTCCACTTGTCTATTTTTTTATCTTTCTTTTCTTTTCCTTCCTTTTTTCCTTTCTTCTTTTTTTTTTCCTCATTCTATTTCCCTCCTCTACTGGTTTGAAAGATACACATTTCCGGATTTTTATTTCTTATATCAGAAATTTTAACACGAATACATAGCTTACCAAAATCTATAGCTAATCAATAATTTTACCCTCCTTCCAGGTTTTATAGAGTGTTTGTCTATACCCACCCATATTCACCACTTCCTGTATTCTTTATCTTTACATCTCAGACCTTCCATCAGTAACCACTTTCCTCATCTGTGAGACTATGGTGATTAGAAACTTAGAGAACATAATGGCAGAAGTATGACCACTGTCACCTGACTGCTGACTCAACCAAATACACTAAGGGCAGATGGAAATCCCCAACCCCTATACAACTCAGGTGAACATGAACAAGATGGACATTAGGTGGTCATGAAACCTTAAAATAGCTAACACCTTACTTTCCCCACATATTTGACTCTTGATATAACAGACACTCAAAATCTGCCTTAATTTCCTGAATGATTTTTGAAGTTGGTACATTAAAAATCCAAATCTACTTATAATGAAAATAAAAGGATGATGTTCCCTGCCCAAAAATATCAGCTTGATGTGGCAGAAATTAAAATTACAGAGCATTTTATGATCACTAAGTTTATTATTATAACACATAACACATAAGTTAAGCATACAAAGTACAAATGAATACTAGTAAAATAAGGTTAAGTTTTAAAGTTTTGATTAAAAACATTTAGTATATAACATACAGAACACAAAAGCCCCGTAACATACAAATTAGCTCACATGTAAAATACTTAGAAAACTGGTATATAAACAAGACATCATTTTTACATAAAAATTAACTTAGAGGTTGAAATATAATAAAGTGTATTTTCTCAGTACTTGGTCTAAAAAAAAAAAAAAAGACATGGTCTTTTATCTGTGCATCTTGTAGCATATAGAGGAACTCCCAAAGAAGCTTGAATGCTTTTGTTCAACAAGAAAAACATGTATAAGGCCTACAGCTATTTTCAAGGAGAAATATTCAGGTAACTGAAGTTTTATTTTATTTGGAATCCGAAGTTTTGTAGGTACCTAGTTATTTCAATGCAAACAATAAAATAGCCAGCTTACTCATTAGTCTCCTTTGATCACAGACAATCAGGTCCCAGAGATCATGCCAGCCAAAAGAATGGCAAGGATTTTCTAACCGTATTTTATTAAATATCTGTAATAGAGAACTGATATCAAAGTACATAGAACAGATTCCATAAGATGGAGCTCTACACAGACCATTAAGTGCCAGAAATAATCCAGTAATTTATCTAGTATTAGTAAACTCAAAGGATTTTACAGTTTGGAGAACCACAATTAACAGCAGTAATACCATCTTAATCCATGGGACTGTAAGTATACAACATATCTATGTAAGTGGTGACTTAATGATTTGGAAAAAGGAAAAAAAATGAAAACATAATTCCTTTTAATAGTGCAGAGTTCAGAAATGCATAGCGAACTTGATGCAAAGATTTTAGGGACCCACTCTAACCAAGGCCAGTAGTGCTTGTAGTAAAGAAAGCTTTGTATTGATATTGATGATGGAGGCAGAAGTGGTGTGGTGGCAACACCATTTTAGAGCAATTACCAAGTGACTCTATTAGTATTACAGTATATACAACCAAAAACTCAGGAAAGCAGGACAAATCAGCTTATACTTTTACAGTTTTTCCCACTTTTAGTAAGGAATGTATATTCTTGAAGCTTAAATTATTTAAATGATGAATTATATAATTGTAATCAAGTCATCCCCTGCTTCAAGACCTTTGGCAATTCCTCAACACTTCCATGACAGAAAGCAGTGATGCCAATATAAACCTTTTTCTTTTTCCCATTTGCTTCCTAACAAATTCTCTAGCTTCATGTTAGCCATTCCTCTACTCACCCTACAGAGTTCAACCAACCTGAGACTTGCATGTGATACTATGTGTATGTGTCATATGCTCTTGGACATACCTACAGATAAGGGATCTGGAGTATTATTTTCCACATTTTCACTAAGATAATCCACACGAATCCTTTAAGATTTGGCCATTCCTCTATGCATATGGGATAGAATATCGCATCAGATACCAAGCTATACTCTAAAGGTTTGTTTTCCTGTTTTTCCCCCCTCCTAGTACACTGTAAGCTCTTTAAGCAAGAAACTGCATTTTTAATCTTCAGAGTCTCGTTGCCTAGCACACAGCAATCCATCATATTCATTCTACAGATGAACAAACTTAGGACAAATAAATTATTTTCCTAATTTCGTAGGCCAGTTAATGGCAGATTTAATATTAGACTAAGACTTCTATCTAAGACTTCTATCTCCTAGTTCAATGCTCTTTCCATAAATGGACATAAGGATACCACCAGATCATAAAGAATTATGTCATTAATATCTAGAATGTTCGAGGCAGAGAAACAGCTAAATGAAGTAAAAAAAATTAAGTTCTTTAAAAAACGAAAATAAGATACAAGTTAGTTTTGATGGATTTTCAATGAATAGGAACAGGTGATAAAAAAGAAACAGAAAAGTCAGATAGAAAAATGCTATCTTAAAAATAATAATTACGTGGGAGCTATATCAGTGACATATACATTTTTTAGGACAAGAAAAAGATACATATGAAGAAGTAAATAAATAAATCTGCAATCAGCCCATCGAAGTTCAAAGTAACTACTATTTTTCCTTAGCCATAACAAAATGAGGGGTAAAGTATGCAGTTAAAAAAGATCAAGCATTTATGCCAAGATAATTGGCATAATGATAATTTATGCCAAGGTAAGAGGAAACTAGTTTTATTTGGTAGATAAGTTACCTTTTACTGGGAAAAAAAGATGAAGGAAGTAATATTTAACTTAGATGAAAATTCATCAATTTAAGAAGAAGAATGGACTGAAAGGCATCATGGAGAGCATTTTATTTTATTATTTATTTATTTATTTAAATATAATTTATTGTCAAATTGGCTAACATACAGTGTATAAGGTATGCTCTTGGTTTCTGGGGTAGATTCCCGTGATTCATCCTTGCTTACATACAATACCCAGTGCTCATCCCAACAAGTGCCCTCCTCAATGCCCATCACCCAAAGGAGAAGATTTTAAAGAACTGAGATGAATTCATGTCCACCTTTCAAATATCCCAGAAAATATGAGGTAGTGAATAAGGAAATAGATTTCAGGTAGAAGGAGCAAAGTAGATGCAATGCATGGAGGGAAAAACAGCCTGTAGATACAGGAATCTATTGGTAAAAAGAAAAGTAAGGAAACGGTCAGCAGACAGAAGAAACAGCAGAGGCAGGATCATAAATCAGGGCCTTGTATGTCATGCAAAGAATCTTGGTTTTATCCAGTAAGTTAATAAAGATCCAGGGACAGATTGAAAGAATCATTAAATCAGCTGGCTTTACAAAGATAACTGGCAGCAGCCAGCATGGCAAAGAAGAGTAGAGACAAACAATAGGCTAGTATAAGAGTCTACATGAGAAATAAGGATCCTAAAGCAACAGAAATAGAAATGGAGAGGAAAAGACTGTATTGAAAGATATTCAGGATAGAGAACTGGCAGATCTGGTGATTATCAGGTTATGAGAGGAAAGGTTAACCCTAGGCTTTAAGTTGAATGTAACATGTTGGCAGTGGTGCTAACAAAATCGTGAATGCAGAAGGAAAGCAAAACTTGGTAGGAAAGAAATTAGTTCAACTTTGACAGTCGTGTGGGATATAAATGTGGAAAAGTTACACAGACAATTGTATACATATTTGAAACTCAATCTAGTTCTTGGCAAACGATGAAGATTTTGAACACATCAGCATATAGGTGGTAGCTAAAACGAAAAGAATTGGGTCAGATGTTTAGGTAGGGTGGGTTGAGTAGAAGAGAATCACCCCTGGGTAATGCCAAAGAGAAAGAGGCTCTAAAAAGAAGAATGGAAAGAAATGAGAATTTAAGAAAACAGTAATAATACAGAAACTAGGGAAGCAAAACCTTCCAGGAGATTCAACAATAACAAATACAGGGAAGTCAAGTAAGATGAAGGTTGAGAAAGGTTGGCAGGATTAGAGGTCACTGGAGACCTTTACTACTTACTGCAGCTTCAGCAGAAGAGTAGGCGGAATCCTTATACAGGAAACTCAGAGATAGTTAAAGAAATGTTCCTTTCAAAGGGATAAAATTATATACCTTAAATGGACTCAAGATAAATGGCAGGTTTGAACAAATTCCCATGTAAAGATAAAAGCTATGGAATATAAAAAAAGAATTGGTTGTAATGGTAAACTCATTAAAACTGTGTAGGAAGTTAAAAAACATGAAGATAAGATTCACTTTTTGCTTAACTACTGACACTCTTTGGGCACCTTTCTCTGAAACTCTAGCCTCACTCAAGTGTACCTTTTTGAATTAAATATGTGTCAAGGACATGAAAAATTCTGAAAACACTGACCAAGCACATCGCCACTGCTCTCAGTTTAAAAATGTATAAAACCAGGACAGTAGGATTTGTATTCCTCCATAATCTTGAGCTTTGGTTCTAGTTGGGTCCTGAAAAATATTTTAAAAACACTCACACAAATTTTCACAAAATTTTGATTTAGCAAAACCAAATTTTAGCCTTTCGCAAACTACTCAGGGATACCTCAAGCAGGCTTGTAGCTAAAGATCAAAATAGGGAAAAAAACAAAAATTAACCTCAAATGGATCGTAGACATAAAAATTAAAACTATAAACTTCTACGGGCTCCTGGGTGGCTCATCGGGTAAGCATCTGACTCAATTTCAGTTCAGGTCATGATCTCACACTTTGTGAAATTGAGCCCAATGACAGGCTCAGCACTGACAGCACGCAGCCTGCTTGGGATTCTCTCTCTCCCTCTCTCTCTGCCCCTGTACTCCTTGTACACATAAGTGTGCATGCACATGTGTGCTCTCACTCTCTGGAAATAAACTGCTTTTAAAAAGCTATAAAGTTCTAAAAACACAAAAGAAAAACATCTTAGAATGGGCAAAGATTTCTTAAAACACAAAAACTATAAAGTCTAAAAGAATAAAGTTATACATAGGACTTCATCAAAATTTAAAACATTTGCACTTCAAAGATACCATTAAGAAAATCAAAATATAAGCCACAGAAAGAGAGAAAATATTTTGAATACCTATATCCAAAAAAGAACTTGGATCCAAAATATATAACGAACTCTTACGTCTTAATAAAAAGATAAGCAACCCAATTAAAAATAGGCAAATGATGGAATAGACATTTCATAAAAGAAAATATGCAAATGGTCATTACATCAAAAGATACTCAAACATCATTAGATCAGTGAAGTCCAAATTAAAACCAAAAGGTTACTAGGACACAACTATTAGGATAGCTAAAATTAAAAACATGGACAAATGTTTGTAAGGATGGAAGACTAGACCTTTCAGACACTGTAAAATGTAAAATGTTACAAGCACTGTAGAAATCGGTTTGGCAGTTTCTTATAAAGACAATCATATACTTACTATATGATCCAGCACTACTCTTGGGTATTTATTTACTTAAAAGTAAGCATATAACCACACAAAATTTTGTGTGTAAATGTTCATAGCAGCTTTATTCCATAGCAAAAACCCAAATATTTTGTCCATTATCGATGAATGGATGGATAAACAAATAGGAATACATGCATGCAACAGACTACTACTTAGCAATAGAAAAGGAATGAAATACTGATACATGCAGTAACATGGTAAATCTTGAAAACATCATGGGAGTAACAGAAAGCAGAAAAAAAGAGTACATACTGTATGATTCCATATATGAAACTCTAGAAACAGTAAATTTAATCTCTATTCATCAGAAACACGTCATTGGTTGCTTGGGATAGATTTGGGAAGGATTAACTGAGATGAGGTACAAGGGAACTTTCTGGGATGATGGAAATGTTCTAGATCTTAATTATGGTGGTGGTTACACTAGCATATAAGTGTCTGAAAAGTCATCAAAATGTACATGCATCATGATGTATGTAAATTATACTTCAATAAAGTTTATTCACACATACACACAAACAAAATGGTACAATCTTAACTTTTGTCTTAGTATTGCTCTGATGTATACCAGATGAACTTAACTATGCGTTAAGAAGACATACAACCATCTTCTTAAATATGTTTCTGACTAAATGAATGAAACTGTATTGAAATCCGTGGACTCCACACTCCTTAAAGGTATTCGAATATAGAAAATAAAGTTTATCTTCCTTGGACTTGGGTTCTTCATTTTATTTAATTTACTTATTTATTTATTTATTTAATTTTACTTTATTTTTGAGAGACAGAGAGACAGAGAGACAGAGCGTGAGCAAGGGAAGGGCAGAGAGAGAGGGAGACACAGAATGTGAAGCAGGATCCACGCTCTGAGCCATCAGCACAGAGCCCGACGCAGGGCTCGAACTCACAGACTGTGAGATCATGACTTGAGCTGAAGTCAGCTGCTTAACCGACTGGGCCACCCAGGCACCCCTTATGCAACAGAATAGCATGGGGATGTTATCCTTGAAGTCCATGTCGATGTCATATATAAAAGTAATATGATAAGGTCTCCTTCAATATAATGCCCCTTAAAAAGAGTCCCAGGCAGCCTTCCTGGCCTATTTATCACAAAACAGCATTAAGATACTATTCTACTACTGATATAACAAACAGCCTTGTCCTTAAGGCCAGAACTAAGCAAAGTTTAAGGTCAAAGCTACAGAAACAATGAATAAATTTTATAACCACATCCTTTCAAACTGAAGTTATATTAGAGTTAATGCCAGACAAAGGAATAAGATGTCAGTTGATGGCAAGATATATTTAAAACAAGTAAACTTAACTAATAATGTAAGTAAAATTTTAAATGAACAATTATAGAATGTGAAAGATATGCTAAACACAGCGCTTTACACTCATTTAACCTTCCCAACTCTGAGATTATCATATCCATACGGAGGGAGACTAAGTAACTTGGCCAAGGTGATTCAGCTAGTAAATTACAGGATAACCCAAACTCTTAACCACTCTGCTCTTAAGAAAGAAATGTTATGTCCAAAAGGTGAGCTCCAGATGCCTTAAAGACTTAAATATAAAAGGTAAAATTACAGAACTATTAGAAGAAAACATAGGAAGATAACTTTGCAATTTGTGGATCAGGAAGAACTTTTCACCATCCACGAAATAAAAAATTTTAGGTACATTAAAATTAAGGATTCCTGTACCACAAAGTCAACACACAACTGATATACTGGGATGTCTAAAACCACAAAGGGGTTACTATCTCAAATAGGGGAATCTGGGAAACCAACGAAAAATGGAAACCCAACCAAAAGAAGAGCCAAGTGTATGAATAAGCCAAACATGAGAAGGGAAACCTGAACAATCAGCAAGGATATGAAGAAATGATCAACCTCCTAGGTACACAGAGAAACATTACAGCAACCAGAAGTTTCTATTTAACAACAGTTAAATTAGCAAAATGTAGGATGTTCAACATAACAAATTCTGGCAAAACTGGGAAAAAGTAAAACTTTTTATACACTGTTGGTGAGGGTAAAAATTGATCTAGTCATTTCAGAAATAATACAGGACAATTTAGTGATATTAAATATGTGACTAAGCTATAGCACAGCAATACCGCACCTGGATATGTATCCCCACAGAAACTCTTCCACGGCCACTAGCAACATGTATGAGAATGCTGATTACAAAATTACTTGTACTCAAGAGTTGGAAACAACCTGAGAATCCATCATTAGGGGAACTGGTAATCTGTGCTAGATGCAAACCGTGAAATACTGCACGGTTAAAAGCAATGAACTAGCAACGAAACAGAAACGTGAACAGATATCAGACAATGCTTAGTGAAGAAAGTAAAATATATACCAAAATAAGTTATACAGATGTAAAACACATAAATTACTACATAATTTTACAAGGATAGAGACATAACCAAGAACACATATAAAACATACCAGATTTGGTGCAAGGGTTGGCAAAAAGTTGAGACTGGGAGTGAAGAGGAAAAGTTATAATCCTACCTTAAGCCTCTGTATCTGAAATATTTTAAGTGATGCAGTTATGTCAACTATTAAATTTGATAAATTTATGCAAATGGTTGAGAACTCCCTTTTTCTGGGATGACGGAGCATTCCATACGATACATCTTGTTTCTAACCATGATAAATTTGAAAATTCATGGCATTTAGTTTTTGCTTTTACCATAATTGATAAATATGCTCAAAGGTTCTAATAAAAGGAATACTGAGCTACGAGCTTGAATAATTATAGCCTAGTCCAACCTAACTAGTAATAGGAACTTGGCAAAGTCATTTTACCTCCCTGAATATTTTCTTATCGGCAAAAATAAATTTGAATGATTCTCCAAATCCCTCCAGCTATTTATTTCATTTATTTTGCTAATACTTATTTATTTTACTAATATTTCATTTATTTTCCTAATATTTATTCATATGAAACCATTTTCTCTCTCATCAAACTGTTTCCACCCTCCCCAAAATAACAGAAACAACAAAATAATATCAAAAGATTTAGAAAAGTGATGTAGCAATAGGAGTAAATGGCAACTTAGCTTTTTCTAGGGTGGAAAGGAGAAAACACTAAGGAGATAAAGTGACTGTCACAAACTTTTCAAGTTTCTAAGACAGAGTATTTCAGCCCAAGTTCAGACAATCTACTCCTTGAGGCTTTTACTATATGCTATTCCACATGTCACTATTACCTCTTCTAAAACACAAGTTAAAGTCTCTTATAGAATTTCTATTTGAAGGCCCTAAACTTCAGCTTATCAATATATTTTCAGATAACGAAATGATGTGCTCCAAAAATCCCTTCCATATTAAACACGTTAAGATTCCAAGAGAAAAATGAATTTTAATTAACAAGCTAGTCATACGCTTACCATTTAACAAAAAACCAAGCATTTAATTAGAACTGTGGATTAAATGGGTATAAAGACCTTAAGAACAAGGAAAATTAGACTACTCATAGGTTGGTGACCATGAATAGTAACTAAGCTATCTAAAAAATGATAGTATCACATATTATAAAAAGAGCATTGAAATCAGAATATTGAAAATATATGGAAGCCAAAGTTAAGATATTTACAATACCTAAAAATGTGAAATTATACTATTTTAATTTTTTTTTAATGTTTATTTATTTTTGAGAGACATAGAGGCACAGCGTGAACAGGGGAAGGGCACAGAGAGAGGGAGACACAGAGTCGGAAGCAGGCTCCAGGCTCTGAGCTGTCAGCACAGAGCCCGACGCGGGGCTCGAACTCACAGACCGCGAGATCATGACCTGAGCTGAAGTCGGTCACCCAACCGACTGAGCCACCCAGGCGCCCCTGAAATTATAGTATTTTAAAAGAAAAAATAGAAGATTTGCAATATTCTTAGAATACAACAATAAATAAGAGAAACTGAGATCATTCCCATATTTATCTCCCATTCACATTTAATTTTAAATATGGATGGGGAAGGGGGAGGAGTGGGAATTAAGAGGTCACAAAACATCTGTTACTAATAATTCCAGCACAGATGTAATTGTTACTGCAAAAGAGATGATGAAGTTGTTCCCAGGCTGCCATACTATAAGGTCTTCTACCAGCAGCCATAGTTTATACTCAAACTCCATGTATCAAGTCTCAATAAATATATAAAGTTGATGATGAGAATTGTCTATATGGACAAATACACACAATCCCTATGAAGATAGAAGGCATGTATTAAATAACAGGAAGATGTCTGAAGAAATAAATGAGACAAAAATAACTTCCTAGAGAATGAAAAATAATCTAGTAACATTTCATAGCTATAATAGAAGTATAGACCTAAACTTGGTTTCTTTTGCTCTATCTTTTGGAATCTTTCAATTTATATACACCTAAGTGATATAAAGTGAGTTCTAAATATTAATTTTTTTCTCTGAAAACAATCTTAAGGTAGATTTAATTCTTAGAGATCATGGTTCTATTTGTGTTACAGAATATTGCTATATTTTCAAGTAACCCAGTTCCATGATAACATGCAGCATAACCCACCTCCATCCAGGTAAAAACCTAAACATGCTCACACCATACTGAAAATTTTTATTAGTTAGAATTGATGTCCTAGGAATGCTTTCCCCAGAAATACAATTCTCAAAACACTATCTCATCCAAAGGAAAGATTATTTTCTATAACGATGCCCATATAATAGATAACATTTTAACTGGGGTTACTAAAAACTTGTTCTATTAGGTATATATGCATTATTTTTCTTTTAATTTATACCTAGTTTAAGATATTTTACTAGTAATATGTACAAAATATAGCCTTCTAAAAAAGTGTTTTTAAAAATATTTTATTTCCTGGCCATGGTTCGTTTCTAGTTTAGGATTTTTTAAATTTTCTTTTAACAGTGAACTTTTATTTTAGCTTATATCTTTATTAAAGAGGAACATACATTTCCCATAAATGATTAAGAAACATTTCCAAATCTAAATACTATTCTATAATTTCATGAAGTCCTACAACCTCTCATCACACTTTTACATATGAATACAGATCTTCTTCCAGCATCTACAGGATTTTTCTTCTCTTCTACTACAATTCAATACAGGTAGTTCAGAGTAGTTAACAATATAATTCCACGTGATGTTGCATCTGTGTTTACACACAGCTCTCATCACATGCTTAGAAGTAATTTATGCAGGGGAAAGCAAAAAAAGAGGAAAAAGCAATAAAAACACAATTATAAGAAATAATTATGTTGTTATTTTTAAAATATTCCCAGTTTGATAGCACTTTCTCATTTCTCACCACATGCTTCAAAGCTACTAAAACTGCAGAGAGTACAGACTTTCAAAAATGCTATGAACTGGAGAAAAAAAAAACCCAAATATTTCATATGCTTTTATATAAGGTTCATCTAAACAACTGATTGATGCTTTCAATTTATAAGATACTTTAACTTTTGCTCCGTGCCACAATTATATGTCATGGCTTTGTGGTAAACTTCCTCAGTTTATAAAAGAAGTAAGTGAATCATACCTATTTACTACTGAGCTCTAAGAACGAGAACACCAAATTCAAGAAACATCTGTCAGGAAATGTAAAACTGTATTTATATACATTTTCAATTTCTCTCTCTCTCCCTCCCTCTCTCTCTCTCTCTCTCTCCTAAAAAGTCATGGCACCCTAAAGTGAGAAGTGCACATCAGCTTACCTGAGAAGTCAGGTAATTCCTATTTAATTCAAGATAAATAGTATTACTATTGCATTACAATAACGCTGTTGGTGCATTTATAGAAACACCATTAAAAATAATTAGGGAAATAAAATACTTCTAACATTTGACCTAACAAAAGGTTTCCAAAAGTTTATAGTTATACTAACATAATTACATGGACACACACGAAAATAGTATGACTAAATACATTAAGTCTCATGTAATTACTTATATTTGAAAGTAGTAATACCAATTTACAGTTATTGGAAAGAATCCCTGAATTCAAGTATACGATAATTATCACACTACAAACATTTTTTTGCTGCATTTAAAACATCAAAACCAACTTACGTTTCTTAATTTACAATTGGAAAATGTAAACTTTATGCTCTACTTGTGATTCTTAACTAGAAGGGAAAGGAAAAGATAAAATCTAAAAATCATTAACATCTGAGTGACTGCTGGATAACATCTTTAGTAGTTGTCTGTCAACCCATGTATAGTTTATGTATAGTTTAAGTCCACATCAGTTATGGGAAAATAATTAGACAGTATTATCAATTGCAATTTTTACTATATTTAATGGTTTACATCTACTAACATCCAAAATGTAGGTATTCAGGCATCTTACAATGAATAAAAAAAGGAGGCTAAGAAGTATAGTAAATATGCAAATAAATATGGGCCAATCATTACATAATTTTACGAACTTAATAACATACAACAAAACTTAAAAAAAAAAGAAAGAAAGAAAGAAAGCAGTAATACAGTTAGTTTAAAGCAAGACTAAATTGATAGCAACATCAATCTCAGTATTTAAAAGGCTCAAATTCACAAAATTATTCACGTTAAAACATTCCTACTTCTTTCCATCTTAGCAGACTAGAAAATGCTTATGCCTAATTTACCCAGGGCTAGTTTTAAATAACACTAAGACACAGAATTGCACCAAAGGTCCCTATTAATGCAGAGGTCCCAATCAACAGGAGATAGACTGATGGTGCTACTACGCCGATAATCATTTTTGTTAGCATCCTCTACTGGCGGTTTCCAAAGACAGCAAGTGGAAATGGTGCAAATGACAGAAAAATATGAACCTGCTATTCCATCTAAAGTGAATTAATCAGAATGTGGTCATTAGTAGCTACAGCACATTTCTCTCTTCACCCCCCAAAATGCATACATACATATGAAAACCACACAAGAGTAGAAGTGGAAAATTAGAAGACATATTTTTAAAATACAACAAAGCATTACATTACAAATGGTAAAAATCAATTTACGCAATTCTAATTCCAGTCCTTTATAGATGACTGACATCATTACCATAAAGTTACTACCTAAGGATTGATGCTTTGGCCAAACCTTGCTCAATTGGTTTACCCCTGTCAAGTTACATTACTTGATTCTCCTGTTAATATCCTAACTCTGCAGATATATTCCAGAAAGGATATTAAAATGTTTTACTAGAGGCTTAGCAGTAAAATCTGCATGTCTTTTTAAATGAAAAAAAAATTATTTACATATAAATAACATAAAGTATCCCTATGACTATCGCCCACTGTATACATCATTTATTCCCTCATTAAAAAGATTTAAGAGTTAACATTTTTCTACGCAATTCTCTCCAATAAATAACTGCAACTTAAATATGACTGCGTTGCTAAGAAATATCAACCAGCACCTATTCTGAGATTTCACGACACAATGGCATATAACTTCATTTTTAATTTGCAAATTATAAGACTAATCAAATAGCATGGCTGTAATCACCAGCAATGGATGAAATGCATTTGAGAACAAAAAGAAATACAAGGACAGAGCCAAAAGTGATGAAAATGGAAGATACCTGTAGTAGTACCGTGCTATCTTAAACACCTTTTGTTTTCTGAGAGTAATGCATACTGCAGACAAGACATTTTGTGCTAAACAGCCCAAATCTGTTTTTCTAATATTAAACACAAAGGAAAAACACTGACAGCAAGCGTGGTAAATAAATCCCTCCCTTGAGAATGAAAGCAGCAGACAGGAGGGGGCTGACATACATGCAGGAGAAAACTAAACACCATCTTTTTTCTACCTGCACAAGTTGCCATTTGCTGCAGCGATCGAGAACCTCTTTTTCCTGTTGATTTCAAGTACCTTTCAGGATAGCTTTTTTCCCCTTAAGTCATCTGTTGATATGCCTTAAAAGTGTAATATTCATATCACGGGATCTTTAGGAGAAAAATCCATTCTTTCCTGTTCAGGTAAACATGTTTACAGCAGCTGCACAGACGCTGGGTGGTTCAGACTCACATGTCACACACATGTCGTCAGCAACAAGAAAAGCCCCTTTCTCTGGCGATGAACATTTTAAATAAGGTAAAAAGCGAACAGCCCTTTAAGAACCAACTTACCTTTCATAAAGCCACATCAGCGACAGTGGCAACAGCTCAATATAGCACACTATTTGACGCTAAAACAGGAAATTAAAATTGCAATCGCCTATGCTCCACTCCTTGCTGTAACAAGTCATCTCTCCACAATGACGATACCAAATATTAGTTATCAATCATAACTAACAGACGTCTTGAAAACGCAAATTTTTATTTAAATAACTAAAATCATTCACGAAATCAGTGTTTTTAATGTCGGCTCGAATATATTAAAAATATTTTTACGATTGGAAGGAAACATCTTGAAACAGCTTAAAATCTTCGTATCTGCTTCTAGACAGGAAATCCCACACAAAATCTAAAATTGCCAGGAAAGGTTACAAAACCTCGCGTTTCGCATCCCAGAGGGGAGGGAGAAAGGGAGCCCAGGAGCAGGGGGGTGGGGCGGGGGGAGCGCGAGAGAGTTTTTACTTAAACACATATTTCCTCATTTTCTAGAAGATACAGCGATCCCATTATAGGCGCATTTATTTCCCTACAGTTAAAAACTCGTTTTAAAAATAACGCAGGAACCAAAACGAGCCCCTCGGTCCGAAATGTACGTGTAATTCCTTATATAGACTCGGCTGCAGCCAGCGGCAGGGCCGTTGCCGCCCATTATTATACAAACAGGTACCGGGCCGGCGCGGGCGGGGACCTCGCCCCGCGCTCCCGCCGCCCCCGGGCGGAGAAGTCTCGCCCCTCTCGCCACAGGAACTGTCCAGACAATAACAATCAGCAGACATTTCGCTGCTGAACAAGGGGGAGAGAAAGCACAGAATCGCCCCCAAGATAAGCAGAAATACAATCAACTTACAACGTCTCTCCAAACTGGAAAAGGCGACTGTGCAACAACCACCACATGTTCGGGTCTCGCTCTCTCTTGCTGTCTCTATTTTTTTTTTTTTTTTCAAACTCTCACGCCAGGCAGAGGGGTGTGTATTGCCCCGGTACTTCAGCACAAATCAATAAACACTGCAGCTGCAGCGAGAGCAGCAGACTCGTGCGTCCGTCGGTCCGTCTCCCCCCTCCCCCACTCTCCTTCCACCCGAGACCGAGAGCGCCATCCAAGCTCCATTATCCGGCTTCAGCGCTCCGTGCGTCCGGCCCAGGTAACAACTTCCCCAAAAACCGAAAGAGAAAAAAGAGAGGCGTACGCACAGAACCCCATCCCAGCGCGGAGAAGGAGTCTCCCCCGGGGAGGGGGATCTGTCTGTGGTGCTTCCCTGTCTCTAAGACCAGGTAACAACTCCACAAACACACCCGCTGCCCAGCTCGCCGCCATCCACAGGGCTCCCACAGCAGCAAGTAGGTGCCCGCTCTTGCCCCGTCTCCTCTGCCGCCCTACCAGCTCCCCCCTGAACGTGGACCTCACTCGCGGGGCTGCCTCGGCGTTCCCAGCCGGGGGCCCAGGGCACGGTGGCCTTAGGCTCGGGGGAGGAGGGGCGCTTAGGGACCCGCGCCTCCGCTCCGCTAATCCCCATTCCGCGAGCGCGCCTCGCCGGCCGGTCACAACTTTACCGCCGCCGGCCGAGCCCGGTCCGCCCGCGGCGCGCACCACCGGCGCCCGCGCACACGCGCGCACGGACGACACGCAGCCCGCGGCCGCCGCGTCCCGCCGCCGCCTCCCGCCGCGCGCCCGCAGCCCGGCCCGGCCCGAGCCTCGGGGCCCGAGCGACGGCGCCGGCCGGGGCCGCGGCGCACGGAAGCCACTTTGCACGGTCAGCGCCGGCCACAAGTTTGTTCCTCGGCTCCCGCGGGCCTCCGCGCAGAGGGAGAATAACGCGGAGGGGGCTGAGAGGAGGGGGAGAGGGGAGGCGCCGAGGGGCAAAAGAGTGGGGAAAAGTGCGAAAAGAAGCAACAGCCGCTCCACCCGGGACCAGAAAAGTGGCCAGCCGCGTCCCGGCCGCCCGCCCTGCGCCGGGGATGCGGCGGCTAACGGTCCAAGGAGGCGGCAGGGGCGGCAGGAGCCGCTAGGCGGAGAGAGACCAGGTAAGAGACATAACGGTTCAGGGAGAGCGAGCGGCCGCGGCGCGGCTCCGGCAGCGGCAGCAGCGGAGGGGGGCAGAGAGCACTACTTTCTACTTTCCCACTCCACTTTGCCCGTCCCTGCCCCGGCCGCCCCCAGCCCGGCTCGCCCCCCTCACCCCCGGGGGCGCCCCGGCTGCTCGGCTCCCCCTGACTCCGCCGCTCCCCGGTCCCCTCCGCCACTCACCGTTATTGCGCCGCGGGTTCGCCTGCTTTCTGCGCTTACACCTGGGGCCATCCGCCATGATCCTCTCGCTTGTGTCTAAATGCTCGAGTCACCTCCTCCCCCTCCCTCCCCCTTCCCCCCCACCCCTCCGCCTCCACCCCTCCCCCCTCCCCACCGCACCTGGTTTACGACACTCGCGGCTTTACGACATCACCTTCCTTACACCTAGAGCCGCTCGCTCTACGGCCGGAACCTTGTTGCTAGGGAGAGGACGGTTTGCGGCAACCGTAGGAGCAGCTGAGTTTGAATTGAGGGGAGAGGGAAAAGTTTCCCTCAGGTGTCGTGGGATGGGGGAGGGGGGCGTTGGGAAACTGCGGGGACGTTGTCAGAAGGGCCGCAGGCAGCTGGAGTGAGAAAGGTAAAGTAGGAGGCTCAGTGGCGTTGTGCCACTGAACTGACCACACCCGCCGCGTCTGCCTGGGGCACGGACCAGTCTGGCTGATTCCCCTCAGGACCCTGTACCCTCAGAGCTGCCCAGTCGCACTGACCGGGGCAACCTGTCCTCCCTCTTCGTCAAGGTTGGGCTCAGCTCCCACGCAGCGTTTGTCCCATCGGCGCGCCCTGGGGCGCAGGAGAGGGTCGCGCTCTGGGCTACCCGGGGAGTTCCCAAGAGTAGAGGGAGGGGAGGTTCGGGGAACGGTAGAGACTGATTTGGGAAGCTCGGCCTCTGACGGCGGGGACAGGCGGCGTCACGAGGGAGGCTACCTGACCCGCAGTTCTGATTCCCTTCCCCTACACGGACGCACGGTTTTCCCCCGAGCGAACCGGGATGGGAAGTGACTTCAGTTAGAACTTCAGCTGGACCGAAAGAGAGGCGAGAAGTTCCGTTTGCAGGCAACACCGGCGGTGAAGCCGAATGAGTAATACCCACACGGTCCCTGTCTCACTTCCTCATCCGCATCAGGCTCTCACCTGCTGTCACCTCGGCCTCCCCCGCCCCGCCGCCTCGCTCTCTGCCCTCCTCCCTGCTTTCTCCTTAGAGTAGATGGACGAGATGGGAGGCGCAAAGACGTAGAGTTAAGGTACCAACCGGCCGTAATTTACCGTCTAAATGAGCAGTTATGGCCGAACGGGACCTTAAAGAAAGAAACAACGGCTAACAAATGTGGTCTTTGAAACCGATAGATGGCTGATCTTATCTCAAGTCTCTGACTTTGTACAAGTTTGGGGATTTTTGAGAGACCTTATAGATAACACCACAAATACCGTGAAAGTCAAGTCTTCTTCGTTAGGATTTAGCTTTCCCTTCCCCTCCCCCAACCCTGTTAAGATAAGGAAAAGTCTTTGGAACAGAATAAATGAGCTGCATTTCAAATAATTTAGTTGTAAATTAACAATATAAAAGTTACTGATAGAGGAATTGAGAAAACTGAAACGTGACACACGGAGTATTAGAAATAGCACTGTAAGTTACCCAGCACAGTGCTCGTCACATAGTAGGCGCTCAATAAATTTATGTCTATAATTTTTGCCATACCTATGGCAAGATTCTTTATTATGTTAAAATCATCTTTTAAACACTCCAGAATTTCAGAAGATCCATTAATAATCTCTTCAAACCTTTCAACTGAAATAAATTTACATCTGAAGTCTGGTAATTTAAAATTAGAAAGTTTAATCCTGAATATAGATGAAAATTTTCTCTCCCACATTTTCTGGCATTTTGAGAAATGAATGCATTATTTATTAGTGCATGAAATGTGACTGTAAATATTCTTTGCTGTACATTATGTCTGTATATCTGTGCATGCTCAATGCCAAAACTAGAATCATCACTCTTAATGATCATTTTAAGTACAGGCAGTCCTCGATTTCATTCATACCATGTTAACTGAATTTGTGCATCCCAGAATTGTGTCCATGTTTTGCTTGGTTCAAGCAGTAATTTTTTCCTACCTCCTAAAGGCTGTATAATGTTCTTCAATTGCCTTCTGAATCAAGTTATAGACTTTGTCATTTGCCAGCATTCCCCCCTACACACCACCCCCACACAACTTTTTACAGCTACCCTAATTTCCAGCCAGAATGGAAAAAAGAAATACGTTTGAACTAGCACACATTTTACCTACTCTTAAACTTAGGAAGTCTAACTCCTCCTTTTCCCTTTCCGAAGTGTCTGTCCTGTACCTCCCTACTAAGCTTCCTTCAGTATTCATCCTCACCTTAAAATCAGAGACAAAGGGACAAATCAAGTAGGAAGTCATTGACTTCCTTGCCCTAATGGTTACTGGTTTAGTTGGCTTGGGCTAGACTTTTCTTGTTCATTTCTGTGCCCTCAGGACCTAGTGGAGTACCTGGTTATATGGTAGATGCTCAATAGGGAAGTATTTCTTAAAATTCTTGACCTTTCCTATATAGAGTGAGGATTGTTTATCTGCCTTCACCACATTAGTTGTTAGGAACAGTTGAAATCATGGCTGCAAAAGCTGATTGCTATCATTTATATCCTGTCTTATTTTGAAACTAATCTTGATTTTAGTGTCTCATAATCGTTTTCTCCAAATGATTAACTCTGCCCACTCCTGTGTTTTAAATATGCACAAGAAATATTGATACCCTAAATCTTCTAATAGAAAATTTCAGTTTTGTAAAATCCTGTGGTAAGTATTTAAATATATATTAATATATATTTATAGATTACAAATTGAATACTTGCTTAATACATTAACCATAATTAATGTAAATAACTGTAAAGTTCCCCCAAATTATTGAAATCTAGACTGAAAATCAGGCAAAAGTAAATCTCAGAATGCACTGCTGCTTTAAGCCTGATGTGCATGCGATGTTTGCCACTTATCTCTTAAATGTAACTAAGGAATTAGGGAAAGTCTTTAGAATAAATTTAGAAAAGGAATAACTTTATTAAAAATTAACTTTATTTAGTCAATTATATCTCAGTATGAAACTCTATGTTCATTTAAATCAAGCATTGAGGAGAAGTATATTAATAAGAGTTTAACATGTACCTTATATTGTTGATTTTAGTAATTATAGTGTCATTATACAATATATATTCAATATATGCTCATAATTTTAGTGTCAATGAAATGTTAATACTCAGCTTCTACTGTGCTCTGGGATTGCATATGCTGAAGTATTCTGCTAAAAATGAATTACTGTAATTTTTTCAGTTTATAAGGAAAAATGTAAATGGGTAGAATACTTTTAATACTGAGTTTTTTCTATAAATTTTTCACAAACCCTTTGCACCTGTATTTGCTTTCCATGTAAGATTCATGTATAAGTTAGGATAACATTTGACATAAAATTATTTTGAGTTTAAAATGTAGATATTTCATGGCATTCTATATTGAGCATATGATTTTCACATACCTCACTTCCTGAACACATTTGGGAAGTATAGCTTACAATAATATTCTATAATCTTCATCAAAGTAAATTGGTTGCTTTCATGGAAAGATAAAATTAATTACATCAATTAATTATATTAACATTATTTTACTTTCAGAGCTTTGAAGGTAAAAGAATAAATTTGATACATGTTCCCCATCGAAATTCAGAATTTAGAAGTCCCCTCATGTTGCTCCTCAACCCTTAGTCAGTAGGGACTCTGGACATGAGGTTCACAATGAGACAAAAGGGGCCACTGGTCGTTCCACCAAATTCTACAGTTGCTGAGTCAGGAAGGAAACATGACTACAGAGTGATCCAGAACCAACAGCTGCCTTTAGGACCCACACCAGCTTTTCTAATAAAGCCTCCCAGGAGGTAATAATAGGGACAAATATTTTCCCCGAACCTCCATGTGGTTTTACTATATATTGCACCATAAAATTGTTTTTCTCTCTGGGGAATAAGGCTCCTATTTTTAATATAAGTCAATGAAATGTTAACACACAGAGCTTCTTATTTGGGGGGCATTTTTTTTTAGGAACATGTCTAATACAGAGATATAAGTATAAATCGAAGTAGAAAAGTTGTTTGAAGGATGTTAGTGAACATCTCAAATATAAAACTAATCTTTCCATAAAATCAAAATAATTAAAATGATTACTCTTAAAGCCTATTTTCATGGAAGATAGATTATGTTATTGAAATAACTTACAGATATGAATAACACTTTTTTCCTATACTTGACAACTATAGGTAGTAAATTATACTAGAGAGAGGGCAACATACATATTCTGGACTTGAGTGAACATTAAGTATTTACCATATCAGGGATCTGATAGCTGGTTTCCACACTGTTTTTCCCCCTTTTGTCTCCATGTGTTTCTTTTGTCTGGCATCTTGATTTCTTTTAGCAGCTGACTGGTTATGCTACAGAGTATAGCTGTTTCTTTGACCTGTAGTCCACAGACCCTCAGTTACAATCACTGCCACTGTTGGTTCCTTGGAGTGTATTTGTTTAAAATGTTTGCGGTCAAGAATAGGTTTTAGATATCCCACAATTGTGTTAAACTCAGATGAAAAAAGTTGGCAATAAGAAACACGCTGTGTTCAAATATATTCTCAACTTAAAGATCTCTGGTCAGACCCTTCTTGTTGCTTCTTATGCCTCTATTTCTAGCTCACCCTCTTTATCCTAACTCCATAAATCTATCGCAGGCAGTGCCTCCCTCCACTGTTTTATGTTTTAATCATTGTATTCATCTTTCTTTGTACCAGGTCTAACGCAAATCTATTTGGATCAATTCCCTTTCTCTCTCTGTTCGAAGTTTTTTGAGTCATCCCAACATGGTAAAATGCTTGGATTTCTCATATTCTCATTTTTCACTGTCTCTCAAAGCCCATTCTTTGCCTTTCTATGTTCTTAGAGGCTGATTTTTATGGACCACAACACCCAAGCTCCTTTGCCCTCTGGTTTCTGTTTGATTTCAGCTAATTTGGAGGCCTTGGCAAATGATCACAGGAAGGAAAGAGAGAGAGAGGTCAGGATATTTATTTCACCTTCCCGCACACTCCCTCCTGTCAGTCTGTGGCTTTTGGCAGTAGCTTCATTCCTCTACCTAAGGCTATGGCTCCCATCAGACAACCCTGTCTCATGGTGACAGGTCTTTCCAAGTTCCAGAAACTGCTTCCTTTGGTCCCTTCAGGCCAAGGGATGGTAACGGTGCCCTCCTGTTGTGAGTTCTTGGGGGACTTTATCCCTTATTGGTTCCCCTAAGGCCTGCCCACATCTCTGTAAATAGTTCCTTCATCAGACTCTCTTCAGTTTACCCTTTGAGTGTGCCATTTGTTTCCTGCCAGTACTACACATAAAGAAACAAAATGTGTTTAACCTTCTTTATCAAGCAAGAATTCAGTTTTTATTGACCACAACACTAAAGTTTGAATGTTATGTATCTTATGTCATTGTACTGTGTGTACATGCAAAATCTGGCAAATACTTAGAAATATGCCCGAGTCTATTACATAGTAATTATTCAATAATTATTCAATAACTCTTTGTAGAGTGAAGGCCCCTGCCCTAATCTAGAGTCCAGAAGAGACTACTTTTATATACTTAAGACATGAAAGAGGAAAATAAAATTGTAGTACCACAGTAGTAAGGTGGAGTTAGCTGATTGTCTCCAGTATGTTTCTTCTCCTTGTTAATAATGGAACCCTCCACTTCTGTCCTATGGCCACTTGAATGGTCTTTGTACGTATCTAGGTGCTACTGTGCTAGTCAGTTCTGGCCAGTAAGATACAAGTGGAGGTGATTGTGTGCAATATTGAGGAAGTCCTTCAAAAGGAAGTGGTTCAGGGGCGCCTGGGTGGCTCAGTCGGTTAAGTGTCTGACTTCAGCTCAGGTTATTATCTCACAGTTCATGGATTCAAGCCCTGTGTCAGGCTCTGTGCTGACAGCTCAGAGCCGGGAGCCTGCTTTGGATTCTGTGTCTCCCTCTCTCTGCCCCTCCCCTGCTCACACTCTGTCTCTCTCGCTCTGTCTCAAAAATAAATAAAAAACATTAATAAAAAAATTTTTAGATAAAAAACAAGAAGGCGGTTCACCATTCTTTCTCTTCTTACTGGTTGGAATCGGACTTGCGGCTAGAGTTCCTTAAGATTAAGAAAGGCAGAGCAACAAGATCGAAGGGGCCTGAGTCTTCTACCCAAGAGAATACATAACTAGCCCTGGGCTTCTTACCTCCAGATCTCTTTTATAGAGAGAGAAATAAACTTATATCTTCTTTAAGCCACCATTGTCTTAGGTTTTCTGTCTTAAGCAGCCAAAGTTAATCCTGTTTGATACAGGTATCTGCATGGGTTTCCTAATGTTACTGTAAAAAATTACCACAAACTTAGTGGCTTAAAATACCCAAATATATTATCTTACAGTCTCAAAGTCAAAATGGGTCTCACCTGGCTTTGGTAGGATTAGGTTCTTCCAGAGACTCTGAAGGAGAATCTATTTTCTTTGCCTTATCCATCTTCTAGAGCCCACCCACGTTCTTTGGCTCATGGCCCCTTCCTCCATCTTTAAAGCCAGCAGTATTGGCCAGAGTCCTTCTCATGCTGTCAGCTCGCTAGTTCTTTATATTTCTGCCTCCCTTTTCTGTTTTTAAGGGCATTTGTGATTAGATTAGATCCACCCGGATAAATCAGGACATCTTCCCATTTCAAGATCAGCCGATCAAGCTTAATTCTATCTGCAACCTTAATTGCCAAATAACCTAAAAAAATATTCACAGATTCTGAGGATTAGGGCATAGACTTCTTTGGAGGCCACTATTCTGCCTACCAAAGTATGCAAGTGTTAAGTTTCATGATTGATAAATGTTGTTGTTAATTTATTTTTTCATCTTCATAAACAGCTTTAAAACATTATGCTAATTGGTCATTACTTTTTATATAACATTTAGCATTGTGCCATATAGAACTTTTAATTATTATTCATTAGTTTATTAATTAATATTCTTGTGTATATTCTGTGTGACAGATGCTGCATGGGGCTATAAATGCTTAATACACCTTCTGACCTCAAGAAACAGGTTTGTGGAAGAAACAGATTGACAAAGCGACTGTTACACAAATGTCCAGGAGATATAGTGAACATAGGAGAGTCGTCTAAACTAACCTGGAGTCAAGGAAATCTTTTCAGGAGAAGTGATAGAATTTGTCAGGAAAATGAGGGAAGAAAGTTAAAGGCAGAAGTTAGAGCACATGGAGGTTTTGGCAGGGTTGGGGCGGGGGAATCCAATAGAATAAGAGCATCAGATAAAGGGAATGTATATTCCATATAAAGCGGCATAGGCGGGGAAACAGGAACCAGATCACATGAAGATTCTAAAGATCGAGGACCTTATAATGAAAATGGTTGTAATCCACAAAAGGGTTTTTAAAAAGTCAAGACTGTCCACATTATACAAGTATTCTAGAGGTGGGGGATAGTGAGAGGAGCAGAGGAAAAGCAAGCAGAAGAATAGTCATAAAGGGAAGTTTAAAAGTTTTTTTTTTCCTCTTGAATAATCATTTAGAAAGGAATAACTCTGCAAATAAAAGCCATACAGATATAAGATGTGGGTATATGAAATACCCAAATATACCCAAATGAAGCACAGATGAAGAATAACATTTTCAGATTATATAACAGTATGTTAAATCATAAGCAATATAAAGCATAGTTAATGTTTCTAATACTTATAATGACAGTAAATTGTTTCAGATTAGACATTCTTGTAGTGGTCTTTCTGGCTCCTAAAACTGGCTTAGTACATGCCAGGCCCTCAAAATTACGTGATAAATGAATGAACAATCGAAAAGTCTCCAGTGTATCCTTTAATACTATTTTTTTGGTCTATTATGTTTACCACAGCCTAATACTCAAAAGTTACCATCCTCCCCATTCACATTCTGCTGCCTTCCAAATTACTTTACATATTTCCAAGCAGGCAGACTAGATTTCTTTCCCGGGATTTCAGATTACCTCAGCACTTCTCCCATTGTATCAGGATTTTTGGGAATAAGACAGCCTGCCTCACATCCTTCAGAGCACCTTGTACACACCACTGTTGTAGCATTTACCACTTTTACCGTGCTTTACATCTGTCTCCTCTCCTAGCCGGGAATTTTCATCTTTGTGTTTCTGATACCAAAAGCAGTGCCTGTCTCATGTGAAGCACACTCAATAACTATAGAAAAGAGCAGAAGTGTCTGCCGTTTGTGAATCATTCCGGCACAGGGGCTTTGTAAAGAGCAGGTAAGATATTGTATATGAAGTGTCTTACACGGCGCCTGGCACATGGTACACAGTAAGTGATAGGGAATACAGCAAACACAAGTTCTTAGACAAAGATCTGAGCCAGATATTAAGAGCATAACCCACACAGTGCCTTTCTTTTCACCGAGGCTGAAAGAGAATTTTATCCCTGAAGATGTCACTTCAGGCATAGGTGGAATGATTATCTAATTAAAGGACAAAAGAAGATATGAGATTAACAGGTTGTTATTTAACAGTTGGAATATTTATTCTATCATCTAGAAATACTGTTGACTTGCATTACCTACATTATTTAAGGAATTGTCTGAACAAGAAGTGAATGTACTACCCTAGGATAAGTAACACTATTTGCAGTGCAATTAGATGGCATATAGCACTTTTTTTTTAAATGTTTTATTTTTGTGAGAGAGAGCGTGAGTGGGGAAGGGGCACAGAGAGGGGGGACAGAGGATCTGAAGTGGGTTCCGTGCTGACAGCAGTGAGCCAAATGTGGGGCTCAAACTCATGAAACGCGAGATCATGACCTGAGCCAAAGCCTAATGCTCAACCAACTGAGCCACCCAGGCGGCCCGTATAACATTTTTTAAAAGTGCCTTAGGTTTATTTCTTGGCTTTTATTTCTGGTGTAACAGACACCAGTTCAAACTGGCCCACACAGAAAAAATAGTTTATAATAAGGATGTAAGTTTGTGATTATTTTTCGTAGAATCCAAAAGTGGGAGAGCAGTCAGGTCTCATAAGGAGTTGGAACGCCTTTGGATAAATAGCATGTCTGCATTTCTTACCTCTGCATCTCTCTATGCGTCTGTTTCTCCTGCAGGACTGCCACTGTGCACGAAGGTGGTACCGACCCAGAAGAGGTATGATGAGACACTTAAGTGTATACTCTGTAAAATTACACAATACGTAAAGTAAAAACAGTCATCCCTATTCCTATCCCAACACTGCTATTCAATCTTTTGTCACATGTATAGTTTATGTAGGTACAATGATGCCTAGATTTTCCCATATACATGGGAGAACTACATATAATTTAGTATTATTAACACATCACACACCTTTTCCCATATAGACATATCACTTTTACCCTTGATTTATTTTTACCTGACTGTAATATTCCTCAAATTGGTACACTTTACCAAACCAATACATATTATTGAACACTTAAATCCTTCAATTTTTTGTTTTGTAAATAATGAATGCTGTTGTAGTATAGTTTTGTTTGTTTTTTTTATCATTTCCTGAGGAAATATTCTCAAAACTGGAATTATTTAGTCAATGGGAATAAATATGATTGTATCTTTTTTTTAATGTTTATTTTTATTTTTGAGAGCGAGACAGAGTATGAGCAGGCGAGGGGCAGAGAGAGAGGAAGACACAGAATCTGAAGCAGGCTCCAGGCTCTGAGCTGTCAGCACAGAGCCTGATGCAGGGCTCGAACTCACAAATAGTGAGATCATGACCTGAGCTGAAGTCAGATGCTCAACCGACTAAGCCACCCAGGTGCCCCTGATCGTATCTTTTTAAACCTATTGTCAGCGTGCTTTTGAAAAGGGTTGTACCGGAAATACATGAATTTGTCTCACCATGATTACAAATTTTTGAAAATTGGTAGCTTATTTTCCAGAGTGGCTGCACCAATTTGCATTCTCACCAACAGTATGGAGTTTCCTCAAAAATTAAAAAAGAATCACCCTTTGATCCAGCAATTGCACCGCTAGGTATTTACCCAAAGGATACAAAAATACTGATTGGAAGAGACACATGCACGCTGATGCTTATAGAAACAATATCAACAGTAGCTAAATTGTGGAAAAGAGCCCACATATCTATCAACTTATGAATGGATAAAGAAGATATGGTGTGTGTGTTTATGTACATAAATATAGAATATTAGTCATAAAAAAGAATGAAATCTTGTCATTTGCAACAATGTGGACGGAACTAGCAAGCATTGTGCTAAGCAAAATAAGTCAGAGAAAGACAAATACCATATGATTTCACTCATATGTACAATTTAAGAAATAACAGATGAACATAGGGAAAGAAAAGAGAGGTAAAGCAAGAAACACTCTTTAGCGATTAAACAGGGTTACTGGCGGGGGGATGGGGAAGCGATGGGTTAATTAGGTCATAGGTATCAACTTGTGTTGAGCACTGGGTGTTGCATGTGGGTGATGAATCACTAAATTCTACACCTGAAACTAGTGTCACACTGTATTGTTAACTAGAATTTAAATAAGAACTTGGAAAAAATTGGTAGCTTATTTATACTGATTGGAAGTATATGAATCACCTAATGTTTTAGACTATGTACACAGGAAAACACGTAAATGGACTTAATAAGTTCCATACTGGATTAATAATTACTTCAACTCTGGATTTTGTGACCTATTCAATGTCTTTTATGCCTAGAATCACAAAAAATATATGTGCATTTATTAAAATTATTAGTGAAAGAACATTGTATTTCATTTAGCTTCTAATTAAAGTTATCACTGTATTTTTAAATTTAAGAAATGTCTAATAAAATAACTAAGAATTTTTGTAAGTTTCGGATTCTTCTCAGCTCTTATGAACTAATCAGTTAACTGCAAGGATTCCTATTATATGCTAGTAAAATTTAGCCATTTTGGAATTTTTTAGTAAGTATACTTGACTACAAGTAAATTGGAGAGTAATTCAAAGGAATTCCTAGGAATACTATGCAATCATTTAAGAATGAAGCAGCTAATCTGAAAAGCTCTCAAAAATAAAAAGTAAAGTCAGGTGAAAAGGCAAGATAAAGAACAGTGTGTAGTTTGCTACTGTTTAACACACACACACACACACACACACACACACACACACAGACTTATACACACCTATACATATGTAAGTGCATAGATTTTCTATGAGAGGTCACATGGTAACAGAGTCTGCCTCTAGAGAGGTGTTCCGGGAGACTAAAGCAGAGAGAGACTTTATACCGAATATCTTCATATTTTTTGAATTTTGTATCATGAATGCATTTACTCAAAAACACAAATAATGGTAATTTTTAATAATGGATCCAAAGGGCTAGGTAATCCTCCTAAACCCAAATTGTTTTGGGTTTAAGGTTATTCACTAAGGGGTGGTAGTTGTAAACTAGAAAGACTGGAATACTCAAAATTATGATTCCATTTAAAGCTTTACTGTAAAGTAGGGGGTGCCTAGGTAGCTCAGTCAGTTGAGTGTCTGACTTGATTTCGGCTCAGATCATGATCCCAGGGTCGTGAGATCAAGACCCACATCGGACTCCACACTGAGCATGGACCCTGCTTGAGATTCTCTCCCTCTGCCCCCTCCCCTTCATGTAGTCTTTAAAAAAAAAACAACCACACACACACACACAAAAAAACACATAAAACCGTAAAGTAGAGCTATAGTCAACACTTAGCCCTGCTAACAAGCAGAGGACAGATCATAGTCTGACAAATTACAAATCACTGTTAGCCAGTATTTTCACTTTTAGCCCATAGCCAAACTATAAAATTCTGGCCAATTTTACATTTTGCTAATTCTTAATTCTCTATGGTAAATTCTTAATCTCAGGTGGCTTTTATCGCTCTTCTCTATCAAGATTGCCTTCAACTGGCAAAGGTCATTTAGGGAATCGAACTCTTTAAATATTAGCAAAAGAATTAACGAATGGATGGATGGATGAATACATGAATAAGATTTGAGAATCCACACTCAGCTCTTTACTGTGGGTATTATAACCTTGTATAAATCACCTAACTTCTCTGAGCCTGAGTTCGTTCTTTGTAGAACCAAACCTAAGTTCTTCACATCTACCAGAATTCCCTACATATTCACAGGGTTTTGGTGAGTGTCGCATGAGATAATGTATGGGGAAGTTTTTTTTAAATCTGTAAGACATAGGATTTTGAATTTTTGCTGTGCAAATCTATATCAACATAAAAATTATTACTAGAGTCAAATATTAATGAATTTTGAGTAATTGGCCCTTTCGTATTTTATTATAGCCTCTAGGATTTATTTCAGTAACATGATTCGGGTTGATTATATTTTACTTCTTTCCCTTGTTCACTCTCCATGTTAAAAACAGATAAAAAGGCAGAATAAAAAGAGATGTGGGCTGACATCGTTTATCAAATATTTGACTATTATATTAAATCTACCTTGATATAGTTTCAAAACATATTTGCTTTTTATTTCTTACAGTTTTTGCAAAGGACTGGCTTTGGTTTTTATGACCAGTTTTGTCTTCAAAATTATCTGCCTAGATTTTGACCAAGGTGTTCTCTTAACTGTCAAATGCAATTGAATTTAGTCTTGTTTTTCTTTCTAGGTTACTTTATGAAGTGTTTCTACAAATTATAAAAATGTCCCCAAAGAGCCAAATTTTTTTTCCTACATTTGATATTTTATGTTTTTTTCTGTATATGTTTTGATAATTATGTGTTTTACCTTCAGTAATCGTATTTTAGTTCTAGCTAAATTTATTCCTAGTTAAAATAGTATGTAAAGCATGCACATTTAGAACGAACATTATTCAATACATTTTGCTATTTCAAAGTTTACATTAATTTAACATTGTAAATCACATCTACATTAATTTAACATTCTAAATAGTTGTGCAATGCGGTCATTTGGTGTACACTGAATTCATTTCTATCATTAAATAAGTATCTTTTCTCTTTGGTAGCTCAAGTTATTTTCTGATTCTACCCGTTTGATATTGTGCTTTTGATTTGTAAAGTCTCTGGTAAATATCTGTTACTGTTTTTCACACAATGTCATAATACTATGAAAGACTTTCTCGCAGGTATTTTCATTACCTAGCTGTTAACATTTTTAGTAAATGCCAAAAAGTGATATATGAATATAAAACATATGTTCAACATAAACTTTATAAATAGCAGAAATGGCTAGTAGTAGAAATTACTGAGATATTTTCTGCCAAGAATTTTTTAAAACATTGACTATATGAGAAAAATACAGTGTTTTGAGATGATTGAATAAACTGATTATAGTTATTCTCTGTTTTATTTTATTTTCTGTGTAGAAGAAAATCTATGACTTGATTTCTTTATCTTACTACCTAGTTTACTTATATTTTTGTCCTCCTTTGAACTCATGTTCTTCAGACTTTGGATTTGTTATAGACATACATCAAGCTGCTAAAATCCAGTTTTGGTGGTTGAGGTTGATTTTAAATCATGTCCTTGTTACATATGCTCTCCTTCCAGTGCCAGTCAGCATCAAACTGGCCAAAAGGCTATCACACCAGACAAAAGCATTTGATGCAAAGAATTTGACAACCCATTAGATAGAAAACCATCACCTGAATAATTCAAAATCGATTGAAGCTTTTCCCCTACATATAAAATTGTTCTGTAGTTCCATTCATTTTTGCATCTCTCCTTTGTATAGCCTTGGGAAACATAGATCAGTGATGTAGCAGCAAAAGACATCATGATACCAAATAGGAAATGAGGACTTGGGATATGCTTTGGACCTCTTAATTTCCAGGCCACTTGATAGCAGATACAGTTCATTACACAGGAAAATTGCTTGATCTTGGGAAAAGAGGGTGCTGGAGGTGAGGGAAAATGAGTTAGTCACCAATACGGTTCACCTTGCAATTCAGTCATTTAGATCTAACTACAGAATGATTGCCGTCATGTTCCAGATAAAGAATGAAAGCTCTTCTCGCAAGAAAATGGTGAATCACATATCCCCTGTTTAGATTCTAGAATAAAAAAGAAGGAAAAGGAAGAATATATCCTATGTATGTTAATGCACACTTAACCAATTTTAATAGAGAATATACCATTGTTAGAGCCTTTATAATCTACATATGGTTTTATTTGAGCTTCATTATGACAGTATAGGTATTATTTCCTTCTCACCTGTATAGAAACAGATTCAGAGATGTTACAGTCACACAGCTCATATAATCTAGACTGGGACTCAAATCCAGATCACAACTACAAATTGCATGTGTAAATTCTGTTGTACTCAGTAGACATAAAATCATATCCAGGGCTGTACAAAGACAAGCTTCCAAAGCATTAGAGAAGGTTGATACTCAGAAAAAGAATTATCAGAAATATTTTAATGAATATCTTTATATGTTCAATAGTTCTATAAATGTTCTTGTGCAAAATTTTTCAGTGGCTTATAATTCTTTCTACACTCCATTTTCTCCGTTCCATAAACATAAAACATTCCTTCCCTCCCCTCTTTCAAAAGATCACTTTCCTTCCTTCCCACTCACCATACCCCTCCATCTGTCCTTTAATCTTCATTGTGTCCCCTAATCTCTGATCACCCACCACAAGTTTTATCATCTTTCTTTCATAATCAGTGGCTCCATGTCTTGTCTCTCATTCTGATTCATAAGTCATTTTATGATAGTGACCATGGCTAATAATTCTTGTTATTGTGATGAGCATACCTGGAAAAATTGTATTTTAAATATCTTTTATGATAGATAACTACCACCTCTGATATAAGAAGAGGATCCTGATTGGATGCTGATATGGAAAGAGACCACAGTTTGCCTCAGTGTACCTTGATAACCTGAACTTAACCCAATAGGAAACAAAAAGCTGAAAAAGTGATAGCCCCTTTAAAATGTGCTGCCGGGGATTAGCCATCACATTTTAGTACTATTGTGTATGGTATTATGATATTCATATACCTGAATTCTGAGAGCCATGGGAAGAAAGATTGATTTTAGAGCAAACATCTTTAACATGACTAGGCAAAAACAGAAAAGGAAAATAGCTGAAGTTGATAGATACCCACCATCCAAGACAACTTAAATTCTGAATTAGAATTTAGTAGCTCTGGAATAGAAAGGGATCCCTAGTGTTCATAGATGTGAGGACACATGACAATACATCTTTAGAGTTTTGGAGATAGAAAAGAAAGAATATATCCAGAAGAGTGACTACCTCTAGTGGGGAAAACTAAGAGTTAGGAGAAAATCTCATATTACGTTGTTGTTAGCATTACCATAAACATAATGATTCTTTTGAAACACAAGTTTTAAAGTGCTTGCATTAATAACAGTATATGGAACCAAGAGGTCCTAACTATAGTAGTTCTTCTTGGGCTAGAATAAATTGCTGACCAGATACAAAATTAATTTGTAGAACCTCAGGGTATCTCTCATATCTTCAACATGCGCATTTTAGATTAGCCAATGGAAAGATTAATAAATGGTTGAAATAAAAAGTAAGGGAGCCTGGAGCCTGCTTCGGATTCTGTATGTCCCTCTCTCTCTCTGCCCTTCCACTGCTCATGCTCTGTCTCTATGTCTCTCAAAAATAAATAAACTTAAAAAAAAAAGTAAGGGGAGGAAAAGTTTTATAAAGTATAAGGTGTTCCAGGTGTCGTGGAAGGAAATGTAAGTAGCAGTACAAGATCTCAAAAAAAGTGGTACCCTGTTTTTTTCAAACCAAGACTACCTACAAGTAGAATAGGAAGAAATATCAGAAGCCTACCAAAAAAAGTTTTAAAAGTAAAGTAAAAAAAGTTTAAAACTTAATAAGTTTTAAAATAATTGTGTTTCAGAACCATGAATGATTCTACAAGAATAAAGATAGTTTTACACAGAAACACACACACACACACACACACACACACACGCAAGATGCAGTGATTGAGAATTTTAAAGAGTGAAATGAAATAAAACATTACCTGGATATCTGAAGAAAATGCTATTAATGGTAAAAAGATACGAGAGTTGGGAGAAAATCTAATGTCCAAGAAAAAAAAATGGGAAAGAATATAAGTACAGATACAAGTAATAACAATTTTCCGCAAAGAAATCATAAGAGAATACCTTATGATTCAAGTCATTCAAGTCATTAACAAAGGTATGAGAACAAAAGAAATCGTAATGAAATAGGATTTTTAAAGGAATTTCTGGATGGAGCCAGCCATTGGTTTAAGGTGTAAGAATTATTTTTCTTTCGTTGGTGGGGAAGGCCAATGCGGTAAGATCATTACAAAAAATATTGCTGGATTGTTTTTAAAAAACTAGACAGAGCTGTGTGTCTAAGTACAATAAAACCGAGATGAAATATTAATCCAAAGATGTCAAAACATGCCATTTAATCTGGTAAACCTAGCCTGAAACCAAGGGAGGGTGCCTAATCTTTTTAAAGAGGGCCACTTAAGAATTCATTTATTTGACAAATATGTATCGATCTGCTTCTCTGTGCCAGGCATTGTTCTAAGTTCTTGGGGGTACATCAAGGAATCAGACAAAAAAAAAATCCCTCCCTAGCAAAACTTAAAGTCTAGTAAATGAGACAAATAATCAACAAATATAACAAATAACCAAATTATAATATGTTAGAAGAGGATTAAGTGCTCTGAAAAAATAGGAAGATACAGAGAGATCATGGCTGCTCTTTTAAATTACAAAGCCTAAAATCCAGCGCTATTTAACGGGTTCTCAGAAAGGTGCACATGAGTATACCGAGGATGTTGGTGGAGCTAAGCATTAGGATATGTCCGGTAAATGACTGTTTAACCACTCAGTAATTCCTATTTGGTTCATAACAGGTGTCATAGCAGAAAGCAAGTTGTGGAATTCTCGTAAAAGAAATTTATAGTTTTTTTATGAGCGCTATAATAAACAAAATCTGTGATGTGTCCCATTAATTGAATCCCTAACACCTGTTCTCTTCATTTACCTCACTTTTGTTTTTCATTTTGTTAAATACTATTTCACTTCTGTTTTAAAACAAAATAGTTTAACATATGTGTACCATTAGAGAACATTGACATTACGTTCATTCCATCATTGTTACTGATAATATAATGATCTATGTGTAGTGTATTTAAGAAAATAGAGACAATTTCTTTACCACAAGTGAATATGTACATCTCATCTGTTTGCACAGGGGCCTGAAGAATATGCAGGGATTTACTAAGTTCAGGGTAGGTGAGAGACCTCTGGCTTCATGTGCCTTTTGCTCTTTTAGTTTTACATGCAACATTGTCAATAACAGGTAAGTTCCAGACCACGTGGATTTAGGAACTTCTGACTCCTTTTCTCAACCCTTGAAAGAAAATTAGAAGTAGGAAACTAATGTATTATTATTAAACTACAATAATAATAGTCAGAAATCTCACTTGAACCTCATAGTAACGTAATGTCAGGAAGATTCTTTGCAAACAGAGGCTCAGAGAAATTATTTTACCAAGGTTACTAACTAGTAGGGGTTGGGGTGGAGGGCACAGTGTACGGGGCAGAGATGAACACTACAATTCTTTAAAAACAAACATCTAGGTTGTATTAAGTGACTTGGTTTTGTTATGGAAACTGGAAAAAGGCGAAAAGAGTTTACCAAATCTAGGTATTGCATTCTCTAGGCAAGTGCTCGCCATTTAATGACGACATCTTTCTTCTTGCTCCACTGTTCCTTTCTCTGCCCCAGCTAGCAGCTCAGCTCACCTCATCTCCCCAGGCAGAAATAACTGTGGTAGTCTCCAGCAGAGGAAGCAACCAAGGATGCAGATGCACAAAAATTTTAGTTGGCTTATTTTTAATGTGAGGCTCACTCAGGATATGAACTGTAGAATTTTTTTAAGTGAAATATCTTGTACAGTCATTCTTAATAATTTATGATTTTTTAAGATTGAAAAAAGTCAAAGAATATGGATATTGTAAAAATTAATATTTCAAAGTCACCTTTTTACTACTTTGTGCATAATTTATGGATCAAGCCAAAATTTTATAATTCAGTCCTGTGGAATTTTCCAGTCTCCATACTCATGTTATTACAGAAGTAGAAATGCTAAATGTTTAGTCTTTTATTGTATATTACTGAGTGTCTAGAGCATCAACTGCCAGGTCTTGTTTAAGTCTAAGGTCATTTACTAAACTTGCAAAAGAATAACCTATCACATTTTGTTGTATGAAACAGTGAGAATAACAAATTACTATCTTCAAAATCTAAAGATTTTTGTTTCCCTTGTTCAAAAATATACTTAGATTAAGGAGATCCCTCTATTAAGGGAGCAGTAAGTTTAATTTCATGTTGAATAATGGTATGAAATTTAACATTTATCCAACAAGAGTGTCGTACCCCATTCTCAGGTGAAAATCACTCTATTGTTTATCAAGGGTCTCTAAAGATTGAAGTAAAGTAATTCGCCAGGTAAGGAGACTTATAACCTCCATCCAGATTTTTATAGGTTTATTAAGATATCTTTATTGCTTAGACAGCTTACCACTTTTGCATTTTTGGATTGTCTTCTGGTTTTCTCTTTAACTGGTAATAAGGCAAAGTGAGCCCTTCGACTTATACACTGAATCCCACAGCTTCTCATCCACTCAGGGACTGAAATTACCTCCTTTCTTCTGCATCCATATTCCCTTCAGTAATAGAATGTGCCATAATACTGTTAGACCCAATGGTTTGTTCTTAGTCCTCATATACCTCGTGATAGCAAATTCTCATAGTTGATACCCCATCCTCTTTGAAATACTTCCCGCATTTAGCTTAGGACACTTGCCTGGTTTCCCTAATTCTTAGGCTAATCCTTCTCAGTCTTTATTTTTCCTCCTCTTCCAAATTTGTAAATACTAAAATTCCAAGGGTCAGTCCACAGATGTCTTTCCCTCTCAGTCTATAAACTCTAGACTTATTTGGCCTCTCTATTTGGATGGCCAAAAGACATTGCAAACTTAAGCTTCCCCACTCTGCACTTCTGGTATCAACCCTTCAACCTGCTTCATCTGCAATCTTAATTTCTTTTTTTCAATGTTTATTCATTTTTGAGAGAGAGAGAGAGAGAGAGAGGGAGGGGCAGAGAGAGATGGACACACACAATCCGAAGCAGGCTCCAGGCTCTGAGCTGCCAAGCACAGAGCTCGATGCGGGGCTCGAACTCACGAACCCGAGAACATGACCTGAGCCAAAATTGGACGCTTAACTGACTGAGCCGCTGAGGCGCCCCTGCAATCTCGATTTCTTATTTCACACAATAGTAACTCCATCCTTCTCAAGGCTCAAGTGAAAACTGCGGAGTTAATCATGACTCCCCTTTTTCTCAAGAGCCTTGTTCAATTTTTTCACAAAATTCATATCATCTACTTTTAAAATACATGCCGAATTTGACCACTTTTCATTAGTTTTTTTTGTTTGTTTGTTTGGTTTTTTTTTTTTTTGCTAGTATCTTGACCCAATAGCCATTATTGCTCATTTGAACTATTATATAAACTCTCCTACTGGGTATCCTTGTTTCTGCGTTTGTTGCCCTTCAGTTTGTTTCAATAAACCAGACAGAGTTATCCTGTTAAAGCACTAGTCAGATCATGAGCTCTGCTCAAACCCTCCAATGGCATCCCCTCTCAATAAATTAAACCTAGAGTCCTGACAATGGTTTTCAAAGTCTGCAAGATCTACCCACACCCAACTCTTCAACAGTCGCCATCCTTCACTCTGTTCAACCACTTCTGCCTTCTCAATGTCCCTTGAATATGCCAGGTATGTTTCTGCCCTGGAGCAGGGGCTGGGAAACAAGGTGTCTCAGATTCCAAACCCTATTCCTAAATCTAAATAATTTAATGAGGACTCTACAGAAATTCTAATAATATTCTCATAAAAACCTAGTACCTAAATCATATACTAATATTTAAATGACCCTATTAAAAGGAATTCTAAACATTACTTCATTTTGCTGGGCTATTTCCTGAAATCTAATTTAAACTATCATGGGACTAAAAAGAAGATCTAACAGTTCTGTGATGTATGATAGAGACTATCTAATTAAACAAAAAGCATCTAAGTAATACCAACAAATGTTTACCCAGACCTATTAAGTACTAGTGTCTACTATGACCATATGGGTGTCAAGTCTGATGTTAGGGAGGGATACAGTGGTGAGTGAGAGAAACAGAATCTAAAAGAAGGAGAGAGAGAAATTGGAGAAGGCTTAAGTGATTTTGCAACAAGGATTATCAGATGCCTTTGTCTAATAGTTAATAACACATATTTCCATTGAATGAATCTAGGAATGCAAGTGTTATTCAACATTATGTCAGTTAATGAATTAATCAGATTAATAGACTGAAGAAGAAAAATTATACCTGACTAGATGCAGAAAAGCATTTGATAAAATTCAACATACATTTAAACAACAACAATAGGGGCGCCTGGGTGGCTCAGTCGGTTAAGTGGCCGACTTCAGCTCAGGTCATGATCTCATGGTCTGAGTTCGAGCCCCGCGTCTGTGCTGACGGCTCAGAGCCTGGAGCCTGCTTCAGATTCTGTATCTCCTCTCTCTGCTCTTCCCTTGCTCACGCTCTGTCTCTAGGTCTCTCAAAAATAAAAAACGTTAAAAAAATTAAAAATAATAAAAATAATTTAAAAAATGAAATAAAAAATTTTTAAAAATAAAATAACAATAAAAAAACCCTCAACCTAGGAATACAAGGAAGTTTACTTTATATGACAAAGAATACCTATACAAAAACATAAACATTGTGTGTGTCATTGAAATAGTGAAAAACTTCTGAGATCTGAGTGATATATTGATGCCCGATATCAATATTATAATGATGGTCCTATTCAGTGTAGTGGGAAAGAAAAAGACTTGAAACATACAGGATCTGACAGTAAAACATAAAGTTAATTGTCCACAGGTGATATGATTGGGTCAAAGAAAGTTCAAAAGAAACTTCAGATAAAATTTTAGAATTAGAGGATTAGCAAGAAGGCTGAATACACAATATACACAAATCAGTTGTATTTGTCCATACAGAAATAAGTAGGACTTAGAAAAAGAAAAAAAATTTAAAGACACCATATAGGATAGTATTAAAAAGCACCAAATGCCTAGGAATAAGTTTAATAAAAGCTTAATAAAAAGATTTTCATACCCAGACAACTATATACATTATCAAAAGCATAGAAGACCTTAATAAATATGTATTCATTGGAAAATTTGCTATTGTAAAGATGTTCATTCTGCCTAAATTCAATGAATTTGATGTGATGAATATATTCAACCAAACCAAATAAAAATTCCAGGTTTTTATTAAAACTGACAAGCCAATTCTAAATTTATATGGAAATGCAAAGAAACAAGAATAGTAAAGAATCTTAAAGAAGAAAAAGAAGTATGGAGAAATTTATTTATCAAATATCATGATTTTTTATAAAGCAAAGTAATTAAGAGTGTGAATTGGCAATAGACCAGAAAAGAGATTTCAAAACTTACTCATATACATATCGTGGTTTGTATGTAAATCTTGGTTTATGATAGGTGGCATCTTTTCAATAAATGATATCAGTCAGTTGGCTATCCATATGATAAAAGATGAAACGGGACCCTTATTTCATAGCATACACAAAAATCCGCTACAAGTAGATTTTACATATAAATATGAAGTGTTAAACATTAAATCTTGCAGAAAATAGAAGATTATCTTCAAGGCATTAGGATAGGCAAAGTTTTCTTAAGTAGAACACAGAAAGAACTACCTTAAAAGAAACTGATTGATACATCACACTAAATAGATTACATGAAAATTAAGAACTACCACTCAAATTATTGAGAGAGTAAAAATGAAAGCCACAAAGTAAAAGACAATATTTGCAACTTATATAACGAACAAAGAACTCAAAACCAAAATATGTAAAGAACTCTTACAGGTCAATAAGGAAAAGATAACCAAAAGAAAAGTGGCCAGTAGAGTTGAACAGACACTTTACAAAAGAGGATAGCCAGATGGCCAATCAAGATATGAAAAGGTGACATCATTACTCTTCAGGGGAATGGAAAACAAAACTACAAAGAGCACTTCAAATCCATCGGAGTGGCTAAAATAGAAAAGCCTGACAGTACTTTATGGGGAGGACGTGGAGTAATGGGTACTCATATTGCTGGTAGGGATGTCAATTACAAATACTGGTAATTTAGAAAACGATTTTATGTTACCTACCAAAACTGAACAGATTCATACCAGTAATTCCATTCCTTGGAGAAAATGCATACATATGTGCGCAAATACCAGAAGACGTGTACAAGAATGTTTACACCACCATATGTGTAAATAACATTGTAAAATGTCCATTCGAGCAATGAAAATAAACTAACCACTCTTATTCCATTTATATAAAGTTCAAAAATAGATAAAACTATGGTGATAAAAATGAGAATATTGATTATCTTTTAGGAGGAGGGAGGATTTAAAATGGAGAGAGACCAAGAGGGGTAAATTGGAGTGCTAATAATGTTCTATTTCTTGACCTGTGTGTGGTAAAAAAAGGTGTTCACCTTTTGATAATTCGTTGTTTATGATTTTTACATTAATATGTATTTTATACTTAATTTTTAAAAAGATCTTTATTTTTCTCCAATTTTTAATTTAAATTCTAGTTAATATATAGTGTAGTATTGGTTTCAGGAGTAGTATTTAGTGATTCATCACTTATATATAACACCCAGTGCTCAGTACAAGTGCCCTCTTTAATACACATCACCCATCTAGCCCATCCTCTACCCACCTCCCTCCATCAACCCTCAATTTGTTCTCTATCATAAAGAGTCTTTTATAGTTTGTTTCCCTCTCTTTCTGTCTTTTCTTCCCTGTCTCATGTGTTCACTTATTTTGTTAAGTTCCACAGATGAATGAAATCATATGGTATATGTCTCTGACTGACCTATTTCACTTAGCATAATACACTCTAGTCCCATCCATGTCCCCCATTGTAGTACAGCAACTATTACTTACCAGTAAGTGTCATTTTTACCAGTTTTTTCAAGTCATTTACTTCTGTACCGTGTCTTATAGTTGTTGAGAAACACATTATGTGAACTAATACATATAATAGCATCTCGGGAAATCATAATCTTGGCATGAAAAATGACTGGATATTTTCCTAGATATTTTCAGGTAGCAAGCATGAGAACACATGAAATTTTAAGAGGTACTCTATCAAGTAAATACTTTTTCAAATATTTTAATTACAAATTAAAATATTTTCTATAGTTCAAGACATTATCCCATGCCTACATTTATCAATACATGTAAAAAATACAGTTTTTAAAAAGACGAAATTTTATTATAAATTGCATATTTTTTGTGATTTATTTTTATACCTAAAGTATATATTTGAAATCATTCTATTCACTTATTTTTATAAAGTGAACATTAAATTATTCAAACTAAAAAGATCATAGAGTAGAAAGTAAATTCCCTTTTACTCCTCACCTCCCCCATCCCTACTTCCACAAATAAAGGATGTTAGAAGATTGTGTTTTGCATCCTTCCATAAATTCTGTGTGTATTATCAATGTGGTTTTTTGTTTGTTTTTTTTTAGACTTTGATATCACACTCTTCTGCAACTTTGTTTTTCATCAATATAGTTGCAGCATATTTGCATATCAGTGCGTAAAGAACATCATTCTTTTAAATCTAGATAATATATAATTCTTTTTAATGGTTACATAATATTCCAACATAAACTTCATTATTGAGCCTTTCTCCTACCAATAGGTAGATTGTTCCCATTTTTTGTCATTACAAAAATAGTATAACAAATTGCGTGTATGTGTGTGTGTGTGCACGCATCTATTTTAGACAGTACGTGTATAGGAATTGCTGAGTCAAGAGTATAAATATTTTTTGACGTTGAAAATAACTCAAAATACACTTTACTTTTGTGAATACTCTTTGAAAATTGGATACAGCATCATAGCAAGGAAACTAATTTCAAGTAAAGCACCACAATGGGAACCAATGAATCTTTTAAGGCAGGTAGATATACTAAATATTATATTAACCAGTGTGAGTTTTTTAGCATAAAGGAAGACATATGGGAGATAATTTTCCCTTGCCCCAAGCCCAAAGTCACAGCAACCACTCGAATGTTAAATGTAGAATGGGACAAACAAAACTTATACAAAGTTACAGCCTTTGTTCACAAACAAAAATTGTAACAATATAATTAAATCACAAATTTATTATACTAATAATCAAGTCAGATATTTCACTTAGTTCCTTAAAATAGTCTCCTTAGGATTAGGCCACATTTACTGTGCAAGACTATCATTTTTGAGTCGTGTTGTTCTAAGAATTGGGGTTTTCTTCTAATGGGGAATTGTCGATCGCTTAATCTGTACCTACTGCTGATAGTGATCCTTAGTTTAACACCAGGAAATGAAGGCATTGTAACCTCTTAGAAATGAAGCAGTGGATTCTATTTGTATTAATGTGTTCTAAAAATAGTTGAATTTAGAAGGGAACAAATAAAGTTTCTCCTTTATAGCCAGAAAATTAGTATCCAGCTCTTGGTCATTTACCTATACCATGCATCAAAAGAAAAACTTTCTTCCTTGTAGTACAAGATCGTTAATAGTAAAAGAACAGGAGACATGGGAGAAATCTAGATATCTGAATGACTTTTAGCTTTTGCCAATAATCATAGCTATTTCTTGAGTGTTTGTTATGTGCTTGTTGCGCTTGTAAGTGCCCAATTTGTATTATTTACTTACCTGTTGTAACACCCCTTTAAGTTGGATGTTACGGTAAGCACCATTTTGCAGATGGGAAATAGGAAATGTACAACGCTAAGCAAAGTAGACACTGGTATGTAGCGGAACCAGTATTCAGACCCAGGTACTATGGCTACAGAGCCCCTACCCTTAATTATTTCACTAGAACTGGAGTTTCATTCAGTTCTAAATTTGTGAAGCCTGAGTCTCCCATCTTTTTTTGGCCTCCGCCTACTTGACATAGTGTCATTTGGTCATCTTTCTCCCTGCCACTGGGAAGAGAAGCTGGACAAGGGCAGGTGTTTTTATGTATGTATTTGTGAGACGGATGTCCTAACCTTTTGCCTTTTGGATGGCTTGTAAGTTTTTCCTGATTTGATATGCTTGGTAATATGAACTGAGGTAATAGGGCTTCTAGTGTGAGGTGTTATGTTAATCTGGCTAGGAGCTGGGCTGTGTTTAATGTTCGCAATAGCTGTGCCAGAGGCTTCCGTTTACTTTAGGATTTTTTGCTTTCATGTGTGTGGGGTATTTTTTTCGGGGAGGATGTGTTTGTTTTTTTTTTTTCCTTCTCATTTTCTTTAGGTTTCCTTAGAAACTCCTTCTTAAATAGAGTCGGTGTCTTAGAACTCTCTCAACTGTAATCCACTGTTACTATACTGGAGTCCTGTTGATGTAGTGATAAGGTATTGGGGAGGGGAACTGTTCTGTAATTTTACGATTAAATGTCTGTCTCTTTTCATGGAAAACCATGCAGCTATATACTGTAGATAATCCACAGGAGATGACAACAATGTCCAGTCATGCACATAAAATGTGGTTGTATCTAATAGGCCTGGAAGGCGTGTCTATACCCAACAGTGACCAGGGATGTAGTGATAATCAGTGGAAGGGACACATAAAGAAAAAAGGATTAGAACTTAATTATCTTCATTTATTCTAAGTTTTTGGTGAAAAATGACCAGATTTATTAATGAGCTGATGTAAGACGGTCCTTGGGAACTCCCAGAAATACTTGGGGCAAATTTTTAGAGGCCTAAGATATTGTATTAGCAAGTGACAGAAAGACCCACTGAAATAAGTATTATGCTAGTTAGCTAAAGGTAAGTGTTTAATTTTAGTTTTAAAACTAATAGCCTTTAAAATAAAGGTTGTTAAATACACTCTTTTTTTTGTCTCTATATTTTGCTATCTGTAAGTCCTCATGTGCCATTAAGCCAGTTCTTTAATTTGATCACAAACCTACAAAGTGGTTTAATTGTTTTGGTTTAGAGCTCAAACTGCATACGGCCAGTGTAGAAGAGAGCCAGATACTCTACGAGGACTTGGAGTTTCAAAGACAAGCACAGGAATCCTCATCGTCTTTCAAAGATCCTTGCTCAGTGGCGAGCAGGAAGGGATGACTTTTTTATCATCTCCTTTTTACCCCTTCTCTAAGCTCCATCCCTTCTCAGTATCCTGTGATCTCATTAAACATAATGCATATTAAAACTGTGATGTTGATAAATAGTGTCACCAAGTATGTTTTCTTGGTTTCTCCTGTGTGAAAGTTTCTATCCTTTGCTCCAAAACAATTGGCGGTTGTTTTTTCTTCCCTTTTTTTTTTTTTTTATCTTAACTGTTAACTTAGAAAGTCAGTAGTTATGCAGGTTGCCTCCCCATCAACCGTCATTGTCATAGTTCCCAAACTGCACTGCTGTGTCCTTTGGTACCATGGAGAACTCACAGAAGCAGTGTGAGATATTTTATATTTTCAAGAGAAACAAATAACAGTTGGATGTTACATGGACTATTAATAAGTTGTTTCAGTTTGACTTCTTCATAAAAGGAATATAAAAGGCACCTGTTGGATATTTCTTTTGACTTAGAGACACCTTGAAAAACTGCTGGGGCACTGAGGGCACTGTGAACAGAGGAAGTTTGGACACCTTCGCATTACCCCGTTCCCCAAAACTCTTATTTCTCAATGAGGATCCACGTGGATCTGAGACATTGAATTTACCCCCAAATTCAAGGGATGGAATATATGATCAAGCTAAATCCATCAATGCAGTGCACTCTCTGGATTTTGATTAAGAGGTGAGCATGTGTTCCAAATCAGCCCAGTCGGAGTAAATCTCAGGTCTCTTCCTTAAAATGTGTGAACAATCTCAATCTTAATCTCCTCTCTCTGCCTCTGACTGAGAAAGTATGTAGCTACTGGAGCTGTTGACAATTACCTTTTGACCACAGTGAAAGCCAGCCTTTGGATGAACTTGACACTGCAGAAGGCAGAGTGATGAAACTGAAAGAAACTGGGTCCTTGGTAGCATTCTTGAGCCACTGGATCAAGCCCAGCCTGATGTCTGTTATCTCTTTTCATTTATGTATATTCTTCTAAATATATTGTTTAAGTAAGTTCCTACTAGTTGCCTTGTTATTTTTAGTTTATAGGAGGTCCTGTTTTATTCTAGTTATTAGATGCAATATTGCAAATATCTTTAAGTTTTTCTTGCCTTATTGTACTAACTAGGATCTCTGATACAGTGTTGAATAGAAATGATAGTATTGGAAATGCTTGTCTCAGTGTCAGGGAGAGAGCTTTCAATAATTTACCAGTAAGTATTACACTTGCCGTAAGTTTTGTTTTTGTAAATACAGTAAAACCTTGGTGTGCACACATAATTCATTCCAGAAACATGCTTGTAATCCAAAGCACTCATAGGTCAATGCTAATTTCAAGAACCGTTGGCTTAGTTGTGATCATGTGATATTTGGCGTCATGTACTACTTGTGTTGCAAGACATCACTCGCTTATCAAGTTAAAATTTATTAGAAATATTTGCTCGTCTTGCAGAACACTCACAGAGCAAGTTACTTGCAACCCAAGGTGTTACTGTACTCGTTCACAGATTAATGAAATTATTTTTTATTCCTTATTCCTAAAACTTTATATCACAAATGAGTGTTGAATTTTATAAATAACTGTTTTTCTGTTGGGGAAGCAGCCATTACTCAACCTGCTGTCCCTGTCCTGGATTGCCCAATCAGTACTCTGGGCCTGGAACGTTCCCAGTCTGGAAGCTGGGTTTCGTACTGTCATCTGTTCCCATTTGCTTCTTCATTATTAGAGAAACCTTTCCCTGTTCTAGCTACGCAGCAAACTTCCTCGTATCGCTCAACATTATCAGTTGCTTTTTCTCCATCTATTAAAATGACCATATCATTTTCCCCCATTTTTTTCTATGTTAGTGAGGCAAATTACATTAACTGATTTTCAAATGTTATATTTCTCTTGAGTTTCTGTAAGAAACTATTATTATTTTTATACATAGCTGGATTTGAGTTGCCATTATTTGGCTTAGCAATTTTGCATTAAAAAAGACATTGATTTGTAACTTTTTTGTAATGTACTTGTCAGATTTTGGTATCAAGATTATTCTGGTCTTACTTCCATTCTCTCAATAATAGCAGATACTGTTTTGGAACATACTGGTCATTATATCATATCACGTCTTATTTGCGATTAAATGTTATTATGTGATTACCAAAAAAAAAAAAAAAACGATTATTGTGGTCTCATTAAAGAATTGGTGACTCATTCTGACTTTTTCTGTTCTTTAGAAGAATTTGTTTTCTAGTGGCATTTCTTTCTTACAATTTGCGGAAGACTCCACAAATGAAGCAACCTGGGCTTGGAGTTTTCATCAGGTGAAGATGTTCAATAATATATTTATTATACTGAGATTTTGTATTTATTTTGTCAGCTTTGTTAAATTCTATTTTTAAATAATTTGTTCATTTTGTTCAAACTGCCAAATTTTATGGTGTAAACTTGTTCCAATTAGTCCGTTAATATAGTCTTTACTGTAAAATGTAGTGATGTCCATTTTTTTTTGTTCCTGATGTTATAATTTGTGTATGCTTTTTTTTCATTGATTGGTCTTGATATGTTTTCATTAGTTTTATTTAGTTGATTTCTAACATAGTGTTATTTTTTTCTTAGGGTCTATGTGCTTTTCTTTTTCTAAACTTTTGTGATAGTATTTTTTTTCAGCTTTTTTTTCCCAGCATTTTACTTTCTTTTCTCATTAGTGCTTTTAAGGACATAGTTTTTCAGTAAGTAAGTTTTAGCTACATCTCGTGAATTCTGATATGTTATTTCTTCATTATAATTCAGGTCAAAATATTTTGTATTTCTTTTAATTTTTTCCCAAGAATTATTTTATAGCTTATTTTTTATGACATGCTTAATTATAAACTTATCAAGTATATTGAATTCAAGAGTTTGATACATTTTTTTAAAGAAATTACACCTCTTAACATGCTTCTTTTCACATATGTTTAATGGATTATAGTGTATTTGTTGTTTTTAGAAGTTTTATTCTGACATGCTGGGCATACTTATCCTTCTTTGTATTTTTTTCTTCTTGAGGTTTACAGAACTTATTGATTGGTATTTTGATGTCTTTCATCTTTTGAAATAGTCATCTTTATTTCTTCGAATATTTCATCAGTTTCATTCTCTCTTCTTGCTTCTTACAAGACTCCAATTACATTTTGTTAGACCTTTTCACTATGCTTCACATGTATTTCATATTCTTTTTTGTATCTCCCACTCATTTTTTACTCTGTTTTTTAGTATTGCTATTTCACAATTACCTGTCTTTGCATTTACTTACCCTTTTAGTCCCTTATATATAATTTGTTGTTAAATCCATCTGTTGAGTTCTTAATTTCACCTGTTTCAGTTTTTTAATGTATCCTGTCCTTTTCTTCTGTTTTATTGAACATGTTAATCAGAGTCATATCAAAGTTGTTGTTTCCTAAGTCCAATCACCAAGTCATATAGAGATCTTTCTAACCTCTTCAGTTTTGTTTATATGATCCTTTTTATGGCATGTTTAGTAATTTTTTTTATTAATTTTGGACATTTTGTATTAAAAATTCGGAGACACCAGATCATGTAATCTTTCTCCAGTTTTATCTTTTCCTCTGTTGCACAGGAGTGAAGACTGATCACCTAAATCCAATTAAGGACTAAACCTTGTTCACAGGAGGTAAGGCTCCATTTACCTCTCCAGGGCGTAGCTCTCTTGAGTTTTCAGATGGAGGCCTGCTGTGTTGTTTACTGGAGCCTCTCCTTCTGTCTAATCCCTAATTTTATTACTTTGTTTTTCCTCCTGAGTCAGTAACCCAGATCTGACTTCTGTGGTCTTTGTTTTAGGTTCTTAGTTTCCCACTTCATTTACCTTCAGAATTTAACAGGTATCTTGGCGGGGAATACCAAGTGCTAATCCTAGTGCTTCATCTGTCCCCTTATGGCTTTGTTAAATTAACATTTGTTAAGTGGGACACATGGTTAGGTAGGTCATGGTTCAACAAAAGACCATAAAAGAAGTTGAAATAGAAATCGAGAAGATTAGGGGCATCTGGGTGATTCAGTCGGTTTAGTCTCCAATTCCCGATTTCATCTCAGGTCATGGTGTTAGGGTTGTAAGATCAAGCCCCATATCAGGCTCCATGCTGGGCGTGAAGTCTGCTTGAGATTCTTTCTCCCTCTCACCCTGTCCTTCCCCAGTGCATATGCACACATGTACACATGTACTCTCTCTCTAAAAAAAAGAAAAGAAAAGAAACGAGTAAGTTTATTATTCACAGGTCCTGGAGAAAGTATATGACACAACCAAAGGCAATGTAGAAAGGTCAAGACAAGGTGCAGGCAAAGAGTCAGGACCTGGGCACATGTCTTTATTAGCGTCTGTGGCAGAGTGCGTTGGGATTCCCAAGCCAAGGTCATATTGGTCAATTAAAGGCAAATAGAATGAGGTTTTGGTAAACTCTATGGGGTACACAAAGAAGATGACCCTGGAGGGCAGTGGATACTACTGATCACAAGGGTTGATGGGGGAGTCATAGCAGGCCCTTACTTTTGTTTGTGATTCTAGGGGCTGTTATCTAGGGTATGCACATACACAAGGAGCTAGTGTCAGTTCAAAACCCCTGCAGGCCACTTGGCTAAACAAATTGTATGCTTAGGCAGCAATACTACAGAGTAGCTTAGCTAAACTCTCAGTAATCCTGTTCAATTGAGTACTAGCCCTACAAATCTCTCATTTTGTATCTATGCTACTGCAAGACCACCCAAAACTCTGCTGGCATCTCTCCCTAGCAGCCAGCCGTCAAATTCTAAGATCCAGGATTGGCAAATTTCCCCAGGGACCGAGCAGCTACAGATTCTCAGCATTTCCTTCCATGGTTGTCTCTTCTCCAGAATCTTCAGAATCTTGGCTTCCGTTCTTTCTCATTGCTTCAGTAGGTCATTGATGCATTTAAATAGATGTTTTGTGCATCTCATTTTCTATTTTTCTATTCTTTTTCTCAGTGGGAGCATTGGTGTACTCCAAAGCATATCCCCTAAAATGGAAGTTGACTTTTTTCACATCAAAAACTCACTTCAAATTAAACCAGGTTTTAAAAGCTTCAGATTTTCTATGTGTTGCTGAGTGAGTTCAACTGTATTTTAATGTTTTTTATATTTTATTTGTTACTTATTTTCTTTAAATGTTAATTTATTTTAAGAGAGAGAAGCAGACTGAGAGGGAGAGAGAACCCCAAGCAGGCTCCATGCTGTTAGTGCAGAGCTGGATGCGGAGCTTGAACTCACAAATCATGAGATCATGACCTGAGCTGAAATCAAGAGTTGGATGCTTAACCTGGTGAGCCACCTAGCACCTCCTATTTTTTTTATTTTAGAGAGATAGTTAGTGAGTGGGGAAGAAGGGCAGATGGAGAGAGAGAGAAATAATCTTAAGCAGGCTCCATGCTCAGCACAGGTCCCAACACAGGGCTTGATCCCATGACCCTGGGATCATGACCTGAGCCAAAATCAAGAGTCAGATGCTCAACCAACTGAGTCATCTAGGCGCCCCTAACACTATTATTTAAATACTAAGCACTTTATGTCAGAGACATTATATATAATTTAGAGGAAGTCTGGAAGTAATTCTTAAAGAAAAAATATTTTTAATATTTGTAATGCAAACAAGAGCTTTCAAATACTCTTTTTAAAATTACAAATAATAGGGGCTCCTGGGTGGCTCAGTTGGTTAAGCATCCAACATCAGCTCAGGTCATGACCGCGTGGTTTGTGGGTTTGAGTCCCGTGTAGGGCTCTGTGCTGACAGCTCAGAGCCTGGAGCCTGCTTTGGATTCTGTGTCTCCCTCTCTCTCTCTGACCCTCCCCCACTCACACTCTGTCTCTCAAAAATAAATAAATGTTAAAATTACAAATAATGTAAGAAAAATCTCTGTATGTTGCATGAGGAAGTGTTGTTCAACATATAGAAACTTTGTTATCTGTTTTTCTTCCATGTGATACCTCTTATGATTAGGGATAGGGACACTTCTGATAAATATAAGATAAGGATAAGATAAAAAAAGATTAAAAAAAGATAAGGAATTCTGCTGACTCATAGGAATAGCCACATTTCTAATGACCAGTTAAGAAAAGCAGAATGAGAATTTTCTGTCTTTAAAAAGCAAAAGCTAAGGAGATAAAATTCCTCTAAATGAAGACCAAGTTGGCAAACAATAAGCTATTGGGATATAGATACCTAGCTAGCGTTAAGAGTAATAAAAGTTAGGGTAAGAGAAAAGTTAGAGAAATATATGAGAGATTTCCTATTTGTCATGAATTTTACACTATTATCTAAGTATAATGGAATTCTGTGCCTTATATCACTTCTACTCTTATTATCCCCAAACACATATTTATATTTAAAGTCAGGGTAACATAATGCTCTGAAACAATTTTGAAACTGTTAGCAGAAAAGATGGGATCTGAGGCTGGTGTATCATCGCCTTACTGTGTCATCAGTCAATTCTATCCCACTGACTTCTATAGACACTGATCACTGATTACCGTTTTGCTTCTTCCAATTACTGATCCTTTTTAACGTCTAGAAGCCTTTATACCTTGCTTTCCTGGCCTCATTTTCCTCTCCTCCCTTGCTGATACATATACTCTGTCCATAGTAGACCACCTGCAATTCTGAAAATGTGCCCTGTATTTTTTTTATACCTTTAAGCCTTTGAAGTTTTTGTTTATTTGGTCTATCTCCTTGGAATAATCCTTCCATTTTATTCAACCCCTGTGCTCTTCTTTCTCCAATATCTCTGTTTATGGTAATCTTACTTATTTTTTAGTACTCTCCCCATGCCTCTTTCTCTAGAAAATATTTCTGTTCCCAGCCAGATGTGACCTATTCTTCCTTTAAACTGCTTTAACACTTTGCTTATGTCTCTCTTAGGACTTCTGTTAAAATCTCCCTTGAAGAAAAATTGTTTGCGTTCTTGTATTATCCCTCTTATTAGACAGTCAGACTTTTGAGGAACAGAACTGTGATTTTTTAAAAAAATTCACAGCAGGCCCCACTAGAGTCTTACAAATACTAGTCACTTAGTAAATATTTGTCAATTAAATACAGGTGACATGTCGCCCTAATAGGCAGTTCAGAACACAGATGTTCTTTTCTTCCAGGCCAGTTGGAACGTGTTTCACTCACTCTTCAATTTTCTTTAAAGTCTTGCCTGATTAGGTAAAACTCACGCAAGATAATCTCTCTATTGAGCACTCATAGTTAATTTATTGTTAACTTAATCGTTAGAGGGATACTTTGTCACATGTATAGCTTCCACGTATACTCAAGGGGAGGGGCATAGAGATAATGGGGGCCACTTTAGAGTTCTCTGTATCATATGCCTCTCTTTTGCATATTTTTTTTGGCATATCTCACCCAAATGGTTGTCAAAGTGTGATCTCTGGACTCTCAGCATCAGTATAACTTGGAAACATAAATCCTCAGGTCCCATCCCAGACCTACTGTATCAGGAACAGTCTGTGTCTTAACAAGCCCTCGTGGAAATGTTGACGCATACTCAAGCCTGAAAACCAATGCTTCTTCACCCACTGGCCTTTTATTTTAGTGCTGTGCCGTAAGTAATTCCCTTTGTTCTCGGCATTGATTAAGAGTACCCTAACCTTATTCCATTAGCTGTCTTATTCCTCATTTAATGAAGAACTTAGAAGGAACATTGATTCCCAAAGTCATGATGCCAGGATCTCTTCCATGCTGACTGTGACTCCCTGACTGTCCACCTTTTGACTCTCCTGTCCTTGTTGTCATCTGCCTAGCAGACCGAGATAGAGGAAGACCTCTGTATGGAAACCATCTGGATTAACCAGGTGATTCTTTGCTCATCCCTTTCCACCTCTCCACTCCTCTTTTAAAATCCAATAATTATCATGACTCTGGGTCTATTTTGTCCTTTTGTTGTTATTGTTGCTGCTGCTGCTGCTATGTGGGAATAAGTGGAGAATTGTCATGTAAGGTATGACACTTCCTAAGGCTGAGAGTAGTTGATTAATCTCAGACATTAGCACTGAAATTATATAAAAAAATATGTTACAGAAATAGAGATTTCGCCACACTGAAGTATAACCACATTATAATGTAGGAATTAGGGTATAAGGAAAGAGTTTACATGTAGACTCTCCATGGTATGGGAAGCGAAACGTAAGCACTGCATGTTTCCTCCATAACTAAATCTAGAGTACAGTTGAATTACTGAATAATTTAATTTCTTCATTATACATTAGTGAATTTTAAATTAACCAATCTTCAACCTGAAGTTTTTCAAATCCAAGAATATTTTTCACAGCAAATATCTGTAATTAGCTGACCCGTACATTCCTGCAAAAAGAGGTCTGCTTTTACATTGACTTTCTTTCCCCGGCTTCTTCCTTCTCAAAGGAAGTTTCATTAATGCAGGGCTTTCTGTATACTTTGGCCTACTAGTGAATCCTCAGCACCCAGAAGAAGGTGCTCAACAAATATTTGGGGGTTAAATTTGCTTTTTCCATCATTTTATTAGAGAAGTTTTCCACGATGGAAAAAAAATTGACTAAGTTGCGTGAACATCCTGTAGGAACATTAGGACCACTGGCTATTTTAGTAAGAACCAACCCCCAGCAAGAATATGGTTTGGGTTTTAGCCGTAACACTGTAGATTACATGCTAAACTAAATTTACAAAATTTTGACTTGTAATCAGAGATTTTCTAATGTGGAAATGTATTCCACAGAGTAAGTGTATGTAGGTTTCCATCTAAAGGAAAACCTTTTTTTTTTTTTCACATATGCTCTTTTATTAGTTTCAGGTATACAGTACAGTGATTCAGCACTTCCATACATCAGCCGGTGCTCATCGCCACAAGGGCACTCCTTAATCCCCACCAACTATTTCATCCATCCCCCCATTTTCCTCCCCTGTGGGAACCATCAGTTTGTTCTCTATAATTAAGAGTCTGTTTCTTGGTTTGTCTGTCTCTCTTTTTACCCCATCATCATTTGTTTTGTTTCTTAAATTCCACATATGAGTGAAACCACATGGTATTTGTCTTTCTCTAACTTGACTTATTTCACTTAGTGTTATACTCTCTATATCCATCCATGTTGTTCCAAATGGCAAGATTTCATTCTTTTTTATGGCTGAATAATATTTCATTGTATATATATATGCCACTTTTTTTTTTTTTGTAGTTTCAAGTTTTATTTAAATTCCAGGTAGTCAACATATCGTGTAATACTAGTTTCAGGAGTAGAATGTAGTGACTCATCACTTACATGTGACACCCACTGCTCATCACAAGTGCCCTCCTTAATGCCCATCACCCATCCAGCCCACCTCCCAACCACGTCCCCTCCAGCAATCCTCACTTTGTTCTCTATAGTTAAGAGTCTGTTTGATGGTTTGCCTCTTTCTCTTTCCCCCCCATATTCATCTGCTTTGTTTCTTAAATTCCACATAGGAGTGAAACCATAAGGTATTTGTCTTTCCCTGACTGACTTATTTCACTTAGCATAATGCACTCGAATTTCATCCACGTCTTTGCAACTGGCAAGATTTCATTATTTTTTAAGGCTGAGTAATACATGTATCACAACTTCTTTATCTATTCATCAGTCGATGGACATAATTTGGCCATTGTAAATAATGCTGCTCTAAGCATAGGGGTGCATGTATTTCTTTGAATTTGTGTTTTTGGTATTCTTTGGGTAAATCCAAGTAGTGCAATTGCTGGATTGTAGGATTATTCTATTCTTAACTTTTTTTTTTTTTAAGCAGAAATTACTTTTATTACGTTAGAATACTCCTTAATGAGCCAGCAATTATTCATGTGAAGGAGAGTTCAGAAAGCTAATTTACGACTGTATGAGCTTTGTCCTTGATTAGAGATGTATGTATGAATTATACACAAAATATTACTCCCTAGAACAGGTTACTCTAGAAGAAATACTGGAGAAGGTCTAAGATCTTCACACAAGGTCTGTGATCTTGGAAGAGCTTCTCCTTGCTTGTCTGACTGTTCCGCTGGAGCCTGCTTCAGATTCTGTGTGTGTGTCTCTCTCTCTGCCCCTTCCCCACTCATTCTCTGTCTCTCTCTCTCTCTCTCAAAAATAAACAAACATTTTAAAAAGTTAAGAATACTCCACATTACATCCCGCAGTGTGGAGTATTCTTAACTTTTTAAAATGTTTGTTTATTTTTGAGAGAGAGAGAGAGAGACAGAGAATGAATAGGGAAGGGGCAGAGAGAGAGACACACACACAGAATCCGAAGCAGGCTCCAGCCTTGGAGCTGTCAGCACAGAACCCAACGTGGGGTTCGAATTAGAGAACAGCGAGATCATGACCTGAACTGAAGTCGGACACTTAACAGACTGAGCCACCCAGGCACCCCATATTCTTAACTTTTTGAGGAACCTCCATACCGTTTTCCAGAGTGCACTGGTTTGCATCCTCACCAACAACTGTTGTTTCTTGTGTTGTTGATTTTAACCATTCTGACAAGTGTGAGGTGACATCTCTTTATAGTTTTGATTTGCATTTCCCTGATAGAAGGTGATTATAAACATCTTTTCATATGTCTGTTGCCCATCTGTGTGATTTCTTTGGAGAAAGTCTAGGCATATGATCTCCCCATTTTTAGATTGTATTATTTGTTTTTGGGTATTGAGTTTTAAAAGATTTTATAGATTTTGGATATTAACCCTTTATCAGATATGTCAGTTGCAAATATCTTTTCCTGTTCCATAGACTGCCTTTTAGTTTTGTTGACTTTGATCCTTTCCTTCTCTGTGCAGAAGCTTTTTATTTTTGATGTAGTGCAGAAGGGTTTTTGGGTTTTTTGATTGTCTTTGTTTTTGTTTTGCTTTTGTTTCCCTTTTCTCAAAAGGCATATCTGGAAAAAAATTGCCATGGTCAATGTTAAAGAAGTTACTGCCTGTGTTCTCTTCTAGGACTTTAATGGTGTCAGGTCTCACATGTAGGTCTTTAATCCATTCTTAATTTATTTTTGTGTATGGTGTATGAAAGTGGTCCAATTTCTTTCTTTTACATGTTGCTGTCAGTTTTCTGCACACTGTTTGTTGAAGAGACTGTCTTTTACCCATTGGATATTCTTTTCTGCTTTGTCAAAGATTAATTGACCCTATAGTTACAGATTTATTTCTGGGTTCTCTATTCTGTTCCGTTGATCTGCCTGTCTGTATTTGTGCCAGTACCATACTGTTTTGATTACTACAGCTTTGTATTAGAACTTGAAGTCTGGAGTTGTGATGTCTCCAGCTTTGCTTTCCTTTTTCTAGATTCCTTTGGCTATTCAGGGCCTTTCGTGGTTCCATACAAATTTTAGGATTGTTAGTTCAGTTTGTGAAAAATGATGATGGTATTTTGATAGGGGTTGCATTAAACGTATAGATTGCTTTGGGTAGTATAGACATTTTAACAATATTTGTTCTTCTGATCCATGAGCATGGAATGTATTTCCATTTCTTTGTGTCATCTTCAGTTTCCTTCATCAATGTATAGTTTTCAAAGTACAGGTCCTTTCACCTCTTTGGTTAGGTTTATTCCTAGGTAAATTATTATTTGGGGTACAATTGTCAATAGGATTGTTTTCCTAATTTCTCTTTCTGCAGCTTCATTATTGATATATAGAAATAGAACAGATATTTGTACATGGATTCTGTATCCTGTGACTTTACTGAATTCATTTATCAGACCTAGCAGTTTTTTAGTGGAATCTTTTGAATTTTTCTATATATAGTACCATATCATCTGCAAATAGTGAAAGTTTTAATTCTTCCTTACCAATTTGGATTCCTTTTATTTCTTTTTGTTATCTGATCAGAGGTTAAAATTTCCAGTATTATGCTGAGTAAAAGTGGTTAAGAGTGGACATCCTGGTCTTGTTCCTGACCTTATGGGAAAAGCTCTCAGTTTTTCCCCATTGAGGATGATACTAGGTGAGGCTTTTCATAAAAGGCCTTTCTTATGTTGAGGTATGTTCCTTCTAAACCTACTTTGTTGAGGGTTTCTATCATGAATGGATGTTGTACTTTGTCAAATGCTTTTTCTGCATCTATTGAAGCGATCATATGGTTTTTATCTAAAGGAAAAACATTTTTATATACTTTCTATATTCATGTTTATTTCTAGTAATATTCAGCTAGTATCAATTAATTTATGTGGCACTGTTCACAGTCATTAGTCTTCAGAAGGGTGTTGAGAGAGACAACAAATGAACCTGCTGGCCAGAGGCAAGAGCAGTGATGAGAAAAAAGTTGTGTATAGGAATCTAGTAGGAGCTCTGGGAAAGATTTGCTTTTCTACTCCTCTTTATAAGACAGGCCCAGAACTTCAGGGGGGGAAGCATACTCAGACCAGGCTACTTTTATTCCTAAAATTCTTGTGAATATAATTATAAATGGTTAAAAAATAAATTACTTCTCAAAGCTAGAGCAAACAATCCTAAAGTTTGTATGGAACCGCAAAAGACCCCGAATATCCGAAGTAATATTGAAGAAGAAAACCAAAGCGGAGGCATCACAATCCCAGACTTTAACCTCTACTACAAAGCGGTAACAATCAAGATAACATGGTATTGGCACAAGAACAGACACATAGACCAATGGAATAGAATACAGAACCCAGAAATGGACCCACAAGCATATGGCCAATTAATCTTTGACAAAGCAGGAAAGAGTATCCAATGGAAAAAACACAGCCTCTTTAGCAAATGGTGCTGGGAGAACTGGACAGCAACATGTAGAAGAATGAAACTAGACCACTTTCTTTCACCACTCACAAAAATAAACTCAAAATGGATGAAGGACTTAACGTGAGACACGAAACCATCAAAATCCTAGAGGAGAAAGCAGGAAAAAATCCTTTTGACCTGAGCCGCAGGAATTTCCTACATGACGCATCTCCAAAGGCGAGGGAACTTACCAAATTCCACACACGAAAAACAAATAATCCAGTGAAGACATGAGTGGAAGATATGAACAGACACTTCTCCAAAGAAGACATCCAGATGGCCAACAGACACATAAACTGATGCTCAATGTCACTCATCATCAGGGAAATACAAATCAAAACCACACTGAGATACCACCTTGCACCGGTTAGAGTGGCTAAAATGAATAAATCAGGAAACTATAGATGCTGGTGAGGATGTGGAGAAACAGGCACCCTCCTATACTGTTGGTGGGAATGCAAACTAGTGCAGCCGCTCTGGAAAATGGTGTGGAGGTTCCTCAAAAAAATGCAAATTGAAGTACCCTATGACCCAGAAATAGCACTGCTAGGAATCTACCGAAGAGACACAGGAGTGCTGATGCATAGGGGCACGTGTATCCCAATGTTCATAGCAGCACTTTCGACAATAGCCAAATCATGGAAAGAGACTAAGTGTCCATCAACTGATGAATGGATAAAGAAGATGTGGTATGTATATACAATGGAATACTACGCAGCAATGAGGAAGAATGAAATCTGGCCATGGGTAGCAACATGGGGGGACCTGGAGGGTATTATGATAAATGAAATAAGTCAGTCAGAGAAAGACAGATACCATATGTTTCCACGCATAGGTGAATTTTGAGAGACTTAGCAGAAAACTATGGGGGAGGGGAAGAGGGGAAAGGAAAAAAGACACTGAGAGGGAGAAAGATAAAGCATAAGAGACTCTGAAAGACTAAGACCAAACTGAGGGGAGAGGGGGATGTGGGAGGGGGGAGAGTGGGTGATGGGCACAGAGGAGGGCACTTGTTGGGATGAGCACTGGGTGTTGTATGGAAACCAAATTGACAATAAATTATTTTAAAAAATAAATAAATTACTGTTAAATTGTCAAATAAGCAGGCAGGCCATAGCTACATTTCCCTTATAGAAAATATAATGCATTTTTCTTCCTTTTTTTAACACAGTTTTTAGGGCTTCAGAATTGTAGTACTATAAACAATGGTGACATGAAAATGACAACTTTGACTTTAGAATGATCTACTTGTAACCTATGGTTTCCATAGTGTTGGATAGGATTTCAAATGTCACAATGCATTGGATGCATGGAAATGAGGCTTTAAATATCACCTTACCTAGAAACTCAGGACATTTGGAAATATATGTAGCACAGATAGTTATTAAGGATAGAAGAAGGAAAGGAGTATTAATTCAGAGTCAAACCTGTTTCCAATTAGGGAAGGAAAAAACCCCTACACTTCTGAGATCTTTTTCCCAGATCTTCATTTGCCATGCATCCTCCTCTCTTCCAGAGAAGACAGCTCTCCAGCATGGGAATTCTGTGTTACACACACACTGGGAAGATGTTTCAGCCTCTTTGGAGATGTTCTTTTCCCCTGTAAAAATGTGTTGGTTCTATTCTTTTTTTTAATGCAAATAAAGCATATTTTAAATTTATTGGTAATTAATTTGGGACTAATTCCTAGAGATGTTTAATTTTTTTTTTCCTTTTGAGCCTAGAAACGAGACTCATGAAATTATATGCCTTAAAAAGAGAATAGAACCAGTGGGGCACCTGAGTGGCTCAGTCAGTTGAGTGTCAAGAGTTTGGTTCAGGTCATGATCTCATGGCTCATGGGTGGTTTGGGCGTGATTCATGGATGGTTCGTGGGTTCGAGCCCTAAGTCGGGCTTTTGCCGACAGCATGGAGCCTGCTTGGGATTCTCTCTCTTTCCTTCTCTCTCTCTGCCCCTCCCCTTAAATAAACAAACTTTAGAAAATGTTTTTAATAAAAAAATTTTGAAGCAGCTTCTTAAAGCTAATGACATCTCTGATGAAGTCTACCTACTCAAGATTTGTCCTTTTTAAATGAATTATTTATTTTTATTTTTTCATCTGTAAGGTAGTACATGAGCATGTTTACAGATTCTGAAATTTAAAAAAGCCTTAAAGTTCATACACCTGGAACAAATATAAAGTTGTGTATCAGTTACATCTCAATAAAAAAAAAACAAAACTAAACTAAAATTCATGTTGGAAACAATACTCCCCTCACTATCCATCTTCAGTTCTCAAACCGATGACACAAGGGGAACTAGATTCAATTCTTTTATCTGCTTCTCCACATCGTAAGTAATATACTTGAATACAAGTTTCTTTGGTTTGTGACTTCTAGACAATGTCAACTTGATATTTTGGTTGGTGGGGCTATAGTTATATTTACCCTTTCCCGCCCATACCCTGTCTCCCATCCTCCCTATATAGTGTAATTTCAATTTTTGGCTAAATCAACAGTTATTGTTTACATTAATAGGACTCCATAAATCTTTTGTATAACTTATTCAGGGTGTATACTTTGTTTCCTTTTTTGTACACTTTTTATTCTTCCTAGATTTAATACTTACCTTGCTTGTATTCTTATTTGCTTAGTTTCTGTGTATCTATCACTATATATTTTTCTCTAATGCTGTAACCTATCTGTCAAACAACTAAAAAATAACTTACAGCAAATCAATCAATTCCATTTCCCCCTCTCTGAAGTCCGTTTTCTCTCCAATGTCTAGTGATCTTACTGTAATATGGCCTTGCTGTCCAGGGCTTCTGCACAGCTGTTATTCTGGAAGATTCTTTCACCAACTCATGGGAATTTCCTTAGTCTCCTACAGCCTCTATTTCCTGTATCTCAAGTTTTCCTTTTTTTTTTTTTCATTTACTTCCTCTTTTTTTGCGGAACAGATTCTTTAGTAGTTTCCTGAGAAAGAATACACATATGAGGTAAAATTCTTAAGCCTTTGAATTTCATAAAATGTCTGAAATAATTGATAATTTGGGTATAGATGTTTAGATTGGAAATAATTTCTGCCTCAGACCTTTGGAGAAGTTTCTTCATTGTTGTCCGGTTTCCTGTGTTGTTGGGGAGTTTGGCGCTGCTTGACACCAGGCGCTTCGCAAGCAGTTTGTTCGTTTGTCCTTTGGGGAAGATTTTAGGGTCTCCTCTTCTTTATGATATGCTTAATTTCCGTGATGATGTGACTTGGTGTGGGTGTTTCCTTGTTCATTGTGCTTACCCCTTTCGATTTGGAAACTCTGATCTTTAACGTGGGGATATTTTGAAGAATTATTTGTTTATGCTTTCCGCCATCTGTTTTCTCTCTTCTCGCTAGGACTTGCAAATAATTTCACTTTGTAACCACATCTTTACAGAGCTGTTTAGACCCTAAGGCTTATGTATGGCAAATGGTTTTCATGATGACCTATCATTTGGGGGAAAAAAAAGATGAAGGGGGAGGAAATCAAATGTAAATCTAAAGAGTGATTTATCTTACCCTTATTCGTTTTTTTTCGTATGTAACTCATGTTTTTATAATATTTTTAAATGAAGAAATTCCTGTTGATTTTACTTACTTTTATTGTTAGATGTGAATGCTGAATGCTTTTAAATCCCAACAATATTAATGACATCATGATCATTAATAGTAATGACCTACTGTGTCAATTATTGTGCTTTAGTTTCTCACTGGAAAGTCAAGATTGCGATAAAATCTAACCCTTAGAATTGTTTCGATTACTAAATGAGTTATAACACATAAAATGCTGGGACCAAATGCTGGTCCGTGACCAGGACTCACTGATAATAGATACCTATTTTTATCACTATGTATAATCCAATTCATGTAAGACTAGTACTATCCCCATTTTACAGATAAAAGAACTGAGGCTCACCTTGTTAAAGGTGACACAGCTAGCAAGCAACAGAACTGAAACCACCTTCTCTGTTTTTAAAATCCATGCTCTTTGTATTCTGCAACTTCAGTGAAGGCGTTCTTACCTTTCCTTCCATGTTCTTTTTTTTTTTTTTTTTAGCTTATGTATAGAACTCACTCACCCACTAAAACATAATCGTGTGCAAGATCAATGTTGGGTCAACAAACACTAGAGAGTATTTCCTTGAAGACACTTCAGAGCACATAGACAATACTCTGCCCCAAATATATTAAATACTCACTGTGTGGAGGGAGGCAGGGACTGGGGTGATTTTCCACATATGTAATTCCATGACATCATGGAAAGGTTAGGTTTGGTCTCAAGGCTGTGATGGTTTTCAGTTGGCAGTGCACTAAGAGGATTGCTAACTGATACATGCAGCACATGTTAAAACAAGCGAGACAAGAGTGTCCTCTCTAGAAGCAGTAAACAGATTGACCATCCATGTTCTTTATGACACTTTCCCAAAGAAAAGTTTGTATTTGTGATCATACAGACAATATGTACATTTTCCCAGTCAGGCACGCAAAGTTCAGTCCCTTGAAGCTCTCCTGAAATATCCCTACATTGGGGTCAAGGGCTGTGAGAGCTGAACACCTTCCAGGTCCTCAAACCTCACCTTGACAGAGCCTGTCCTATCCTGTGCCCAGGAGTGTGGGGTGTTCAGCCAAGCTGGCTACAATAGGTTTCACTCCTAATTTTGGAACTGGAAAATGTTCTTTTTTGATAAACCTGGACACACTTTTGGACAAGTCCTTTGCATTAGACATTTGAACTAGAAATAATGTAAATTAGCTTGGTTTGAAAAGGACCATTGCCTTTCTTACCAGTCAAAACATTGCAAAAAAGAACACACACTGAAGGAGGTGATGGGCTGTGTTATTCTCATGATCCTGAGCATATGTCCTAGGAAGGAAAATGCCCAGGGCAAACAACTTAAGATATTGAGACTATAGAAATACAAGAAACAAAAATGTCTACCAAAATTTTACATACTGATCAATCTGTTTCCTCCTTACCTCATCTTTTTCTCATTGAAAATACAGTTCCTGAAGATTGCTTTCATGCTTTGACAGTAATGAAACACCTAAGAGTCTGGAAGCCAGAGAATCAGCTGAAAGGAAGTACTGTATATAATTTCCATAATGTGCTCCAGCCCTTCTTGTCTTAAGCTTTACATTAATGAGAATGGACTGATAAGATCAGCCAGATTAAATAATCGGGTCAGAAACAGAGGCAAGAGAAGGTGCTAACTCCCACTGGGCACCTACTAAGAGTTACACACCCCTAGACCGTTTCTATACATTTCAGATTTAATTCCTTAACTCGGTGATGTAGTCATTTCTGTTCTCATGTTATAGGTGAGAAAATGAAGTCATTTAGAAGTTGTTTAACGCAAATAGCATATCGAGGAGAGCTGGGATTAAGCTCAGCATTGTGTTGACTTTAAAATCTGTGCTCTTTTCAACTAGATCATAGTACACACATACACACACACACACACACACACGCATAGCCATTGCACACTAGCTGACCTCTAGAGGTAGCGTAACATGGTTAATAGGAAACAGGCATGGAGCCAGGCTGCCCCTGTTCAGATACTGGCTCTTTTAGTTACTAGGTATGGCACTTGACAAATCATTGTACTTAACCTCTGTAACTCAGTCTCCTCACCTGTAAAATGAGATAATATCAGAACCTACCCCATGAAGTTATTACAAGACATAAATGAATCTCACATGAAAGATATTTTAAATAATGCTTGCCCAGAGGAAACATTCAATAGACCAAAATGATTTCTTATTTTAAATAAAGGTTGTTTATGGAGAGAGAGAGCATGTGCAGGAGGGCAGAAAGAGAGGGAGCCTCTCAAGCAGGCTCCTCACTATCAGTATGGAGGCTGATATGGGCTTTAACTCATGAACCTGAGATCATGACCTGAGCTGATATCAAGAATTGGATGTTCAACCAATGAGCCACCCAGGTGCCCTGACCAAAATTATTTCTAAAAATCTTGTAAGGGGAGAATGCTATAGATGACCCAGAGAGAGTGGTCACTGGCGAAACACTGGTATTAAAGAATCTCATTTTTAAGACACAGTCATGTTTAATATGACTAATTACAACTTATGTTTATTAATAAGAAAAGACATACATTTTGTATGATTTGCAAAATGACAAATGTGGGCAGACCTATTGATAGTGAGGCCAGTGCAGGTCTCAACAAGAAAACACTCTGCTGTGGGAATTGTGGGAAAAAATGGAGGGGGGCTTCTGAAGTGCCCCATTTATAAAGATCTGTCATAGTGATGGTGTGATAATTTACCTTCCTAAGTGGAGAGATTTAGGGATGAAATGTCCCTGGATTTATGGACTTATGTTATTATCAGAGTTATTCTAGCATACTTCCATGAATGATTCCGAAGCCCCTTAGTGACCATCTTTTCATGGATTTCTCTGCTCTGTACACTTGATTGCCTAAATGAGGGATAGTAAAGAGGAAAGGAAGTAGGAGATTTGGGGAAAGGGAAGTGAGTGGTTTTTTTTTTAATGTTTTATTTATTTATTTTGAGGGAGAGAGATGGAGAGAGGGAATCCCAACGAGGTTCCACCTTGTCAGCACAAAGCCCGACATGGGGCTGGATCTCAGGAACTGTGAGATCATGACCTGAGTGGAGATCAAAAGTTGGACACTTAACTGACTGAGCCACCCAGGCACACTTGGAGTTTTAAAGTCCAGAATAACCTTTCTCAGAAGGCCTGAGCAAGGAGGCATCTCCTTCTCACTTTCCCACTGGCCCTGTTGCTTTAGGAATGAATGCAAAAGGAAGACAGTCTAAATATAGGGCCCACCTTATGAACATAGTGTAGCATATGAGGATATGGACTGGGGGGTCCTTGCACTTGGATTCCCAGCTCAGCCATTTGCCCCGTGTGCTATTCAGGCAAGTCATGGGAACTATCTTGGCTTCTGTATATCAGGGCAGTCATATCCATGGTTCTTTCACTTCTCACCTCCTATGACTCTGTTCTATGATTCTGGTGCTTTTGGGCCTGGAATCAATCTGATCAATCCAAGAAAGCATCTGGTTGTATAAAGATACACAGATAACAGTGTGAGAGCCAACAGCTGCTCATTATCATTCTTAATCCCTTTTGTCAGTTCCAGGTGGTGTGTACTACCCCTGGGACAATTTGTCCCTTTCAGCCAGCTCAAGAGTAGCACTGCCTTAAAAGATGCAGGAGATGGATGCTTTCACCTTGACCTTATCCATCTCCCTTCCCGACATATCTTTGCTATTCCCACCCCTTCTAACCATTACTCCTCTTTCTCTTCCTCACCCAAGAGGCAAATAGAATCAAAGGCAACTAGAGGGAGGTCCTCAGGCAAACCCCTTTTAGTGTAATTTATCAAATTATATGATAGTTTTTCAAGGCTCTGTGACCCAAAGTCGGCAAAGCAGCTGAGTCCCCCACAGGCAAATAGTAAGAAAAATGCAATCCCAAAGACAGGGAGGGTGGATAAAAGAACTTTCTATTTTGAATTCTAAATGTCAAACAGCCATTCTAGTTTTAATTGTAAGGCAAATAGTCATTATTTGTTGAAATTCTTCTGCAAATAACAGTTTGTTAAGGCTTTTGAGGAGAAATTACATGGAGAACACGTTTAGCTCACTCCCTGCTTAAAATTCACATTAGAACAACTATTTTTGAGTACAGGCATACCTCAGAGATATGGTGGGTTTGGTTCCAGACCTCTGCAATAAAGTGAATATCCAATAATGTGTGTCAAATGAATTGTTTGGTTTCCCAGTGCATATAAAAGTTGTAGATGCACTATACTGTGATCTATTAAGTGTACAATAGTAGTATGTCTAAAAAGGCAATGTATGTACCTTAATTTTAAAATAATTTATTGCTAAAAAATGCTACCTTCATCTGAGCTTTCAGCGAGTCATCATCTTTTTGCTGGGGGAGAGTCTGGCCTTGGGGTTGGTAGCTGCTATCAGGATGCCGGCTGCTGAAGACTGTGGCAAGTTCTTAAAATAAGACAACAAAGAAGTTTGCCGCATTATTGACTCTTGCTTTCATGAACTATTCCTCTGTAGCATGTGATGCTGTTTGCTAGTATTGTACTCACAGTAAAAGTTCTTTCAAAATTGGAGTCAACTCTCTCAGACCCTGCTGCTGCTTTATCAACTAGGTTTATATCCTGTTCTAAATCCTTTGTTGTCATTTCAGCAGTCTTCACCAGGAGTGGATGCGTCGCAATAAACCACTTTCTTTGCTCATCCCTAAGAAGCATCTCCTCCTCTGTTCAAGTTTTGTCACAGGGACGGCAGCCATTCAGTCCCATCTTCAGGCCCCACTTCTAATTTTAGTTTTTCTGGCATCTCCACCCCATCTGCAGTGACTTCCTCCACTAACGTCTTGAAACCCTCAATGTCATCCATGAGGGTTGGAGTCAACTTCTTCTAGAGTCCTGTTCATGTTGATATTTGACCTTTTCACATGAACCATGAATGTTCTCAATGGCATTGAGAATGATGAATCCTTTCCAGAAGGAAAGTTTTCTTTCCGTAACCCAGTTTTCAATTTACTTTGCCCAGATCCACCAGAGGAATCACTATCTGTGTCAGCTATTGCTCTATGAAATGTATTTCTTAATAAGACTTGAAAGTCAAAACTACTCTTAATCCATGGACTTCAGAATGGATGCTGTGTTACTAAGCATGAAAACAACATTAGTATTGTTGTGTATCTCCATCACAGCTCTTAGGTGACCAGATGCATTGTCAATGAACAATAATATTTTGAAAGGAATCTATTTTTCCAAGCAGCAGGCCTCAAGAGTGGGCTTAAACTATTCAGTAAATCATGTTGTAAACAGATGTGCTGTCATCCTGGCTTTGTTGTTCTATTTATAGAGCACAGGCAGAGTAGAGTTAGCATAATCTTTAAGGGTTTTAGGATTTTCAGAACAGTCAATGAACATTGGCTTCCATCATCTGCATTACCTCCTAACAGGAGAGTCCCCCAGTCCTCTGAAGCTTTGAAGCCAGGCATTGACTTCTCTTTAGTTGTTAAAGTCTTAGATGGCATCTTCTTTCAATAGAAGGCTGTTTCATCTGCACTGAAAATCTGTTTAGTGTAACCACCATTATTAATGACCTTAGCTATATCTTCTGGAGAACTTGCTGCAGCTTCTACAGCAGCACTTGCTGCTTCACTTTGCACTTTTATGTTATGGACATGGCTTCCTTCCTTAAAACTCATGAACCAACCTCTTCTAGCTTCAAACATATCTCCTGCAGCTTCCTTACCTCTCTCAGCCTTCATAAAACTGAAGAGAGTGAGGGCCTTGCTCTGGATTAGGCTCTGGCTTAAGTGAATGTTGTGACTGGTTTGATCTTCTGTCCAGACCACTTAAACTGTACACCTATCAGCCAATCAAGCTAGTTCACTTTCTTATAATTCATTCGTGTGTTCACTGGAGTAGCACTTCTAACTTCCTTTAAGAACTTTTCCTTTGCATGCATAATTTGGTTAACTGGTGCAAGAGGTCTAGCTTTTGGCGTATCTGTTTTTGACATACCTTTTTCACTAAATTTAATCATTTCTAGCTTTTCATTTAAACTGAGAGACGTGTGACTCTTCCTATCACTTGAACACTTAGAAGCCATTGTAGGGTTATTAACTGGTCTAATTTCAATATCGTTATGTCTCAAGGAATGGGGAGGCCTGAGAAAAGGGAAAGAGAGGGGGGAATGGCCGGTGGATGGAGCAGTCAGAACACACAACAGTTATCCATTAACTGTGCCATCTTATATGGGCACGGTTTGTGATACTAACATCAAAGATCACTGATCTCAGATCACCATAGCAAATTAATAATAATAAAAAAGCTTGAAATTTTGCAGGAGCTACCAAAATGTGATATGCAGACATGAAGTGAGCAAATGCTTTTGGAAAGATGGCACCAATAGACTTGCTCCACTCAGGGTTGCCCCAAACCTTCAATTTGTAAACAAAATGAAACAAAATAATGACAAAAAAACCATATCCGTGAAGCACAATAAAGTGATGTATGCCTGTACAATGAAATGCCATTTTAATAATTGCATGTAATGTTTTAGTGATGAATAGCTACTTTAAATTTACATGCCAGCTATGTAAATGGCCTTAAGTGATTTTTCATTATCCTAAATGAAAGAATGGTAAGTAGTTTGAGATATCAATGTGAGTGCAATGCGGACATACCATTTATAGTTTATTAAACTAAAAGGATGCTAATCAATCATTATATTTAAAACAACATTCACTGGAGAGGGGGATTGATTTGCTATTTCTTCGAGTTAAGATTTACTCTAACAAGTACTTAATTTTAATAAGTAAATTGCTGGTGAGAACACACAATTATAGTTGCTAAGAATTAGTTTGACCTTAAGAAAAAATTGTATCCTTAGAGACGAGTGGAGTGAAAGCAAGTGGAAATGCTTTGTAGGATTTTCTAGTAGCTGGACTGGCTTAGCTCAACTCTGATACGAGCAAGACACTGACACTTGACAATAGTGTAAGCCCTGAAACTCAGTTTTTCTATATTGACATCTAGACTCTATACTAAATTTCTTTGGTTTTGCATTAAAAGGGGGGCTTTTAACTGAAGCTTTAATAGCAGAAGGAATGACATCAAAGTGGAAATAATTTGGCCATGAACAGCAAAACAGTCTTCTAAAAACCATATTTGTGAAACAACATGAAATTCTGCTGATTTTTATGCTGAAAAAAAAAATTGACCTAGCTCTTAAAGTTAATTGTAGTGCCTAGAGATGAATTAAATAATATTTTTAAAGCAGTTATAATTTTTCCACACAGCTAATTTTTCCAAGAATGTGGGATAGATTTATGAATCGTTTTGGCCAGATTTTGTCAGCAAGGTATCAAGTTTGTTTCAGTGGGGAATCAAGCCCTTAGATTAATTTCGATCACCTCCTATGAACCATATTTCCACTTAATTGTTATAGCAATGGTTCGACTGATTTGGAAATTGATAACTTTTCTTAGAAAGAAAATGTATAAATTTGGATAGAAAATTTCTTAAGATGGTTAATCCATAATAATTTATCCCTGACTATTATTTTATAATTCTATGATACTTTAAACACTGAAAAAAATCAAAGCATTATTATGTAGGTACCAGTTTGAGAGTCATTTCATTTTCTGCACTTTTTACATCACCAACTTCAGTTTTAGGCGTATTATAATGTCTCAAGGCCAAACCTCGCAAAACATAATTTCATTCGATGTCATTCAAAAAATAAAAGCTACGCGGGATTTTAAATTTTAAAATATTTCTCTCAGTGCTAACATTACACATATATGGAATTCATTCGCTCATTTGTTCGGCATTCATTCCAATAAACAGCTACAGAAAACTGACTCAATATAAACCACTGAGCTAAGTCATGATTAGGTTACAAAGAGAAATAAAATATAGCCCCTGATTCACGGGGAGCACATTTGTTAGGCTAATTACTTGGCTGCTGTAACAAAGAGATCCAAAATACAGTGGGTTATATAAGATGGAAATATATTTTTCCCCCTGTAGCAATCCAAAGGTGAGTGAATGGGGGCAGTACGGGTGTTCTGCCACCGTGAGCATGTGACTTTCAAGGTTGCTCTGGTTATTAAATTTTCCATCCCACAAGAAGGAGAAATTCAGGATGAGAGACTTGGCATTAGGGAGGTGACCTGGCAATTGCATATATTATATCTGCCCACCTCTCATTGGGCTGAATTTAGTTTTGCAGCCACACCTGAGGAATGTAGTCTCTAAATGGGCAGTGGGTACCCAACTAGGTCTTGGAGTACTCCATTCCTGGTAAGAAGAATGGGTAGCTCAGTATAAAAGGGTCAAAATATTAATATATGCAACATGGTTGAAACTCGTTTGGTTAAGAGAAAGAAGTTAGTCACAAAAATTTAGGTACTGTGTGATTTCACCTGTGTGAAACTCTGAGCAAGGTAAAATATAGTGGAGTAGGTCCGTGGTTGCCTAGGGGCAGGGTCCAAGGGAGGTGATCACCACAAGAGTTTTTTGGGGTGATAGAATTCTTCTAGATCTTGATTGTGGTTACATGACTGTATATAGTTACCAAAATTCATGAAGCTCTGCACCTAAAGTGAGTTTATTATTGTTGCTGTTACTGCTGTTCTCATTATTAGTGCCTTGAATGGGCTTCCCGGTATATAGTTCAGGGTTAAGTGAATTAAGAAAAAAAAAATCACTGGTCGGACTTGGAATTCTTGAGGCAAAAACCTAACTGCTATATTTTGTTTGAATTACTTTTTATTTTTTAAAAAATGGTTAGTACATATTATTTGTCAAGATGATTAAAATGACTGTTACACAAACCTGAAGCTCAGTAACCTCACTGAGAAATAAACACAATAAAAGATTTATTTCTCGTTCATGTCATGGTCCAACTGGTTGGGTTGTTCTTTTTCTAGCAGTAACTAGGGACGTAGCTCTTTGCTCTAGTGGTTCCATTGCCTTCTGGGGCTCTGGAGTCCTTTGGGATCTTGGAACTGCCTGCTAGTCAGTGCAACCTGTCAGGGCCAGGCCTGTTGATAGCTCCCACCTTCTGTCTATATCCCATTGGCCAGAACAGGTCACATGACCATACCTACTGGATGCCAGAAACCATAGTCCTCCAAGTCCCAGAGCAAGGGTGAAATGCTCAGTGAACGTATAGCATTGTGTCAACCACAGTACAAAAAATTATAAAGAAAATAGTTGTCCTCAACCCCAATTTAGAAACAAACAAAACAGGACTCCAAGCTTTCCTTCTAAGCTTTTTAATCTATGCATTTTAACATTTTATCATCTATGGATTATATACGTAATTATAAATACTTATTTTTCACCAAATATTACTATATATTTTTCTGTTATTGAAAAGTTCAAACCCTATCTCTGCAACATACTTGTTGGGTGACTGTGGGACAGTTTCTAGGCCTTGAGTTTGTTTTAATTTAGAAATTGATGACATAAATGATACCTACTACACAGGTCTGTGGTGAAGATTAAGTGAGATCATTCACTGAGGATGCATATTATAGGGCCAGACACACAGTAGGCATCTATTTCTGAGTTACTCTACATAATTGAGTTTTCTGCCTAGCTCTAGCTCTCCTTGTACAAAGAGCATACTGATTTAATCATTGCAGATTTATAATATGTGTTAATATTTGATTGGGCTAGTCCTTTATCATGTTTATATTTAATAAAGGAATTAAACACTATTTGTGAAAGCTTATTCTTCATGGACTGCAGAATAATATTTTCTCTGGAAAAGTGTGGCTTAGCCTGACTTCTCCAGAAAGTAGAAGCCAAGACAAAGGATTTAAGCATGTTAGGAAGTGCCACCCCAAAGGACACTGTGAGGGACAAGGGTGTGGTGCAAGGAAGGAGAGGGAGTCCATGCAAAAAGGTGTCACCCAGTTCACTGCTGCTCTGTGCAACTGACTGTTCAACCCCACAGTACTACCTTCTGCGACGTTGTAACTCAAGTTAGTCAATCCAGGGAGAGGAAGGGAAGAGATTTTGCACCCTGGCCCTCATATATCATTGGTTAAGATAACACCACACTTCACTGGGAGTCTATTCCACATGCTTCAGACTTGAACATAACCCAGCAGCACCCAGTGGGTCCCATGGTGTGTCATGCCCAGGTATCAGACAGAAGCCCCGGAGAGAGCCCAGGCAAAGCCAACAAAGGACAGTTGGTGAAGCTAGAACCAAGTAGGTGAAGCTGGAAGCATCTGAGGAGATCCTGAGAGAAAGAAAATTGGGAGGAAGTTAACATCTTTATATTACCCAGTTTTCCTATTTTGGAATATAGCAGTACCATTTGCAAAAGAGAGTTAGCCCACTTATTCCTAAAGTCATGTTCTTACATTCTCTTTGATTTGTCTCCTTTAGATCAAATTAACAAATTTATTAACTTTTTGTGTGTTAATGATGTAACCACAAGTCCTTGTGAGGTAGCCTCCCTTAGTAACAGAGAAAATGCAGTTTGGTACTATTTTTAAAGTCATAAAGGATTTTCTACTGCCTTTTGGATGAGACCTCACTTGTTCTGTGGCCAAGAACCTTAGGATTGGAGGGTCAGTGCGCATCCTCCGTCCTCAACCCAGTAACTTACGATCTGCCTCAAGGCGACCTCTCTTCTCTCCGATGCCTATTAAGGTCCTTTAGAGTTCTTTTCTTAGCAATAAGTTTCTCTTGTTAAAAAATGATTTCAGAATGGGCATGAGATGAATGTCCTCCAAAATACTCCCGTTTTTTCCATTCCAACTTAAACTGTCCCTTGTACCAGAAAAGATATCCAGGGTACTGTAAACATCTCTTTGGCTATATAGAGAATTTGCCCTATATTTTGACATACTATGAATCCAAGAGTCAGTTAAAGGTGATCATTTTGCATTCAAGAGAATAAACTGGAAGGGCCTGGTTTCCCTTTCTTGTTTCAGGGACTTTTAATGAGAGCCAGGTGGTAAGTTTCTGGCCTGTGATGCTGAGCTGTACACAGGAGTCTTAATACATGCAACCCATTCCAGTTCTTTGTCATGAGGACTATTCTGGGATGCTCTGAGCTTGGGTTGTCCCTTGTCTAGCCACAGAATTGCTGCATGCCCCTCGGAGGTATTTTACTCTCCTCGTCCATATCTAGATGTAGTAGTGTTATTATATGATATCAAATTTCTCCACAAAATGCTGTTGCCACTGGCTATTCATCTGTGTGCACCAACATTATTATTTAGCATACTTAGTCCATTTTGTCGTATTCAGTAACCTTCATGAGCAGTTCAGCATTCTGGCAGGCATCTTTCCCCTTGGCCACAGAGGAACCCTGTATTTCTCTGAATCTTTCCAAGAGATGAGAATGCAACAGAAGCAGCTGGAGATATGAAAATAACTAGGAACAAATTAGACATCAAGTTCAGGCAAATAACTGAGAAAGAATTTCAGCAGGAGCAGTTCTCTTCTGACACTGCACGTTCTGTAGGATTCAGTGATAGAGTGGCTGCCACGTGACCGTTTTGAACAAGAAAGAAAGAACTGTATATATATTGACATGTGAGTTTAAGTTCAGACTATAGATTTTACTCTTAGACTCACGTGAGTGATTAATACTACATACACATGGATAAACATATACATGCATATGAGAAAAGAACAGAGAATTCTAAGATAGTTCTATTTTCAAATAAAACTTCAGGACTTAACCAAAAAATGAATCAAGTAGGGGGATGATGTCAGTGCCTATATTTCCGTTAATACTTTCAAAGTACGCTTTTCTTAATATAAAAAAATATGTTTCATGAATTGGAAAGCCAATGCTTACTGAGATACACAATGCCTTTGAGTGAGCATTCCAAGAAAATGAATATCTCATTCTGGCATGGGTTGTTCTTTCTTCGCCATTCCTAGTCAACACAGCCACATTTTTTCAGTTACATGTTCTATTACCCCCGAGACTCCTGGGCTGTCCCACCCAACAGCCTTAAGGTTGTTGTATTACCATGAAAGTCTACTCCATGAGTGAAACAAATGGGCTGCGTTAGCACAAAAAAGCAGCCTCCCCTCCTTGATTGAAGAAAACATACGCCCAACACTGTGGTTGCTGGAGTTTCGGTCTTCTGAGAGGACGATGACTTCCAAAGTGCAAAAAGCTTTACCCCAGTACACAGAGACTTCCATAATCTTTGTGCTTTTTTTCCCCTTAAGGTATTTTTCTGCATAAAATCTTAAATCTAAATCTGTCTTTGAGATCGGGGAGAAATATTTAAACATTTATGCATTCAGTTCATGATTCAGAGATTTATTTATAAGACTGTTGATTTTGGGACACCCAACTCTTGCATTTAAACTGCTGAAGTGAGTCATGTTTGTGGGAGGTAATTACTACCAGAAAGTACAACTAACTTGTAAGCTTCTCTTTAAAATGTCCACTCACAATCTACAATTACTGTAAATAACAGGCTACCAGGACTCTTGCTCTGTTTCATGGCTGTATATATTTATTATGAGTGCATTAGGCTATACCCAAACATACTTTTGTCACAGAGGGGTTCTTAGAGGAGAAATGAGTCCCTTTATTAAAGTATCAGTATAGATTTCTGAGGATGTAGGTTTGAAAAGATATAATATCTCAAGGTTTCCCTTCCATTATAGGGAACAATGCCCAAAGAACAGCTGGCTCAAGAGAAATAATAGATTTCAGTTGGTAGAAAATGTATACATATGATTTGTGCATCAATAAAGATCAGATCCAACCCACTGAAATTAGAGGAGGTGCTTCCTCTTTTGAATACCTCAGTGCCTGTCTCAGGCTGATTTTGTGTCCTCCTAGGAGGTTCTCTGATCCTCCATTGAGTGAGTGATGAGGCCCACGCCCACCTGACTAGCAGCAGAGTGGGTAGCTTCCTGTGGGCCATGATGCCACAGTTTCTGAGAACATCCTGCAGTTAAAATATTCATGACTGTTTCTTCATCAGTCAGTGCCTAAGATTTCACAGATAAAATGTCTAGAGAGCTGGTAGTGTGGAAAGGAGAAAGAGTAGGAGGGAATTCGGTGTCTGGAGTCAGCTTAAATAAGAAACTGTTACGGCAGGAATTGGCAAAAGCATCAGAAAAGAAAGGCTGAAATTTCCATATACCAACTCCTGCTACTTTATGGTTTTACCCTGCCATTGACCTAACCTTGCTTAATACAGCTGAGCTGTGATAGTGGGGCCTCCCAGTCTCCTCCAAAGTTACTTGACTCCTGAGCCAAACACATACTCTTCTTTGGTGGGTTTGAAACTTAACCAACCATATAACCATGCCTGCTTAGGCTGCCTGTGGCTCAACTGGCTTCTTAGAACTGTCCACATTCATTCATTCTGTGATCACTTTCTTGTCATTCAGTAACCACTTATCGACTACCCTTTATATGTCAGTTGTTGTGCTAGGTGCTGGGATACATCTCTGAGCATCGCCCAGTCCCTGTTGGGGAGATAACCATGAAAAGGGGCAATTTCAAAGCTGTATGATAAATGCTACATGGAGAGGGAGTGAGCAGGTGCTACACCTAATCTTGGAAAGCAGAAAACACTTGCCATGAGTTTTCATGTTTAGGCAAAGACCTAAAGGAAAAGTAGGAGATAGGCAAGAGACATAAATGGGGGAGAAGGTAAAATATTCAGTGCAGGAGAAGAGGTAGAGGCCAAAGCCTGTGAGAAACAGGAAGATTCAATTCACAGAGAAGTGTGATTAGTTCTCAGTGGGTGGAGCCAGGAGTAGGACGAAGGTGGAGTGATGACTGTGAAGGCCCTTTCATGCTATGTTAGGGTGTTCAAACGGGATTGGGATCTGTTGAAGGATGCATGCTGTACACTGCATGCTGTACACTGCACTGTAAACAGCCATTTACCGGATTATGACACACTCGTATCTAGGCTTCCAGCTTGATGTCGAGGGAGTTAATAAGCTCTCGGCCATTTGGCCAGCTTTCTGACTCTCCTGATCTCCAAGGGTTCGTCTCGGCTATGACCAGAACCAGCGCACTGTTGGCATGCTCCAAGTGATGGCATTGCCCAAGTTCTTCCTGCCTTCTCACACACTCTGCTTCTTCATCTCTGTGATCTGCTGGGCGCAGAGTGCACTGACAGTTCACTGCGGTTCTTGCTTCATTTTAACTCAAATTGAAATCTGGACCCTGTAAAAATACATGAGCTTACTATTCATTAGACAAATATGAATTAACACATATGCAAGGGAATATGTGTTCCAGGTAATACAGTAATGACCAGAAAAGAATAAGCCTCTACTTTCATGGAGTTGATATTTTAGAAGAAGACAGACAAATGAATACTCTATCAGTTGGTGATAATTATTGTGTAGAAAATGGTCATGAGATCATGATTATTATGTAGGTAACTTAAAGCAGGCAAGGGCTGCTGGAGGGTGTTATTTTACTGGAGAATAGTAGTATGCACGTAGTGGAAATAGATATATGCTACTGTACTGTACGCCTGTACCAACAAGTTTCTTAATGACTTTAGGATTCAAAAATTAGAGAATTCACATAACTACTTTGAAATCATAGACTTTGACGGTAATGTCATTGTCGCTTATAAGTTTCAGTATTCATGAATCTGATTTTTAGTTCATTAAATTCAATGTGTGATTTTAATTTTAGTCTTGCAGTATAATAAACAGAATTTTGCAATAATATTGTAGTCTAAATGCCCGTGGCTTAAAGAGCCTGACTTGATGCATTTCCGAACTAGGATTTTACTTTACAAAAATAAGAGCTAAGCACTTTGCTATTTATATTTTATCTTAATTTTCCATTTGGAATGATGGACAAGTATTATTGTTACAACCTTGTGATCAATAGTAGGGATTTTGATAGGGAGTGATACAGTCCTCCACTATCTGCCTAATAGGAGTGAAGAAAGGGGGAATAGAGAAGCAACATTTGACGAAAGAGGAGCTGAGATTTTCCAGGATTGGATGACAGTATGAATGCTCAGATAAAAAGTACACTAGCAGCAAGTGAGATAAATGAAAATGAATATAAAACACAGATGAAGAAAATCAAGACTAAAGAGAAAAACCTTAAAGCTTTCAGGGATAAAAGATTCCAAACAGAAGAGCACACGATAGACTGACAGAAGACTGTCATTAATACAGTAGATGTGAGAAGTAGTTATGTCTTCATGACCCTGAGAGAAATTAACTGTCAATCTAGCATTTTATCTTTAGCAAAACTATTTAAATGGGTAAATAGACATTTTTCTAATTACAGAGATTTAGACAATTAATCAACCAATAGACTCTCACTGTAGTATATACTTAAAAAGAAAAAAGAAAGGAACCCAGAGGGAAGGTTTAGAATACAAGATAATGGTGAACACAGATGTTGATAGAAATAAAAGATAGTATATTAACAACTGACTACTAGAAAATTTTTTAGCGTTTTAAAAGATAGAACTGAACCTTTAAATAACAACATGAAGTATTCAGTGGGAGAAAGTTAAAATGCCGAACAACTTTAGCTTTAAAAAGACATTATAGGTGGGAATATATTTTTAAATTTTAGTGGTCATTACCAAAAGAATAGAATCTATAGTTTCTGAACAAGTGGAAAGGAGGAACAGGAAGCTCAAACACTTTACCAATCCAACAGAAGACGGAGAAAAGGAAATCTGCAAAGGAAATGAGAATAAATTAAAATTATGAATGTTAGAAACACATGCAATATATCAACAATCACAATAGCTATGAGTGGATTCAACCAGGAGTTGGCAACCTTTTTCTGCAAAGGACAAAATAATAAATGTTGTTGGTGTTGTGGGTAACATATACTTACCTAAAAACGATTCTTAGCAAGCCATACACAGACTGAAAGCTGGATTTGGCCAATGGAAGGAGTTGATGGACCTCTGGATCAAACTTTTAACACTCAAAAAATTCCAGATTGGACTTTTTTTAAGTCAACTATATACTTCTCATAAGAGAAGCCTTAAAGCACATAAAGGACTTAAAATAAAGGGCGGGGAAATATATACTTACAGGTATATTAACCAAAAGGTAACTAATTGGGAGACCTGGACACAAGGATTCAAGTGCAGGTAGTTGATTTTGGAGGGGTAGGAGGGGGTTGTGTCTCAGGAAACACCTGCAGGGAAGTGGTGACATGAGAAAGGGAAGAGAAGAAGCTGATTGATCAAAGATGTGCTATCAGCCACTTACCACTATGGGCAACTGGAGAACAGTCCCCTGTGAACTCTGGAAGACAGAGCAGAATGTGCCTCAGAGCCACCCACCTGAGGAGCAAGGAATTTTGAGTGTTTATTGACCAACTCTCCGACCGTCGTTGTTGCATGGTGGCTCTGGGGACATTGACTTTCTGGCTCTCCTGGGTTGCCTTTTGGATAAGTAGAGTGTTCTACCAAGGCCAGGAAAAAAACACCCTCAAGCACAAAGTCACAGGTTCTTGCAGCAAACAGTCTTAGTAGTGAGTGCTGAGGCGCTATGCGTTGGGCAAGGTGTGCATTCTGCTACACTAGTTCTATATTAATAGAAGTCAAACTGAATTAAGGGCAAAACACACTGAAAGGGATAAAATGAGAAATTATGTAATAATAGAGGAACAATCACCAAAAAAAAAAACAAACCAATGATGAATTAGCTTGAGACATAGCATCAAAATATGCAAAGCAAAAATTGACATAATTGCATGGATAAATTGACAAATTTACATTCCTAGTTGAAGATTTTAGTAAACCTTTATAAGAAATGAATAAATCAAGCTGACAAAAACTAGTAAGGAAAATAGAAGATATGGTGGAAAATATTAAATTGCAATAACCTATAAAAAGAATGAAAATGGGCGGAAAATTCTGATTGAAATCGTTCCCACTGGGCTAAAATCAAGATATCAGCAGGGCTGTGTTCTGTCTGGTGGCTTTAGAAGAAAATCCATTTCTTTGCACTTTCCGGCTTCTAGAGGTCACATGCATTCCTTGGTTCATGGCACCTTCCTCCATCTTCAAAACCAGGTGTCTGACATCTGTAAAATTCTGACTGTCTTGCCTTTCTTTTTCGCTTCTAAGAACTCTTGTGATTATGTCAATTCTGCATAGATAATCAGGATCTTCTCCCCATCTCAAAATCCTTAACTTAGTCATGCCTGCCAAGTCCCTTTTGCCATGTAAAGTAACATAAGCAGAGATTCCAGGACTAGCACACGGACATCTCCAAAGGGGTCATCATTCTGCCCACCGCACAAGCTATATAAAGTTGTGCACTATGCACATTAGAGACAAAGAGACACATTTCCAAGGCTGATTTAGATTCAGAAACTTCAAACCATATTCTTTCATCAGATGGTTTTGGGAATTCTTTCTGTTTTAGTGCTAAAATAGAAGTTTCAAAATAAGGTTTAGGTGAATTGGGTGAATTGTTAAGTGTAGCCAACCATAATATAAAATAACCTAAAAGTTGCATGTAAGGGTTGCTCTGGAACCTCATTTCATAACTTACTCCTATTCACTGCATGATTTGTTCTCACCTACAATACTAGAGAATGTACCTTTGCTTACAAATGTGTGGACCACATTTTCTATCACCAAACATAAAATTAATATGGTTGAGCTAATAGTTTTATATAGAGGGCTATATACCCTTCACATAAAAAATACACTTTCTTTTCACAAACTTTAGAATATTTCTGAGTATTAACTATGTACTAAATAACAAAGGAAACAATAAATTTTAAAGAATTGTTAACATATAGGAAATTCTCTAACCTGAATGAAATTAGAAGTCAACAATATAAAGATAGGGAAAATATGCTTGGAAACTTAAATAACATAAGCCAAAGAGGAAGTCACGCTATAAATTACAGTTAGTGCTAAACAGGAAAGAATATACTACATAATAAATTGCTAAAGTTATGACAGTGGCGAATGTGTAGCACAAAAATAACTGTATAAAAGAGCATATATTTAAAATAAGCCTGTGATTGTGTTAAGAAGCTAAGAGAGAGCTATAAAGTGAAGCCAGAAAATATAAAAGAAAAAAATAATTTTATAAATATTAAGCAAACACAAAGGAACAGTAGAGAGGATAAACAGAACCAAAAGCCGATGTTATGATAAAACCAATGAAAAATCAAGATTTTTTAAAAACATAAATGACTACTGTGAACAAATTTGTGCTCTGAATTTAAATATTTAATTAAAATTTTCTTTAAAAAATCACAAAAATTAACCAAATGAAAAATTGGACAACATGAATAGTCAAATAGTCATTAAAGAGACTAAACTGGTAAACAAAACTCTCCTCCCTCACCAAAGAGTTATCAGGTACTGATGATTTTATGGAAGAGTGCTGTATCTTTAAGGTGCATATAATCTCCAACTTACATACATTATTTCAGGGAATTGGAAAAGAGGAAAAGCTACCAAGCTTAATTTTAATCCTAGTGTGTTGTGGAGATCAGGGAAAATGTAACAAAAGAAAACTATAGATCCATTTCATTTATGAGCACAGCAGGAAAACATTCTAAATAAAATAGTAGCAAATCAGCTTCAGGAGTATTTATATTTAAGTTGGACTCATCTCAGAAATGGAAGGGTGACTTCAGAAGGAATTCTAAAATTTTTTGATGTAACTACATTAAGAGATTAAGAAAATCTCTGTGATTATCTCAGTAATTCCAGAAAAAAAGCATATGTTAAAAAAATCAATTCATGTGATTTTTAAAAATCTTAGCAAACTAGGAACAGAACTTAATATTCAAAACTTAGAATAATCATGCATATTGATGAAACTTTAAATGTGCTGTCATTAAAGTCAGGGACCAAATACGGATATTTCATATTAGATCTTCTAGACAATCCAATAGATGAACAAAAACATAAGAGGTACAAGAATTGTAAAGACCTGAAAGGTTTATATATATATATATATATATATATATATATATATATAAAACCTAAATGTAATATTGTTTCTTATAGTAAACCAATAAAAATTCTAAAATTAATTTGAAACTTGGTCCAAAGTTTGGGATACAAGCTCAGCATAATAACATTCCAAATAACCCATTAGAGAAGCATCACATAAAACATACTTTTCCCAATGACAATAGAAACTATAATTTACCTAAGGACAAATCCAACAGAGATGTACAAGACAATTAAAAAGAAAATAAAGCATCATTGAAGTAATGGGAATCTCAAATAAATGGAAGAGTCTCAAATAAATGGAGGAATCCATGTTTTTGGATTGGAAGATTTATTATAATAAAGAAAGCAATTGTTTGCAAACTATCTTATAAATTAAATGTAAAATCCAATTCCATTTAAAATATCATCCCAGTTTTATGTAGAACTTGATAAATGTCCTTCATGTCCATGGTAGAGAAAAGAACAAGAATAGCTAAAATATATTTAAAGAACAAGCTGGGGAAGAGAGCAATACTTTTGACAAAATTATGCTGATTAAGGGGCATCTGGGTGGCTCAGGTGGTTAGCGTTTTGGCTCAGGCCATGATCTTATGGTCTATAGTTCAAGCCCCTGTGTTGGGCTCGGTACTGACAGCTCAGAGCCTGAATCCTACTTTAGATTCCGTGTCTCCCTTTCTCTGCCCCTCCTCCATTCACACTCTCTCTGTCTCTCAAAAATAAATAACATTAAATTTTTTTTAGTTATTCTGATTAATATGATTTTGGCACAGGGAGAGACAAGATACCCAATGGTATAAAATACAGAGCTCAGCCTCGTGTATACAGTGACACTTAGTATTTGTCAGGAGTTGTATTACTGCTCAGTGGAGTAATAAAATAGTGGTAGAAAAATTAGTTATCAATATGGAAAAAGATAAAACTTAATTCTTTGCTCATTCCTCAGGCTGAATTAAATACTAAATATGTAGAGCAGCATTCAAAAAATTTAGAACATGGTATTAAAATGTCATTAAAACTTGAAGATGGAGAGTGTTCTTAAACAACATGCAAAATAAATTAAGAAAGAATGATAAATTAGAATCTTTAAAATACTAAATTCCTTTAGAAAAAAGATACTGTAAAGTTAAGACAAAACACAGACTGAAAGAAGGTATCAATAATGCATATAATTGACAAAGGATCAGTTGCCAGAATATATAACGATTGCCTACAAATTAAAGAGAGAAAGAAAAAAAATAGTTCAATAAATATAGGCAAAGTATTCGGTGGGGGAACAGTGAAGAATTAATAAACAAAGCCTAGAGGATTTTTAGGGCAGTGAAAATACTCTGTATGGCACTATAATGATAAGTAGATGCCGTTACACATTTGTCCAAACCTATGGGAGGTACACCACCAAGAGAGAACCATAGTGTGAACCGTGGACTTTGGGTGATAATTAGGTCATCAGTGTAGCTTCCTCACTCATAACAAATGTACCACTTTTGAAGGGATGCTGATAATTAATGTGTGGGTGCTGGTGTACATGGGAAGTCTCTGTAGCTTCCCTCAATTTCGTTGTGAACATTAAACTCCCCTAAAAGAACAGAGTCTTAATTTTTAAAAATAGACAAAGTTACATGAAACGGCAGTTTATAAAAGAGGATTACCTAATAACCGATAATCATGAAAAATCGTTCAACTTTTGCCAGTAATCAGAGAAATACAAAGTAAGAAGTTGCCATTTCACATCATGAGATTGGAAAAATATTTAAAGTCTGACAATACCAAATGGTGACTTCGATGTGGAGCAAGGAGAACTTTCAAATATTTCTGGTGGAAATGTTAATTTGCACAAAATATTTGAAGAATGATTTGGCAACATCCATTAGAGATGAACAAAAGAAAGATAAACACCAGATTATCAACAGCAGCTATCACCAGGGATGGATAGAAGTTAATAGCATCAGGAAGGGTACATAGGAGGCTTCCACTCCTTGAGCAATACTTAATTTCTTTAAAAAATATGGATTAAATATGGTAATTTGTCAAATCTTATAAAACAAGGGGTATACATGTGTTTTCTCTTTTAATTTGTGAACTTACCTGGGTCTATTTATTCAAAATGAGCGCCTAGTGTATGCAAAACACTCTTTTAAGACCTGGAGATTGAGCATGGAACAAAAAAGAAAAATCTCCAGCCTCATAAAACTTATATTCTAGAGTGTTTAAAATATGTCATATTTTTAAAAGGAAAAGACTAAGAGAATGATGAAGAAGCGGCTACAACGTTTTTGAGAAAGGTTGGTTGGCACTGTGTAGAGATTCCAGCTGTACTTGGTGATCATCAATTTATGGTGGTTAGAAATCTCTCCAGGAAACTGATTTTCTCTGGTGAGATTCAACTGTCAGATTGCAAGCAAGGAGGAAGAGCAACCAGATTGGTCCAAAGTTGAAGTTTTCGCCAGTTAGGGAAGTATAATTAAAAAGCAAAGGTACAGTAAGGATTCAGGGAAGATGGCAGAATAGAAAACATGGGAATGTGTGCTCCCACTTAGACAACAATTGCACTGGCAGAATCTATCCAATGTAACAGTGAAACAACTTCCAAGGGAAGACTTGGACAGTAAATTGTGGTTAAATTCAATCAATTTCAGCCCATAGCATGGTAGCAGCTACACATTTTCCACCTTCCCATCCTCCCAACCTCCCCAAATCACCTTCCCTGATATTAGCAGGCACATATTTGTTCCTGAAGCAGCTTGCACAACGTTGAGTTGCTGGGGTGAACAATAAGAACTTTGTCCTTCAAATACTGGGGACCTGTGCATTGATTGCTGATTGTTGCTTCTGACCGCAGTGTGTAGACAAAGAGGCTGGCAGCCATTGTTACAAGCCCTTTGCCTCTGGCTGAAGTGACTTCCAGGGCATTTAAGTATCCAGTCACTCCCCCTCTTTTATTTTCCTCTTCATCCCCTGTTGGAAGCCAGACATTAAAGACTAGAATATTCAAAAGCAACTGCATATACAGGGACCATTAGAAAGTTACCACACATATCCAGGGAAAGGTGAAGACTCAGAAAAGACCTGAGACGATCTTAAGTTTATACTTCAGGCTGACTCTCAGCATCGAGACACCATACAAAAATCCAAAGAAAAAAAATTAAAGAAAAGATAAGAAAAAGGAAAGATTTTAAAAACGAGCAAACTTTGGGGAAAGGGAGGAATATGATTTGTAGAGTTGCCACATCATTAGAAGCAGACTTCCAGTTTTAAACAACTGGAACAACAAAATCACAAAAATACAAAGAAATAGGAAAGTATGATCCAAAGAGAGGAACAAAGCTATCCCAGGGGAAAACCAGATGGTAGACCTACTAAACAAAGATTTAAAACAACTGTCTTAAAGATGCCCAAGAGCTTTATTTGAAAAAAATTTTTTTAACGTTTATTTATTTTTGAGAGACATAAAGACAGAGTGTGAGCAGGGGAGGGGCAGACACAGAGAGAGAGAGACAGAATCCGAAGCAGGCTCCAGGCTCTGAGCCATCAGCACAGAGCCCAACATGGGGCTCAAACCCACAGACTGTGAGATCATGACCTGAGCTGAAGTCGGCCACTCAACTGACTGAGCCATCCAGATGCCCCCCAAGAGCTTTAAAAAAGATGAGGAGAAAGCCAAGTAAACAATGAAAATATCTATCAAGAGATATAAAATAAAAAAAAAAAATTCTAGCTAGTATGTGGAAGCAACACAAGTGTCCAGATAAGCAAAGTGTACCTCAGAATAGTACTCAGCCTTGAAAATAAAGGAGGTTCTGACACACACTGTAACACGGATGAACCTTTTGAATGACATTATATTGCTATGGAAATTCAATGCTGCTTTTATTTCTCAATGATTTAAAGAAATTGAGTAGTTCCAGTGTGACGTCTTTTCTTTCTTTTCTAAACTGGACTCCTACTGAAGGCATGACTCTATGTATTGGCTACTACAGCATTTCAAAGTTTTTGAGACATTTCTTTAAATTTTGTACAACCCCAAATTTTGGTGTTTTGTTTGGATTACAAGTGCAACATTCCTTAATTCTTTCTACTATTTGTCACAATTGTTATTTAAAGAATCAAGTATGTATTGCATGAAAACATTATGCTCATTTCCTCTTGGTTAAAATCTACTCGAGATAACTGGGGGGAAAAATATGGTGAGTGAAATAAACCAATTACAAAAAGACAAATACGGTATGATTCCACTTACGTGAAGTACCTAGAGTATTCAAAATCATAGATCTGGCAAGTGAAATAATGATTGCCAGGACTGGAAGGAAGGGGTATTGGAGAGTTTGTGTTTAATGGGGACAGAGTTACAGTTTTATAAGATGAAAAGAGTTCTTTGTACGAATGGTGGTGATGGTTGCACAACAGTGTGAATGCACTTGATGCTATTAAACTGTACACTTAAAAGTTGTTAGGGGCACCTGGGTGGCTCAGTCGGTTGAGTGACCAACTCTTGATTTTGGCTCAGGTCATGATCTCACAGCTGTGAGATCAAGCCCTGTGTTGGGCTTTGCACTGGTATGGAGCCTGCTCGAGATTCTCTCTCTCCTTCTGCCCCTCTCACCCACTTGCACTCTCTCTCTCTCTCTTAAAAAAAAAAGCCGATAATATGGTGAGTTTTATGTTTTGTGTATTTTAACACAAAAAATATTGTGGTCGTGGCGGGGGGGGGGAGAAGCAAAGGTACAAGGGCTAAGGGAGTGTAGAGTATTTGCAAAAGAATAGTTGAAATAATGAGTCTTGGAATCCAAGCTGAATACGAAGGAAGGAGAGAAAGATAGGGAGAAAGTGAAAGCTGAGGGGATAGACATTTCACTGAAGTTACAGAAGAGTGAATGATAGTGGGGGTTACCTGAGTGGGCAAGCTGGAAGGTGCTGTTTGGAGAACTTTCGACTGGTGATTTTGGAGTGGAGCATTTTTTCCTCTCTTAATGGTATACCCTGGATATTTTCCCCATTTTAAAAGTCATAGTTCTGTGTCACCCATTTTAGTATAGAATTCCATTTTTTCAGATGTATCATAATTTAATTAACCAATCTCTACTGTAATCAGTTTTAAATTATAGTAAAATGTTTATTATTTAAACTAATTATGATCCTTCCAGAAATCCTCATCAAGAAGCCTGTGACTTCCAGAAGGCAGTGGAAGGAGCCCTATCGTTCTAGAGAAATTGAAGACCAAAGCTACTGACTGACTTCCTCACTGAGGAGGCACAGACTGGAATATTCCTCTGTACACTCACGTCATGTTGGGAGAGAGATCAGGTTCTTCTAACTTGCCCATTAATGTATATGGATTACTTAGTTAATGCGATAATATTCACTGAGTTGCTTCTATTTGAAAAGAGCTGTATCAGGAACTGGAAATACAAAAATGCTGTCCAAAGTAGAAGCTATAATTGATGAGGGCATAAGTTACTACAATGCAAAGTTAAATCAGAGGCAGATTTAGCATGAAGTGAACGAAGCTCCAGTATTGGTACCCCTCACTTACATGGGCCCCTTCTGAAGCTCTGAGAGAAACCCTATGAAATACTTATGTGGTCACGCATTTTGGTAAACTTTGCATAAGTGAGAATTCTTTTTTTAACTTCAGTTAAATTGTCTCTTTCCTATCTTGCTTTCTCTACTGTTGAAATGGCCAAGGCCATTTTGAGTCCCAGCAAACAAATTGTATTGAGGACACGTTTAGTTGAGTTTATTAAAATATATGTAAGGGGGGCGCCTGGGTGGCTCAGTCTGTTGAGCGTCGACTTCAGCTCAGGTCATGATCTCGAGGTCTGTGAGTTCGAGCCCGGCGTCGGGCTCTGTGCTGACGGCTCAGAGCCTGGAGCCTGCTTCACATTCTGTGTCTCCCTCTCTCTCTGCCCCTCCCCCGCTCATGCTCTGTCTCTCTCTGTCTCAAAAATAAATAAACATTAAAAATATATATATATGTAAGGGGTCATAAATACTTCATTTTAGAATGACCTGATTGCTGCACTCGGTGTAGGAGTGATTTCTAGAAACATCTTACTACCCCTGTGCAGATTCATTTGGTTCACAGCTTGATGATATAGAACAGGGGCTTTACCATGACAGGAACCCGCCCTGCGGCACTCAGCGCAGGAAGTAGGGGGGACTGGAGGAGACACCAGGGTTTGAAGTGTATGCAGCAAGAAAATAGTCTGTGGAGAATTCTTCTAGTCAGACACGTAAAGCTGTAGATGGAGGATTGGTTCTCAACAGTGCCTGGTCAGGAATACTCTTAATAACACATTATAAGCTGTTATACACTTATACGTGCACGCATTTTTCTTTTTGTTGGTAATTGCACAAAATGAGGCACAACCTGGTGGCAGTACTGTAAAAAGTGAGTCCATCTATATGTGAAGTTGTATATTCTATTCATTCCAATTATCAACAATAAAAACTGTGACCAGCCATTACAGAAGAAAGGCTGAATTAAATTTCCGTTTTCTCTATAGAAAATTCTACAATTAAGTAGCTCCAATGGGCAGTTACTGAATAAAAATGTTATTTTTCTAGATTTTATATTTATTGTATTCATTGACTTGTTAAAATTTGATTTTGTAGTGATTTCTTTATTCTAAATAAATGTGCACTTTCATATCTAATTTTGATAAGTCACCTTTAACTATTTTTCCTAAAGAGGTCCCCCCAAATTATTTAAACTTCAGGACCTACAGAAGTTTTTATTAGATCTGCACCAGTACGAAGAAGTGACCATCATGAGAGAAAAATGTAAGGGGGTCTGTAGTTCTTAAAAGGAAAAAATTATCCATGACAGAGGTGAGCAAAGAAGGGTTTTATCTAAGCTCTGATCAAGGGGAAGAACTTGAATTCAGAGATATGACAAATGGTGTTCTAAATGAAAAAGGGAATTCTTCATAACTTTTTTTCAAGTTTATACACAGTGTAGTTTTAATGAGTTAAGCATAGGGCTATCCCAATAGCCTTCTACACACACATTTACAAACACATCTTAGTGAAAGAAGATCTTGATAGAAAGATGATGTTTTCACAGTGTATTTTCAATGAGTTAAGCATACAGCTATTCCCATAGTCTTCTTCACATATGTTTACAAATACGTATCTTTTTATTTATGTATTTACTTACTATTTAAAAAATTTTTAATTTTAATTCCAGTTAGTTAACATACAGTATTTCGTTAGCTTCAAGTGTACAGTGTAGTGATTGAACACTTCCATACATCATCCTGTGCTCATTCTCATAACTTTTAGTAATTTCTATCCCTGGATCTACTTACTCAAATACTTGTTTGTCATTGACACACCCCCTTCATGACCTTACATCCTTTCTGATTCCATATCTAAAAACCGTTTCTGCTGGTGTTTTGTGGACATGGGCTCAAGTAACAGGTTAGCACAAACTTGGTGGGTATTCAAGAAAGCCTTTCTCAGGCTGGGTTCTGGGTAGGAGTCCAAATCTAAAGAAATGTGACAGTTCTGTAATGTAGTCAAGGTCCTGTTTCATAAATTAGGCCAACATGAACATTACATAAACAAATCAAACTTTATCCCCTGTTATTTAATTATGATATAATTAGTGAAGAGGAGTTAGAGAGAGTCCTGTTTTTGAGCTCTAGGCTGGAGTCACCCTCAAGCATACAGAGAAAGAGACAATCATAATATGCAGAAAGTCAGGGACAAGAAGAGTTTCTCCTATGCAGCAGTGTGTGGCCTAGATATCATCCCATCATACTGTATCCATGACAGGATAGTGTCTGTGCATGTGTGTATGACAGAGACACACACACAGAAAGACTGAGAACAGATGAAGACTGAGATCGACCTGCTATGTTCTGCAATGCGTAGGGGATCCCATTTACTTCCAGTTACGTCTTTTCCCTGTCCAGGACCACTTCTTCCACTGGTAGGCTCAGCCTTCCACAGGTCTGGTGATTCATCAGGCAGTCCCCAGGGGCCCTTGAGTTCGGATGACTCAGTATGGGATGAGCTCACTATGAACCTAGCTGACATCAGCGGGGAGAAGACAGCATCACAAACATAGAGAGTCAATCCTGTGGGTCTGAGAAACAAGGTTGGAGGCAGATCAAACAGCTGAGTCGTTGCTGAGTCATAGAAGGAAGAACCAAGTGCCCTAACTCCTCGAGATGGACATATGGGAGCAATGAATTCTGACAGTTGACTTCCTTCCTGTCAGGGGCTGATACTACAGGCCCTGCTGAAATGCTGGGCCATCTGACCAGTCATCTGACCAGTTTTTCCCTATCATTGCAACTTCGTTCCAGTGACTGGCATCCTGCTTTTTGCCAATGACTAATCTTCTTTCCATTCACTCCTGCCTTGGTTTTCTAGGCCCCTCAGGATTGGTGGCTGAGCTCTTGGATTTCTGAGGCATGTTACCTGCAGCCAGGATGACCCATGTCTGCTTTCCCCAGTGCTGGGATAATTGTATGTGATCCTGGCCAAGCTTCAGTCCATGTTCCGTCAGTCTCTTGGACATATCCTCCTGTAAGACCTCTGATGGGAATTTAGAAGACACACACTTATGCACTTGTCAGGTGTTAAACACTGGGGACTTTAGTATTTGCCATTTAATGCAATTTCCTCCTTACAACTATCCTCCAAGACGGGTATCTGATCTATTTTACAGGTAAGGAAGCAGAGACTCAGAGGTTATATTTCATGTAGGTTTCACAGACGATCAATTTCGCTCTGGTTTTATTCTACTTTATCCTACTTCCATGAAATGTGCTGGCTTTGCCCTTCTTTAGAATCAAGGATAATAATATCTACGGGAATGTTTTAAGAATTAAATTAAATCCTCAGTATGAAAGTGCCTAATGTTATACTTAACAAATAGCAGTTTCCTTATTTCATCCTATTCTGACTTAGAAACCCTGGCTCCGCTGAGAGAATTTGGGGTTGGCACACCTCCAACACAGCATCAGAACACATAGTAGGTTGTGGAAGGTGTTGGATGGACGAATTAATGGATAATTAATGGGAACATTTAAATTCCACTGTGGGTTTGTGAAACCTAAAGACCATCCTTCCCCCCTACCATGTACGCCTTTTGACTGCCTACTATTTGGGTCCAAAATCTAAATATTAGATCTGCTCTTTCACTGGCTTTCTCTTCACTTACAGCTGATCCTCCTCAGCTCATACTCACCCATCCACAAGACCATGCTTATCTGTGTTGTGTGTGCCTTCTTACCAGGTCCCAAGCTCTGCTAGCTTGTCTATGCCTTTTCTTTCTGAGTCACCATCCTGGTATTCTGGACTAAGGAGACTGAACAAGAGGGACTGTGTTTAGCTGTGTGAGTGGTCCTAAAGGGGCCAGTTAACTAAGATGTAGACTTGCGTAGGACACAGGCAGCCCTCAGCTATAGCGTGGTTAGATCCAGGCCATGCATGGCCACCTGCTGGCTCAGCACCTTTCCAAATAATTAAGCAATCTACTGAAAGCTTGGAGTTTGGAATTAGAGAAAAAAGCTTTGGATAGAAGTACAAGTAAGAATTCTATAGAATCTTTTTTTTGCTAGCCAGCAGTTCCATTAAGGAAATTTATCTTAGTGTTTTTGGAAGCATGAAGATTTTAGTTCAGTCATAGACATTTCCAGCCATTACTCTGTCTTCAGTCAGCAGATTCAAAGGAAGCTAGGAGGGAAAAGCCCAGGGCCCCATGCCATCTATAAAACCCTGGCACAACGGCAGCCATGCCAGGAAGAGAATGCCTGGCCCCTTCCAACTCTGTTGCACCATTGTTAGGGGTCACAAGAATAATACCTGGTAATCAAGGCAAGAATTGCCTTTAGATCTTGATTGATCTTCAAAATTAAGAATCTTGGAAAAAAATCCACAGAAAAAAAGTTCCCTGGAGTAAAGAAGGATGAAGTAATGGAGCAATTCCTTGCCTTTAAAGCTTTCCTTACCACAGCTGAGACCACTGAGTGGACTACCTGGAGACTCGACTGCCCCAGGCTCTAAGACCGATTCCATTCCTAGTCAGGAAGAACATAGGAAGCCTTTAGGTATATCGCTTTGGGGGCTCAGCATCAAGTCAAGCGTTGCTCTAGCACCCTCTCTAACCTGACACTCCTCAATCTGGTAAATGGATTCTTACCTTTTGCTTTGTGGTCAGTTCACACCTGTGACTTAAAAGTTCCAGAACTGCATCTTTATCTTACTCCTGCACCCCTGGACTCCTCCCTGACTCTGCATTTTTGAAGCTTGCCTTGCTATCACAAGAACTTGCAGGAATAAGACTCCTCCAATGCTTATCAGGCCTAAAGTAGAATTAGCTTGCTCAGTGCTGAAACTCTCTGTGACAGCCTGCTCTAACCCACCCAGCCAAGTTTTGCACCATAAGCCCACCAAAGCTCCATCTATCCAGGCCTGATGTTTGTGCCCTGATCATGAAAGAGTAGAATCAGGTAGATTAATTCATCCGTGCCCAACATTTCTATCTGCATGTAGAAGTCTGGCTTCTAGTTCTGCATGCATTCACTCAAATCAGCCTTCCAAGACCTTGGTACTGCACCATATGCCTTCATTTCAACAAACTAGCCAATTAAGGATCTTTAACTGCTGTGAAGCAATAAAAATTTCCCTAAACAATCACTATATAGAGGATCACTTCCAAGACTGAGATTTTGTTATCTCGTTTCAGGCATTCTAAATTAAGCCCCGGAGAAGCATTTTACTGCTAATAAATAATCACTGGTTGTAATATGTGTTATTGCTGAGATAATAGGTTACATCAATATCTATTCATGTTATTGAAAGAGCTGAGAATACTACTCTGTGTCCCAGTATTGAGGAAAAGCAAATGTTAATTTTCGTAGTGTCATGTTTGGTTTAAATTATCTATTCTAAAATATAGGCATGCATTCACCTTCAGTATAATGAATTCATTTATTATCCAGCCACATTTGATTTTTATCAAATTTCTCTCCAAAAAAAACCATTTTATACGATAGGACACAGAGGATAGGACACATAAGTCTATGACTTATCAGTTGGTAAATAACACATGAAAATTTACTGAGTGTTGATTAAATCTTTACATTTAAAAAAGGAAAAGGCGCTCTATAATAAGCTTTAAAATTCATGTCTTGGAGGTTTAAAAAATCTTAGTTCATCTTTTGTGTGTTTGTTTTCTCCCTGCTGGGCTACAGTTCAGAATGTATACATTTTTTTAAATCCTGAATTTGCTATATATGCCAATTTTTAACAAATATTGTCAGTTCTTCATGTGGGAAGTCAAAGCATCTGATTGACTTTTATGGTTTGATTTGAGTTTTTAATCCGCAAAACAGGATTGCTATAAAATTAACTATTTTCTCCAGTGGTTATTTTAAAGCTTAAAGAAAAGAAATTGTTCCAGGGGCACCAGAGTGGCTCAGTTGGTTAAGCGACCAACTCTTGATTTCAGCTTAGATCGTGATCTTTCGGTTCATGGTTGTTGAGTCCCCTGTCGGGCTCTGTGCCAGCAGCTTGGATCCTGCTTGGGATTCTTTCTCTCCCCTTCCCTCTATCCCTCCCCCACTCTCTCTTTCTCTCAAAATAAAAAAAAAAAACTTTAAAGAAATAAACAAATAAATAAATAAATAGTTCCAAAATAAATTTAGATGGCATAAGACTCACAAAACGATTGACTTTGAGAGACTGTAAAGCTACTCTAAAGGTTTTTGTTTCTAATTTTATGATCAAGCACCTGTAAAGACATTTAAATGAGTGAGGATTCATAGGGAATGAACTTGCCATAAATAATATTTTTTTAATTTAGTAAAATAATTTTAAATTCAAGTTAACCTAGGTAACTAGTTCGATAGTCTAGTGAAATTCATTGTGGCTAAGATATAAATCTGTACTAAGATTTCTAAAATAAACACTAAAGCAAACAAATTACAGAAATTATGATGTTAAATAAAAAGGACCTTGAATTTGCTGAAGTTCGTAAAGATGGAACAGGAAAAGCATTAATACTTGGAAAATCATCTTAAAAGTTTTAGGTTTTCTTTCTAAACCATAGAATGAATTTTAGCTTCTGGAACTGACCACTCCTCTTACTGAAGCAGCCAGAACGTGAAGGACTAATATCCCAGAGAAAACGGATATTGAGGACAGCTCAACATTTCCTCAACATTTGGCATCACTGGTCTCTGTAAAGCACGTAATGGATCTTAAGCAGTGCAGGGCAAAGTATAGGTAACTAAATGGAAACAACTGAAACACAGAATGGAATTTTTGACACTCTCATGGTTCTTGGGCAATAAAAGTGGGATTTCAGAGTCTGTCAAAAGGGGAGGAAGTTCTCGTGAGCAGCCAGGCTTTTGCTTGGGATCACGGGAGGCTGCACCAAACCTGTAGATATGCCGAGCCTTGTAAAGATCACATCTCTATTTCAAGGCAACTGAAACTGGCTAGATTGCACTCATCTGATCGCATTCTACTTACCTCACAGAGAATAGAGAAAAGCCTCTTTGGGAAAATAATAGCATCCAAACCCATACATTTTTTTTAAACCAAGATGTTTATCATTAAATAAAATACCATGCATACTAAGAAATAGGACGCATATGTGACTCAGACATTGTAGTTATCAGATACTTCTTAAAAACAATGGAGAGGGGCGCCTGGGTGGCTCAGTCAGCTAAGTGTCTGACTTCAGCTCAGGTCATGATCTCATGGCTAATGGGTTCAAGCCCTGCATCAGGCCCTGTGCTGATAGCTCAGAGCCTGGAGCCTACTTCAGATTCTGTGTCTCCCTCTCTCTCTGACCCTCCCTCACTTGCACTCTGTCTCTCTCTCAAAAATAAACAAACATTAAGTTTTGTTTAAATAATGGAGGTTACTATGTTAAAAATGTTAAAATAAAGACAGAAAATTTTACAAAAGTACTGAATCTAAAACAAAGATCAGGTGGAAATTCAAAAACCAAAATATAATAATGTAAATCTGTAAATAGATTTTATAATTAATTAATTTTATAATTAATTATAAACATCCGAAGCGAGGATTAGGAAATATAAGCAATATGAATAACAGGATTAACCTAATTAGTAATGCACCTAATAATAATAGGTCATATTTGCTAAATTTTATCAAAATTAACTATTTGCTATTCCATAAAACAATTCACAACACATTTCTTTCTTTTTTAAAAACAATTTGTATTGTTAGGTTTTCATGTGTTTTTTAAAATTGAAGTATGTATAGACAACATATAATATTCTACAAATTCCAAAGGATTGAAATGATGTTATTTTATGCAGTAGAATTAAATGAAAAGTAAAACAAAAAATAATCACTATAAAGTCCTCAAATATTTGGAAATTAAACAATTCACTTAAAAATAAACTTTGGGTCAGAAAAGAAATCTCAATGGAACTAAATGACATTTTGCACTGAGTGGAAAAAAAATCCAGCATGTCAAAATATGTATGGATGCCACTAATGCTGTGCCTGGACAAAAGTGTTCAACTATCAAATCTATATGTGTAAAAAGAAGTGTTTGAAAATAGTGACCTCACTATTCACCTCAAAAAACTAGGGGGGGAAAAAACTCCCAGCAAATTAAACTTAAGCATATAGATGAAAAGAAATAATTACAATAATAGCAGACATTAATAAAATAGGAAATGTAAGTACAATAGAGAAAAATCAACGAGGCTGAAATTTGGTTATCCAAAAGACTAAGTTCTTTGAAGATTAAAAAAAGGGGAGGAAAAGGCCCATATAATCAGTATCGGGTGTTTTTTTTTTTTAAAAAGGAAGTCATCAAATTATACAGACATCTAAAAGGTAATAAGAAATATTGAAAATACATTTAGGTAAGAAATGTACAAATTTTTATGAAATGGACCAAATCTTAAGAAAATACAATTCACCACACTGATACAAAAAGAAAAATGGAAAATCTTAGTATCGATTTAAAACTTAAATCTGTAATTAAATATCTTTCCACTCACGAATCTCCAGGTACAAATGACTTCATCTGTGAACATTTCCAAACCTGAAGGCGGATATAACACAAGTCTTAGCAACATTCTTCCCAAGAATAGAAAAAGAGAGTACTTTCCAATTCATTTTTAAAAACTTTTTTAATGTTTATTTATTTTTGAGAGAGAGAGACACAGTGTGAGCAGGGGAGGGGCACAGAGTGAGACACAGAATCCGAAGCAGGCTCCAGGCCCTGAGCTGTCAGCACAGAGCCCAAGGTGGGACTCAAACTCATGAACTGTGAGATCATGACCTGAGTTGAAGTCAGACACTCAACTGACTGAGCCACCCAGGCGCCCCCTCTCCAATTCATTTTTACGAGGCCAGCAGAATCTTGATATCAAAGTATGGCAAGAACAGAACACAGAAAGAGAGGTGTAGGCTATTTTTTTCTCATGAGCATAGATAGATAGATACATAATCCCAAGTAAAATATTAGCAAATTTACTTCAGCAATTTATAAAAACAAAAACAAAAACACAGAAGGTTGGATTTATTGCAGGAATGCAGGCTGACTTATTATTATAAAAATCAACAAAATGCTACTCACCATGTTAGCTGAAAAGGAAGAAAATTTTATTAGTGTGTCAAGAGATGCAGAAAAAGCATTTTCTAAAATTCAATCCCCAACATTGGTTTAAAAACAAAAAATGTGGCAAAGTGGATATAGAAGGAAAGTTTATTAAGAATAAATATGTACAAAAAACCTGAGACCAAGCATTATACTTAAGTGTGGTATATCGAAACTTTTCCTCCTTAGTTCGGGAATGAGATAAAGATGACTAACACCACCATTTTTATTTCACATAGTAACAGAGATCCTGGCTGGTGCAATAAGGGAAGAAAAAAGTAGAATGATTAAAAAGGAAGAAATAAAACAGTTACTATGTATAAAATTCAAAATAAGCTACTATTATCATTTATAAGTTAATGTAGTGAGAACACTAGATAAAATACAAAATACAAATTTTTTTTATCTCGTGTACTAGCAACAGAGAACTATAAAAGTGAAAAAAATTAAATATAACATTTAGGATAACATCAAAATTATCAAATATCTAGGAATGGATCTAATTAAAAACGTGCAAAAGTGTTCAAAACATCATGGAAGTAAATTAAGACCTAAATCCATGGAGAATTCCTAAACCTATGATACCATGCCATAGATTGAAGACTAAAATTGCTAAAATATCAACTCTCCAACAGCTGAAATATAGGGTAAATAAAATGGACTACTACGTGGCAATGAGAAAAAATGAAATCTGGCCATGTGTAGCAACATGGATGGAACTGGAGGGTATTATGTTAAGTGAAATAAGTCAGTCAGAAAAAGACAGATACCATATGTTTCCACGAATAGGTGGACTTTGTGAGACTAAGCAAAAACCAGGGGGAGGGGAAGAGGGGAAAGGAAAAAAAGACACAGAGAGGGAGGGAGATAAAACATAAGAGACTCTCAAAGACTAAGAACAAACAGGGTGAGGGGGGTGAGGGAGGGAGGAGAGGGGGTGATGGGCATTAAAGAGGGCACGTGTTGGGATGAACACTGGGTGTTATATGTAAACCAATTTGAAAATAAACTATTATAAAAAAATTTCAGCAGGTATTTTTTTTTGTGGAAATCAACAAGCTTATTATAAAAGTTTTATATGGAAATAACCAAATTAATTTTGAAGAAAAGCTAATTGGAGGAATTTATACTCTGATATGTCAAAACTAATTATGAGAATAAAATGAAAAAGTCACTGTGCCATTTGCACAAGGAGGGAGAAACTGAGAAATGAGACGTAATGGAAAGTACAGGAACAGACCCGAATATATAGCCATTTGATTTATGACAAAGATGATATTGAAGTGCGGTGTAAACAAGTGCGGTCTTTCCAATCAGTGGTGCCAGCCAGACCTGTTGAATATCCATATTGAAAAGAAGAAATCACTCTCAAAATCAATTTTAGGTGGATTTTATATCTAAACATGAAAAGTGAACCAACAAACTTCTGAAATAAATCACAGAGAAACATTTTCATGCTTCGGGGGGTAGGGAAGAACTTTATAAAAGCACCAAACTTAATAAATAAATGAGACATAATAAATATCACAATTGACAAGTAGAACTACACAAAATGAAGAAACTATTGACCTAATAACAACACTGAGAGAACGAAAAGGCAAGCCAAAAGTTGAGAGACGATTTTTGCACTCCATGTAACCTGAAAAGGACACAGATGTAAGTGTGTAACAACAATTGAAAATATCTAAAGAACCCTTAGAATGAGAGATAACCAATAGAGAAATGGGTAACATACACAGACAGAAGATATCTAAATGGCAAATAAACATATGACAAGGTGTCAAAAATTATTAGCTGTCAGATAAATGCAAATTCCAATCAGAAGCTATCACTTACACATCCATCTGCGTGGCTAAAATAAAAGGGGCTGACAATACCAGGTTTGGGCAAGATATAGACCAGCTGGAAATCTCATACATGCTGGCAGGTGCATAAATTGGTAGAAACCACTTTGGAAAACTGTTTGGCATATCAGTAAACGGAGAATGGTTTTATGCCTTGGGATCCAGCAATTTCACTTTGGAAAAAGTTAATTAAATTGTTAAGTATCTAGCAAGATTGATTAGGAAAATAGACACTAGCTATTATTATTATAATGAAAAAAGGAGACATTGCTAAAGATATTTCAGAACGTAAAATTAGTATTTCAGGATGAGGGAAAAAGTATACCGAAAAAATGAAAATTGTGATAAAATAGACAAATTTCTATAAAGAAACTTGAATTTATAGAAGAAATAGAAAAGTCAGAGTTGTCCTGCAGTTACTAAAGGTATTAAATCTGTAATTAAAAACTTTCCCCAAACAAAACGCTGTGTCTATATGGTATCACAAATGAATTCTACCAAACATGTATTATTATTTTGAGCAGTTAATGTAGAATGAAATAAAAAATCTATTTGACCATACATGGTGAATGCATTTTCTCTCTTAAGGCAATGGCACCGTGATCTTGGGAAAGGGGAGAGGGAATTTGGCTCTAGAACGAAGAATGATTTTGTAATCATGATACATAAACACTGTGTTGATTTCCAATATTAGAATCAATGTATAGGCAAATCTTGAAGTGTGCAACTATCATTTGAGTAAATTGCACATAACATTAGCTTTGACAACGTCAAGTAAGATCTATCAAAGGTAGAGGTTAAAAATTGTAGGAAAGGGTAGAAGCAATAATAGTCTCCTATTGTAAAATAAGGAATTAGAATACACAGTCGTTGAAACAGGAAATAGAAGTTTTGATGCAGTGTTCGAGTTGACAAACCTAACCAAAAGGGGTGGGGGGGGACAATGACAAAACTATGAAATTTGAAAGAGGAGGGATAGGAGATAAAATAGTTTAAATGTGCTAAATCCTCATCATTCCTAGCGGAAATTCAATAGATAATGACCAAGGCTATACTTGATTATTTAGCAACATAGAGTTAAAACCAGAAAAAATTAAAACAGAAATGGTGACAAGTGTTAGGCTCTGATAAATAGTGCTATCACAAGAATGGGAAGATTGGAAGACTGTTTCTTTTTTTTTTTAAGTTTATTTATTTTGAGAGAGAGAGAGAGAGAGAGAGCAAGTGAGCAGGGGAAGGGCAGAGGGAGAAAGGGAGAGAGAGAGAGAACCCAAAGCATGCTCTGTGCTGGCAGCACAGAGCCCCACGTGGAGCTCAAACTCACAAACTGTGAGCTCATGACCTGAGCTGAAACCAAGAGTTGGAGGCTTAACCGACTGAGCCACCCAGGTGCCCCTGGAAGGCTGTTCCTTTTTATTATTAACACAATTCTGTATGATGTGAGTTTTAAAAATATGTGCTTATAGTAAAATGCATTTAATTAAAAAAAAACCCCATAATTAGACAGGGCATGAGTATAAATAGAGAAACTAAAATAACCCTAGCTGATGGCATCTGAGGAAAATGGACAGCACAAATCAAAGTGGAAGAGAAGGAATTTTTAAATAAATAATTCTGGAACAATTTTTATTTGCTAAGATATACTTGTCCCTGCCATAGTCCCAGATAAATTCCAGGTGTATGAATGAAACAAAAGGTAACAATGAAATCATGAAAAACTAGGAGAAAACAAAAGTCAACGCTTTCTTTTTTCTTCTTGGACGAGTTTCCAAGACAGAAGCAATGAAACACACACACACACACACACACACGTAGAAAAAACTCAAGGACAATAATTGATATGTTTAAGTCTTGGTATTGAAAAAACCAGCCTTGGTATTGAAAAAACCAACCTAACTTGTGTTAAAGGAAAATAACTAATGGGGAAATATTTTCAATATTAAGGAAAACAGTCTATTGCTAACGCGTTAATGTTAGTGTTTATTAATAATGAAAATATACATTAAGAAGTTATTTTGTCTGTAAAATTTAGAACAATGTTTAAAGAGAAGCTATATAGGGACACCTGAGTGGCTCAGTTAGTTGGGCATCTGACTTCAGCTCAGGTCATGATCTCTCAGTCTGTGGGCTCGAGTCCCAGGTCAGGCTCTGTGCTGACAGCTCAGAACTTGGAGCCTGCTTCTGATCCTGTGTCTCTTTTCTCTTTGCACCTCCCCTGCTCATACTCTGTCGCTCTCTCTTTCTCAAAATAAACGTTAAATTTTTTAAAAAAAACAGAAGCTTTTTAGTGTCCATGAGGGTTGAACGAAATAGGGACTTTCAGATGTGTCTTTACACATTTCAGAAATAAATTTGTCACTAAGGATAATGAACTCAGAAAGGTCTGTAACTTTCGGCCTAGCAATTTCATGTCATGTCTGTTGGTCTTCAGGAAAAAAATCAGAAATTCAAACTGGAGATTTATATATTTAAAATACAAATAAATTAAAAATGTCTAAAATGAGAGAGGAATGTTGAATAGGATGTCGCCATCGCATTTATACATGCAACAAGCATTTATCATTTACTATGTGCCAGACACCAGTAACAAAACAATGAACAAACAAGACTGCATAGCCTCCTAGATCTTACCTTCTAAGCATGTCCAATGATGGAGGACGATGTTCAAGATAAATAGGAATCTTTTGTAATCTAGATTTTGTAAAACAGTAAGCAAAGAGAAAGAGAGAAACACACCAAACTCTTCGTATGCTATGACAGGTGATGTTTACTTTCCTGCTGGTACTTCAGTGTTTCCCGACTTTTCTATGCTGAGTGCATATTACTTTAGCAATTAGAATGAGATAGTATGTGTGCGTGTATTTATATGTAAGTGTATAAACTTATAGTCATGAGGATTACAGGAAATGAAGTATGACAAGCACTTGGCAAAGAGTGGGCTTCCAATACATGTCAGTTTTTCCTTTTCTTGCAGTCCAAACCTGGAGTTTGTCCTTTGCTGCTCTCCCTTTCTGCTATGGATGGTTTGGTCTGTTGCGATCATATTTTTGCATTTCTTTATAGGAGGTATATTTTCACTTTTAATCAAAATTGCCATTGTTATTAAACAGGTTGCCTATTATTTTTAGAGAATTCCCATTGCTTTAAATAGTTCGGACCCGTAGGAGAGAGATCTTGAGGCAGAAGTGCTTGCTAGAGCACCTCAAAGCATTCCATGGAAGGAGTTGCTTTCTTTACCATGGAAATTGATAAATGCTGTGTTTCTATGGTTACCCTTATGCTTTTATTAATCCAAAAAAACCTCCAGTTTTAGCCTCCTAAATAAAAGCAATGAGATGTGATCTTTAATAGCATGAATATATTATTGACAGTTTCCAGGCTACTTTTACTTACGGTGCTATTCTTTGTACAGTACAAGTTAATATTGTGCCAGACGTACGCATAGACTCTGATTTTCAAGAGTTTCTCAGGCAGCCATAAAATTGCATATTTGGCAGATATTTACCCCAAATGTGCCATACAAGAGGGATATTTTCTAAATTTAGATGATTATTAAAACTACGAGCTTTAGATTGCTGGTATATACAGCATCAGAAGGAGAGTCTCTCTCTTCTGGACTTTCACCTGTTCCTTGAGACTCTCACTTACCACAAGCACCTAATGATGTGGATTGTGTCGCAGCCTGAAAGTGTTTGGCTCATATCTGCTTTCCTTTCCTTTCTACCTTATTGCATACTGCTTACTTGGTAATTGTAATTGAAGTCTGATAAGTTCTGGGGAGGTTAATCTGAAAGGGTAATCATTACATCTCCATGATAGTTAGGGACTTGGTACACAGGCAGGGAAGGGCTGACAGAGCTACCACTGCAAACAGGTCATGTACTAGCCCAGGACAGAAGGCGATGGAAATTACAGGCAAGAAAGATGGAGTTGGTTTTAAAGGGCGTCTTAGTCTTTTTGAGCTGCTATAACAAAATACCAGACGGGGCGGCTTGCAAACAACAGAAATTTATTTTTTTGTCCCGGAGGCTGGAAGTCTGAGATCAGGGGGCCAGCACGGTTGGGTTCTGGTGAGTACCTCTTCCAGATTACAGACTGCCAGTTTCTCACTCTGTCCTTCTATGGTGGGAGGAGTCAGGGAGCTCTGCGGAGTCTCTTATAAGAGCACTAATTCCATTCATGAGAGCTCTATCCTCATGACCTATTTACCTTCCAAAGGCCTTGCCTCCTAAAACCATCACATTGGTGGTTAGGGTTTCAACATATGAATTCTGAGGGGTACACACTCTGACAATAGCAAAGAGAATGCCGAACATTTCCTAAAATGGGTATAGAGAGTTAAAATAGCTAATCTTTACTGAGCACTTACAATGTGCCTGGCAGTGTGTTAAGTGTTTTGTATGCATTTATTCTCTCAGTCTGCAAAAATCCAGATGACGTAGGTGCTGCCTTAGCTCACATTTACATATGAGAAATTGACATGTGGCAAAACTGAGACTCAGAGAGGTGAAGTGGCCTCCCTTAGCTAATAAAGGGCAGAACCAGGGTTCAGACTCACAGGGTATCTCCAGGTTTGGCTCCCTGTGGGGAAGGCATTCCAGGCATGAGATGGATACAAAAGGGACCACGGTCCTCTTCCCCTGACCCTATTACTGTCCACCTCTTTCATCTTCAGGCTTCTCAAAATCTGATTACCTAGCCCTACCTCCCTTGTTTCTCAGTTTACTGCCATGTTATAAGATGGGCCAGTTGCCCTGTATTTTTCAGCAGCCGTTGCCTCTCTCTGTTTTAGAAACCACTTGGAACCACATACATGATAAAGTTAAAGGTCATGAACATTTGAGGAACATCTACCTGTAGATCTCCATCTGTCTCTCTCTCTCTCTCTCCCTCTACCTCTTTCTCTCCTTCCCTCTCCTACTTCCTCCTCCCTACCTCTCTCCTTCTCTCCATCTTTTCCTCTACTAATAGGCAATTTTAGAGAGAAATATAAGACTTAGAGTTCATATTTATGTGTCAACATTCAGGATAATCTTTGAACTCAGGTACTATTACGCCCTATTTTGAATTTTTTTTTTAATTGAAGTATAGTTGACATAAAATGTTACAGTAGTTTCAGGTGGACAACACAGTGATTCCAGTTATGCTGTGCTCACCATAAGCGTAGCTACCGCTGTCATCACACAACGCTATTACAACATATAATATTATAATTGTATATATTATAATATATTAAAATTATATTATAATGTTACAATATTATATACTCCCTATGCCATGTCTTTTATTACATTTTGAGTTTTGACGAACAACTAACAGCTACAGAGTTTTTTTTAAACTCTGATGTTTTTCCTTTATCTACTTTGGCCAGCATGATCCACCTTTGGGTTGCAAAGCTCTGCTATTTAACATTTTTAAAGCTCAAAGAAGAGAAATCTAGACTTAATAACTTTGGGATTGTTTTTATATTTAAGTCCAAGTGTTACATATTCTCAGAGGGCAGAGATTTATTTTTCCCCACACCCAATTCAAAGTGGAGACAGGTTTCCCTTCTGTCCCCTTCTGAATATCAGGGGTACCTTCCCCTTCCTGCTTACTGAGGACCGCAGCCTTAGCAGATTCCAGGTAACTAGGGCTCTCCTATTAGATTTCCCCTTGGGCAGCCTTATGCTTTATCTTCTGTCTTCTGAACTCTATGCAGTTACCAAGGCAGAAACTCAGCAACTCCAGGGGCTGGCCGCACTCCTCAGGGAATGAGTCGGATGGGCATTAGCCCATCTTCACTTCTTTAGGGCTCTACACATCTCTTAATTTCATGAAAACTGGTGCAGCCACTTGAAAAGACAGTATTGAGGTTCCTTAAAAAATTAAAAATAGAACTACCCTATAATCTAGTAGTCACACTACTCGATATGTACCCAAAGAATACCAGAACATTCACTCAAAGGGATACATGCATCCCTATGTTTATTGCAGCATTACTTACAATAGCCAAACTAAGGAAGCAGACCAAGTGTCCATCAATAGATTAATGGACAAAGAAGATGTGGCACATATATATGTATATGTATATCTGTGCGTGTATATATATACATATATATGTTTATATATATGCCATAGGATATATATGGATGTGGCATATATTCAACCATAGAAAAGAGTGAAATCTTGCCTTTTGCAACAACTTGGATGGAGCTAAAGAGTATAATGCTAAGCAAAATAAGTCAATCAGAGAAAGACAAATTTCATATGATTTCGCTCATATGTGGAATTTAAGAAACAAAACAAATGAATAAAGGGGAAAAAAGAGACAAACCTGAAAAACAGACTTTTAACTATAGAGAACAAGCAAATGGTTAGCAGAGGGGAGACGGGCGGTGAAATAGATGAAGGGGATTAAGAGTACACTTACCTTGATGAACACTGAGTGATGTATAGAATTATTGAATCACTGAAACTAATATAACACTGTATATTAACTACACTGAAAGTAGAATGAAAACAATTTAGTGCCTGCTCAGTAATGTGTTTAAATTAATGGGGTTGGGGAAGTTTTCAACAGTTAATCCGGTATTCTAGTTTTAGTCAGGAGAGTCGTTCAGGGTACTTATCAGCCAGACCTCCAGACACAAAAACCTCAGAGTCTACTCTACAGAGGTTGATTATTTTCCGGTAAGTGCTAAGCCTAGTGTTTCAGCAGTGCCCTAATGTGATCACTGCTTAGTTCTGTGAATGATATTACAAATTGCTGTTGGAAGAAATGATTCTTTCTTACCTGACCCCAGAACTTAATTAGGCATGTGACCGAGACTTATTGGGGGAATAGCTGAGTGGGAGAAAGCCTCAATGATACTGGAATTACATCTTCACATTTTAAATCAGTCCAAACATTCTTCACTCTTTCCATTGTTGGAACAGTGGGAAGCTTGGAATGGGTTTTTTAATGCAATCATTCTTCCAAATGCATAATGTGGCACGAGTCCGAGCACTTGTAGCCATCTCCAAAATGAGCAGAATGAATCCAAATTCTACTGTGACAGTCAGGCCTGTGGGAAAATGATTTGCTGATTTATAGGGCTGGATGAAGACCATAAAAGTTACTGTCCAAGTTTGTTCTGTAAATTGTCTTTCCTTTCCTTCCCTCCTTCTCTGTATTTCCCACTTCTTTCCACAGTATATCATATTTTTATAAAAGTCACTGGTTTGGAAATTCCATTTAGAGATCAATAACAGCATTCATAAGTCAAGCAAGATAAAACAACACATCCTAGATAGTTATTTTCCAGAATTGGAATATTCTCTTTTACAAGGAATCTATTTCTAAAGTTATTCTATGATTATAAACCTGGAAGGAAATCAATTAGGAAAAGTGAAAAAAATAAATATTTCATAATACTACTCTTTAAAGGGGAAATGCACAAGACATAATTAATGCTAATAGTATTCTTTTATTTTTAATTGTTAGTGTTTATTTATTTTTGAGAGGGAGAGGGAGAGCGTGAGTGGAGGAGGGACAGAGAGAGATGGAGACAGAGAATCCAAAGCACGCTCTGTGCTGATAGCAGAGAACTCAATGTGGAGCTCAAACTCACAAACAGTGAGATCATGACCTGAGACAAAGGCAGAGGCTTAACCGACTGAGCCACCCAGGTGCCACTGTGTTAATGGTATTCTTTTCAAATATTTTTTAAAATTTTTATTCTTCTGGACACCCCTGAAATCACTGCCAAATCTTGCTTCCCCACTCCCTATAATCATTACTATTCTAAATTTTTATCCTTGCCTTGATTTTTTTTTATTTTTTTAATTTGTTTTCTTTTTTTTTTTTTAAATGTTTGTTTATTTTTGAGAGAGAGAAACAGAGTGTGAACAGGGAAAGGCGCAGGGACGGAGGGAGATACGGAATCTGAAGCAGGCTCCAGGCTCCGAGATTTCAGCACAGAGCCCAGCACAAGGCTTGAACCCACGAGCCATGAGCTCATGACCTCAGCAGAAGTCGGATGCTTAACCAACTGAGCCAACCAGTCACCCCTTCTTGCCTCGAAATTTAGTTTGTAGTTTTAGCAAATACATTTGTATGTTTGAACAATATATTGTTTAGTTCCATCTGTTGTGAACTTCAAAGAGGATACGAAGCTCTCTGAGACTGGTTCTTTATTCACCATTGTTATGAACATTAATTATGTTGTTGTGTATATCATTTATTGTATAGTATCCTATTGTTTGAAAATACCACAGTTTATTTATCTATTCTCTTGTAAATGGCTATTAGTGTTGTTTGTAATTATTTTTTCGCTACTTTGAGCAGTGCTAAGCACATTCTAGTATGTTTCTTGCCCCATATGTCCAAGAGTTTTGGGGAATTCTTAACCTAGGAGTGGATGGAATTGCTGAATTGTATAACACATAAATACTCAACTTGACAAACTAATACCAAAATGGGGTTCAAAGTGGTTGTACCAATTTCTGTTCTAGTGTTCGGTGTATAAGATATCCCCTTATCTGCATAGTCTTCAACATTTGGTATTATTAGACTTAATTATTGTTACCACTTGAATGGGTAAAAACAATATATCCTTTGTAGTCTTGATTTGCATTTCACTGATTCTTGAAAATTGAGGATTACTTCATGTGCCGATTGGCCATGTATATTTCTTTGCGAAATGCCTGTTCATATGTTTTGCTCAGTTTTCTATTGATTTGCCTATATTTTTATTATTGTTTTTATAGTGATTTGTAGAAGATACTTAATATATTCTTTATAAGAAAACTTGGTTACGTGTGGCAAATATAGTCTCTTAGATATAGTTTGTCTTTTCACTTCTTTCAAATATAATCTCCAATAAACAAAAAAGGAGCCCCACCCCCTTGTGAAGTATTCATTTCAACAAATAGTAGACATTCATTTTGTGCTAACTGCGGCTCCAGGTAACCAGGGGTGTTCCTATGAACACAGCACATCCAGACCTTCTTTTTGCGGAGTTGACTTGCTAGTAGGCTCATTCTTGCCCCAACCATTCAACAATTTGTGGGAGCGTTTGAAGCTATTTCAGCTTTTCTCTCTAGAAAGTAGAGTCTCAGGGCACCTGGGGGGCTCAGTTGCTTAAGCATCTGACTCTTGATTTCAGCTCAAGTCATGATCTCATGGTTCGTGAGTTAGAGCCTGGCATCCGCACCAGGTCTATGCACTGATAGCATAGAACCTGCTTGGGATTCTCTCTCTCTCTCTCTCTCTGCCCCTCTGCCACTTGTGCTCCTCCTCTCTCTCAAAATAAATAAATAAATATTTTTTTAAGTTTAAAAAAAAAGAAAGTGGAGTCTGAGATTCTCACCTCTGCCTTCCTGGTGGACTCTAAGCAGACAAACCCAGAAGTGCTTTCTGCTTTGGACAGAGAAGCACAGAACTAGCCCTCATTTTCCTTTGGAGCTGTCATGGGCTTTTGCTTTGGGTGGTGTCCTCATTCAAGGGACCGATTGGCTCTGCCTTCTAGCTCACACAAAAAATGAGAAAAAAAAATGAGCTGGCTACAGTGCTCTTCCTTGCAACTCCATGGGCAGTGTTCAAAGAAAACAAATTCTCTTAGATAAATGCAACCTAATGCTCTGAATATTGTTTCATTGCTTGTCTCTGGAAAATTCCCTGATTGAAAAAGAAGAATTTCATTTAACATCTTGATTGCAGCACATCCACACATGAAATGTTTGCTTGCTCTGGGCTTGGACGTCTCCTCTGCTGTATGTGTATGTGTGAATTCAAATGAGGTAAAATTGTGACAAACTCTGGGGTTTGCCAACCAGGCATCCTAGATTTTCTCTTTTCTTTGGAACTGATTACAGTGTTCTTCTGCCGGGGAAATGCCTTGCAGGCTTTTTTTTCCATCTAAATACCTGCCCTTGAGACTCAAAGGTAGTGATCCCTGAGTGGCCCGGGGATGTCCAGTGAATTTTCCACATTGGATTTAATGTTTTTTTATTTTTATTTTTGAGACAGAGAGAGACAGAGCATGAGTGGGGGAGGGGCAGAGAGAGAGGGAGACACAGAATGTGAAGCAGGCTCCAGGCTCTGAGCTGTCAGCACAGAGCCCGACTCGGGGCTCGAACTCACAGACCACGAGATCATGACCTGAGCCGAAGTCAGACGCTCAACCGACTGAGTCACCCAGGTGCCCCTGCACATTGGATTTAATTCACTGGCAGCCCACAGGTGAGTAGGAGTGAGTGAGATGCGAGAAGTATGCTCTACTCCAGCTACTACTACTAGTAAACTTTTATTGAGCCTTTGTCTCCATTCATAAGTATTCATTCTTTTGATCTTCACAACCATGAGAAGGAAGTGCTATTCTCCTCATCTTTCAGGAGAAACTGAAGCAGGAAAGGTCAAGTCTGTCCGGTTTAGAATCTTAAGGGCGAAAGAATCCCCTTGTCCCTCTATCTGTCAGTTGGTTATTGGTGCTGTTTCTAATTATTTTTTCACTACTCTGAGCAGTGCTGCTAAGTACATTCTTGTGTGTTTCTTGACACATATGTCTCTGCAAACTGTAGAGATGGGGAGCTTTGGCACGTGTCTCTTGGAGGAACAAGTGACGGCATCACCGTCAGGAGGCCGGGCACTTTGTCATATACCAGGGGACCCCTCAGTGGACTCTGATGACAGACAAGGGCCCTGACGCCAATCGCCCTTCACCCTCCTCCACCCTCAAAAGATGAATCAGGTGTCACTGACCAAGCGTTTTGCTTTGTTTGTTTTGTTTCTCTTTTTTGCTTCATGTCCTTGCAGCCAGGCACTAAAAGAGCTCTGGGCCTTGCGAGCTCACCCCAGGGGAGACGGTAATGATTGGGCCAAGGAAAAACTAATCAGTTTGGCATTGGCCCCCATCGGTGGTAACATTTTCTGTAGCACTAATTGCCTGAGCCCTTTCCTGGTGCACCGACAGCCCTATGGGTCTGATGAATGGCTGCTTGGCCCAGAGGCTCAGGCCTCACCGCCTCAATGTGTGCCCTCCCTCCCTGGTCATGAGAGCCCTCCCGTAGGCACCGTCTGCCCTGCCCAGGAGCTGAGTAATGGCCAGTAAGAACCTGTCCAGGACCTGGAGGCATCCCGATGTTCACTTTTCCTCAAGCACTGTCACCCAGTTGCTCTCAAACATGCTGTGTCATTTCGAGGGCTGAGCACTGAGCGGATTTACTGCAAGGCAGTAATCACAAAGAAGGAAATGAAAATATCCTTGATTAAAGGCACTGAACAACTCTCTACTTGCGGTCTTCCTTTTATTGGTCTTTGGGGCGCTGTCGTCTTCCACTGTGAATAAGATGCCCCTGCAGCAGCTGGCAGCTGGAGCGCAGGGGTCTCCACTTAGGGCTGGTTTACCTTAAAGAATGTCACATTTGGACTCCGTCAATTTTACTGCTCTTGGCACAGAGCACTGGTCCTCTCCAAAATGTAAACTTGAAGTCGTGGTTCTAGAGAGGTGCTTTCATGGCTCAGCAAGTGTGTGGGACTGGCATATGTGCACAGAGGCCAGGCGTTCTATAGAACTTTCCCTCTTGGCTGACTGGCCTTATTATCCAAGGTTTACTAAGTTCTGTCTACACGGGCTACTGCTCCGGATGTTAGCTTTACCTTCCATCTAGGAAAAGACGCCAGAGGTTTCCTTTTGGGATACTCTAATTTGTAAACTCTTTGGTGAAGATAACAGAGGAATTTGCCAACAGGCGATGGTTAAGGAATAGTTGGTAGAAATGGGTTAGTTAATTGAGCATTCTGGAAAATAAGGTTGGTATAACCATTAGAACCAATTTTCAAAGAATTAAGAGTTCCAGACATAGCATAATTGTGCCAAAAGCCATGCAACCATTTGTCGATGAAACCTGGAAACATTTGAGGAGCTTCATTGCAGAGAGCAGCCCTTTCTGCACACGAGTCTCGCTCTAGAAGTGGACCGATGTGGTGAGGTACACTCAGAGTGTGTGAGATCGCTCAGAGCTCAGTGATGACCATCAAGAAAGAATTATTTGATGAGGGAGACATTTGGGGAAATTTGGAGAAAAGCGGTCAGTCATCTTAGATTTTGTAATAGACAAGAACTGGATGTGGGTTGCAAGTCATTCCCAGAACAGGGACAGGGGCTGAGAGGCTAAGCTAACAATTGGAGGAAGGTTGGATTACTAAGAAGTCCCAGGAAGAGGTTGTAGGAAGAAGGAGCGGAACGTCATGGCCTCAGGGAGCATCTCATGAAATGATGTTAGTGGGGCCCATCCACGAGTCAGGCTCCATCCCAACCCTGAGGACTGGAGGGAGGAAAGACTGGCCACCATCCCAGATGAGCAGGACACTTAGATGGGTTCCAGGCCAGAGATGCAGGCAGGAGGCAAAGTTGGGCAAAGAAATGGACACTGCCAGAGTAAACTGACTTGATGTGGGGTGCCAAGAGAGTGAGTACTTTCCTAGAAAGGGGCCAGGCGCCTGGGTGGCTCGGTCGGTTAAGCATCCAACTTCACCTCAGGTCATGATCTCACAGTCTGAGTTCAAGCTCTGCATCGGGCTCAGTGTTGACAGCTCAGAGCCTGGAGCCTGCTACGGATTCTGTGTCTTCTCTCTCTGTTCCTCCTCCGCGTGTGCTCTCTCTCTCTCTCAATAATAAATAAACAATAAAAAAGCAGGGGGGAATAGGTAGGAGCCGATGCATCAGCGATCCTGGGTGCAGTTTGTTTCCAGGACAGTGAGGAGTCAGGCCTGACTGGGGGTGGGGGTTTGTGCCCGGTCATGTTGCTGCCTGAACTTGGCCTGCCCAAGGCTGCAGGTGCTTTGGGTGGGAGCCCCAGCCACTGAAGTCGGCCAGCAGCAGGGGCAGGGGATCAGGCAAATCACTCCAGAGATATGGACCCCAGTCACAGCCTGAGGCGGGGCTCGCAAACTCAGATGTCCGCAGATGCCAGGGACTAAAATGCAGGAAGCAGTCAGATGTGTAAGATGATAGGGAGACGGAGGAGCAAACAAGGAGCTCCAATCGAAATCTCAAAACTTGGCATTGGCCAAATTCATTCTTGTGTCTGATGTGGGCCAGGCTCGGCCGGTGGACCACACTTCACGGGACCACACTCCAGTGGGCCCATGATTTGGGAAAGTGAAGTCTAAAGATTCAAAACAAAGACACCAGATCCTAAGACCAGCAGGCCCAAAAGGGGAAGTCAAAACCAAATATTTACATTACGACCGCAAAGGAACTAAGAGGGAGAAAAGAGAGACACCATCTCAAGAAACCATGATTCCAGAAGTAGCTCATCTATGAGTTCATGTTTTCAATGGGCATGCAAAAACGATGGAAGTGGAGAAAGTTGACCAAGAATGAACAGAAGGGCAAAGGTTCAAACCGAGTTGAGCCTGCAAAGATGCTAAAGGCGAGAAGAGGTGGTTACAGCTGCAAGAGCAATAAGAACGAAGGAGAGACAGAGCCCTCGCTTGTGGCTTAGAGGAATAGTAAGAGAAGACAGAGAAAGCAGATAGAAATAGAAGCAACAATTTCTGTTTTACTTCCTTCTTTATATTTAGAATGTTCTTCACACGTAGTATGGAGGAATAAAATCCTACATTGTCAGGCAGAATGAAACTTTAAATAGGGAAGGACATGGGTGCCTGGGTGGCTCAGTTGATTTAAGCATCCGACTTCAGCTCAGGTCATGATCTTGCAGTTCTGGGTTCAAGCCCCGTGTCTGGTTCTGCGATGGACAGCTCAGAGCCTGGAGCCTGCTTCAGATTCTGTTTCTCTCTCTCTCTGCCCCTCCCCAACTCACACTCTGTCTCTTCCTCTCTCTCAAAAATAAACAAACACAATATATATATATATATAATAATTTATATTTTATATAAAATAAAATTTATATATATATAAATAAAATATTTTATATTTTATATAAAATAAAATTTATATATATGTATATATATATATATAATATATATATATATATAAAGAAAATAGGGAAGGACAGAGCAAGATGTCACTATCCTGCCCTAGTCAAGCTCAAATATCCTCCACTTGGGACATGTCTCCTTTACCCAGGCGCGCCAGGGCTAGGATGTAATGCCCCTGCACCTCACCCCCTCGCCTCTCCACCACCAGCGCTTTAAACAAACACCTGCACATTGTCGGAGAGAGAGTGAAGCCTCTGATAAAGTGCCCAGCACGGGAACTTGGACATGTTCTCCAGAGTCCCTTTTGCACCCTCCAGCATGGCGCTGAGCCCGGCCCAGCCCCGGCCCCTTTCAGAGTCAGTCCCTTTGTTCAGCAGATCTTGTGCATGAGGTCCAAACTTGCTCGTCCCCTAAGTCACTGGAGGGACTGCGCGCAGCAAGGCGTGGCACAGCGGTTCTCGTTCCTGGCTGCTCGTCGGAACGGGAGGGATATCGTAAAATCCTGTGGGTGCTGGCCTGCTGCCCCTGACGTAGAGACAGAATTCTGTGCCCCGTCCCTGTATCCTCGTATGTAGGCAGGGTTGAAAACACTGAGGAAGGCAAACTAGACGTTACTCAGAAAGGGTGCTCAGGTCCATATTTGCCATCTACGCAACTAGAAAAGTCACTTCATCTCCTTCTGTTACTTTCTCATCTGGGAGATGGGGGCATAGGAAAGTGACCTTGCCTGGTTTAACAGGGTTCTGCTGAGAGAGCCGTGGAAGTGACTCATGCATTGGATAATGCTATTTGTATGCCTACTATGTTATGCTCAGTACCTACGAAGAGAGAGCTAAGGGTTCAAAGGAAGCCACATGGTCACCATGATGAAGGAGGGCATCAGTGAGCGTAAGTAGTCTCATTTGGGCCTATTTCTCCCAGTTATTGTACATGTTTGCACGCCCAGTTGAAATATAAAAGATTTGTTAAGGTAGCATTTTCATAAAGAAAATAAAAAACCAAGAACATTTTGATCCCCTCGTGGAAAAATGTTTAAATTTACTCTGTTGTGTCTAGATAGTGAACTTCTCTAGGATGAGTACAGCGTGTTAATTCCACTGTGTCCTGCTAAGCATAACAAAATGTGTTCAGGTGTGGAGAGACACTAAATTTAGGATTTTATGATTGTCGCCACTTTGTATCTCATGAAGAACATCTTAAGGTTGACAGCTTCTAGCATTTCGTGTTTCTTTCCGTTCACTTTGGACTTTGGGAAAGCTGACTGTTCAAGGAGGGCTGGAAAACCATAATTTGGAAGCACAGTGTATGTCTGGATCTTGGTCTCTTGATACCATTCTCAATTAAAAGGGAGCCGGGGGCTCCTGGGAAAAAGAGCTGTCTCCAGGAGTAGGGCAAGGAAGGTACAACCATGAACCCGGATCTTCTCATCGTGCCAGAAAGGCAGCACGTGCTCAAGGAATGGCAATATGTCAGAAAGACACAGCGGTCAAACTGCAAGGGCTCCCACCTGCCCAAAGCTGGGGCATTTTGAGCATCAAAATATGTAATGATATTAATAATGAGTAAAAGAGGAATGAGTGAGTCCTCTCATATAAGTAAATAATCAAGGGAGAAAAAAAACCTCTTCCTTGTGCCAGAGTGCCAATTCACAAACATTGACTAGATGATGGGTTAGAAAAAATCACCATTCGATAACTATTGTACCAATAATGGGTTCAGGCAACCGAATCATCAATGAATGCTTAAAGTACTGGGTGAAACTGGGAGAGGCAGAGGATGTTTACAAAACCTAAAAATATCTCCCCACAAATTGCTTATCAATTACAAAGAGAAAAGTAGTAACTTTACAATGGAAAAATGGGACAGGCACCACCTCCTCTACCAAGGCATCAAGATTAAGTCACCCCTACATCCAACCCTACAGAAAATCTGATGGACTCTGTCAAAATGTACCTAGCCACACTGCCATCATCTCCACCTAGAGGGGACAGTTTACCTCCCTAAACTGCTTCCCCCCTGTTCCACCAGAGGAGCCTGTTAAAATGTGAGTCAGATGATGTCACTTCTTTAACCAAAACCTTCTCATGCCTTCATCTCACTTAGAACCAAAGCCCACATCCTTACGATGGCCACAGGCCCTGAGGGTCTGACCCCCGTGTCTGTAACCTCCTTGCTTATTCCAAGTCACCTTTTTTGCTGTCCCTTCAGTGCATCAGCCGTGTCCCTATCTCAGGATCTCAGCTTTTTCTGCCTACAATAGTCTTCCGCTAGATATCTGTCCAGACGGCTCCCTCTTTACCTTCAAGTCTTTGCTCAGAGATGTGGCAATCCTGTCGTCTTCCTTGCTTTATTTCCTCTGTGATTGCTAATACTTCCTCATGTTCCTGTCTCCCGAACTAGTACTTAAGCCGGGAAAGAGAAACATATCCCTGGAACCTGGAATGTGGTAGACACTCAATACATATGTGTATGTGCTGAAATGTTGAATGAATAAATACACTGATTATGTGCCTACACTAGACCTGTGCTAGGCATGATATGGGATATAAAAACAAAACAAAATGAAAAAAAAAAAAAAAACAAGAACAAAAATAACCCCTAACTAAAAACCAAACGACCAATCAAGCAAACAAAACAAGAATAAAAAACTAACTAAACTAAACTAAAAAAAAACCAAAAAACCAAAAAACAAAAAACACGTGCCATGGTCCCTAGCTTGCTAGAACCTGGCAACTGAGTTGGAGGAGGGAAGGGAATATAGACAAATATTAGCACGGAAACATGAGCTGGGTTGCAGGAGGGGTGTTCTCAGTGGCAGGCACTCCAGAGGACATGGGGAGCTGGTTTGGGTGGGCAGAGAGGAAAGGCAAGGAGAGTGATCCCCCCACATACCCCCTACACCAGGAGACACTGCCGAGATGCTTCTTCCAGAGCTGGGAGGAGGGGGACCTCGGGAACCCAGGATCAGGGTGGCAGACTGTGGGTCAGGCCAGCCTGTGAAGGGATTTGCGGCTCTCTGGCGCCTTCATATTCCCTCCACTCCTAGCCCAACCCCCACCCCTGCCTATCCTGCCCAGTGGGCTGTCTTAGAGTACCTCCCCTGGCAGCACACCTGACAGAAGGATTTGAAGCTAGTGACATGTTCCCGGGAGTCTCCCCAGGAGGAATATGAGACAGGGAGGGAAGGAAGCTGGTCTGTGTGCATAAGAGAGCAGGATACCCCTGCAGGCACCGGACACATCCAGCTGGGAGCCCACAGGAAGTGAAATGGAACAAGTCTCTGAGGATGCTCTTCAACTCCCGGTCCTCATTTGCCGAGTGCTGCTGGAGTGCAGGGGGCATCAACTCCCTCGGCGGAGCAGGGCCCAAGAGACGGCCATGAGACAGAGAGCCGCAGGCAGCCGGGCAGAACTGCTGGCTCTCGGAGGCCGAAGGCAGGCCCAGAAGCACCAGCACGCTTGCAATTTATGCTTTTATAGGAAACAGAAAGCGAAGTTGTAGAAACCGTAAGAATGACTTGTTTTTAAATGGCAGGGAGTGAGACTTCTGTTTGCACCACGTCGGTGCTTAGCCCAGTTTAGAATTCCTAGGAGACCCAATCCCCGATACTTCATAAAGACATGCAAAGAGCTGCGCATCTAGTAAAGCAGACCGAGGGGGACCTGCTGATCGCTGCCCTTGTAGTCTAGTGACCAAACCTGCCCTTCCTGCTAATGACCGTAAATCACCACCAATATCAGCGGTGCTCTTAAAGCCATCTCCCCAGTGGTGACTGAGCGTGGGGCCAAGACACAAAACGTGAGTCACACCCAATTCATTCACAAGGGCAAATAGCCTTATAAATGTGTAATTATTTAAATGTCAAATTAATTAAACTTTATAATTAAATTATAAACTGATAAATTTAGTATTCAAGTTCAATGCCACATTTGCCAGGGAAAAATGTGAAGCAAATCCCACGTGCCTCCTGCCGAGGGTGCATTTTTTTGAGGAGATGCAAACAAGGTCACGGGACCTGCCTGCTGGAAGGGAAATCCCTCTGGCGGCTGGCTTCCTTTGGAACCGGTTTCAGCCTGAAGGAGAGGAGAGGGATGTGCACGCGGCTCTCTACGGCCCGCGCGAGGCACTCGGTGTGGACCAAGGCTTCTGAAGGCCAAAGAGCTAGGACTTTATGACAAAGGCGAGCCCGGAGAACTGCCGACAGGCAGCCCTGCCTGCGGAGTGGAAAACACCCTTGAACTCTGGAGGTCTGTCAAAACCATTTCCATCAGAAGCGGCCCCACCTTCCACCTGCTGGTAACTGGAGAACACCGAGGCACGTCTTGTTCTGGAGGATTTTTCTCGACTCCTGGAGCCGCCAGGAATGCGGCTTCAGGGGCAGCCAGCCAGGCCTGGGGTGTGGGAAGCTGAGGCATTTCAACAGCTGCTCGGGGGCGGGCAGCACATTTTAATTGTCTTGGGGCAATTACCATAGGGTTTCTTTTCTCCCTCTAACCTTTCAAGAAAGTGGTGTAAAGGGAGCCTTTATGGTCCTCTTTGGGAATTCAGTGACCGAGGCAATCAGTAGGACCGCTGGCTTAATCTAAGAGGCGGGAAGGAATAAGCAAAGAGCAATGGTTTTGTCTCTCTCTTCCAGGGGCTCTCCGTGGACCCTGCCCAGAGATTTCCCTCCCATCTGTGGGGTTCTGTGTCCACAGCTGCCCAGAAAGGAGGCCCCTCCTCCACCCCAGGCTCTCTGGACACAGAACAAGATTCCTGGAAGAGAATGGCGCAGCGATGTTTGGAGGTGTGCTTCAGGACGGGCCCTCCACACCCCTTCCTGGGCCGAGGCTGAGGGCCTTGGAAAGACCTCTCCCTCCAGGCAACCATGCTGGTGCCACCCTGGTGCCACAGAGCCCGGGCGGCCTCTCCCCACCCTCTGCTGGCCTCCTGGGCCTTGTTACCGCCCCGCCTCAGAACCTTGCCTGCGTGTGCCTTCACGTTTATATTCAGACACTGGTTCTCACAGAAGATGGTGGCTGGTGTTATGGGAAGGGTAGGAAGGCACAGAGAGGCTGTGAGTTGGTTGGGGGTACACAGTTGGCAAGCGCAAGAGCTGAGGTTCAAAGTTGGGGCTTTTGTCTGCAATCTCAGGGCTCCCTCCTTTTGACTCCGAGTCTTCCCCTCAGCCTGTCATGGAAACACCATTTTAAAATACAGACCTGCTGTCACATGTTAATAGAAAAGGGATGGGTGTTCCCCCTCGCTCATCCCACTATAGGTTTCTTTCCCAAGGTCGGTTCTAATGCAAAGAGTGGTTCCCAGGTGGGAGAGAGAGGATGCCGACAATGATAATGGCTACCGTTCATTGAGTACACACCCAGGCACAAAGCTAAGTGACCTATAAGCACTTTTTTCCCCAAATTAGTCCTTTAAACAATCTTATGATTTAAATAATATCATAATCTCCATTTACAGGTAAAAAAAGCTGCAGCTTGGTTAAATACCATGCCCTAGATCCCAAAGCTCATAGTGGTCAGCCTGGTAATGCAAGCAAACCTGCCAAGGTGCCCCTGACCTTACCCTTTGCCTTGGACTTCTTTGTCACACAGCACAGCGGCCACCTCTCCCCAGGCTGCAGCCTACAACTGCCCAGTGGACCGGAAGTCCTGCCACTAACAAGAGTTCACGCTTAGACAACACGATTAGCTGCTGAGCACTCCTTCACCTTCACCTTCACATATTAACCGCAGTTCAATGAAATATAAAGTATTTCTCCCCCATTTTACAGATGGACAGCCCGAGGAACACAGTCTAAGTAACTTGGCCAGGTGCACAGGAAAACTGGGCTCCAGAGTTCACAGTCCAAGCACTGTGCTCATTGCTCTGCTGCAGGGATGGCAGGTAACAGGCCACCTTTCACTCTTAGGATCAAAGGATGGAGGAAGATCCAGTTCAAGAGACACCCTAACCGCAAACAAGGTACTATTTGGATTTTTGTTTAAGGCAGAGGTTTTGCCCTGGCAGGAACATGAAAGAGCATTTGCTTGATCAGCCTCCGAAGCCACTAAGAAGCATTCTGCTTTTGGAACTGGGCAAGAGGGCAGTGTAGACATATGCTTTGCTAATAGTGCTGCTGGCAGCCCCAGCCGCTGGCAGTAGGATCCGCCTGGGGTGTCTATTACCGGCACATCTTGTGCTGGGCGATGGGACGCTAGGAAGCCTCCAGCGCTGGTAATGACTTCCTGCGGAGACAGGGAGTCGCCCCGGTGCCCACACAAAACGCCGACCAAATCTGTGTGTGTGTGGGGGGGGGGGGATTTTCAAAAAGACAGAAGCACAGAAGCACATCTTTCTCTAGCATCTCATTTCCATGTGATTTGATTTTCAAGGGCCGTGTTTCCAACTGATATTTTTCCTGCGAACCTTTTTCTCTTCAGCTATGAACTCTGGAAAAGGGAAGGAGCCCTGTCTCAACACAGACCAGTAAGGTCAGAGGCCCTGAACCCGAACAGTGACTTCCGTATTTTGTGGGAAACATGGAGTGTTTTCCCACCATAGGCACATCCTTACACCAGGAACCCTAGTTCTTCAGAGCCAAACCGGTCTTCCTAGGATACCTTCTTCCCTTCCTCAGTGATGGCCAGGAGCCATTTCCTTTCCTGGAGGACAGGGGGAGAAACCTACATTAGAGAATGCCTTTAATGGGCCATGACTATGTCAGATGCTTTCAAAGTATCATCTCCACTTATTCTTCACATTGGAGTTATTATTCCTATTATACAGACTCAGAGAGGTTAAACCCCTGGTCCAAGGTCATATAGCTAAAAAGTAGAGCCAGGATTCAAACCTAGGTCTTTTTGGCCACATCCTTACCACTCTTGTGTGCCTTCTCAAATCTCTAGCCCAGAAGATAATTTTACCACACAGTGCTGCCCCACCCATGCCAAGAACAAGGCAGGTGTCTAATTAAAGCTTGTTGAGGGAATGAATAAATGAATGAATATTTTTTTAACACTCATTTTACCATAAGCTTCTCTGTGAATCCCCTCATCAGGCCATAACCTCCACACTCCAGTTCTTAACACCTATCCCAAATAATTGTCTATGCTGTGCAGCAATCACTTTCATGTAGGCGTTCAATGGACTTAGACTTAGTTATTCTTTTCTACCCCCTTATCTGTTACTCAGCCAAATCTTTTGGGTTAACCTGCTTTGCTCCCATTACCCAAGTCAGTGCTGACTGGATTGCAAATCTGGTGAAACTCCAAATCTGCAGGTCCAGAAATAGATTATGAAATAAGCAAGAGGATAAGACAGCTGTAATCATGATGCTATTAATACCCAGTGAATGGAATTCTTAACACACACCACTGTTAGTCTACCATCAGGTAGCGCCATTCATGCACTTTAGAGTTACGGAAACTTAGAGTATAACTTGTCCATCATTTCAGGTCTCCCAATGTGTCACAAACTCACTGAAGCTCTGGCAAACCTCAGTATCCATCCCCTGTTGTTACGTATGTTGTACCTACTCTTTCATTTGGAGTTAATGATAAAAGTGTCACAGTGTTTGGTCTGCTCGAAATTCCATCATTTTCCACCCCACAATATTCCCTATGTCCCATATTTTCAATACTTAAGTTTCTGTAGAAATTTTCTTTCCCTTCAAAATAAAGGGAAAAAATTATTTCTGCTCATGGCCCTGTTTAATTATGAAATGGTAACATTTTCTCATAAGAAGATGGAAATCAGGGATAGTTAAAACTGAAGTATGCTATAATAGCCCAACTATAAATGCCTCATAAACTCCTGGGTTGCTGAGGCTTAAAGAACAGAGAAAGAGAAAGAAAATGTAAAAATGAAAGGAGAAATATTTACTCGATTCCGTTTTTCTAGGAGTGTATATTTTTACATTTAATTAACAAATAGAATGGCTTTGGGTCAGGTCAATCATTATACGCCGACTATTGGGTAAATGTAATTTTGAAATGGTGTTTTAGAACAAGTTGTTCCCTCCCACGGTGTAAAATTCCATGCTTCTTTACCTTGGTAAGCTTCTCCTGAAAAAGACAATGATTTTCACGGAATCAAAGAAAACACTCACCGACATCAATAATTAACGTCCATTCTTCACTCTTGTCCCCTGAGAAGGGTGCATTTAACGGAAGACAGCAAAGAAATCTAGTTAGTAGTGACATCACAGGATTCCAAGACTTCCCTGGAGAAGACAACTCTCGAGATTTGAAAGGCATTATTTAGGTAGACTAACTCTCAGGATCAAACATCGATATCTGATAAAAGCTAAAGCCGGGGCACATGAAGATAGGAAAAGTTCCTCATGCCCACCCCACTGCCAAACAATAACAAAGACCCACAGCCAAGCTCCCTCCAGTTCAAAAGTGTGCTCAATTTTACTTAAATGTGGCCATTCATTTTTTCATTCATTCAACAAACTTATTCAACTACACATAAGGTGCTTTTCTAAGTGCTGGAGGTATAGCAAAGAACAAAAGAAAGTCCCTGTACTGATGCCATTTGTATTTTAGTGGGCAAGAAAATATATATATACATACATGCATATAATATATACTACATAACATACAGTATAATTATTATATGTTATATTAATATAGTATGTAATAGTATATGTTATTACATATAATTTAATTATACACACACATATTGTCAGTGGTAACTGCCATGGATCAATAGACGTAGGGTAAAGAAAATAGGGACATATACTATGTTGGATTGGGTCAGGAACAGCCCCCGTGACAAGGCAGCATTTGATCAGAGGCCTGAAGGAAGAGAGGAGTGGGTCATTCTGACCCGAAGAAAGACTGTTCTGGGCAGAGTTTACAGGGGCAGAATGTCTGAGTTTGGAACAGGCTGAGTGTGTCTGAGGAGCAGCAAGGAGGCCCTGGAGCAGAGGGCACGGGAAAGACAGTGCCAGCAGGTGAGAGCAGGGAGGTAATGGAGCCAGACCATATAGCACAGTGTGGGCCATTGTAAGAATTCTGGCTTTTGCCCTGAGTGAGATGAGAAGCACCGGGGCTGAGAAGCATTCACTGAGGAATGACATGACCCAACCTACCAAGAACCAAACAAAACAGAAACACTTGACTGCTGAATAGAAAATAGACCCAAGACCAGTGAAAGTAGAAGCCGAGAGGCCATTTTGGAAAGTTTTTCAGTAATTCAGGCAAGAAATGATGGCGAATGCTGCCGATAGGTCAGGTAAGAGGACGACCAAACCCTGACCGCTGGATTCAGCTGTGGGAAAGCCCTGGTGACACAATCGAGAGCAGTTTCAGGAGAGAGGTGAGGATAAAGGCTGACAGGAGTGAGTTCAAGAGAAGATGGGGGAAGAGGAGTGTAGACACTTTCAAGGGGCAGACGAATAGGGCAGTAACAGAAGGGAGTTACGGGGTCAAAGCGCGTGCTTTTATTTTATTTTATTTGAAAAAATTGTTAGTGAAGTAAAGTTTGTATGTAACATGACATAAGTTTTAGATGTACGATATTATGATGTGACATCTGCATACACTACAAAGCGCTCACCATCAAAAGTCTAGTTACCATCCGTTACTTCAATTGACCGCCTTCACCCATTTCCCCCAGCCCCCAGCCCCCAGCTCCTTTTTCTGTTTGGAAGTCATCAATCTGTTCTCTGAATCTACGAGTTTATTTTTGTCTTGTCTTGTTTGTTCATTTGCTTTTCATTTCGTTTTGGTTTTTAGGTTCTACATGTGAATGAAATCATATGATATTTGTCTCTCTCTGTCTGACTTACTTCACTTAGCATAATACCCTCAGGGTCCTTCCGTGTTGTTGCAAATGGCAAGATTTTATTCTTCTTTAGGGCTGAGTAGTATTCTAGTATATATAGACCACAACCTCTTTATCCATTCATCCATTGATGAGCAATTAGATTGTTTCCATATCTTGGCTATTGTAAATAATGCTACAATGAACATAGGGATGCATATATCATTTCAAGTTAGTGTTTTCATATTATTTAGATACATATCCTGAAGACGAACAGCTATATCATATGGTAGATCCATTCTTAATTTTTTGAGGAATCTCCATACTCTTTTCCATAGTTGCTGCCCAATTTGTATTCCTGCCAAGAGTGCATGAGCATTCCTTCTCTCCACATCCTCTCCAATACTTGTTATTTCTTGTCTTTTTGGAAACAGCTATTGGTTTTGCACAAATTTTATAATTATTTGTTCTAGTTCTGTAAAAAATGCCACTGGAATACTTATGGGGTTTGCATTGTATCTATAGATTGTTTTTGGTATGATGGACGTTTTAACAATATTAATTCTCCCAATCCATGAACGCAGTATATCTTTCCATTTATTTGTGTCTTCAGTTTCTTTCATCGGTACCTTATAGTTTTCAGGGTACAGGTATTTCATCTCCTTACTTAAATGTATTCCTAGCTATTTTATTCTTTTTGGTGCAATTTTAAATGAGATTTCTTTCGTAATTTTTCTTTCTGATAGTTTGTTATTCCTCTATAGAAATGCCACAAATTTCTGTAGATGGCTTTTGCATTCTGCAGCTTTACTGAATTTGTTTATTAGTTCTAGGAGTTTTTCGATGGAGCCTTTAAGGTTTTCTATATATATATATGGAAATATATATATAGATATATAGATATATAGATATATCATGTCATTGGTAAATAGTGACAATTTTAGTTCTTTCTTTGATTTGGATACCTTTTATTTCTTTTCCTTGCCTTGTTGCTATGGCTAGGACTCCAATACTATATTCAATAAAAGTGTCGTATTCCTGATCTTAGAAGAAAAATGTTCATTTTTATCCCCACCAAGTATGATGTTAGCGGTGGGTTTTCATATGTGGTCTTTATTATGTTGAGGTTCATTTCCTCTATACCAACTTTTTTTGAGAATTTTCATCATAAATGGAGGTCAAGTTTTGTCCAGTGCTTTTTCTGTAACCACTGAAATGATTATATGAACTTTATCTTTCATTTTGTTAATGTGATCTATCACACTGATTTGTGGATGTTGAACCATTCTTGCATCCTTGGAATAAATCCCACTTGATAATGGTGCTTGATCCTTTTAATGTGCTGTTGAATTCGGTTTGCTATGTTTTGTTAGGAATTTGTACATCTATGTTCATCAAAGATATTTTTGCTTGTGGTTTCCTCATCTGGTTTTGGTATTAGGTATCTTTCTTTAGTTCTATCTTTAGATTGCTTTTCCATTTTGTTTGATGTAATCACTATACATTTTTGCTTTGTAGTTACCGTGAGGTTCACGTGTAATATCCTACGTATAAAATAGCTAGTTTTAAATTAATAGGAACTTAAATTTGAACATATTCCAAAGCTTTACATTTTTACCCACCCCCTACATTTTATTTTTTTGAAAATTTTTATTTATTTTATTTATTTTGAGACAGTGTGTATGAGTGGGGGAGGGGCAGAGAGCGAGTAGGAGAGAGAATCCCAAGTAGGCTCCTCATTATCAGTGCAGAGCCTGACGTAGGGCTCAATCTCGTGAACCATAAGACCACGGCCTGAGCTGAAACCAAGAGTTGTATGCTTAATCAACTAAGTCACCCTGGTGCCCTGACCCCAACATTTATATTTTTGATGTCATGTTTTTTATCTTTTTATTTTATTCATCCCTTAACTAATTATTGTAGTTTTAGTTAATTTTTCCACTTTTGCCTTTTAACCTTCCCACTTGCTTTATAAGTGATTGGTCCACTATCGTTACTATCTATACATTTACCTTTTTCAGTTAGATTTTTCTTTCATATGTTTTCTTGTTATTAGTGCTATTTCTTTTCAGTTTAAATAAAGCCCTTTATTGTAAGTCTGGGTTGGTGGTAATGGACTCCTTTAGCTTTTGCTTATCTGTAGAACTTTTAATCTCTCTCTCAGTTCTGAATAATATTCTTTTAGGGTAGAAAATTCTTGGTTGAAATTTTTTTCCTCTCAGCACTTTGAATATGTCATACCACTCCCTTTGACTTGCAAAGTTTCTGCTGCAAAATCTGCTGATATCCTTATGGAGTTTCCTTTATACATAACAAGTGTTTTTCTCTTGCTGCTTTTAAGGTTCTCTCATTAAGTTTTATCATTTTAATTATAATGTCTCCTGATGTGGATTTCTTTGGGTCCATTTTTGTTTTTGGAATTCTCTGGGCTTCCTGGACCTGGATGTCTATTTCCTTCCCCAATATGGAAGCTTTCATCCATTATACCTTCAAATAAATTTTCTGGCCTTTTTTCTCTCTTTTCTCCTCCTAGAACCACCAGAACGCAAATGTTATTTTAATTGATATTGTCCCAAAGGTCCCTGTGGGTATCTTCACTTTTAAAAATTCTTACGCTTTGTGTGGGTGAGTTCTATTGTTTTGTCTTTCATTGCCTTTCATTTGATCCATTCTTCTGCTTCATCCAGTCTGCTGTTGAACACTTCTAATGTATTTTTAAGTTCGGTTATGGTATTCTTCAGTTTTGTAACTTCTGTTGGTACTTTCTTATATTTCCCATCTCTTTGTTGAAGTTATCACAATGTTTACCCGTTCTTCTCCTAAGTTCAGTGAGCAACTCTATGACCATGACTTTGAGCTTTTTACCAGGGATGTGCTTATCTGTTTCATTAAAGTCTTTTTCTGAGGTTTTGTCTGTTCTTTCATTTGGAACGTATTCTTCTGTCTCCTCATTTTGCCTGACTCTCTGTGTTTGTCTCTATGTATTACATAAATCAACTACCTCTCTCAGTCTTGAATAAGTGGCCTGTGTAGGAGATGTCCCATGGAGTTCAGAAGTGCTGAACTCACTCAAGGAGTGTCTCTTATATAAGCTGCATTTACCCACCTAGTGTGGTGGGGCTGCAGCTGTGGCACAGGGTGAGTGGAGTCCTCTCTTGTCTTAGCTATGACATATAGCTGTGACATGGGGGTAGGCAGGGCCCTCCACAGGGTATAACTCTGGCTTAACAGAGAAAGTCCCTAAATGGTACCCATTAGAGCTGGCATTAGCAGGTTAGGATAAGATCACATAAATGGCACCTGCCAATGTCTCTGGTCCTCAGAGATAGTTCCAAGAACTTCCTGCAGATGCCCCAAGATTAGTAAATGAGTCTCCTTTATGCACAGTTCAGGCACTTTTGAACTGGTGTTTTTGCACTGGGTCCTTGGGTGAGTTAGTCTATATGTAAGCAGGTTCTCTGTTCCTTACAGTTCTATGGTTTTCCCGGACATTATCCCTGTTCGTTTTCAATGCCAGGCATTTGGAGAGCTTGTCTCTCCTATGCAGAATCTAGAGGTTAGGGTGCCTGATGTAGAGTACGGACAATTACTTCTCAGGGAAAAGTTCTGCATTTTTGAGATCTTTCCCAGTTGTGAAATGCTGTGCCATGGGGAGGTTTTTCCTAGTGAGAGCATGTCTCTGACTCTTCTATCCATTTTGAAGCTGCCCTCTTATCTTTGGTTGTAGAGGCTCCATTCATCCAGTTTTCAGGTCTTTTTCAGAAGAAATTATTCCTTATATAGCTGTGTCCATGGAAGATGGCAAGCTCAAGATCTACCTATGCCACCTTCTTAAACCCCTTCCTGGGAATGTCTTTTTAAGATAGGAGGAATAGCAGGATGTTTGTATGCTGTAGAGAGTGATCTAGTAGAGAGTGGAAAAAGTAATTACAAAGAAACAAAAGAAAACAGCAGCTAGAGAGATTTAAGTGGGATGGATTTTCTGTTCCATTTGAGGATCAGAGCTTAGATAGGTACCATCTTGGATGGGTCACAGTTATGGGAAGGCAACATAGGTGGATGGGTGGATAGATGAGTTTGTAGGGATTCAAAGGAGCCCTTTTTCAACCATCTACAATCTCAGTGGGATAGGAAGTATGATCACATACAAACAAAATCAGCAGAGGATAGAAACAGAGAAAGAGAATTTGGAGATCTCCAGCAAGCAGAGAAATTGTGAAATAGTCTCCTAGGGGAGCAAGAGAGTAAAGGGACAACAGAATCTAATTGAGATTTCCAATCACACGGAGATCCTATTTGAATATCTGCTTTGAATTTGAAGCGAAACCAATCAGATTCATTGCATGTTCTCCAATCATCTTTAGCTAGCAGGTTCAAGTATGAAATGGGTGAAGGATTGGATTCAACTAGAGTTAGGATTTTTCTCAGGGTAGCAGGACAAGATCAGGGGAGTTCAAGTGCATACCTGAGAGTTGCAAGTAATGATAATTCTAGGTCATGAGATCTGAGCTGTAAAAGGAAGGAAGAGAGAGAACATGAGTGGGTTGAGAAATGGTATGATGGTTAGTGGATCAATGGGTTGTAGGTGTTACTGGGATCAAAAAATTTGTTGTAATTGGGGTACTAAAGGGAAAGTCATAGAATGAAAGAAAACATAAGAAACGTATCTAACAGGTCCTTAGCCAGACTCTATATAAACACTCTTACAAAGCAAAAGGAAGAGGATATAATATGCAATTGCAAAATGGGCCAAGGGTATGAACAGATAATACATAGAAGAACCATCAATGCTAGTAAACATATGGACAGATGCTCAAAGAAATCACAGTGAAACAATGAAATACCTTTGTCATTTAGCAGACTAGTAAATAGCAAAATGTTTGATAACCCCCATGTCAGGGAAGACATGGGGCAACAGGCATTTGTAACTGTTGGCAGAAGTATAAATCAGCGCAGCCTATTTGAAGAGAGAAAAATATCAATAGCTAAAAAGAAAAATAAGTTAAAATGCACATAACATGTTATCTTTTGTTTTGTCGTGAATTTACTTAAATTTTAAAAATGAGCCAAAAGATATGGACGAATAAGTCCAAAAATGTTTGTCACAGCATGGTTCTGCAAACACTAGAAATAATAAATGTTCTCTAGTAGGGGTTCTGGTTAGGAACCTACATGTGGCCGCACAACATAAGGCCATTCAACTGTACAAAAGCTGTCTGTGCAAATATAAATGCACTCCAGGATATATCATTAAGTAGAATAAAGGTGCAAGCATAGTATTTAAAATTATTCCATTTAGGGAGATTTAAAAGGATAAAGGATATGTATATTTATATATGTTTGTGTAATCATATCTTTTTTCTGGAAGGAAATAAAGGAGACTCTCAGCAGGCATGACCTTGGGGTAGAGAGACTGGAGGTCAGAAGGTGTTTACTTTGCATTTTCTATCTTCTATGCTTTAAACAAGTACCGTGTTCATGCATCACCTTTAAAGAATAAACTTTTTTTTCCCTGAAAGAAATAAGAATGTCTTAGTTTTAGCTCTCCAGAAGCAGTCCCAGAGACAAGGCTTTGAATGTGAGGGTTCACATGGGGGATGAACCTTGGAAACACGAGTAGGGGATTGAGGAAGCAAGACAGGAAAGGAAAGGACGTCAATCAAGGGCGTGCTGTCAATCAAGTCACCGCTGTGGGCAACAGGACACTCTGTGATTGGTGTCAAACACGCACCTCAGAGTTAACCCACCAACGGCAAAGGAGCTGAGATGTGTGTGTGCTAACTCCTGTGGGTCACCGATTGAAGTCGGGCCTGGGGCATTCACTGTGTGCGGGCTCTGGTGGCCACAGGAAGCCCCAGGCAAAGAGTTGGGAGGGTCTGCACGGCCATGGCAGGTGGAGGGGTAGGGGAGGTACCAGGCGCCTCTGCTACAGAGACCATAGGTGTAGCACAAGATCATGACCGATAAATGGAATGTGCCTTCTGCTGACGCAGCAAATTCACATCTAGGAATCTCCCTCCCAATACCTTAACATACCCGGGCCCTGATCAACAATACAGAAAGACACAGATGTTATTGCAGAATTTTTTCTTTTTTTTTAATGTTTTTATTTATTTTTGAGAGCAGGAGAGACAAAGCATGAGTGGGGGAGGGTCAGAGAGAGAGAGCGACACAGAATTTGAAGCAGAATCTGAAGCAGGCTCCAGGTTCTGAGCTGTCAGCACAGAGCGCGACGTGGGGCTCACAGTCACAAACCATGAGATCATGACCTGAGCTGAAGTCGGACACTCAACCAACTGAGCCACCCAGGCGCCCCTGCAGAATTTTTTCTAACATAGTAGAACTAAAACAAAAAAATCGACCAGCTGATCAGTAGGAAACATGCCACAGTGTAATCTATACATGTGAAGTCAAGAAAAAAAATGAGATATACTTTATTAACTTTCATGAAAAAAAGTATCTGAGGCACATCACACTGTATAACAATATATTTAGCACAATTTCATTTCTGTAAAGGATGAAACGAAACGAGCAGGTAGAAACACACATATATTCCTTGTCCATTATGTGTGCCTTTATGTGTACACAGAAAAAGGTCAGGAAAGAAACAAGGGGTGCCTGGGTAGCTCGGTTGGTTAAGTGCCCGACTTCGGCTCAGGTCATGATCTTGCGGTTCATGAGTTCGAGCCCCGCGTCAGGCTCTCTGCTGTCAGTGCAAGCCTACTTCAGATTCTCTGTCTCCCTCACTCTACTCCTCCTGCAACCTCTCTCTGTCTCTCAAAAAGAAATAAACATTAAAAAACTTTTTAAATAAAAAGAAATAAGTTGCAGGAATGAATTCATTTTAAGGTATACATTATTACGTTTTAACATATTATTATACATACATTATATTTTAATGTATCATTATAAGAACCCACATTATATGAAAAGGGGGCTAGAAATAGTGCCTACTTCACAGATTCTTGCCGAGACGAAGATAATCCACGAGAAATAACCCAGCACAGAGCCACGCGTACAGTCCATCTTCAATAAATAATTGACGATTGTTTTCAAATGAGATGACTTGCCACAGCATGAAGAAACCTTGTATAAACCTTGTGTGAAGTGAGTCAGACATTCTCCATCACTTTATTGGTCCATTTATTTGAGGACTATCATCCAGGGCCTCCTACCAGCCAGACGTAGGAGACACATCAGGAAAGCGGACCCGGTTCTGCCCGCACATTCTACTCGGGAAATTCTCAAGTAAACATGCAACGTGTCAAGAGGCGGGTAAATGCTCTGGAGAAAGATACAGCAGGGTAAGGGGGATAGGAGTGCTGGGGGCAGGTTGCCGTTGTTTATAGATGGTCTCTCATAGAGTGGTATTTGAGACTTTAAGAAGTAAGGGGAGAAAGCTGCGAATATTTGGGGAATGAGCTTTCCAAGAAGAGGGAAGTACACAGGCAAAGGTCCTGGGGTAGGAGAGTGTTGGCCTGTTTGAGGAAGTCAGGAGTCCTGTGTGGCTGGAGCAGAGCAGGGAAGATGGAGGGGAGAGGAAGAGGGAAGTCCCCACAGGCAGAGATTCTCACTCTGGAGCCCGTGCCTCCAGGGCGGGCTGTGGCAAGGCAGCAGAGTTTACCGAGTGAGGTGTAAAAGGATTGGGGGGTACACTGGGCTTGATGTTTTAACGTCACTGTGGCTGGCCTGCAGAAGACGGATTGGGAGAGGGGAAGGTGGGGAAGGGTGGCCAGATGGGGTGCTCCTTTACAGTGTTAGGAGAAAGAAGACCGAGGGTATGACTATGGTGGAGTGTGGGGAAGGGGGGGAGGAGATACGGTGAAGAGTTAAAAGGTGAAAGCAGCAGAACCTGGTGATTAATTAGAAGTGAAGTAAGGAGGAGGGGGAGAGGAGGAGGACGGAGGAGAGGAAGAGGAGAGGAGAAAAAGGAGAGGAGGAGGAGGAGGGGAGGAGAAGGGGGAGGAGAAAAGAAGGAGGGATAGGAGGGGGTGGAAGAGCAGGTGGAGGAGGAGGAGAAGGGGGAGGAGGAAGAGGAAGAAGAAAGAGAGAGGAGTCAAAATGAAGCCGAGGTGAAATTAAGATTGCTGTAGAGAAGAACTGTGAGAGAAAGAGCTTCCCAGGTAGAGCCTCATGACCTTCTACCTGTCACACTCCTGAATTCTGCAGCCGCACCAAATTATCGAGTCGCCCAGAATGCCCTTGCCCTACCGGCTGCCTAGAGAACTCATCTTCATTCTTCAAACCCCAGCTCAGACATCACCACCCGTTGGCGGCTTCGCGCTACACCTCGAATGAATCATTTTACTCTTCTGCACCACTCAGGGCCTTGCGCACGGTCCAGGAAGCGGCTTCCCGACCCATTATTAGCACATGTTGGGTCGCAAATAGGTTGCCGGCCTATTTGTGCACTTAGCCACGAGGTGTCCCGATTGGGCCTAGAGAAGCCGGAGCTCCTGACTGGTCACCGCCAGCTGTGACCAGCCCATCCTTGGAGCTAGAGTGCCACACCACGCAAATACGATCATTCTCCGCATGCGCTGTGCCTAGGGCGGGGGTGGGGTGGGACAGATATCCTATGTTGATTGCACAGGATGCTAAATGGGAAGTATTTTCGTCTCCTTTTCAACCGAGGCCCCAAAGCAGTAGATGAAACATTCCAAAAGGAGCTGCAAGAGTTGCAAAAGGGCTTATGGAAACCGGGTTTCTACTCTCCGCTGCCACCCGCCTCCAGACTATGAAAGATGACAGAGAGGCCAAGAAAAGAATTGACGTTTACAGTAGAGAATTTTGTAAGAGAAAGAAAGCTAAGCCGTGCGTCTCACCCAGAAGAGTGGGGTGACTTTCCCTCCTTCCCACCGATGTATAGGGGTTTGGGGGAAGTATTTGGAGGGATAGCCTCCCCTGCAGCTCCGGGGGGATGGGGGGGAGTCAGGCTGGAGTCTAGAGGGGAGGGCCCAGCTGGTCTGCTGCTCCGATGGCAAAGCAGGGGCAGGGAACCACCGTGGGATCCGCTGGTGCTGAGTAGGGGGCTGAGGATGCACGGTGTTTCCACACGGTTGTATGAAAAGGGTTGTAGGCACCTAGAGCATGAGAAGCCCCTAAGGGGAGGTGACTTCAGATTCCCAGGAGCCGAGAAAAGTGGAAAATGAGCAGCCAGACGAGATGTATTCCAAGCATCAAGGGGTTGCAGTGGAGACAGGATTCTGGCCGCACTGGGAATGGGGACTTGGAGAGTATTGGAAAAGCGACAAAGTCACCACACAAGAAAGAAGTGGCTGGAACCCTTGTGGGCCGAGAGAGTGCAAATCCACAGCCACGTGTGGTCCAGTAAGAAAGAACCTCCCGGCTCCCTGACTTTCCTCGTCCTCCTCTTCTCCCCAACTCCCAGCCCTGGGAGGGTCAGAGCCACAGCGGGGGTGAGTGGGCTGAGGGCTCCCTTGCTCCTGTGGACATTGGCCAGAGGTCAAGGCAAGGGGGACAGGAGTCGGGCGAAATTGTACTGTTAAATGAAGTGTGAAGCTTCTGATTATTATCACACTCGATGAGCTATATTAATTACTGAAATGAGTGGTGTTTTGAGATCTAACTGACTGGGGCACGTTTAACATCTAAATGTGATCGGGAAAGTCCCGGAGCCCTGAGTTCTCCCCAGGACAGAGAAAGGACGGCTCTTCCAAATGCACGGGGCGCCTGAAGATAAGAGCACACTCACCCCATTAACGCCCGTGGAGTCTGGCTTGTCTGTCCTAGCCTGTGCGCGTCTGTCTCCATTCTTCCCTCCACCATTAGAGCTCCTCGAGGGGGCGACCATGCTTACACCTGTCGGCGTCCTCAGATTCGATGTGGTGCTTGGCGCGCAGCGTGGGGCATCACGGAGTTTCATGGATAGATCCAAAGGTCATCGTGTCCCGCTTTGTTTCTGTCTCTTTCTTCCCAGTTTTCTCAAGTTGGGCCTCACCTCTGTGCCTTGAATGAGTTCCAGGTGAAAGGAGATATGGGCCACCCTCAGCCCCCAACTCAGTCCTGGGGGCCTCCAGGCCAGTTTCTGTGGCGGCTGACACCCAACCCCGGTTACCTTCTGCGGCAAGCCCACCTCTATCCCAGTGCCTTCTGAAGGCCTCATCTCCACCATCCTGCTCTTGATACTGTGGTCTGTTTCCCGTCTACCCCAAAGTTCATGGCTCCCCCCCACCACCAGCTTCCCTGTTGCCACCTGCACACTTCTTCCTCACGCACACCGGTTAAACTTGACAGCCCTTCTCCTCCGTCTTCACTCTGGCCACTTACAGTTCCACGTTGGGGTGCCAGCGACACTACAGTCAAGGGAGAATGGGGATGCTGTGGGCACGGCCACAGAACCGCCGTGCATTTAAAGCAAAGGGGGACCTTGTGGCCCCCTCTGAACCACTGCAGGCTTCTGCTGTGTCCACCTCCCTGCTCCAGACTGTGGGCACTGCCGTGCTCCCAGAGCGGCCCAGCCTCTGAGTTAGGACTTGATTTAGCCACCGGGGGAAAAGTGTGTGAGTGACAGGCTCAGGGGCCTGGTCCGTTCATCCGTGGGCAGCCCAGGGCTTTCCTTATTCCTGGCTCTGCCCTCTGTGTTTTCTACTCAGGCCGATCTCCACCTTCTGGCTTCCTGGGCGTGGGGTCTTGCTTTTACTACCCACCGGAGGCCGGCTCTCCCGGGCTCTGCTTCTCCCATGCCAGAACCCTGGCCCCTGCTGCCAGCCTCTCTGACCCATAGGAGCTATAGGATCCGCTAACCTAGTTTCTGGGCCTGGATCTTTCCTGGCCCTCCCTGTTCAGCGGCACCCCAACCCTGGCATGGACCTATGGGTCCTGAAATCTTGAAGTAATCGAGTTTTTATTAGAAAAGATGAGGACAAAGTAGGAGATGAGCAAGATCCCCTGACAGCAATGATCATCTGAACTGAGCCGGAAGGAAGGTGCTCCGGGCCCCCGGGGCAGAAGACTCCCCAGGCGTCGGTTGTCTGTCCCCAGCTACGACACAGTCATGACTAGCGGCACCTATTTGGAGACTCCGTCAAGACCACAGATGAAAAGGATTGTCTCATGAAGCCTGCTTCACACTGACAAAACCCTGGAAACAGAGGCAGAATTTTGTCTTTTTAGTCTGGCCGACACTTCGCTCTGAAATAACTAAAACCATCATAAATGGAAATCACGCTCCCTGAATCTCTGAGCTCCATGAACGAAATCTCTTAATTTGATAGGTTGTTGTTAAGGGGGCAATTACTTACAGCGAGCAAGGGAAATTACTTCCTCTTTGCCAAGCAATATTCGAGGAAATGAGAGACCTTTCTTATAGCGTGTTCTGTGTGTTCTTCCTCTGGAGATTGGCCACCAATAGTTCTTCAGTTTCTCATTGTCAAATGCAAATCCCCTCAGGCGCCTCGCCAGTCGCTCCTCCCCTGTGGCATGATTCTCTGGAAGCAGGCAGAACAGCTGCAGTGGCGGGGGACGGGGGGCACTACGGGACCACAGCAGAGGCTGGGCAGGTCTGCACCAGGGGCTCCGGGGTTGTGCTGGGAGCTTCTAGCCCATTTCTTCATGAGCCCAAGTTCAGGGATCTAGGTGAGGCACCACATTGGTTCTTCCCATGGCCCTCTCCCTGGCGTAGGTAGGCACTTGGGGTGTCCTCTTCAACTTAGGGCACCTGCCAGGGATATCCAAACCGCCAGGGGACTATATTCTTCTTCTTCTCCTTTACTCCTTGTACCACCTCTGCTTTCCCACAACAAGAAAAACATGGCAGCCTACATCAGACGACACAACCTGGCACCATGACTTCGGGGCCACTCAGACTGCTCACATCCTTCCAACTCCTTTAATGGGAGGCCAAGTCTCTCATTCCCTCAAATAGAGATAGGGCTGCACTGTGAACCAGAGCTTCCCAGCCTCTGTTCCAACTGGGCAGATGGGTGTATTCGTACATTGACCCTGTCAGCCCTTAATAGCCAGCCCGTCCAGGATCAGTGTCCTCCAGCCTCCCCTCTGTGGGCGGGTTCTGAGGAGGGGGGACCCAAGCGCTCAGCTTGTTAGCTGGAGCCCAGCACGGTTCCACAGGAAGGGCGGCTGTTGGGCGCAGGGCGGTGGGCTGTGCTCCACCCCTGAGCTGGGCGGACCTGCGTCCTGATCGCCGCCACTGGTCACCTCACCCCCTCCCAACCCCCCGCCACTCGCCCCAGCATTGGAAATGGAAGATTTCCTCTAGTTCTGACTACCCCGCAATCTTTCCTGGCTGCTTTTTGTTTTCTGTTTCGACCCAGGGACAGGGGCTGCCCTTCCCCTAGTCTGGCCTGTGCTCAGAATTCAATAGCAGGTGTGGGAGCACATGGCTGTGTCGTTTAGCCCGGGGGCCCAGGGGAAAGGGCCTCACACTTCCACTCAGCAGGAAGACTCCAGAAATAGCGACCACGGTCTGCTTTGGGGGATTTTATACTACAGGTTTCCCTCTCCCTCAAAAAAAGTGAAGGAGTACTTTCGCATTAAAACATGCTATGTTTTCTAGGCAAGAACTCTCCTGCCTTCCCAGTGGCAGTTTTCAAACATTCGAAAGATGTTAGCTGGTGAGTCAAATCTCCCTTTATTCTGTTTTTCTCTCACTCTGAAAATATGTGTATATATATATGCACACATTACACTTGGAGGCATATTTTCTGAGATGTAAATAAGTAAGGAAAGCGTGTGGCGTTTGGAATTCTGGTGCTTAGAAGAGACGGGATGTGCTCTTGATTCCAGTTAGCGCGTTGTCACCTACCTCACACGCGAGCATCTGTTCCGTTCATCTGCAGCCAACCTCTGCTACCTTCATCCGCATTTACCCATCTGATCGGCCAGGTGCTTGAGCTACCGTCCCGCTCCCCCAGGTGCCTGGCGATAGTTCCCAAGGCCGGCAAATCAAACCTGGGGCCAGGTCGCTACCTGTATCCAAAGAAATGTGTCCATATAGATTTGGGGTCCATTTTACGGCTGTTCGGTGTAACTATGATCAAGGAGAAATGAGCAGGTTGGGTATCACAAACTCAAAAACAGAAAAACATTTGAAATTGTAATGTAGGTCTATTTTTTAATGATTTTTTTAGCAAGATATTTTTTATGTAAAAATTTTTAATGTTTACTTTTGAGAGAGCGCGAGCAAGCAGGGGAGGGGCAGAAAGAGAGAGAGACACAGAATTCCAAGCAGGCGCCAGGCTCTGAGATGTCAGCCCAGAGCCGGAGGGGGGCTCAAACTCAGAACCGCGAGAGATCACCCGAGTCAAAGTTGGACGCTTAACCGACTGAGCCACGCAGGCGCCCTTGTATGCTTACTTTTAAAAATTATGAGAGCCCTATTTTGATTTCGGGACTGCTGTGCTGGTCTTGGAGTCTTCTCCCACCAAGTCTGGGAGGAAATCGGCTCTTCACTTGGCGTTTGGGTCTTGGCCTTGGCCTGCCTCGCTTCACTCCCCTCGCACGCAGGCGGCAGCCTTTGCGCATGGCGGGGTTGTCCTGCGGAAATAAAGCTGGCGTTGCGTGGGAAATTCCGTTGCAGACGCTCTCCTAGCAACACAGCGACACTAACAAACCCGACAATGACGTTTTGTCTTGAGCTCTATAAAGCGACGTGGCCATTAGTCTCACCAGAAAACTCAGAGGATATTTTGCAAGTGGAGAGTGATTTGAGCTGAAACTTTGGATCAGTTGCTTTTCTCCTGTCTGCTCACATCAAACCGGGCAGGCACCAGACTCTCACTTCAGGAGCAGGACATACCCAAAGGGGCACCGGATAGGGAAAAGAGTCTGGGGAGGTCCTAGACCTGGTTAGCAACTACCTGTGTTCTGTTGGCTGAGTCGCTTTAGCTCTCTGGAGCTTGTTCTTCCAAATGCGGAATTACTTCTTAACACTTCACGGCGCCTGTGGATGGACCAGGTTGCTGGGCCTACACTTGTTGTCCCGCTGAATCAGAATCTCCGGAACCGAGTTCCACCAATGCCACTTTTAACCAAAGCCGACTGGAGGACATTGCTAAGCAACTGTAAACACGCTTATGTAAATAGCTTTCCAATTTTGTTTGCTCGGCACCAGAGGCTCAATGCACACTCAATACACATGGCGTGTTGGGGGGAACAGTGTTTTCTCCGACAGATTTTATAAAGGGCTAAAGCCACCCATTTTCTTTGCTGTTTCCGATTAGCTCTCCTCTGTACAAGCCTAAATATCATGCATCCCTTTCGGTAAAGAACTTTTGGAGCATGTGCTACCAATATATCTACATACTTTAAAAATATTTAATATTACTATCTGTATTTACTTATATGCTATATTGTACTTTAATGTTAACATATTACAAACATTTAAAAATACTTAACATAAATGTTTTGAAAGGAAAAATATTGCAGTAAGATTTAAAAAAATCTGATCAGTGAAATCTTGGTTTAACACTTTGTGATACAGCAGGGTCAAAAATAATACATGATGTTGCTTTTTTAGTTCACTGCATTTTGTTACTTCATTCTAATAAATGAAAATACACTTCACCGAGATGTGTAGATTCAAGTGGAAGATGTGCCTTTGTTTTAAATTATGTTTACTAAATTATGATACTGACTTTTTAAATTCCATCTACTCCTTATTCCAAGATTTCTTATGGGCTAGTATATTTCCAATTTTTTTAATTTTTTTTAAGTTTATTTACTTTTGACAGAGAGACAGAGTGTGAGCAGGGGAGGGGAAGAGAGAGAGGGAGACACAGAATGTGAAGCAGGCTCCAGGCTCTGAGCCACCAGCACAGAGCCGGATGCAGGGCTCGAACTCACAGACTGTGAGATCATGACCTGAGCCGAAGTCGGTGCTTAACCGACTAAGCCACCCAGGCGCCCCTATTTCCAATTTTCTGAATGTTCATTGGTTGTTGCTGTAAATTAACTGGGAAGTGTGGTATTTTTTATATTTTCTAACAAACAGTCAAAATCCGATAAAATTCTTCATTTGGAAAAATTGGGGGCATGTTAGAAAATTCTGTTTCTAGGATTTTTATGTTGTGAAGGTAGTAGTTTTTACATTTGCTTCTGCCAATAAAAGCCACATCAATTGGAAGTATGTCTAAGCATTCATTTTCAAAATGCTGTTTCCATAATATGAATTTCTTTCAAAAGTTATTACTTTTATTCCTCACTCCTGTTCACCTCATTTTCTCCTCACATTTCTCTCAAATGGACAGTTAAGTATATTTAAATTTTTGACAATATCTGCTGGATTGTATGTATGTCAGCCCCATGTACCCAACAAAAAAAAGCCAGCATATTTGGAACATTTGTATTTGTAAAAGAATAATGAGCATTTTAAGTTTAATAGTATTCTTAAGTGCTTTCTCATTGGATGACCGAGAGCCCTCTAAAGGCACAGAAGATTTTCGTGGGCATTTCCCTATCTCGTTAAGATTCCATTTCTGTTTTTCTTTCGGTTCATCACATTGATGACATCCTGTAACATTTTGTGGATTTCTGGTTCATCTGTTTTGCTGCAATAACATCCTTGTGACTCAAGCAGTCAATGAACGTCATTGGAGGGACAGATCTGTGCATTTTCCTCAATTTCTTCTCTTTTAAATTCTGTCCAACTGCCATCCTGTGAGGAATACACTTATAGGGATACCACCCCAGCCCCATTTCTTTTTTTCTTTTAATTAAACAAATTTTGGGGGGTTTATTTATTTATTTTTGAGAAAGAGAAAGAGAGAGGGAGAGAGAGAGAAAGAGAGTGCCGGGAAGGGGCAGAGAGAGAAGAGAGAGAGAGAGAATCCCAAGCAGGCTCCATGCCGTCAGCACAGAGACCAACGTGGAGCTCATACTCATGAACTGTGAGATCTTGAGCTGAGCCAAAGTCAGACGCTTAACTGACTGAGCACCCAGCTGTCCCCCGCACTTCTTCTTAATGGAGCATAAGTCTCTTTCTGGTACATCTTCTCTTTGGCAGGTCTTGTAGAACCATTTCTGCGTGTCTTCCAATATTGAAATGGAATCAAGCAGTCTAATGACAGAATCGTGTCCGAAGCATCTCAAATTTGATTCCTCAGTGACAATTCATTCAGCGACCATCCACGGTTTGTCATTCTCACTAACACTTTGTGTCCTCTAAAGAGTTTTCTAACTACAGAGAGCATTTTAATATTTCACCATTGCCTTATGTAAATTATTTCTCTCCTGCAGTTTTTCCAATGGTGTATTTGCTGTTAAATCTCAAAAGCAGCTCTTAAGTATGTGTAAAATTTCAGAATATTGTTTTTAAAATCCTGAATTAAGGGGCACCTGGGTGGCTTAGTCGGTTGAGCATCCGACCTTGGCTCAGGGCACGATCTCACTGTCCATGGGTTCGAGCCTCGCGACAGGCTCTGAGCTGACAGCTGGGAGCCTAAAGGTTGCCTGGAGTTCTGTGTCTCCCTCTCTCTGCCCCTCCCCTGCTCACACTCTGTCTCTCTTTCTCTCTCAAAAGTAAATGAACATAAACAAAAATAATAATAAAACAAAAATAAAATCCTGGATTGAGAATCACACAACTTTACACTTCAGACAAAACCAGAGGCATGTATATATACACATATGAATACATGCCTATACACATATACACATATGATATATACATGCACATACACATACATACATTCTGGATTCTTCATTTCAAATAACTTGCTGCTCATGATAATTTTATTTTATCATCTAATATTGCAGAGAAACACTATACACTTAGGTCAACATTTACTGTTAACAATAATGGATATAAAGACCTGTATTTCAAAAAGATTTTTTAAAGATATTTTTAATTTGAGAGGATATTTAGTATATTTTAGGTTTACAGAAAGATTGCTAAAATAGATCAAAGAACTCCCATACAGGCTCACGCAGCTTCCCCTAAAGTTAGCCTCTTATAACCATAGCATATGTACCAACGCTAAGAAATGAGCATTAGTAGAGTATTATTAATTATAGACTTTATCTGAATTTCTCCAGCTCTTTCATTATTGTCCCTTTTTGGTTGTAGGATACAATCCAGGATACCATGTTACCAAAATTGTCAATAGTCAGTACCACATAATAATTATGCATAGATCTGTTTAGTTAAAATTAAATAATATTATTTGTCATTCCAGTTCACCAAGAATGAGTTCACTACCAAATGTCACAAGATGCTAGACGCAAGGGTGTCCTTGTCCTTGTCAGTTGTGTTGTGGAATTAGCCTTCTCTCTTCTGCTGTACTTGAAATGAGACAGTCTGGCTCACAGATTGATTAAGGTCCCAGTCTGCATATGTTTATTAAATATTGGGTAGTCTTCCTTGTTTTTCCTTTTATAAGGGCAAAAATATGTATGCACAAAACATGTCAAATTTCTTTTTCATAATAAATGTCTTTGCTATAAAGAAAGGTGAGTGAGTGTCTTTGGTACCCTCTGCAATACACATATCTCGTTTTGTAGAACACTGCTCTAGATTATATATATGCTCCCCTGGTCGTCCGGAGAATTTACCCTAAACTCCTACTAATATTTATAAAGCCTAAACTAGGGAAGCTGGACAATTTCAATGTCTAGTTCTCTATTGGCCAATTCCTGGACTCCTGATTCATTGATAGGTAATAAACAATTGCTGAGGAACCTGTTAAGGCAGTTAACATACACAAATACACTTCCCCAGGAAGCACCGCTTAACCATCCCTCAGCAAAGTGTTAAAACTTCACCTGCTTTTGGCAGAGTGGTGCAATAGCACCCATCAAGTCACACCACGAAGACGGCCTACCCTTCACGGATAGGCTGGCCCCAGTGGTTTACCGATGGAGACTGGAAATGAAATCCTTGATAGTTATGTCACTCATTTATTGAAAGAACAAATAATGTCATGGATACAGTCATGTGCTACCTGATCCTTCTTCAAGATGGAGGGACTTTTTGTCCCAGCCTCTAAGAATGTACTAGAAGACCCTGTCGACCCTCTCTGGAGTCTGCTTCAGTTGAAAAAAAGTACCTCACTGAAGGCCCATTTTCTTCCAGGGTCAGCCAGCACCCAGTAACTGATCAATAGAGGGTATGAAGGCCAGAATGACTCTGAGGGCCACCCCAGCTTCAGGGCTCCTCAGAGCGTTGACTGAGGTCTTATTTGGGATCAATCACAGAGCAACTTCTGCCTCTGCCCAATTCTGCTTCCTCCTCCTCCTCCCCTACAAGCGTGCTTTGTAATAAACATCCTGTGAACTAGTCTCGGCTCAGAATCTGCTTCCAGAAAACCAACCTGCCACAGATATGTGAGTGGCCAAAAGTCAAACAGTACAAAACAGTACGCAAAGTACCAGCATCTCTGGGTGCTTCCAGAGATGGTCTTCCGTGCGTGAATGACATAAAAACACGTATGTACATGTCCACATATTTTAGCCATTTGCTTGTAAAACTTGTAGCAACTTATACTTTTTAAAATGTATATCTTATTTAAAAATTTTTAAATTTATTTTTACATACCGATACATAAAGTTTTAAAATTACTGCCTAATATCCCATTGTGTGGATATACCATAATAATAGGTACGGTATGAGTTGTCAACTATTTGCTGGACACTTTTGCATGCAACCTCTGTGTTTATTCAACACATATTTATTGGGCCTCATATTTATTTATTATCTGCCAGTCACTGTTGTAGGTGCTAGGGATATGAGCAACTATTGTCTCACACTTCAGTTCAACCTTAAGAATTACTTTACAGATGAGAAAACTAATGTTAAAGTAGTTTGGCCAAGGCCACACGAACTAGTAGTGGTAGCACTGGAATCCATAACCAGGCAGCTGGTCTCAGGACTTCTGATGTGGAGTTGCCTCCTATACTCTCTCCACCTTATTTATCAGTCCCCTCTTTTTTTTTTATGTTTATTTTTGAGAGAGAGAGAGAGAGACAGAGAACAAGTGGGAGAGGGACAGAGTGAGAGAGAAGGAGACCCAGAATTCAAAGCAGGCTCCAGGCCCTGGGCTGTCAGCACAGAGTCCCATAAGGGGCTTGAACTCACGAACCTCAAGATCATGACCTGAGCTGAAGTTGGACGTCTAATGGACTGAGCCACTCAGGGGTCCCTATCAGTCCCCTCTTGATGGACAGTCATGCTGTGTGCAATTGGTGGCTATTATAAACAATGGTGCAGTGAACATCCTTTCTCGTGCATCTTTGGGTGCTAACTCCCCACTTTGAAGAAGGATGGAGAAAGGGAAACAGGTGAGCTCATTATTTAACAGGATACCTGTTAGCAGCCCCGGCTTATTTCCCAGATCATTTTTAAAATATGTCTTTCTTCAAAGCAGGGATTTAAGGAATCAAAAGATACTACATTCCATCCTTAATATGAAAATCTTAGGTTAAGCTTTTAAAATACCTCCATGCAGGCCTTGCGTGTTGGAGGCATATTTGCAGATAGGGTAATACCTGGACTACCATCGCCCAGCGTCTCTGGTGGGAAATGGAATGTTTTCATTGAAATTTCTCTTGTTTGCGTTTCAGAAAAAAATGGAAGCAGATCTACAATCCGGGTCTGGTTTTAATCAGAGCATAATCTTTATGAGACAATGTAAGGCTGAGAATTTTTTAATCTGATATTTTAAAGAAAAATACACGTTCAAAAATGATACAAACCAATCAGCCTTAGAAGAAGGACTGAAGAAACAAATCTCTTGCATCAAAAAGAAGCAGGAAATTCCAGAGAGTTTTCACAGGGAGGAGGGGGAACAAAACCCGAATTCTCTAACATTGTTTTTTAGTAGGCTATTTCTTAATATTGTGTAATATCTTTGTTGAATAACTAAGATTCAGTTTAGAGGAAATAACAGAATTTAGACTCCCTGAAATTTTGAAATGTTCGTATTCTCATTTAACGGTATATTCCACTCATCAGGGGTGAGTGGTAATTTGGCATGAGTTCAGGGTTAGTTTTTGAGATTTAAAGGCATTTTCATGTAAAGCGCTACTAGAGTGGGAATAATAAAATCTCAATCTTCCAATAAACTGCAAAAATATTAAGGGATTTCTAGCTAACGTTGTTTGGTGCTGATACTCAGTGGAATATATTTTTCATTAAAGATGAAAGTGTTCCAAGTATGTCTTATACCAGGTGTGTTAACTGTGGTGTTTACTGTTTCCTGGAGTGTTTATAATTTCAAAATTGATCTCGTCTTCTCTCATATGGTTTTGCATGAGTGTTGGCTTTCTTTCTAACAGCCTCGATGACTCGACTATGGAGACTAAAATCTGGCAAGAAAAACGCCAATAAAAGCATAAAGAAAGTCAGAAGTTTCAGAGAAATGAGATTTACTAGATGATATATAGTCGAGTTCTCTCTCTACCAAAGCTTTCAGTCTTAAATGTGCTCTAAAATGGCTCGTTTAGTATTTGTTTGTGCCAGTTTCGTTGCATGAATCAAATCATGAAGGTGAAAGGAATAAATCAAACACCATTTTAAAATTCATCCTCGGGTAATAGGAGTATCTCTCTTCTTATTCCCATTGTCTTGTCTTTTTCTAAAGCCAGAAATTTCAACTTTTATGTGACTAAAATAGCCACACGTCAGAATACCATAGAACTTAAAATTAACCGCTTTGGCTTACACATTTCAATTTCCTAAATCCACCGCAAAAAGAAAAAGAACACTGGAGATATTAAATATGGTATTTTCCTATCATTATTCTCCATTTATTTCCCTTGGCTATAAATTATACATGTTTACTAGAATGAACACTATTGCCTTCTCTCCTGTTGCTTAAATCCCTTTGCCTACAAAAAGTGGTTAGAGCTCATGCATTATTTAAGTTGCTATTTCTATAACTGAATTAATACATACATCTACTCAAGCAAATGGGTTGGTAGGGAGTAGGGTGAAGATTCACAAAGACTCTCTGCCTGACGTCCCACTCCATAATCTCTGCTTAGATGCTTCCTAGTGAAACACGTTGCCAGAAATACCAGTTTTTAATGTTATGCCAATGGTGTAAAAAATACTGTAAGGGGAAGAAAACCTCAAATATTTTTAGCAAAAGGATGCTCTCGTAGCTTACAAGATTCCTCCTTTACTCTCCGGATTCTCCAGGTGCCAGAGGGGAAAGTTGAAGCGCTTACATCTTCCTCGGCAGAGTGTAAGTCAGGCTGCTGCGTATCGATGGCCCTGGATTGTTCGGCACAAAAATTGGGAGTTTGATCTCTCCTTCCTTATCAGTCCAACCTCACTCTGCCACTGCTCGGGGTTCCCCCAACTTTGGTTTCCTGGCTATGACCCCCAGATTCTTCATGTGCCCCAGGGGCTGCTTCTATGAAGGGAGAAAGCGTAGAGCGGAATTTCAGGGTGGCCCTGCAAAGCAAGTAAGTATAAAAACCTGAAATTTGTAGGAAAATAGCATCTGTCACTTGCCCTATCGGCTTCTGCTGTTGAGCCAGCATATGTGTGTTTGTTTCATATATAAATTACTATAGTTTAAGAGAAGATTTAGGGGCACCTGAGTGGCTCAGTCGGTTAAGCGTCCCACTGCAGCTCAGGTCACAATCTCACGGTTTGAGTTGGGGCCGTGTGGGGCTCTGTGCTGGCAGCTCAGAGCCTGGAGCCTGCTTCAGATTCTGTGTCTCCCTCTCTCTCTGCCCCTCCCACACTCACACTTTGTCTCTTCTCCCTCAAAAATAAATAAACATTAAAAAAAGTTTTTTAAATTAAAAAAAAGAGAGAGAGAAGAATTATTTCATTCTAAAAGATTGCCTGGTACACTCCAGCTTCTGGAAGACAACCTTCTGTAAATGAGAATGTGAAATCCCACGCATCTAAGTTGTCTGCAGCATTTATTTTTTTAAATAGGTGCATGGAAGGGGGAGTATGAGAAAGAGACCGAAAGACAACAAAAGAACTGACCACAGCAATGCCCTGCTTGGAGAGATTTATTAAAGGAACTGGCTCATGTTGTGAAGACCAAAATCCACAGAGCAGGTTGACAGGATAGAAACCCAGGCAGGACTTCTATGTTAGAGCCTTGAGGCAGAATTTCTTGTCTCTTAGAAACCTCAGTTTTGTGTCAACTGATTGGATGAGGCTCACCCACATTGATCATGGGTAATCCCTCCTTAAAGTCAACTGATTATAAATATTAATCCTATTTCCAAAATATCTTCGTGGCTAATTTTGACCAAACAACTGAGTACCACAGCCTAAGAAGGCTGACCTAAAATTTAACTGCCACTGTTTTTTCCCCCAATTATAAAAGAGGAAACTGAGACTGGGGTGGGGGGGACAAGTAACTTGCTCAAGGTCACGCCAGAAGAGTGAAGTAATATCAAAGTTTAGCCTATGCAAACTCAATTCTTACATTCTTAAATACAAACTCGGCCTTCTTAGATTAATTGCTAAATTAAACAAAGCAGAATGCCTAAGTGAGTTCTTACCAGGCCAGAACCTGATAAGTTTTCATTCAAGACGAAGGTTTTAAAATAGGGCAGCCAGAGAGTAACCAGGACTGAATTTACCCACCTATCTGAAATAACTGAAAAGAATGACGCTCTATATGAAACAAGCATCTGAAAGACACCAGACCTCAGGCAGTAAAGGAGAGTGATCCTTGAGATGAGAAATAAACCAGGGGAGGCCTACAGTCCCCCAGCCCACAGCAGAATTTCCAACCAGTGGGTGGAGAAGGGTAAGCCGTGCAGATCCCAGCCGTCTCCCTGAGTTGAAGAGACACAGAGGGAGGAGGCCTCTGGGGAGGCCGAGGCGGCTAGAGTTAGCAGGAGAGGAGACAGCTATATGAAGAAAGAATGCCAGAAATGTGCAGACGTTAATAAGAATCTAAGACCAATATATAAAAATAGGTTATTTCTATACACTACCAATGAACAACTAGCTATTGAAGTTCTTAAGAATTCCTTTTACAAAAGCATAAAAACTGTAAAATATTTAAGGATATGTCTGGAAAAATATGTATAAAAGCTGTACACTTAAAACTATGAACTGCGGGGCACTTGGGTGCCTCAGTTGGTTGAGCGTCTGACTCTTGATTTCGGCTCAGGTCATGATCTCATGGTTTCTGCCAGGCTCCATATCGACAGCACTGAGCCTGCTTGGGATTTTCTCTCTCTCTCCCTGTCCCTTTCCTACTCGCACTCTCTCTCTCTCATCATAAATAAACTGGAAAAAACAAACAAACAAACTATGAAATGTTGGAGAGAAAAATGAGAGACCAAAATAGACAGAATGATTGACCAATGTCCTGGATCAGAGAACTCAGCATAGCTAACATGTCAGATTTCTCCTCAAGTCACCAATAGAAAAAAATGCATTTCCAATCAAAATCCATTTTGTGGAATTTTTTTTATAGAAAGTGACAAGCTGATTGTAAAATTCGTAAGGAAATATGAAGGACTGAGGGAAACCCAAGCATCTTTGAAAAATAGGAAGACTTGACATTACTTTACTTTGATATTTATTACAAAGCTTTAGTAATTAATAGAAAAATAAAGAGAGCCCAGGATAGCCTCACACCTAGATAGTTAATTTATTTTTTGTACAGATGTAAAGATAACTCAAGGAAGAAAGTCTAATGTTTTCAACTAATGGAGATGGAAGTGTTGGCTATCCTCATGCAAAAAAAAAAAAACAAACAAACAAAACAAAAGACTAATTCTAGTCCAACCCTTGTACCATTGACAAAAATTAAGTCAAAATGGTTTAGAAATCTAAATGTAAAACTAATATTATGATATTTCTAGAAGAAAGCATAAGAGAAAATCTTTGTGTCCTTAGGCTAGGCAAAGATTTCTTACATTCAACACCAAAAGAATAATACACTCCCATAAAAAATTAATTGGGTTGCATCAAAATTAAGAAATGCTCTTTAAATGGCACTGTTAAGAAAAAGAAAAGATAAGCCACAGAATAGGAGAAAATGTTTACGCATCACATATCTGATAAAGAACTGGTATCCACAATATGTTACTAGCTCCTAAAACTAAGGAATAAGAAAACAAACATTTTTAAGTGAGCAAAAGATTTAAAGTAAGAAGATATACAGAAAGAAAATAAGCACATTTAAAAACACTTTACATGATTGTTCATTAGGGAAATGCACGTAAAACCACAATGAGATACTATTGTGCATCTATTAGAATGTCTAAAGTTAAAAAGATTGACCATATTAAGTGTGGGTCCGAACATCAAAGAAATGGAACTCTGACACACTGCTGGTGGGAATACGAAATGGTACAATGAAACAGTTTAGCGTTTTCTTAAATAGTTAAACATGCACTTACCATATTTCCTAGTCGTTCCACGTCTAGATATTCACTAAGGTGAAATAAATGTCTACATCTGTACAAAGACTTGGGTACAAATATTCACAGCAGCCTTTTTTGTAATAGTGAGAGAGAGAGCAAGGGAGAAAGAAAGAAAGAAAGAAAGAAAGAAAGAAAGAAAGAAAGAAAGAAAGAAAGAAAGAAAGAAAGAAGAGAGAGAGAGAGAGAGAGAGAGAGAGAGAGGAGAGAGAGAGAGAGAGGAGAGAGAGGAGAGGGAGGGAGGAGGAGGGAGGGAGGGAGGGAGGAAGGAAGGAAGGAAGGAAGGAAGGAAGGAAGGAAGGAAGGAAGGAAAGAAAGAAAGAAGGGAAGGAAGGAAGGAAAGGAAAGAAAGAAAAAGAAAGAAAGGGAAAAAGGAAGAAAGAGAGCAGAAGGCAGGAAGGAAACAAAACAACGCTGAAAACAACCCAGATGTTCATCATCAGGTGAATGGATAAATAAGTTGTGGTATGTCCATACAGTGGAATACTACTTAGCAATAACGCATTGATACATGCTACAGCATGGATAAAGCTCAAAATAAGTATGCTGGTGAAAGATGTCAAACAAAAACCTGCACATGCTGTAAGATTTGGTTTACATAAAACTCTAGAAAATGTAAACTGATGTATAGTGACAGAAAGCAGATCAGTGGTTCCTGGAGATGAGGAGGTATGAAGGACTGATTATACAGGAGCAGAAGACAGTTTTGGGGGTGATCGCTCTGTGGTGATGCCTTCATGGGTGTGCCATCACATGTTTCAACATTTATCAAACTGAACACTTTAAATATACTGAGTCTATTATTTATTCATCGTACCTCAATAGGGCTGTTGAGAAACAGGGCAGGTCTTGCTGAGACTAAGCAGTGATGGGTTCAAGGATTAGAGGAGGCAAGACTTGAGACAGCAAGACTACTCAAGAAGATGCTGAGAAATCCCAACCTCCTGTAGGGCCCCCTTCAGGCACCAATTTTATATATAAAATATGTATATAAATAACCAATATATACTTAAGAATTCAGGTCTATTAAGGGTTACCTCGTTTGGAGGAAAATGATAAATAATAATGAATAATAAGCAAGGCCTGTACTAGTACATTAAGAGCTTTTGTGCTACTTAAAAAAAGGCCTCCTTGGCTCATGCTGCCCTATCACCCATCAGCCAGCTGCCTTTGTGCAGTGCACAGTCTGCATAACCATCCACAGCAGTCCTGATCCCATAGATGACCCGATATGATAGAAACCCCAAGAATCTTGGCTCTGACATTAACCGTATGACCTTTGGTGAGTCACCTGAAATTCTTCATACCTTAGTTTCTTCCTCTTGTATTCCTTCCCCGTGGTATTGCCCCGTGGTAGAGATAAGGACTATGATGAGGCCTTACAAACAGATGGTGTTATCAACACGTTTTGACCAGGAGATGAGAGAGAAAAAGGCAGTTCTAGGGTTCAGGTATTACAATCCTTCCTTGGAGGAGAGCTAATAATAGGAACACCCCAGGAATTGTTATTAATCGTCACTAAGATGTGACGTGTTGTTACTGAACGGGGCTCTCTTGGATCAAACTGCGAGAGATCTGTGTGAAGCCTTTTCCCTCACACCTCCCACACCTACTTCCCACTACCAGCCCCTTAGCTAACCAAGGCCTGCTGAGAGTTTCCTCCAGTGAGGTTCACTTCCCTAAAGTCCCAGGTTAACCCATTCCTTTCTTCCAGGTTTCCACGCCTCCAGATTTATACAGCTGGAAGGAGTGAGGACCCCTACATGGACCCACGCTCACAGGGGAATACGTGACTAAGCCTAACCTCCCTAATTTTTCAAAAAAAAAAAAATCTTCATTTTAAAAGAGATGCTTATTTACTCCAAAGGATGGTTCTCTAACGGTGGAATCTGATGGCAAGTAGCTAGCTTTTTTTTTTTTTCCCCAAAGGCAAGGTTTTTTTTTTCTTTTTCTTTTTTTTTAATGTTTCTTTTTGAGAGAGAGCCCTTGTTGGGGAAGGGCAGAGAGAGGGAGACACAGAATCAGAGGCAGGCTCCAGGCTCTGAGCTGTCAGCACAGAGCCCGATATGGGGCTTGAATTCGTGAATGGGAGATCCTGACCTGAGCCAAAGTCAGCTGTCCAACCAACTGAGCCACCCAGGCGCCCCCCAAGTAGCTAGCTCTTTGAGCGTGAGATTGAAAGGTGTCTCTCAAAACATATCTAAATTTGGTGTCTCCAAATCCTTCCATGGGACACCAACTTTTCAACCGGCTTTCAAGCTTATCTTTTATATTCATGTATGCATATATAAAAACTCTATATACATAGATACACATATATATGTGTTGTATGTGTTATGTAAGTTTACATATATAAAAAGATACATATACACATATATATACACATATGTAGAAATGTGTGTGTGTGTGTGCGTGTGCGTGTGTATATATATATAAATTCTGGTGCAACATTCTAGTGTACACTCTTCTGTACAGGAAGGAAAGAATGCAATCAAATGTGGGTTTTTTTCTTTTCTAACATAGGAAACCGATATACTGATTTAAGGCCTGGTACGTCATCTCCAATACTGTTAATGCCCGAAGTTCAAGCTAATAGTGCCAGTGATTTAGCTCAATATACTTGTTAATGACCTAGAGGATGAAGTGAATGGCAGTGTGGAAAATGTGCTGATGACATCGAGTGTTCAGGCTGCTGAGAGCTAAGGAGGGTTGTGAGGAACCTACGATGGATGTAATAACTTGGATGACTGAACAAACACGAAGACTGATAACATTTTACAGGGAAGGGCAAAAGGTAATAGATACTGAAAAAAATAATGTCAGTTCTACATAATGTAAGCAGCTCGCACTGGTGGACTTAGAATTCATGTTAGTCTTAAAGGGGAATTCTGCCGTGGGAATTCAACTAATGAAAATATTTGGATAAAATCATCTAATCTGCAATAACACCCCCCAAAAGGCAAAGAGTCTAAGTATGTATTCAGAAACAGCGGGGTAAATATAGGAAAATATGTGGTGGACAGAGCTGGGTGCCTACCCAACACAGTTCCTTCTGTGGACTTCGTCCTGATGTTTTGCTCTATTTATCTCCACCTCCACTCCATTCAGAGAAGGTGACGTCTCCCCGGAAAATGAATGAAGATCTATCTAAACTCAGTCAGTTAAGCATCTGACTTCTGAAGATCAGATCATGATCTCCTAGTTCGTGGGTTCAAGCCCTGAGTCGGGCTCTGTGCTGACAGCTCAGAGCCTGGAGTCTGCTTCAGATTCTTCATCTCCCTTGCTCTCTGCCCCACCTCTCTCTCTCATTATCTTTCTCTCAAAAATAATTAAACATTTAAAGAAATTTTTTAAAAAATCCATCTAAACCAGTAGTCCTCAAATGTGACCCTTAGATAAGCAATGGTAGAACAATCTGAAAACTTAGAAATGCAGTTCCTTTGGCTCCATCCCCAATATGTTAAATCAGAAACTCAAGGGGTGGAACATGGCAATCTGTTTTTTTTTAATGTTTATTTATTTTTGAGAGAGAGAGAGAGGGCAAGAGGGGGAGGGACAGAGAGAGAGGGAGACACAGAATCTGAAGCAGGCTCCAGGCTCTGAACTGTCAGCACAGAGCCTGATACGGGGCCTAAACTCACAAACTGTGAGATCATGACTGAGCCAAAGTCAGATGCTTAGCCAACTGAAACCACCCAGGCACCCCCAGCAATCTGTATTTTAACAAGGCCCCCAGGAGATCCTTATTCGTGCTAAAGTTTGAGCACCACTGGACAAAATCAATTATGACAATTCCATTTTCCTTTGTCAGTGATTATATTAAGCCTAAGGACTGACTGCCTTTAGGCCAACAAAATACAAGTGAAGTCTGCTGGGGTTTCTGAGAAAGGTCTTTCTCTCTTCAAGAAGATATTGCATTTAGCTTGTGTGAGGATGTGATGTCTGGAGCTGCAGCAGCCGTCTTGTAGCTATGAGGGGGCACACCTGAAGACTGCAGAGCAAAAAGATGTCCTTGTGCCACCAAAGTAACCAACCTTAGCACCACTCTTCCTATAGGATGTCTGGCTACGTGAGGAAGTAACTTCCACTTTTGGTCACCTGTACTGTTCTTGCATCTGAAAGTATCCCCCTAAAGCACCTCCCTTCTTCTCCATTGGTACAGAGGAAGCAAACCTGAACAGGCAAATGGTCAGAAATAGTGAAACGAAAACATGGAACACAGGTCTTCTAAGCCCTCCCACCTGAGCACATGAGAGCTATATCCCTAATCTTAAAGCAAATGTATTTTCGGGCCTCTCTGTTCTTATGTGCCGTGTTAATATAACAAATATGAACTCTTCTCACAATTATTGATAAAGAATATGTAGTAATAGAGCTATGTACAAATGTAAAAAACAAAACAAAAAAATCAACCTCCTGCTAGGGCCAGCACACACTCCATCCAGCTCAAGTCTCTGTGTGACTAAAGAACATGTTGGGAAGAAAGTTCAAAGGTGTGGTAGTTCCTGAGCTTGACCTTGGAAAGCTAAAGTTGCAGCCAATGCGCTTTCATTTTCCCTAAAAGCCCAGTAGGAGCTAACCACTTGCGAATCTCCTCAACTCCTAATATTGCTCTTCACTATGGATTAAGAGATCACAGAGTGCAGGCAAGCCTCATCGCTATTATCACTCTCATAATGCAGAAAATGCCAGGGCAGATGAAAGGCTGGAGTGCCGGCAAAACGTATTTCCCGCTGACTGCGTCTGGATATCCCTACAACGTGCATTGCTTGAGCCTGTGCACAGTCACAAGAAAGAGGGCAGGGGAGAGGATGACTAGCCAAACAAACGCATCCTTTACTGGCACCATCTCAGCGTTAGACAAACTTTTTAAGGTGAAGCCCCTCAAATGACTAACAGCAAGAGCAGATGGGTTTGTCATCATGCCCTATAGGTCAGGAAACCTGGGCTTTCCAGGACTGACAGCAAGGAACTGTTCCAAAATCAACTGTCCTCCACTGAGAATTCCCTGTTAGCTGTCAAAGAAGGCTGGCTGGCTCCATCAAATTCGGCCCTCAGAGTGCAAAAGGGGAGAAAAGATCTTTCAGAGACAAAAACCTTCTGGTGCACTCAGAGCCATTAAAGAAGCCAGCGGCATCTGGAGCCCAGATGTTGCAAGCGAGTCTCCCTCTGGGAAGTGGCTGTCCTAGGCTTCCCCGGAGCTCCGAGCAGGTCCAGAGAGAAGGTACCCATGCCTCCAGCTAGGAAGGCGGGAGGGCTTGCTCCTGGGTGCAGACCAGAGGCCAAGCTTCTTTATCCAGGCTGGAGCCTTGAGTTCAAGGTTCCTGTGTTTCCATTCCCTCCCCTTGGAAGGTGAGACTATGCCTGGCTTACGGCGGAATGAAGATAAAATAGTAGAGGTGATGGGAAGAGGCAGCTGATCACGTGGCTTTTAAAGTCACTGTGGCACTTTGTACTCCTCAAACCCACGCTGCCTTCGGTGAGGCGGGGCCATAGGGCTGAGTGCTGGCCAATGGAGTGTAGGCGGAAGTGACGTGCTCATTTCCAGGTTTGGCGCATAAATACCCACCTCAGCTGTGCCCCACAACTTCCCTTCGCTCTTTACTCGTCACGTGGGCGGGATCCCGCAGACAGCCCCAAAGCGCTGGCTGATGGAGGAGCCAAGAGATGGCAGGGCTGCCTGCCCTGCCAAGTAGGAATAGCCACATCAGATTTTGCCTGAATAGAAGATGTAACTCTTTTTGGACCAAACCACTCTGAAGTTCAATGCAATGTCAAGCATCGCTTACCCCACTCAGTACGGGTTCTGTGTAGATCCTGGATAAAACAACTGATAGGGTAACAGAGCCTGGGGTGGGGAGAGGAGGCAGGGATGGCAAATGCTTGTGGGGAGATGACTCACAATGCCCGGCTAGTAATACATCTGTTCACTTAACGATCCTCCCTTATCAATGCTTTCACGCTTCGGGGAGTTGTCTGGTTGTCTCCCACCTCCAGCCGGCTGTCAGTGTCTCTACAGATAGCCAAAGAGGCAGCTTAAAGAGACCTTAGGGAGTTAAGGGTCTGAAAGAAATTAGGCCAGGCGGGTCGCCCCCAAGCACATTTTCTTTTTTTTAGAAGACAATAGTGGTCCCAGGACCCGCACCACCTCTGGAAACCTGCGGGGTCACTGCCACCGAATGGGTCCATAGCTGATGGTTGACAAGTGTAGGCAGGGTTGGTGAGTGTATCCCAGGTTAATATCAATTTTTCATTAACCTGTGACATTCTTTAATATAAATGTATTTAATGTGAGGTGAATGCTACAGAATTCTTGTTCCAGATTGCAACCATTTTAGGTAAACATTTTCATTGTAAAAATATTCTGCCATTTTTATGCATCAATAATCCGACCTGAACGAATTCCTTTCTGAGGCTCACATACTGGTATTTTTTTTATTGTGGCAAAATATAGATGGCACAAATTTACCATTTTGATAACTTTCAAGTGTGCAATTCAGTGACATTAATGTTCACAATGTTGTGCAACCATCATCATTCTTTCCAAAATGTTTTCATCATCTCAAATGGATGATTTAAGTAAATAATTCCCCATTAAGCACTGAGCGGTAATTCCCCACGCCCCCTTCCCCAACCCCAGGTAAACTCTAATCTGTCCTCTGTCTCACTACATTTGCCTATTCTAGACATATCATGTAGTGGAATCGCACAATATTTGTCCTCTCCTGTCTGGCTTATTTCATCTAGCATGGTGTTTTCAGAGTCTATCCGTGTACAGCGAGGGCCAGAACCCCACCCCTTTCTGTGGCTGCATCGTAGGCCGTTGTACGCACACACCACATTTGGTTTATCCCTTTGCTGACGGACCCCGGGTTGCTTCCACGGTGGAGATCTTGTGAATAACGCTGTGATGTACAAGTATCTGTTCGAGTTCCTCCTTTCAATCCCTTTGGGTATGTACCTAGGGGTGGAAGGGCTGGATCGCGTGGTAACTCTATGTTTTGCTTTTCGAGAAACTGCCAGACTCTTCCATAGCGAAACTGCAAGATTTTTAAAACCCAGCGTAAAGTAAAAATGTAGAAGCAGGCTTGTGTTATGTCACGGGGATGCCTGAGTGGTTGGAGTACCGGGTCGATCTGGAGACCTCGTTAACACGGGGTACATCTCCTAGTCCCTAGACCTTTCTCCTGAGCAGTCTCGCTAAGGGCTCCTGCTCGAATGACTCTTGGATCCACAGAATTGAATTGAAGCTAAGAAAACTAAATGAAGCTTCAGAGCCACTCGCTTGCACCAACTCCTTCTAAGGGCCTGGGAAGGGCCCTTACATTGTGGTCATTTTTTTTTAATTTGCAAAAAGAAGACATTTTAACTAAAACCTGCCACTTCCATTCTACATCCCTCCTCCTCTTGTGTTGAGTGGCATTGGAGGGCCCATAAGCATTTTAGGGATCTGGCTTAGGGGAGGTCGAGTTGGGGATACGTTTAATATCAGTTTAGAGGATTCTATTTATGTTGATTGTGGTTTCTTTTGAACAGAACTAAGTTACTACTAGTCATCCCAGTATGGAAATCCTTCTGGGAAAATTCCTACCCCCACAGTGGAAACCCAGCAACTCAATGACCCAGAGGACATTGGAAAGGGCCCTCCCTTACCTAGCAGAAGCAAAAAGCTTTGAAATGTTCAGAGTCACAAACTAGCCTGTGGTAAATTCAAACGTCAAATGTGCAAAATTGCAAGTGGAAATTTTGCGTTTCATTGACGCAGAACCAAAATGAAGCCTCTTCTGTTAGGATTTATGTTTGATAATGCAGCATATACAATGACGAGTGCTCAAGACATTTTGCTCCTTTTTAACAAAAATTTCGCCAAATAGAAATGATCAAAATCCCTGTAGTTACAGGGAGACAATCATGGTGCTACAAACAGGGAGTGAATACGTTTTTAACGATTCGTATATGAGAGAGACTTGAAAGAGGTTTTTCCAAGTGTGATGACAATGCAGAAAAAGGGGAATTGTATTAGCAGTAATGGTGGAGAAGATGAAAGACGAAAGAAACTTTTCTAACCTATCAACTGTGAAAACCACATTTTGATCAATGATGCTAGAAGAAACCACTGAATTCTCCTTCTCTTGTCTCTGTAGAAAATATTACAAAACTGTTGTTTTATAAAGAGGTGTTCAAAACATATACAGACCACAGAATGCTGTGGGGGAGGGGAGGGGAAGTGTCCCAGGCGGCACCGGACAGCTCATAAAAAATCCGGTACTGCCCGGATCAGGGACTGCTTGTGGCATTAGGCAGGCTTTTCACAAGGTAGATTGCGCTTTCTCATTCTAAGTAAGAATTCACTTTCCTAACAAATTCGGTATCTGTAACTTGGGATTCTTTTTCTTAAAGAATCATCTTTCCGAGATTGTCTAAGCTACAGTCCCCACAAGACCTGGACCTGTCTCTGCCTACAGACATTGTGTTTTGCTCCCAGTGATTCACTGTCATGCAGAGCCACTCTTTTCTGTGCTTCTCAGGGATGTCAGGGGTCCCTGTCATAAGAATATTGCCAGGCACCACGCAACCATTCGGTCACCCCTATTTCTTCTTACTCTGCTCGTTCCGCATTGAACCAGCCCAGTGTCTCCTACTTCTGAAGCCCCTTCCCCTCCCTGCTGCCTTCACCCCCGCCCTCACCCCCACCACCTGTGAGTTACTGCTGCTTGCTTTTCTTTAGCAGCCTTCCATGCTGGGCTAGAAATCGGCCCCTGAGATATCTAGGGCCTAATCCCTGAAACTGCGAGTGTGACCTTCTGAGGCAAAGCAGGATTTTACAAGGGGTTATAATTAAAGATCTCGAGATAGGAGGTTAACCTGGATTGTCCCAGGGGACTTTCAGTGTTCTGACAAGAGAGAGGAGAGAGAGGTGTGACACACAGAAGAGGAGGACGGAGGTGACCACAGGGCCAGATATTGGCACGATGCTACTGTGAGCCAAGGAACGCCAGTCGCCACCAGAAGGTGAAAGAGGTGGGGAAGCATGCTCTTCTGGAGCTTCTGGAGGGACACCTTGGTTTGAGCCCAGCAAAACTGATTTTGGACCTGTGGCTTCCAGAGCTGTGAGAGAAGAGATGTGTGTGGCTTTAAGCCACCTAGTTGATGTCACTTTGTTACAGTAGCCACAGAAAACGAATACACTTCTGAACGCAAAGTTTATTCTAAAAGATCAAACTGCCCACATTCCCATCACTTCTGATTCCAATATTCTGGTCACAAGTTCCCATTTCATGAGGACCCTCCACCCAATTCCTCCTACTTCCTTCCCCATGTTCTTTTCACCCGCAGCGACTTGAAGCCTCTCTGTGAAAGTTCACGTACCTGCTGACCCATGCCCTTTGGCCAGGCCAGTGGCCAAGGCATCCTTGAAATGGCTCCCTAATGGGTGAGGAGGCAAAGCCTCTCTTCCTTTGGTGCGTTCCTCTATTTGACTCTATTCCCTTTCTTTGGAGTCTCTCCTCCAGGGGCTGGGTGCTTCCCCAATCACTTCTCCAACCAACAAAACAAAAAAACTCTTAAAACCCTCCTCTACAAATCTTACCTTCCTAGGGAAGAATGGGTTGTATCTGCTCCTGCCTCATTTTCTCGCCTTGACTTTCCCCAGTTGGGTCGGGGGAGATGTTGATTATTTATTCTGTAACCCATTAGAAGAAAAAACTCTTGGTTTTTGAGTCAAGTAAGTTTTCCAAATACCTACTGAATGTGTGCAGGGAGCCAGGCTAAGTACCACAGATAGCTAAGACATGGTCCCTGTTCATGGGAGTTTGGAGACTCAACTGGGGTGGGAGGGGAAGCAAGAATGAATGCACATTAATATTTACAATAAAAGTCAGATGTACAAAATGCCCTGACAAAGTGTGATGGGGAGGGCAAAGCAGGGACACATCGCATTGAAACGGAAGTCAGGAAAGCGTTTGTAAGTAGGGCCCACTTGAGATGGGGTAAATTTTCCTGAGCAGAGTAGACTAGTATAAGTCAGGGCACTAAGGCAGGAAAGCCCAGACTACAAGGAAAATGAAACTGGAAAATAAGTTTGAGACCATAGTTTAGAGTGGGGAATCAGCAAACATTTTCTCTAAAGGGCCAAATAGTGTTTGAGGTTTGGCTAGCCACGTGGTGTCTGTCACAATGCTTCCCATTGTAACATAAATGCAGCCATAAACACTATGTAAACAAATGGGTATGGCCGTGTTCCAATAAAACTTTATTTACACAAACAGGCCGTGAGCCAGAACGCCCAGCTAAGGAAGCTGTGGGCCTCGAGGAGCCGCTGAAGGTCTGTGAGCAGGAGGATAATATTACATCACCAAAGCTGTGCGTTTGGAAAAGTAATGTGGCCAGGGGTTAAAGCCAGGATGGGAGGAAGTGGAATAGAGTGTGGTAAGGAACCTCCCGGGCGCTGATACAGCGTTTGGGGTCAGAGGCTGGAGTTAGGGAACTGAGAGCAGAAAGAAGGCCAGATGTATAGGGCATGGCTACTCAGTGGACAGGAGAGATGGAGAGTCCCCAGTTAACGATGGTTCCGATTTGGAAGGGGTGGAACTGGGAGGTAGAGCTTGTGAGCCACTTAATGAGGGAGACCTGGGGTTTGAATGCACCACCCGATGGTCTGTGCCCTCTGCAGACGGGTCCTTGAACAGGAGTGGGTGGGCAGCTGATGGCAGGCAACCAGGCCTCCTGAGAACCAGCCCGAGCCCACGTGGGGCAGGCAGCAGCCCACCCTCCCCGGGGCCGGCCAGGCCAGGGCTCCCAGCAAGCAAGGCCCAGGATCCCTGCGCTGCTAGACATCTCGGAGGACAGCCAAGACAGAGCAAAACCAGTCCCGCCAGAGGCGGGTTGAGGCCGTGCCAAGTGACCATGGAAGCTGCGTGTGTGGGCCAAATTGCTTTCTAATTACATTGCACTCCAGACAAGACAAAATTGTGTCTCTTGAAAAGCATGTATGCGGAGTCCGGGTAAGCCTAGAGGAGGTCAGGCCTGGTGGAAATCCGGAGCAGGGAGTCATGTTGCAGAATTCATTACCATCCTGTCGCCCGGGGCAGGAAGAGCAGGGAGAGGAGGCTGGCGGACGCGGCCTGCGTCTCAGTGCAAGGTCAGGGACAGATCCTGAAGAGTCGAGCACGTTTAAATGGAGTAGGTGACTCTGAACGAAAACGGGCTGTTTTGCCCCGAACATCTCATCATTTCTCTCTGGAACTTAATATAATGCCCTCCTGGAAAAATCATATTAAGAAATTTTTTTTTTTTTTTTTTTTTTTGCCTGTGTCCTATAGCAAACATTCTCTCTCCCCGCTGCTCGGCATGCTGAGACAATTTAGTTGAAAAGGAGCCACCTTAGAATTTGCCGCATTATGTTTGACAAAGAGGCAGTTTACTCACTGGTTACACACTTTCTCGCTGAGATGCAAATGCTGTTGGGCAGATACTGAAAACGCGGTTTTGATATTTGATGCACCTTCTTGGGAATTTATGCGAGAAACAGAGCAACGAGGGAAATATTCTGACTTCAAAACATAAACATAAAGCTACCACTTGGGGTTATTTATTTCCCAGGCAATCAATCAGGAAATGTTAAGAAATACGTTCAGAGTGGGTTTCAAACATGATTCCAGTCAACTGAGTAATCTCTCCATTTGCTTTCCATATATCATATGATTTTTCTTAGAAGATAAAAGAATTAGAAGGCACTCTTGGATTCGGATCGTAATTATGGATTTAAGGCTGTCAGTTCTTTAAAGGGATGAAATGGCTTTAATTCAGTGGAAGCAGACGCTGATGTGAAACCAGATGTCGCTCACTGTATGAGTATATATGCACGATCATTTGTTATGTAATTAATTACTTATTTTTTATTGAGGTAGAGTTGACACACACGGTTGCATTCATTTCAGGGGAACAACATGGTGATTTGAACATCTCTCCGCGTGATCTCACCACAAAAGTAACTGCCATCTGTCACCGTGCACCATGCTATAACGACCAACGACTTTATTCCGCATGCTGTAATACGCACAACATTTTAAATACAACTGGTGATTCCAGGACTTTCTGGAAAATCTTGTAGTTTTTCCAAGATGGAGGGTCAACCGGTCCTCATCTAGTCTTTTCAGCCCCATCCCCGGCAGTCCATACCAAGCACGACCCCCAGTCATCTCAATGGTTCAGTTTCTATTGTACTTGCACACCATGTGCTCTGCCTGTACTTTCTGGCAAAAATTAATGAATGATTATAAGAGTTAGACATGGGTCTTTTATGTGTCCGTCCCACTGGTGACACCAAAGCACAGACTGGTGGAAGAACTTGCCTGGTTAAGTCAGGCAAGGACAGTAAGTATGGGGAAGGGATTGGGGAAGGGTGTTAGATTGGTCTTCTTGTAGTGCTCTTTCTCATAAGAAGTTCCTCTTCCTGGATGGACTGTGCTAAAGGTCAGTTCAGCCTTTTGTAAAACGTGATGGAATGGTCCAGATGTTTGGGTCTCTTTTAACATCGCTTCTCTCCATTTGGAGACCTGCATTGGCCATGGGCCTATGGATTCCTGCCTGCACTTGATGACACATCATGAGCCAAAGCTTGGAAACCAGAGCAGTGTGTCCCTGTGCCTACAATCAGGTGAATAAGAACTGAACTTCAGACCAAGTCGGCCACTTCCCGTGCTGCCGGGATGGGTAGGGGAGGGGGGAGTGTCAGTGTAGTTCAGGGCGAATTGAACACAAGCTAGCTCTGTGTGCTATTGGCCTTGGTGTCTGAGAGAAAAGCAGCTTTCCTTCTCTGGAAAGGCCTCGCACACAGGCCTGCTTGCTGATGACAGGAGAATCTTCAACTGACAGACAGGCAGGTTGTGGAATCAGTGAATTGGCTTCATTTTCTCTCTTGTCCCTTCTTGTGAACCTCCAGATGCCCTCTTCCTTTTTAGGGTCCTAAGGACCGTTTGCTCTCAACCATCTTTCTATCCGCTCTACCGATGGCCTAAAAAGCTGACCCTCATGTAAGAATCTGTATGAGTCATTGAAATCTTAGTAGGAAATTTTCAATGAGCATCTTCTGTCATATTGGCATAGAGTCTTTAGCTCAGATGGTAGAATTAAGGATTTAGTTTCCTATTCAAGGATTTCAGGCAGCAAACTGGCAGAGGGGGACATACGAGGAACATCTCTTCATGCAGATGGAAACCCAAGTTTGGCCTCACTGTATCCACACCCTGGGCACACATAATAGGCAATATTTAGAGGCACAGGACAGAAATAGGCTGATTCTAGAGTGTCTGGGTGGCTCAGTCAGTTAAGCATCTGACTCCTGATCTCAGCCCAGGTCTTGATCTCGGGGTTGTGAGCTCACATCCTGCATTGGGCTCTGTGCTGGGTGTGAAGCCTACTGAGAGAGAGAGAGAGAAATAGGCTGATTTTTAGAAAAGACATTTGTGAACAGTTCGACTCTGCTAATTTGGATAAATTACATGGTTTGGACCACAGTACATGACGTTTAGAAATAGAAGACAGTCAGAGATAATTCCAAGGTCACCGTCAACAGATATGAGGTGTCTATCTCATTGTGGATCACAGACACTTCCAATAAACTCTGCGCGATTTCCCTCTCTAGCCAGTTCGGGTTTAGCCTAAGGAAAGCCCTAGCCTCAACCGACATAGCTCTTGTGGCTGTGGGCTGAGAAAGGAAATGACCTACTGTGATGAGAAGCTTCCCTGGTGACATCCATCCAGCTGGCCACGGTTGGGGCTCATCTGGGGCCCACACATACAGGATATCAGAGAGTGCCAAGATCAGCAAAGATAAGACCTTTGTACAGAATTCCTCCCTCCTGAGAAGCAAGGAGGCAGGACTGAGTGACAGATCTGAGCAGCCCGGGCTTCTAACATCTTTGGCCCATGGGACCAAACTCCGTGCTGGGAGTAGCCCAGTTAAAGAGATGAGAAGAGAAAAGTCAAGGTGAAAAACTCTTGAAACCTCTGCAAATCAGACTGCGGCCACTCTTTCAGTTGCCCCGGAAGGCCAAAGCATCCTACAGATAAGCTCCAAGTGGTTCTGATGCAGGAGACTTGCCCTGGCCAGAGAGTTCTACCGTGATCTATGAGCGACAGTTTTTATCCGTTTAGCCCTGCACACTCCAAGGAATTATCTTCCTTCTCTTCTAATTGGTCTTGATGTCAAGCTTAGGGACATAATGAATTGAGATAAAGCAGCTCTGAAGGGAAAGAAGAAAACCAACTTGTAGTTTGGCATTTGATGAAATACCTGCCCTAATTGGATCCAGAGCTCTGGGTCTGGCATTGCCTGATCTTCCCACAACAGCCGGGCAGTGGAGAGGGAGAAATTCCCATCTGATATCCACGTGGGCTCCCCCCAAACAGACAGGGCAGACTGAACCTTAGAGAGGCAACTCTCCACACAGCATCTCAAACTGTCCTCAACTTGATTCGCTTTGAGGAACACGTGATCTTCCCACCTTTGGAAGGAGAAATATCTGACGGAGTTAGGTAAGTGAGGAAAGCGTCCTGCCCCTTTAGAGAACTGGCTGTGCTTTCTGTTTATTCTTACAAAGTAAGCTCTCCTGGGGTGGAGCTTGCGGACACGCCCCAACCAAGTCTGTTGTCAGAGGGACCCTCCTCTGACTCGTTCTACGAGCTCAATGAATGACCTGATTTTCACATTCTCAGTCTCCACAACAGTGCCCTGGACCATTTTTTGTATATTAGACTCTCCTGTGTGTGCATTCAACAACAACAACAACAACAGCAGCAACAACAACAACAACGACCCCACCTCGCCTCCAGTTAGTGCTTTGCTATACAAAGCAAGGACTAAGAAAGTTGGAGGAGTTGAAGATGATACTTAAACTTTCACAACAGATGTTTTTGCATCGATTTTCCCCCAGGAGGATAGTAAATGCAAGTTGTTCATTTGAGCAATTTCCATCCCTTTTGGACGGCCCCTCTTCCTCCTGCTATGAAATGTGCACGCTTCTCAACTAAATTGTATGGGATGGTTCCGAAAGGAGAAAACCTAGTTTGCATACTTCAAATTAGAGGGCTGCATGAAAGTGTGTGGGAAATCAGAGGCTCGCACCGCCTCAGTCACCATGGACTCCGGCCCTTTGGGAGGGAGATGATTGAGGCTTAGCAGTTCTGACACCCCAAAGAGGTGGAAGGAGATCTCCGGGCACTTATGAAAAAATGTAGAGATCATTATAAGATGTTTTGAAATTTTAAGTGGAGCGTCTTCCTTCCGCAAGTGTATTAGGGATCAAAACTTTAAAGCCTCCATCTCCACCATACAGGCTATGCTCAGGCCAGCCAAGGGTATCAAGAGAGGGGGAGGAATCCTAATTAGGTTTTCTTTTCCTCAGCATTGAACCACCTTCTGTAGCTCAATTGCTGGCACTCACTTCCTCAGCGAAGTCGGTTTCCGTGGAACTCCAAGGCAAGCAGAAAACTCCGGAAACTGAAACCATGAAACCCTACAGAGTTCCCAGAGGAAACTGGACCACCCGGAACCTTTCTAAAACCGGTGATCACCGACCAAATTACGAGTCAGGAAAATGGTCTTTGGTGACTGAGCGTTTCTGAGGTCTTCAGAACGTTTTCATTTAACTGGGAACATTTGGGCTCAAGGTTTTGGTTTTGCATCTGGATTGGAAAAAACATGTGGTGTCGTTTTCTCCTCAGGAGAACGGAGCCAAAGGACAATGACTGTCCCGAGTGCTTCAGGGCCATGTGATTACTCCTCACCCTGCTCTTACAGTTCTGCGGGGACTCTTACTCCTTACCAGACAGCCACGTCGCAAATGTTTACCCCCGCGCGGACCCTCCAGCAACTCAATCGCACAGACTTTGTTGAAAGGGATTTTCAATTTAGCTGTAAAGTTTCACTGTTTTTCTCAAGTCGATAAAAAGTCCTGACTTCCTTTGTTTCTAATTAAAGACATATGGGCAGAAGATGACCAGATCCTTCATTTTAACTCCGTGTAAAAGTGTGTGGCTCCATGGTAACCCAATTTGCCTGTCACCAGTTTGCAGGGCAGTTTTAGACAGGTCACCTGATCCGTCTGCCAGCAGAGAGGAATATACACCTCGTTGATTGGTGTCCTGTGCTATTTCACTGTTTGGTGGTATCGAGCAGTAATAAAAATGCTTTAGAGGCAACTCTGTGGGTTGTCAAAATGCCCATCCGTCACCATAACCAAATTTATTCCGTAACACTTCAGGTCTTTAGAAGTAAATTGAGTAACTGCAAAAAGTGTCTTTGAAATAAAAGGGAGAAGGATCAAGTAATAGCCTGATCCAAACGGTGAGTTAACTACCCTCTGGGAGTGGAGGTTTTTTCCGACTTGGGAGGCTTCAACTCTGCAGATGCAAGTGCTAGGAGAAACAGGTTTCTATGCTACCAAAAGGCAAGCTACTGGTTATATTGGGTACTTTGTGCCTTGACGATGACAACAACAACAACAACAACAACGACAACAACTATACATACATATATATATGTGTGTGTGTGTGTGTGTGTGTGTGTGTGTGTGTGTGTGTGTTGAAAGAAGTCATAGTCCTTGTGCAGCAGTTACCATTTAGTGTCAGGCTAATCTTTCCAAAGGAATCACTGTTCAACTAAAGTAAGGTGTTTTCATATCTATTGGTGCCAAATGATAATCACTGGAGGAGAAGAGGCCTGAGCACTTACTCTATGCCAGACACTGTGCCAAGTGCTTGTATGTCCGCTCATTAAATCCACACAAACTCATGGAGTAGGAACTCTCTTCCTCCATTTTAGAGAAGAAATTGAATTGGAAACAACTTAGACAACTGCCCGAAGTCACACTGCTTGGAGGAGGCAGAACTAGAATGTGAACCTGGGGAGTGTGGCTTCAGGCGACAGTCTTAACCACACGCTACCCTGCCTCCAGGCTTCCTGTGCTAGTCTGATGGAGGAGCCCTGCCCAGTTAGAGTTCTGATTCACTGGCCATGCAGCAACCTGGAATCCAGTAGTCACTCAGGATATACTAAAGCCCTCACACATCCTTTCTTGTCAGTCCTATCTTACAGACATAAAGGAGGATATATTTTCTTTTTTTTAATGTTTATTTATTTTGAGAGGGTGGGGAGGGGCAGAGAGAGAGGGAGAGAAAGACTCTCAAGCAGGCTTCACACTGCCAATGCAGAGTCCAACGCAGGGATCAAACTCATGAACCATGAGATCATGACCTGAGCAGAAATCAGGAGTCAGATACTTAACCTACTGAGCCGCCCAGGCACCCCGGGAGAATATATTTTCAAGAAAGACTCTTCTGAGGGTCAGGAAAGAGTAAGCGAGCAATGTCTCTGAGAGGATCTTTTTTTTTTTTTTTTTGCTAAATTGGAGGATTTAAATGGGTAAAAGTTTGTAAATTACATCTCAGTAAAGCTAGGGGGAAATAAAAAAAAAGTACCTTGCATAAGGTAAATTAAAAAAAGAAAAAGAAAAAGAGTAGAGCTTTTCAATATATCTAAATGTGCCAGTCCCATGATGTTGATGATAGCTGCATTAGATATTTTGGTCACGGTCTTTGTCAGAGTCTAAAAAAACTAGTCATCCCCCTCAGTGTGACTCACCAGAAATGTGCTCAAAGCTTCTCATGTTTAATACACATGGAAAATAGCACATCCACCTGCTAATGGAAGCCCCCTGAAGTGGTTCCCCGGGGATCCACTGGTGACTATGATGTTATGTCTTCCTGGGAGTGGCTTTTTCCTTTTTTCTTCAGGAATGAGGTCAAAAGCAAAGAGGAAGTATCTTTTCTGTCCGAGACCGTATTGAATCGGGATTGAAACCTATCACATTTCCAACCCCTCGGACTCGAGTCTCTGGAGAGGAAACCATCCCAACCTTCAGCAGACAGGTTGGCAGGAAGGGTCAGAAAAGGGACTCATGCTCTAGTCACACATCCTAGCTCAGCCGGGTTCGTTGCAAATCACCACTGCTAAGTCATTGCTCTGAGTTTAGTCTCTCATTCATGACCACCGATGTGAGGCACATTTGGCTTTACCAGGATAAATACCGCATTTTTCATGGTTTGGCTGATGGCTACACATCCTCAGAAGACCCTGAAAACCACGAGCTGGCCACTCACGTGAGAACTATCCCAAATCCCAGTTTCCACAAGGGACTAAAGCAAAGAGATTTTTCGGGGCCTTTGTGTGTTTGGCGAGGGGGGGGGGTACGGGCGCATGCGCGTTCGTGTGCGTGCGTGCGTGTGTGTACATGTGCGTGCGGGTGTGTACGTACGTGTGCGCGTACTTGTGCGTGTGCGTGCGTACGTGTGTGTGCGTGCGTGTGTGTGTTTAAACTGGTCAGCACCGTTCAGAGAGTCCTTAGGAGGATTTCTGCTGCAGCTCTGGCCCTCCCGCAGCACGGCCCCACCACCACATCCTGCCTCTCCACTTCCTCCTCCCCTTTCCCAGCTCCAGAAGCCAAGATGGGAAGTCTCTCACGACCCTGTGGCTTGGCCGGGAGGAAGCCTGAACTTGATACAGCTGGCTTTCCTGGGGCCTGGTAAGAGCATTCATCCCGAAGTCGATGCTTCTTTGCTCACCTATTTTTAGCCCTGGGCTGCACAGCTTCCTGAGGCCTCCGCCATCAGTCTCTGTCGCGGCTGGGCCATGCCATGGATGGGACCCAGGTGCTGCCCGGAGTGCCGCGCACCTGAACCGGGACCCGGGCAGCAGTTAAATGTGGTTTGCTTTAACGTCAAAAGGAAGAGAAATAAACACCCGAAACCAACTCCCTCCCTGCCTCCCAAGACCAACGGTTTGAATTTTTTCTTCTGTTTCAGCAGCAAGCCACGGAGGGTGGCTGGAGACACATGAGCTGGAAATCTGGTCACATTAAACGGGCAGGCAGAATGGCAGGAATGTCCTGTTCAGGACCAGCGCAGAGCACTCCTCTCCAGCTGCCCTCTTACCATGGACTCCCTGTCACGCCGCATGCCCTCCCCAGACCACACCACTCCCTGGTCCCCAGGGCTGGACACCTGTTGCCTTGGCAGAACTGTCCTTGATGGTCTGCTCTGTGTCCTTCAAGACCCAGGCCAAATGCCACCAAAGCTTTCATCACCGTGGAACCATCGATGCATAGCTGTCACCCTCACCTGACCGAGCAGCTCCATGGACAGAGACCGTGTCGATTTGCTTACACGTCGAGTGCGCCAGACAGTGGGTGTGTGAGGTGGGGTGGGGGACACGACAGGGATGCATGGGAGATGAGGCACGAGGTATAGTTTAGGGCCAGGTGGTCCCACATTAAACAGGTGTTTGGTAGAAGCTGAATGAATGCACGAACAAATGACATGCAACTGAAAGTTAAAGTCAAGATACAGTAAGTACCCACAACTGGAAAAAATTAAACTAGCTAATTCATGTTCTTGGTTTTATTGGTACTTATAAATTTTTTAACGTTTATTTATTTTTGAGAGACATAGAGACATAACGTGAGCAGGGGAAGGGCAGAGAGAGAGGGAGATACAGAAACTGAAGCAGGCTCCAGGCTCTGATGAGCCATCAGCACAGAGCCCGACGTGGGGCTCGAACTCACAGACCATGAAATCATAACCTGAGCTGAAGTCAGCCGCTTAACCAACTGAGCCACCCAGGTGCCCTGGTTTTATTGGTACTTATAAAGCTCATTGGTTTAAGTGGGACTTTATGAATTGACTCTATTTGTCAGTTCAAGAGACTTATGGCACCTGAACGAGGGTGGGTAAGGCCCAATGTTCCACGCACAAAATTTAAATTACGTGTGGAATATACTGTCTCCAACTTGTCACCTTTGGCAGCCCTACCAGGCAGAATATCATATCCATATCAAATCAGACATGACAATAGAAATTAAGACGAACCAGAATTCATCACCTGGCAATGGCCTTTGCATCATAAAAGCTGTTACCGGTCACTCAAAGACGGTATTTTTGCGGTGTCTGTGGCTGTCTATGGGTCGCCAGAGCTTAGTCCTGCTTAGTCCTGGATCGGCAGAGCAGGAGGAGTCTGGGCCGGGAGCAGGGAGAGGAAGGCAGCCAGGGAGCAGTGTAACCTGGAGAGGCAGTGGCAGGTGGGGCTGTGTCCTTTCTGAGGCCTGCTTTCCCGTCAGGCCTCTAACTGTCCTCTCGCACCCCTCCCACAGCTGTGGCTACTTGATGAAAAGAACGCGTCCCCTCCCACCCTGCCCCTATTTGAGCGGTCTCTGTTGCCAGATCCCCGCTTTACCTCGGCTGGGGGGTGGTGTCATGCTGAGTTCCTCTTCCCTGCCTAGCGTCTTTGTGTGGCTGAGTCCTCCTGGCCAACTGCTTCTTCGGGATTTGACACTTTCCTGAGGGCTTCTCTTCTGACTGCTTTGTCATTTCCACGCACCTCAGCCCACAGGAAAGCGGTTGCTCAGTCAGGTGCCCAGGAGTCTGCCCTCTGTGGCCTGGATGCCTGGGTCTCCACTTGACTAATGAGGGCAATCGGATAGGCATGAGAGGTGTAACGGCAAAGCCGAAAGACAGGACTTTAGAGCCAAGTATAGACTTCAGGTGACCAGGTAGGTTCAGCATAGGGGGGCCCAAAACAGCCCAGGATGAAGTACGGCAGAGAGGCGTATGGCCAGAGTTGGTTGGGGGCCAGAGTAGGCCTGCCTCTGTGACTGGAAACAACACCTCAGGAATGGGCAGATTCTCACGGCCATGAGCATGCTTTTCTTGTGGTCCAAGTCAGGCCCCGGCCGCCTTCAGATGACTCTCTGGTTTGGGTGAAGAACACAAAAGGAGCTGAGTACTATCGGATTCTGGGGAGATCACTGGAATGATGATTCCTAACCCAAGAGCGTAGTCAGGATTACTCCAGAAGTTTTTTCAAACTCCACATGCCGGGACCTCACTCAGGACCTGGCAAATCAGAATCTCAGATGTGTCTGGGGTGGGGTGGGCAGGCACATGAGACTTTAGACTCAGATACAACCTAAGACGGGCACCATCTCAGCTGTCCCACCTTCGGGCCAGAGACCGCATCTTCTAACCTTGTACCTAGCACAGCTCCCTCCCACATAATAGACCTAAAATAACATGTGTTGACTGACTGAATAAATGAATATGTGAATAAATGAACAAACACTTCTGGTGACCGGAAGAATTGTTGATTCTGTCAACAAATACAGAGAAAGAACCCAGTTTCCCATAATGGACTTCAACTCCAGTTGTAAGTAAGCCTTCCAGTTACCCATTCGTAAGAACAGCTGAATATGACAACACTAATGTGTATTTTATCGACTCGCGTGGCCCGGGAATATATGGTATTACTGAACAAAACAAGGATTTGTATTAACATCATAGATGAGACTATAAAATGAAAGAAGGCACTCCACCTAACTCGCGATTAATTATATAATCTGAGGCTTAATTCTGGCTGTGGAAACAATGGGAACCGTAATTACATGTCTAAAGCCCAAAATGGAATCCCACAAGTGTTTGACAAGCAGAACATAAGGATGATGGAGTGGTTTACCCATGAGCTTGACCACAGGGCAACCCTGGTGAGTCACGATTTCAGGCTGTGGTAGGATTTCTCATTATCCTCCATTCTTCTACGGTGAGTATATTGAGCTCTGGGCCACTTGATGGATGTGACTCTGTTTGTGAATTCAGGCTGGCCTGCTGTCTTTGCGGAGCTGACCCGTATATAGAATAGCCATGCAAATTAGCATGGGCTTCTGGCCAGAAAAAAATAATCCGGGCCTAAAAGCAATCAAGTAAAAGGTGTCAAAGGGCAAACAAAGAGGGAACTATGGCTGGGAACACTGGCATCCTACTTTTTAGGTTTCCCTGGCTCACTACCTAGTGATTTTTTTTTCTTTTGTCACTAGAAAATCCACAAACAGAAGAGCTGGTGAAAATCTCGCCAAATACTTACGGGATCAGAAAATAAGTTCTGCCAAAAGTTGAATTAGGGATTCTGAGACCTGAGTCAGGTATGAAGGGGCCTCCACGCCAGCCCTGAGCATTGATCTCAGCGCCCTGTTGTGCCTGGATAGCACCTGTCCCACTGGGTGGTTCTAGTCACTTGTTTTATGGTGTCTGTCTGTTCCCCCCATTGGACTGGAGGTTCCTCGAGGCTAAGGGTCGTGTCTGTTTCCCCCACCTGATTCCCAGGATGTGGCACAGGCATTGGACAAATACTCCTCAAACGAATGAATGGATACTGCGTGATGACCTTGCCCTGGGCTTCCTGTAGCAAGGGAAGGCCATGGGGTGGCCAGGGCTCCCTGGCCCATGGTTGACAGTGTGCCTGTTCTTCCCAGAACTCCCTGCTGGCCTTGCAGCTCTCACCTTCCCTCTTCCTCTGCTCCGGGACGCTTGAAGCCTCACTAGACTTTCTTTTGTCCACACTGGCAAGTTGCCTGGTAAAACACCACCTGGAGAAATGGAGACAGAATATGAAGGGCATAGGCAAACCTGAGAAGAAAAGGCAGGGACTGAGGTGGAGGGGAGGCTGGATCGAGAGAGTCGACGGTGAAGAGAGAGCCAGGTGAGGAGTCCCAGGCCTGGAGCACAGAAGGGGCTGGAGGTGAGCAAAAGCCAACGTTATGGAAAAGGAGACCGGACATGGAGGTACCCTGTTCCACAGAAGATACCAGGTACCTGCCTTCCACAGAGGCACAGCTGACAGTAATAGCAGTGATAATAACTAATATTTCCTGAACTCTAACTATGTGTACTGTGCATGGTATCCTCTGCAAAGCAGTGATAGACCTATACAAGGGACTGGTAATTGTCAGAGGTTAGAGGTCAGAGGTGAAGCTTTGGCGGCCAAGCTCGTATTGTCATGGGAGAGCTAGGAATGCCCCCAGGTCTCTGTCAGCCACTCCTCCTCCCACGAGGTTGGTGTGTAATGACACACAAGGGGCAAGTGTGTAATAGCTCACAAGGAATAATGGCATGGTGGCATCAAAATAACACTTTATTGTTATCTCCCAATTGCCCCCAGTAGAGTGCTCGCCGGTGAAGCTGGATCTGTGGTTTAGACGTCAGGCCGAACAGACCTCTTAACTGCCCCAAACCCCACCCAAAAAAATTAATCACAGGTCCAGCAAGTTAAGGATGTCTGTAGAGCACACCCCGACCTACCTGATGAAGCCAGCAGCGTCCTGGACGAGGTCAGGCAGAAGAGAGACGGCCTGAGGACACGTCTTCAGATGATGGCGACTGGAGTCTGGCCATCTCTCAGCAGCTCTTCTGACGATGAGAACGATGTCTCTCGAGGAAGGCGCGAGGCCAGGATTCAGGTAGACAGAGAGAGCATGAAGGCACGGAGCGAAAGCATCCCTCCCCCGGAGTAGTAGTAGTAGTAATAATAATAATCATAATAATGGTAATAATGGTAATAAATACTTAGATGTTATCACGTCTCCGGTGCATTTAAGTGTACTGCTCAATCTGTATACCCATCATGTTAGGTAGCTAGGATTAGCCTTGGAATAAATAAACTGTTTAAGGCATTTCTCTAAGACCACAGACCTAGGAAGGGGCAGAGACAGGACTCAATATCAAGAGGGCAGAGCCCACCAGCTTTCTGTGTGCCACATGGGTGATTAACTTAATCTAGCTGGAGAACATGAGTGTAAGGCAGACCTGACTCTGTGCCAAGCATCCCAGCCAAGCCTTCTCCTTCCTATCCTGGGTTCTTCTGAGTGTCTACTGGCAGCACTCTCTCTTCCTCGCCGACTCCCGGCAGAGGAAATTCTCTGTCAGACTCTACCTTTCCAGTTCATAATTATACATAATTTAAAATTTTTCCAGTAATGGATTAATTCCCAAACATAGAGGTTAGTCAATAATCTAGGATTTAGGGCAATGGGTACCGTCTAAATATACTGGTAACTTACTGTAAAAAAAAGCGCATGGTCTAAGTGCTGGAATAGGGCAGTGGAACAGACCTAAGAATACGGTTGTTTGTTACGACAGGAAAGAAGTCATTTGAACTTATTGAGAGAAAATGGATTATGTAATCAATGATGATAAAATAACTGATGAGTTAAAAAACAATTCCACCCTTTATCTTACCTCTTACCATCAACATACAGATGCAGCAAATATTTAAGTATAAACAACAAAGCCACGAATGTATGGCCTAAAAACACTGGTGAATCTTTTTGTAATCTTGGACTGGTGAAGGGTTTTTTCACCCCAAGATGATATCGAGTCAGCATATAGTTTTAAATTTCATGTACCAAAAATTCACAAATAACATCTACAGAGAACTGGGAAAAACTAATCGCAAGCTGTACAGCAGACTTAGAGTTATTATCTTTACGATACAGGAACTCCTATAAATCAAAGGAAACAGCCCAGTAAAAATGGAGAAGGATATATATAGGCTTTTCACAAAAGAAGAAATACGAAATGTATGAAAATATACCGAATCCTTAATAATAAGTATGGTTACACAAATAAAACAGTAATTAAAGTGTGTGTGTGTGTGTGTGTGTGTGTGTGTGTGCGCGCGCGCATTTATTCATCAAATACAAAAACAGAAAACAACATTGGTCATGTGCTGAGAAATGACTATCCTTAAGCACTGGTAGTTGGAATGGAAATTGCCATAACTTCTGGAGAGAACTTTAGTAATATATACCCCCGTTTAAAATATATACACTAGGCTAAAATGAACAAATCAGGAAACTATAGATGCTGGTGAGGATGTGGAGAAACAGGTACCCTCTTGCATTATTGGTGGGAATGAAAACTGGTGCAGCCGCTCTGGAGAACTGTGTGGAAGTTCATCAAAAAGATGAAAATAGAACTACCCTATGACCCAGAAATAGCACTGCTAGGAATCTACCCAAGAGACACAGGAGTGCTGATGCATAGAGGCACATGTACTCCGATGTTCATAGCAGCACTTTCAACAATAGCCAAATCATGGAAAGAGACTAAGTGTCCATAAACTGATGATTGGATAAAGAAGATATGGTGTGTGTATATATGTATATACATATATACACACACAATGGAATACTATGCAGCAATGAGAAAGAATGAAATCTGGCCATGTGTGGCAACATGGATGGAACTGGAGGGTATTATGCTGAGTGAAATAAGTCAGGCAGAGAAAGACAGACACCATATGTTTCCATGCATAGCTGGGCTTTGCAAGACTTAACAGAAAACTAGGGGAGAGGGGAAGAGGGGAAAGAAAAAAGGCACAGAGAGGGAGGGAGACAAAACATAAGAGACTCTTAAATACTAAGAACAAACCGAGGGTTGAGGAGGGTGTGGGAGGGAGAGAGTGGGTGACGGGCACTGAGCAGGGCACAGGTTGGGATGAGCCCTGGGTTTTGTACTGAAACCAATTTGACAATAAAAAGTTAAAAAAAATAAAAATAAATAAAATCAAATATATACACTAATGAGGTGCCTGGGTGGCTCAGTTGGTTAAGCATTGACTTCAGCTCAGGTCATGATCTCACAGTTCATGGGTTCAAGCCTGGTGTCATACTCTATACTGACAGCTCGGAGCCTGAAGCCTGCTTCTGATTCTGTGTCTCCCTCTCCCTCCGCCCCTCCCTTACCGGTGCTCTGTCTCTCTCTCTCTCTCAAAAATAAATAAACATTTAAAAAATATAAAACATATATACTCCCTCTTAGCCCAAGATTTTCAATTCAAAGAATTCATATTTATTGTGTTAAAAGATATGCATTCTAAGTGTTCAGTTCAGTGGCATTAAGTACATTCACATTGTTGTACATCCATCTGCATTTTTTTTAATCTTCTCCAATTGGAACTCTGTACCCATTAAACACTAACCCCCCATTCCCCCGGCCCCTGCCCTTGGCAACTATGTTCTACTTTCTGTCTGTAGGAAAGAATTATATAAGAACTACACACACACACAGACACACACACAGACACACACATACATGATGTATTTTTTTTTAAGTTTTTAGTGTTTATTTATTTTTGAGAGAGAGAGAGACAGACCACGAGTGGGGGAGGGGTAGAGAGAGAGAGAAACGCAGAATCTGAAGCAGGCTCCAGACTCCTTGCTGTCAGCACAGATCCGATGCGAGGCTCGAACTCACCAATGGCGAGATCATGACCTGAGCCCAAGTCGGACCCTTAACCGACTGAGCCACCCGGGCACCCCAAAGATGTATTTATTCAAAAAATATTTGAGGACCTACTGTATAGGCTGGGTAACAAACAAGACAGACAAAGTTACTTGTCTTACGCCCAAGTTGTGATCTAGAGAAGTAAGGTAGAACAGTAACAAACATGTAAGCGATAACAGCATTAGGTGGCCGTAAGTACTATGAAGGAAAGAGATTAACATGACAGCGATTGTGGAGGGTCCTTCAGGTGGGGCAGTAAGGAAAAGGAGTCTCAAGCACTATTCATAATCAAAAACAAATTAGAAAAATCTAAACAGCTAGGCATCATTTCTGCTAAGGCTCAGAGTCCTCCTGGCCGGATGTCAGCACACGACAGTTCACTGTAGACTGTAAGAGCCTTCCTTAGAACTAACTCTGTTAATTCAGCGTGCCTTTTGTAGAGTATTTTCCTGGAGAGAAAGAGTTTCCAAACTTGGGGGGTAGAAAATAATTCAGCAGGGTACAGGTCCATGCTGCTTTCTTCTGAGAAGGAATGTGTAGATGACAGTTTCAAGTGTTTGATGTTCAACCCCTCCTAAAACTGTAATATAGCAGCAGGGCGACCAAGAGGCTGATCTAAATCTTCTCTCTGCGGTTTTACTTTTGTTCTGGCGGCTGAGCACTGGAAAAAAAATTACAGTGTGTGCACGGGAAACATAGTCTTCCCTCTTTCTTGACCAACTGACATACTGGAGAGCAGGCATGAGGAAGGGGCAACGGCGTTGGCTGTGCTGTAGTCCAAAGACAGGGAACAATTTAGCATCAAGGGCCTGGCCTGCTCTTCGCCTAAGGCAGGAAATTCACGGGTAATAGAACACTTTGCTGTTAAGCAATACCATTGGAAGAAAAGCATGTTTGGGATGACTTTTGGCTTTACCTTGGAATTTCTGTTTCATTTGCTTCCAGAGAGAATGCTTTTTTCCCGCCTAAAGTTCCTGTATTTCAGAAGTTGTTGTAGCTGTATAAATATGATGTATGCAAAAGAGCCTTGAATGAAAGCTGTATGTCATAAGCACACGCCAAAGAACGCACTCAGGGTCTCGGTTTTAACTACGAGACTAGCTAGAGCAGCGGCTTTGTCTACCAGTCACAGGTTAGAGACCTCAGTCTCCTATTTATTAGCTGCGTGATCCTGGGCGGATCGTTTGACCCCCGATTCTGTAAGAGAGGAGTAACAGCAGTACCTACTGGGAGGGTTTTTGTGAGGATAAGACGCAAGAACGTGAAAGGCACAGTGCTAGCACGCAATCCGGCTTTCTCCTTCTTTCCTGGGCTTCATAACTGGGTCTGGCATTACTGACAGAGGGTAGAAAAAGACTCACATGGAAAACCAAACTTTATTTTTGTTGGAATAACTCGGACATGGTCCGACCGATTCCCCCTGTTGGTTTTAAGCCACACTCCTCCCAGGCTGCCTCCTAAGCTGAATTGCAGCAGAAGTGAAGCACTATCTTCAGCTTCAAAGGGACTTGGATTAACCAGAACAACCAGCTCTAGATAACTTGCGACAGTGCAGGAGACGCAGATCCACAGGGAAGACTACTAAAGGATGTGGAGATGTTTTTGCTGGGAGAAGACTGAGGAGATGTGAGCGTCGCCTCCAAATATTTGAAGGGTAATATCATGTGGAAGAGAGATTAGATTTATTCTGCATGGCTCTGTTAGCAGAGACAGACTCCGGTTTTATATATAGGAAAAGTTTATTTTACAAAAAAGATTGTCAAGGAAAGATGCTATCTTCTGAGGAAGGGAGTTCTAGAGAGATTCTATCACAGAATAGCTCATCACTCCCTGGGAATCGTGTGCGGAATTCTGGATCACGCAAGGGGGGTGAGGTGCCCTCTAGGGTTCTTTCCCAGGTCAGGGAGGCTGTAATTCAAATAGCTACCTAAGCGCAGCATTCCGCTGCAGTCTTCCCGCAAGGTCAAGAAGAACAGCCATGGCGAGGTGTAAGGCACATACAGGCGCACGCAGATCGTGCCTATGTGTGAACTGTAACCTTCTAAAACAAAACAATGTCATGCCAGGCTTTTAAACGGCTAGAAATGAAAATGTTCTTTCTTTAGACTAGCGTATCATATTTTATAGGTTCATGCAGACACAGGGGCCAAATGAACTAAGATCGTAGGCATTAAGTTACACTTTAATTTCATCTTTTCCCCCTGTGATTTTGACACAAGTGATTAAAAATGAACCTGGACCTTTGACCTACACGTTTGGGGTTTCTTCACCCCCCCCATTCACCTGCGAATCTTTGCGGATTGTTGCATAGAGCCTTGGTCAACTGCTTTTAACAGCTAAACATTAAAGCCACTGAGAGCATAAACAGGAAGCTGGTGTTTAGGTGGGAGTTCCTAGGAATTTTATACTACTGACCACAGAGGCCAAGAGAGAAAGGAAATAGGAAAAACAGTGTAAATACCTGGGTGACTAATGACTTTGCGCAGCTTAGCTGGCTTTTCTGAACATTTAAGTCTCTTGTAGGGGAAACACCCTGAAAAATTTTCAGGACCCTGCGTGGCATCGAAGGGCCAGATGTAAGGGTGTTTACTGCAGGCGGTTGGTTTTGTTCACCGACTACCGGGCAGAGAGATTTTCTGCCGATTTCTCCAAGTGATCGACTCCATTTGCATGCGTAGTGCAGACATTTTGCCGAGCACCGGGGTTCCCAGGCCTCGGATTGTAAAGGATTGTAAGGCCACCCCTTCCCTCGTTCACATGGATAGCGCCTAAGAGGATTTAGAATCAAGTGGGCACATTTGCACGGCCTTGTTCTGAAGAGGCAGCTGGAGCGCGGGCCGACCCGCCTGGCGCAGCCAACCGCGGGTCCCGGGGGACCGCATTGTCCTCCGAGGGGCCGCCACGGGGGCTCCATTGTGCGCGGAGCAGGCCTTTTTCTCCTGCCCTCTGTCTTCCCCGGGCCTCCGCCGCCGCCCCCCCACGCAGACTTTTCTCTCAAGCTGCCCGGATCCCCCTGCTGCCGCATTTCCAATGCAGAGGAGCGGGCAGGGCTTCGGGCTGGCCATCTGCACGCGGAGATTGACAGCGGCCCCGGAAGGTCAGTGCCTCAACGATTTCTGTCTGAACAGCAGGCCACCCAGGCCTCCCGAGCAAAACAGGGACATCTGCTCCCCTTAATTTAGAACACTGGTTCCAATTTCACCGGCGCCCCTCGCTTAACGCCTCGCCTCGGCTCCGCTCCGGGGGAGGGGTCGGGGAGGGGCCGAGCAGACGCGCCGCCCGCCCCCAGCTCCCCCCGGCTCCTGGGCAGAGCAGCTGAGCCGGCGGGGGCGGGGGCGGGGGCGGGGGGCGGTCCCTCACGTGATCCGGGTGACGTCGTGCGGGGGCGGGGGCGGGCCGGCGGATAGGCGCGCGCTGCTCCCCCGGCGGCCCCGACGCCGGCTCTAGTCCGGGGTCTGCGGAGGCGCGGGCTGCGGGGCGCAGGGAATCGGAGGTGGGGCGGCCCGGGGGCGGCGATCCAGCTCCTCTCCTCGGGCAGCCGGAGTCTGGGTCGCCTCAGCCTTGCTGGGGAACACGTGAAAGGGCAGGAAAGTTTCCTGCGACTAGAATGAGGACTCCAGCTCAGCCCCTCCTAAGGCAGGACTTTGGGCTGGCGGCGTTAAAGCCAGCCGTCAGTGGGCAAGGCCCAAATCCTGCGTGGACAGCTGACATCGGAACTCATCCTGCCTTCTGTGCTTCCGAGTGGGTGAAAGAATGAAAGCCCTGCCTTTCTGAGTTTCCACCACTAAATCATAAGTTCCCGGAACACCGGGAGTGGATCTTACGCATTATTGTGTCTCCAGGTCCTAACACAAATGTTCGGAGACTGAACGTGTAAGATAGAGGTGGACCTTGTGAGCACGAGTAAAACCGTTTTCCTTTTCATATGACAAAAAACCGAGACGTGGTGGAGAATGAACCTGTGTATACAGCGAGGTTATTAGTGAATTACTTTCCTCCCTTCTTCCCTTTCCTCCTTTGACCAGCGTGTTATTGCGACTCTGTACGCCGGATAGCAGGCGGTGGGCTGGGGATACGAAGAAACAAGACCCGGCGGTCTCAGATGCGGCCGCTCTGTGAGGGGCGCAGTGTGCGATGCAAGGAAACAGCTAAGCGGGACTCTGGGCGTTAAGTTCAATAGTTGGGTGCCTCGATCTAGCCTCCAGAGAGAGAGAGAGAGGGGTCTAAGTTGAGCCTGGAAGGGTGAGTAGAAGCTTCCTAGGAGAAGGGCCCTTTATCCACACAGGTCGCTCTGCATGGATTTCCCTCTAACCCTGTTTACCTCCTGCTCCTTCTTCAGGCCTCAGGTGAAATGTCACTTCCTCGATGCCTGGACAACCAACATAAGGTCGTCCTATTAAGCGATCCTGTGGCGCCTCGCACTTCTCAAGACATGCACAGCTGGGCAAAGTTTAGCGTCTCTTTTCAGCCGTGAGCTTCTTGAGGCAGAAACTGGCCTTTCTGTTAATGGGTACGGTCTACACACATACCGGCACAGTGCCTGCCCCCACCACGGTCCCGAAGTATTTGGTGAACCCATGAGTAATAGAACTTCTTCAAGTTAAGGAGAATGCAGGATGCATTCCAGCATTTTTTGTTCCCTCGGTGAGGCCAAGCTGTGGGCCCCGCACTGTGAGTACCAAGCCGAAACAGAATGACCTTTTAGAATGTATTATTTTGTGGTATCCCGCAGTGCGATGATTTCAAAACTCTCTTCTACAGCATCGTGTGAGGTTGGTGCTCCCCGAAAAGAGATACCTTCGTGAAACAAGTCTGGGGAAGACAGGATTGCATAGAGCCTTTAATGAGCTCCTGCACAGTGTCCTAACCCAGACTGCTGGTTCTCAAGGAGCGTCAGGTAACATTTTGGGCCGGGGAATGTGGATGAAGCTGAATAGTAACTTTGTTGCACCAATTCCCCCAACTCCTCCTAGGCCCTGGGAGGTAGGAGGAGCTGCCACACGCAGGGAGAGCTGACCAAGATAGATTTGCCAGCATGACGGTTGGCTCCTTCCACCTGGTCTCTTTGTTATAACCTTGGACGCATGTGTTCCTTGCGTTTTGAAGGTATCGAGAGAACAAGGGCGGAGATAGAGACACATCGGTGGCACAGGGCTGTCTGAGCTGGAATGCACCTCTACCCCATCTTAGCTGTGTGGTGTTGAGGCAGTCTCCTGCCTCTCTGTACCTCAGATGCTTCATTCATGAACAAAAATAGCGGTATCTAATTTACCATGTTGTTAAGATTTTAAAAGCTCTCATATGCATTTAGACTTTTCATGATGGATCTAAATTTTTTAACTGCTAATAATTAATAAATTAAAAATTAAATATCCAACTGCTAATAGTTTAATTTAACTAATTGAGTCTCCTGTTAGTGGAGCAGGGTCACAGAGAACTATGGCCTAAGGGAGGAATTTTTCTCTGCTTGCTGCCTTCTTAGCTCAAATGGAGCATTCTGGGTGTTCATCGTTACTTTTCCAGCCGGAAGTAGTGCAATGCTTTAAGAGCATTTGCTGAGCTCTCCCTGTGAGTAAATTTAAGTAGTGGTTTCATTATATTTTATTCTCAAACAGAGGAGTAGAGCAGCTGTCCATCAAGATTCAAAAGTTTTGCCTACTATTGGGGCGCCTGGGTGGCTCAGTCGGTTGAGTGGCCGACTTCGGCTCAGGTCATGATTTCACAGTCTGAGTTCAAGCCCTGCGTCGGGTTCTGTGCTGACGGCTCAGAGCCTGGAGCCTGCTTCAGATTCTGTGTCTCCCTCTCTCTCTGCCCTTCCCCTGCTCATACTCTGTCTCTATGTCTCTCAAAAATAAATAAACATTAAAAAAATAAAAAAAAAAGTTTTGCCTACTATCAATTTTCCAGGACTGACTTCATAGCCAAGTGTTAAGTTCCTCGACAACAGGATTGTGATCTAGAAGTCCACATTGTTTTAAACAGTAGAAATCTGCTTACGATGAAGAAGTGAATGCGATCCTGCCTTGTTTGTTGTAGCTTACTTTGACCATGAAAAAATTGATATTGGAGTCTCAGAGAAGAAAAAAACTTTCAGGGCCTCTATGTTAGGTCACAGTGTGAAAATTCACATTGTTTTAACATTACACTTAATGTTCGACTTTGCACTTTCCTGCTTTCCCAGCATAGAAGAAAGCTACTTCTGGAAAGGTACTCTGAAAACGAATGTGCAAATGATTTCTTACCTGTAGGTATAATATCGACAGTTTCACTCCAAGTCTTTATTTTCCCCGTAGAACATTGACTTGGGTAGAGTTTGCTAGACTGGATGTTTGGAGTAAATCTATTTTCAGATATAATCTTGATGCATTCATGAAAGCTTTATACTTAGAAGCAGGTAGCAAAGGACATACTTCTTAAAATGCTTATTTATTTATTTTGAGAGAGAGAGTGTTTGTGAACAGAGAAGGGACAGAGATAGAGGGAGAGAGAGAGAGAATCCCAAGCTGGCTCCACACTGTCAGTGCAGAGCCTGATTCAGGGCTCGATCTCACGAACCTTAGGATCATGACCTGAGCCAAAAATCAAGAGTCGGCCACTTAACCAGTCAAGCCATTCCAGGCATCCCAGGACGTACACTTCTTAAAGCTTGCCTCTATTCATGGGTCGAATCTCCGTGCCCAGAATGGTGCTTGGCCCAAATATCCTGACATCACTTAAATCCTACAGGGGGTCACTACTTAGGGATCAGAAATGTAACTGACGAGTGGATAAAGAAGATGTGGTCCATATATACAATGGACTACTACATGGCAATGAGAAAAAATGAAATCTGGCCGAGTGTAGCAACATGGATGGAACTGGAGGGTATTATGTTAAGTGAAATAAGTCAGAAAAAGACAGATACCATATGTTTCCACGAATAGGTGGACTTTGTGAGACTAAGCAAAAACCAGGGGGAGGGCTAGAGGGGAAAGGAAAAAAAGACACAGAGAGGGAGGGAGATAAAACATAAGAGACTCTCAAAGACTAAGAACAATCTGAGGGTGAGGGAGGTGAGGGAGGTGAGGGAGGGGGGAGAGGGGGTGACGGATATTAAAGAGGGCACGTGTTGGGATGAACACGTGGTGTTATATGTAAGCCAATTTGAAAATAAACTATAATAATAATAAAAAAAGAAATGTGCTAAACATCAAAAGATTCTCTCTAAAAAGATGCTTTAAAAGCAACATCTAGTTTTGGATGTGAAGTGTGCCCCGTGCACCACTTGGGTACCACTTCCCACCTTTGGGCATCCCCAGCCCTTTATTCCAGCCATCGATTCAGGCCTCGAGCAGCTTCCTGTAGGTGCCTCATGGCCAGCCTCACACCTCTGCCGGACACCGCCATCGGCCCTGGAGCTGCTCTGAGCCACTCGGGGCCCGTGCGCTGACTTAAGCCTGAAACGCAGCCGAGTAAGTTTTCAGGGCAAACCTTCGACCTCCAAAGCGTAAGCCCTCATGGATAAATGCTTTCCTTTCTTCCCCCAAGATGGGCAGTCCTGAGATGTCTTTCCTACAACTCAGGCAGGACAGAAAAGAAAGAGCCAGCAACCGTATGCCAGGAGCTGTGACTCATTCTTGTATTGGTTTTCCATCTCCTTCTGCTACATTCTTCATGTCCCTTACTCCCACTCTCTGGATCACGCTCTGCAATCAAGTGTTTGCACTCAAGCCTTTGTCTCAGGATCTGCCGTCTGAGAGACCCAGGCTAAGTCATTTTGACATTATGGTTGTTGTTTTGTTTTGTTTTGTTTTGTTTCTACCAAATGGAGTGATAGTGTTTATCTATCTTCACACCCCCTTCCCCCACCCCTTCCCTCTTCTCACTGTGAGTATCTACGTCCAGCTATCTTGTGAGACGGTTAATAGGGTTACCTCTCTCCTTCCTTTGGGTATGGCGGGGCTTAGTGAGAGTGAGGAATCCTGGCCGCCTTTACTTCAGCCGCAGCAGGACCCAAGGTGAAGTTTGCCGTCCGCATCTGGCCGCTGGTCAGCAGCTTTGGCCCCGTGCTTTCGGCTGCTAACTTTAACCTGGCTCTGTTTAATTTTTCCAATCTGTATTTTTAACTTCCTCCTAAGTTTTTTTTTATTTGTTCATTTTATCTGGCTCTATTTATGGACTTGAGGAGTATAATAAGCAAAGATTAGTGTGTAGGACTTAAAAAAAAACAAAACAATCACAGGGCTCAAATGGCCCAGAGGCACATATGATACCCTTTACCATGTGACAAAGCTTTTAAAATGATAAGAAAATCATGAGTTTTGAAAGTAGCAGTGAAAAAACTTTATTGTCTTCATTTAGAGACCATTTATTGAATTTGTTTCATCACTAATAAGAAGTCTCTGGATTTGTGTCTGCCTCCTGCTGGGCCCCTGTCATATTGGTGCAGCTTTTCTGGGTGCAGCGGTCAGGGGCGTGCCAGGACATCACATCCACAGACACCAGGTTTCCCATCCTACCCCCCCACCAGAAGACAGAAGCGCAAAACCTGAGGCGTGCATTCGAGTTCTGAAGCAGCATATTCCCACACTTGGAAAAACTGCTCCAACCAGAATACCACTCAGAGGTTAACAGCTTTGAGAAAGGACCAGAAAAGGCAAGAGTTCTGCTTTGGGTCTGGGTTGTGGCGCAAGCAGTCCTACCTCTCGGGCCATATAATCCCACAAGGCTTCTGGAGTTGGAGGCACAGTACTGGGAAAAGATGCCACGTGGAGTTATTGGCAAGCCCAAGGGGAAAATCACAGGCAGCAGAGAACTCTGCACTTTCTAACAACAGTTATAACATGATGTAGGGACCCAGTAGAGACAGAGCCCCCAGCCATGGGGACACCCCCTGACCATGTGGCCAAACCAACCCATCGCGACTGGGCTCTGTCAGAACCACCACATCATATCATGGGGGGGGCCAAGGAACGATCCAGTGTAAGGCTGGACTGGTACCTCTGGAATTAAGCACAAGCAGGACCAGGGGACACAGCCAAGCTGACATGGGGGCTCCATGTCACCCACTGTTACTGGGCCAGCACTTCCCTGTCACATGTCTGGCCATGTGGAGGATCCTTTATGAGCAGTTGACTGAAGAGGAAGGAGCTCAAGCTTGCTTCATGGATGGGCTGGCTCTGCATGTGGGTGCAAACTGAAGACAGTGACTGCACTGTGGCCCCATTCAAGGGTAGTCTGGAATAACAGTGGTGAGGGAGAGCTTCACGTGGTGTCCCTGGTCGTTTGCTTTGGGTCGAAAGAGAAGTGGCCTGAGGTTAGACTCGTGGACTGGAGCAACTGTCTTGACCAGATGGATAAGGGCCTAGAAGGAGAAAATGGGCAGATTGGCAACCAGGACGTCCAGAGGGGACATGTGGATGGAACTGAGAGGGTGTCCCGTGGGAGAATCTTTGTACTGCGTGTTGGCACTCCAAGAGGGAGGCACTAAGCCTGCGAGGAGATGAAATGACTGACCAGTTAATGGCACCCAGCCTCTGTCATCAGCCACTTCTAGTATTGGCACTGGCACTATAGGCTCATTAGAAGAGCCGTGGTGGCAGGGGTAGAGGCTATGCATGGGCCCACTAGCCTGGACTCCCACTTACCAAAGTTTTTCTAGCTAATGCTGCTGCCAAATGGCTAACATTCCAGTAGCAGAGAGTGATACCAAGTTCCCAATATAGCACCATCCCTTAAGGAGACCAACCTGACACTCTGGCAGACTGCCTGTGTGGGACATCTTCCAACCTGGAAGAAACAGCAATTCATTTGAACATGAATGGACGCATATTCTGGATATGGATTTATATTTTCCTGCTCTTAGGGCCTCAGCTAGCACCACCATCCAGGGCTTACACAGTGTGAAATCCGCCATCATGGAAACCGATGTAACATCACATCACACCAAAGAACACATTTTTTAGCATGACTCCACTGGTTCTATCTCATGCTATACATTTAGAAGCCGCCAGCCAGCCAGAGCATAGCATAGACAGACCTGTTGAAAGCTTAACTGGTGTGCCAGCTCAATGGCGATACTTCTTAAGATGGAGCACCATTCTTCAGGACTCAGAGTAGACCCTAAATCAAAGACCTTTCAATGACCCTGTGTTCACAATGGGTAGAATGCACGAGTTCAGGAACCAAGGAGTAGAAGCAGAAGCAGTCCTTCTGATCATCACTCCCAGTGACCTACTTGAAGAATTTTGGCTTTTTATCCTCACAAAATTGAGCTCTGTAAATTTCGAGATCGTGGTTCTAAAAGGGGGAATACGTCCCTTCAGGGATGAAGGATTGGTCTCACCACTAGGAAAGGCACCAAGGTCAGCAGAGATGCTTGTTTGAGAGTGAGGTACGTCTTTAGTGGATAGCACGTGGGAGAAGATGAATATTAGTAGGCTCCCTGAAACCACCTATAGCATGAAGATCTATAATTTGTTGCACTAACCTTCCTCTATTAAGTTCCCGCTAGAAGCAGAAGCCCACTGGTATCTTAGAGGAGCTTTTCCCAGAACCTATGTGAAGAAGAAGATCCGAGTGCTGTAAAAGTTGGGCTGTGCACATTCCTATTCAGAAATGAAGGTCTTCTCCAGCTGCTGGGAGTTTTTCGAGAAGATGGTCCTTCCCCATCAGCCTGTGGGTTTTGCCTCATATAAGGAAGACTTCCTGGTCATCTGAAGATCACACTGTCTTCCAGGGACATCCTGCATGGAATGACCACTCGCCCGAATTTGGGACAGCTCTCAAAGGCTTCCCCATGCTGACGTTTTCACCGAGACTGCATTACGTCTCGACTTCTCCCTCTGTTAATCCAACTTTCCCCCTCACGTCCCGGCTGATCCCGAGAGCACTCTCCAATAAACTGCTTCCTGGGAACACGACCTATCACGGCCATTAAAACTTGGGTTATTACCGGATGAAATACTTTGTATTCAAAGACTGGCGAGGCCTGTGAAGGAAAAAACAGTTTGCTTATAAAAAGCAGTTGATTTTATTAAAGGCAGACTATAATTATGAGTCTCTTTTGCTAGTTGCCAATTGATTTTGATCAAATACACATATATGTAGCAGAGTGCTCTTTTTGTGAGAATTCCTAAGTACCCTCAACCTGGGCCTATCTCACTTCAGAGGCCAGATTTCCAACTCCAATTTCCGTTCTCTGTGGGATTTTAGCCATTTTGTAAGAGAGAATGCATTCTCACAGAGCTCAGTAGTTGCAGGCATTCCTCAGAGGTTTGATACACGCTCAGAAACTTCAGGAGAAATTGTGGATTCATAGATTCATTTCTAGAGTCCTAAGGTCCTGTGCCTCCTTTGCACGCATGGTTTGTTTTTCAGCCTAATCAGTTCTTGAAACTAAACCACACCGATAAAGCAAACGTTTAATAATTCACATATCTGCTGAGGTCCGCGTTCCATGGGCAACTGTAGGAACTTAAAAACATGATTCATTTTTATGAAACTCTATGAATCTTTTCCTGACTGATGAGTTTAGATTCACCCAATAGCAGCTCCCTCAAGCCCGTGGAGGTTTCGCGGTATGTCTCCAGCTCCTGCCTGTTTGCCCACGTGTCCATTGAATGCCGGGACTCCTGGACGAATCATCGAAGTGAGTTTAGCTTCTTTGCCACTTTAGGTGCATGTCTTGTCACATCTTGCGAAACTTGGGGAACAGAACAAGGTGCTTCCTCCGAGTGTTTTCGTGACCAAAAGTTATTGATCTGAGGAAGTAGTACTGAAAGCCTCTTCAACAAGATTGCCCAACTTAGCACCCTAACTGTGCCAGATAGGATAAGCCTACACACCTCCTCCCCCCTGCAACGTCTGTACAGTCTATGCATCAAGTGTCAGGAAGGGGACAAGTATAAAGAAAATGCACATCGGGCGCCTGGGTGGCTGAATCAGTTAAGCAGCCAACTCTTGATTTCGGCTTGGGTCATGATTGATCTCACAGCTCTTGAGTTCAAGCCCCCACATCAGGCTCTGCGCTGACATATGGAGCCTGGTTAAGATTCTCTCTCTCCCTCTCTCTCTGCTGCTCCCCTGCTCATGCGCTTGTGCTCTCTCTCTCTCTCTCTCTCTCTCTCGAAATAAATAAACTAAAAAACAGAAAGGAAAATGCACACACAATCATTTGCTGACACTCCTCATGTAATGAGCCCGAGTGGCCGCGTTCACAAGCAGATTCTTCTGATAAAGGATACAGTGGAAGCTGGGCACATATGTCCTTCTTTTGACTTAACATAAAGAGCTGACAACTTTTTCCCCTTTTTGTGCGATCCTTTGGAGGCAAGTGAACTAGGTTTCCCATTTGCTGTCACACTTCTCAGACCTGTCACTGGAAGGGGCATACGGGCTAATTCATCGTGTGATGCAATTGCACGCGGTCCCAGGCGGGTCCCGTCTCCCCCTTTCCTCTCCTCCTTCCTGCCATCCCCAGCTCTGCCCTTCATGGTCCAGATGATCCCGTCAGCTCTAGAAGTCTCTGGTTAAAAGGAGTGTAAGCACAAGCCCCCTCATGCTTCCCAGCTTTGAAGCTTGGGCCCATGGGGCTGGGGGAGTGAGAGCGGCTCAGGGGGACAAGGGGAGCAGGGCAGTTGGGGCGAGCGATTCAGCCCAGCTCGTGCGAGAGCCTGAGTCAGAGCTCCCATCTTTTGGGCCTGCGTGCTTTCTCAATTAGGTCAGGTCGTCTCCCTCCCGTGGACTTCCCAATTGATTTAGCCAGCGCCAGGGGAGTTGGTTTATGAGAATACTGAGCCCAGCGCCACCCCCCTCCCCGTTTCCCTCATCAATATGCATTTTGATCTCAAAATACTTGGAGCAGTACTTTTCCTCTTCCTTGCAAACACACTTGCACTTTCCCCTGGACTTTTCCACTGAAAAAGCTGCCATTGAATATAATGGTAAACTTTCTAGTATTGGCAGCGTTGTCGTCTTCAGCCCTGATTGGCCTGTTCAAGGGGCTATTGTGGTGGGGCTTCTCCCTCTCATCATGCCAGAGCTAGCTCCTCATATGTTCACACGCGATAAGGTGGCGTCCCCCTGATGAAGTTTCTGACTGGAATTGCAGGCTCCTCCCCATTCGCAGATGCAAAAGAATCTTCCTCAGTTTCTTCAGGTATGCTCCGCGTTAGAGTCTAGAATGGCTCCCTGATGCCTACTGTGTATAAGCACCGTATGATCAGGGACACGATCTTTCCATACCACCACCGTTGCCTTGACTGCTAGAACAGTGTGGGTTCAGGGCCGACCCTCAGACAGTCTTTGCTGGATAAGCGAGTCCCGCCCCGGGCTTGGCCGGCATTCACTGACAGGCACCGTGCTAGGCTCTGAGCTCACGAGAGAACGATTGCCTCTTGCCTCTGGGCTGTGGATGTGGAGAAAGTGAAGAAACTGATGTTCAAACAGCATTTCAGTACAACATTGTTACGCGTCGTGAGGTGAGGGGTGGAGATCAGGGAAAGCGGTCCAGAGATGGCGTCTGTGCGGAGCCCGGAGGACGCTAGGAATTTACCAATCCATCTACACTCCTCAGGCTAACGGCGGGACCATTTGCCATCTGCTCCCCTTCCTGCCCTTATCTTTTTAACCTAAGTTCTCCTTACTCCCCAGCCAGCCAGCCCTTCTGTTCTAGGGAACTAATCTGCTTTCTGTAACCCCCAAGGACTGGCTGGATGCTGGCTGGCCCCTTCCGTCCATGCTAGCCTTTCTCTGTGATAATGTGTGTTCATTACATCCCAAAAGGTCCTGCTCAAACCCAAGGGGTCTAGGGCAGCCTCCCCTAATGAATTCTCATCCGATCCCTTTATTTCCCTCTTACCCACAGCTTAAGCTTTTAGCTCCTACAGTCTGATTCTGAGAACAGATAAACCACGCCGGCACCGAGCATGATTTGAATGTCTGTAGATAAAAATCACTCGAAGAATGGTGTCAGGATTTTCCTCATCCTGTTATAAAAGCAGGAAAGGCAGCGCCTGGTGCCTTGCACTTCCGTGCAGAAGTCAGCACAGCAGAAGGCGCCCTCCTCCATTGCCCAGAGACTCCTGGTCCTCTCCTGTCGAAACACAGTTCTCTATGTAAATCTAGCGCTGTTTACAGACATGGATATTTGGGGGAGAAATCTGGAGGGGAAGCATATTAAAATGGGCTTTATAACCACTATCAAATTTTTATATTCAACTCCCAGCTGAGTTATAGATTCTTTAGGAATTTTCCATCCTTGTATTCCTACAGGAGAGTAGTTAAGGAAATAAAGTTATAATAATAACTTTATAATTGTGCATAGTGCTTTACCATTCACATCTAAAGTAAACGTCACCTCCTCTGAGAAGCCATCCTGAGTCTCCATGACAGTCGCCCTCACCTTTCTTTGTGTTCCAACACCTCTTGTCAAACCTCTAAGTGTGGCACCCTTGGCAAAGGGTTCAAATTGCATGCACATATTTTATGCATTAGTGCATAGCATATCGTGATTTGTGTTATGTGCCTGACTCCTTAGCAGATAGATGTCTTCAAGGGTAGGGAGCTTGGGGCGCCTGGGTGGCACGGTCAGCTAAGCATCTGACTCTCGGTTTCGGCTCAGGTCATGAACTCATTGTTCGCGGGATCGAGCCCCACATCAGGCTCTGTGCTGACAGCATGGAGCTTGCTTGGGGTTCTCTCTCACCCTCTCTCTTTCTCTGGCCCTTCCCCACTCTCTCTCGTGTGCCTTCTCTCTCTCTAAAAAAAAAAAATGGGGAGCTTAGCTTTTTCAGTCGCATACTTCTATGGTTTGGCTCATGATAAAGGTCAACACACTAAAAATACCTCATAGATAAATGAGTGAATGAACGGATAATAGATAAATGAATGTTATTTCCGTATTAGGTATTTGATAAAGGCTTGTAATATTACTCTTTGATTGTGATAGAAGAAAGAAAACTAAAAGCACATACATCTGTCTAGTAACTGTGGAAAACATATTTGTGGGAGCAAGTTTGGGGTTGTAGATGAAATTAAGTCTCTAAATTTTCCTAAGAGTTCTTTTATTCCTAGAATAGATACTGAAGAATTAGTTGCATTCATTTCCACCAGCAATTCTGCAGAGTTGGGAAGTTGATTTAATTAAGTCCTGTCTTTCCCTAAGAGTTAGAAAAGAAAAGTGTTCCCAGAGTGGAAAAAATCATAGAACAAATAGTTACCATGTAAATTATGGAGTATTAGGTGCTTCTCTGAGTATTTTCTCCTTCATGATTAAATGTTAATCTCTGAGTTATGCACTGTAATAATAGATCCAACTGAAAAAGTGTTTCTGGCACTAATGCATAAAATATGTGCATGCGATTTGAAGGCTGAAAAATGGCACATTCTTTGGGGGTGAATGAAGAATGGTCTGAAAGTTGCTGCCACTCTAGGGAACCAGAACGTGATTATCTACGACGTTAGCTGATTTTAAATACTGATTGCCAAACTGTTCAATAAAATATGAATACTTATTACGGCAATCCATATCGCATGCTACAGATCCTATTTCAGGGTGACGTGCACCTTCTTAAAGAAACATGTGCTAACTAGGTAATGTCACACATTATGAAGTGAATGGAAATTGAGACCGAAGTTCTCCTCTCTTATTGGTCGCTCAACTGGACTTTAACCTCTAGGAAAAGACTAAAACTATAAACAACACTCAGTCTCCATGGTAACATGCATAAGAAGGTAATTATTTTTTCTTTACATTTTTAAATTTTAGAGTTTAATAGCGTATTATATGCATTGCCTCAGGCCCACAATTCCTGCAGTTGGTCATTAAGTATCAGGAAATGCCCTCTCTACCAGTCATTATTGCTTAAATAAAATGCCACTTACAAGCCTTTGGAACAAAAGAGCTACAGTGTCTGTTTAAGGCATACCTGGACTATTGTAGTGATTTGGCAATGAGTGCGAGAACCCCCAGAGCACCTGGCCCAGAAGCCAGGCTTGCGTCCCGAGAGCAGCATTCACAAGGAAGCCTTTTCAGTTATGGTTAATTAGACGCAAGAAACAGCTCCGTCCTTCAGGTGAACACGCCAGGAGAAAGGCCCCAAACCCATGTTCTCATGTCGTCAAACAGCTGCTGTAAGAATAATGTTGGAGCAAAGGGTTCTGGGTAAGTCCAGCATGTGTTAATTACATTGTATTGTGGAGAACAACTCTCTGCTGTACCATGTTGGAAGTTTAGGTTTTAAACTATTTGGGTTTGTTTTTAATGTGTATTCATTTTTGAGAGGGAGAGCGTGAACCAGGGAGGGGCAGAGCGAGAGGGGGGACGGAGGGTCCTAAGCGGGCTCTACGCTGACAGCAGCGAGTCCAACGGGGAGCTCAAACTCATGAACCGTGAGATAATGACCTGAGCTGAAGTCGGGCACTCAACAGACTGAACCACCCACGTGCTCCTATACTATTTTTTTTTCTTAAGGAAGACTCGTTGACAATGCGTCCAATGATTGAGAAGGTGTAAGTGGAGAATTTACTTACAAAATCTATCTGATGTTTGTTCTACACAGGCAGAGTGATTTCATAGCAAACCAGAAAATTCAGTCCAAGTTGAAACCAAAACTCTTTTCTCTGGCTACAGAGGCTCCTTTCCCTTGGCCCCTCTACACCTGGGTGGCTTACACTAGACAGGTGCCAACCTCACGGCTTTGGTTTGCCTGCCGAGGCGGCCTCGGTAAACCTGTCCCCAGGTGACTCGTGCAAACAAAAGGAAAAATATGTGCCGAAAACTAATCTAGGGAGTTCTAAATTTAGATCAGAGTTTTCTTCCAAGAGTTTGTTTGTAAATCAGTTTTTGGAAGCTGGAACAAACATTTCCCATAAAAACACTGTAATAAATGTGGCTGTGCAAATTTAACCCCTAATGAAAGCGGAAATGTTACACATCAGCAAAAGCAGTTTGTAGCAGTTGTCTTTTCTCAGTCTTCCTCAGCTACCTTATGGATAAAAGGGGCTTTTGTGGGCTGGTCTAGGAGGTAGACCACCACGTGCGGTAGTGCCTGGGGGAAATCAGTCCCCACTCAAAAAGTTGGATGGGAGAAACTCTTCCTGCTGCCAAAACTTCGCAGAGAAGAGAGAATTCCCTTCAACAGTTCTGATGATGCCACACAGAAGGAAGAAGGAGCAGGCTTTTTTATTTAAGGGACATTCATAAATTTGGTGTTTGTATTTTGGGAACTGCCAGCACTTAATTTAGAAAGTATTACAACTATATTCGGCAGAAGGTGAACTTGACAGAGTTTAGACCAGGAAGTTGAATACAAAAACATAAACAGTAAAGCAAAATAAAGAACCAAGATTCGAGCAGAGATAAATGTTGGAACCGAGAGCTTCATAGCAGAGCTATGAGCAATACCAATGTTCCAGTGCCAAACAAGGCAATGCAAAAATTTCTTTACTAGAAAAAGTAAAGAAATTTAAAAGTGGCAAAGCAATGGAATTGTGATGCTGATTACTCCGCTTTCTGTTCTTCTTTTGTCCTTGCCTGGCTTGACTCTAAAACAGTCTAAGCTATCACAAAGTCATGTGTCCATCCCACTCCACTTCCGTGACCCACATCCTAGCTACTTGCCCTACCCCCCAAAAAACCTGTGAGCAGCAAAAGCTCTCATTGTAGACAATTCCCCAATTGTTTTTGCTCCCAAATGGTAAGAGAGAGAGAATTTTTTTTCCAGTCAGAGTGAGGGGGTGAGGTGGGAGGTGGGGAGGGAAGCAAAAGATGGAGCCATGACCCATGAGGAAGAAAAGGAATCAGTTTAAGAGATTGTCAGGGGCAAAGATCTTTTTGGAAAAGAGAGAGAGAGAGAACTATGATTCCTGGGGAAAGGAATTAAAGTAGTGGGCCAGGAGGAAGGCAGGGAATGCTATGCAAGATGCATGAAATGATGCTTGGAATCTTCCAGAAAAAAAAATAAAAGCAATCAAAACAATCGAAAACACCACAAATGAAAAATATATAGGATGAGATCAAATGCCTTGTGGCACCAAGGAGGGAGCAGAAGGTACATTCCTAAGCAAGAATGGCAGTTGTGGGGCTTACCAAGAACTCTCCAGATTGTCAAGATTGGGAGCTTGTGCCCCATTCACCTAATACTCGAGGTGCAGGGAAGTCTCCAGTGCTTGTCGAGCTCCTCAGCAGTGATTTGACTTTCTGTTCTCCCAATCCAGTTTGGGCACCTCTGGAGAATCTTGTGTTTACATGTCCAACCGTAGCTGTGACCCCAAGGAACCACACCAGCTGAGTTGGGGGCCAACCCCCCTATGGTTTTGAGAAAGTAGATAGGGATTCAAACACTGGTTTTTGTCATCACAAGTGTCCTGTCATTCGGTGGCAATTTGTTCCGATTGCCACCATTGGAACAAAATGGCAGATGATGCTTTTCAAAGCGGTTTGGAAAGTGCGTTTCCAAGCCAGTTACAATAAAATCCCACAATATGTTATTTTTATTGCACCCAAACAAAAAAAGTGGTTGTGTGCAAAGATGCCATAGGAAGAGAACTCTCTGTCTAATGGGGTAGATCGAAAGCATAAGTCAAACAACGGCAATGGTCGGAGACTTTTCCTGCTTCTCTAGACCTAGAGTTTTGAGCATCTCTGGGACTGGCACCAGTATCATATTTCAGCCCTTAATATAGAGGCTTAACACTTTCAGATATGTTAATTTCAGAAAAACATTACTTGCTACTTAGTTCAAATAATCTTTTCCTGGATGAATTAAGTGAAAAGGTATAAAAAAGTCAATGTAAAAAATAGATTCATTCCAATATAATGAGATTGTTAGAAGTCTGACTTGGTGGGAAACCCTAGCCTCTTGGATGTCTGCCACACCAGCTGTGTCCTTGTGGTACGGTAACTTCTCAGGTCCATGTTGTTTGGAAAGGGTGGTTTGGACAACACAGATCACAAAAATATATCAGTCTCCTGAAGGTCCAGCCTGGCAAGTTCATGCTCAGGTTAACACCATACTTGTGCAAGGGGTATGTTTCCCAGTTGTTTTTCGCTGCTCTAGCTCATTTCAAAACGGGCTTTTGAATTGGGTAAAAGGGATTAGACATGCTATCCTTGTCGCTTCATTCCCCAACTTCATCGTGTTTATTAATGGGTATAATCAGAGTGAGTAATTTTTAACAGACTCACTGATCTGCATACATTGGAGGAACGTCTTTCTGAATCACTGGGTGTCTGGATTATGAAACACGTTAGAAGCACATGTGAAGTTTGATTGTTTCAAGTAGTTCCACTTGACTATTAGACTTCCCTGAGTAACAGTTATTGAGGGAGCTGCTTCAACAAAATAGTAGAAGCGATTTGTCTTCCACCATTTGCTTGGATTCCACATGTAACCTTAGATCGGGCTGGGTGATGTTCTCTTTGGCCCCAGGAATCCCGGATCATCCCGAGGTGGAGAGGAAGAGAGAGATCATCAAGGCCAAGGGCAAACTTTTCTGTAAAGGGCCAAAGAGTAAATATCTCAGGCTTTGTGGGCCATGTGGCCTCTGTCATGACTATTCAACTGCCACCGTGGCATGACAGCAGTTGTAGATGACACGGAAATAAAGGAGTGACCCTGTGCTCGAACAGAACTTTATTTACAAAAACAGGCAACAGGCAGATTTCGGCTGCTGGGCTTTAGTTGGTCAGCCTCTGATCTAGTACAACTTCCTCACTTTACAGATAAGGGAAAAGGAAGCCAAGAATATTGGGAATTCCCGAGTCATTTGGTGATTAGTGGCAAAGCCAGACCCTAAACCTAGAAATTAAATCTAGATTCCAGCTTTATTTCTACTGTGACACATTAGTTCTGTCTCATTTCAAGAAGCTGATTCTGCCCTGCAGATGACATAGGTTTGAGTCAGCGGTGTTTGAGGAAATTATGTTCCAGTAACAATTCAATTATTTAATAAAAAGCACTTTGAGGAAGAGATTTTATAGGAGAGTGTCACTAATTATTGGCATTACTCTCAGTGCTGGTGTTTTGTTTAAAGATGGCATCAGGGGAGTGACAAACTGAAAGACTGTTATGTCATAGGGTCTCATTTTAACAACGTTTTTCACTAGAGTTGATTTGAATAAAACTAGTGACCTAGGGTTTCCAATTTGCCAACGAACAATCAGCCCCCAGAGCAGAAGTTCTTACCATGGGATTCGGGGGATTAAGGACTCCTTGAAATTCACACAGAAATTTCTGTGCATGCACTTTTTTCCCGCAGGAAAAAACAGAGTTTTCTTTCTTTCTTTCTCTTTCTTTCTTTCTTTCTTTCTTTCTTTCTTTCTTTCTTTCTTTCTTTCTTTCTTTCTTTCTTTCTTTCTTCCTTCCTTCCTTCCTTCCTTCCTTCCTTCCTTCCTTCCTTCCTTCCCTCCCTCCCTCCCTCCATCTCTTTCTTTCTTTCTTTCTTTCTTTCTTTCTTTCTTTCTTTCTCTCTTTCTTTCTTTCTTTCTTTTTTAATTTTTAAGTTTATTTATTTACTTAGAGAGAGACAGTGTGCAAGAGTGGAGGGAGCAGAGAGAGGGAGAGACAGAATCCCAAGGAGGCTCCCCAATGTCAGCATGGACCCCAAAGGTGAGGCTCAAACTCAGGAACCCAAACCCGTGAGATCACAACCCTAGCCAAGATCAAGAGTTGGATGCTAAACCTACTGAGCCATCTGGGTGCCCCAAGATACACAGTTTTCCTCAGATCCCCAGAGGGATTTTGTGAGCCTTGCAAAGTTATAGGATTTCAGATGATGAAAGATTCTTGTCCAGTCAGGCCACCCAAACAGTCTGTCCGAAGAGGGAATGAAGAACCTCTCACCAACCAAGTCCCTTCCTCACATGTACCCTCTGGGGCTGGCGCTCCAGAGGGTAGTTAGCCAGCCACCAGAAGGGTCCAGAGGGGAAGGAAAAAGTAGGCATGGTTTGGCTCACACAGAGGGAGACAGAGTGTAATCCGTGAGACAATTTCAGCATCAGAGGGTCAGAGGCAGTGATACTTGAGTCAATGGGTAGCATCACTGCGGTTTCAGGGTCTTAGCCGGCTCAGAGCGAGACTCCACTTAGTGACCAGGTACCTGAGATGAAGTTCAACTCCCAGAGGCACATGGGCTTCACTTCTGGCAATATGCTGGACTGAGTTAACTCAGCCATCCCCTCTCCTAGAGACAGAGTGATCCTAGAGGAAATAAAATGGAAGAAAAAAAAACAACTGTGTCATTATCACTTTTTAATACAAGTTGAATTCAAAAAAAAGAAATGGAATCTCTTGCACGACCGAAGCAAAAAGTGAACTAAAATCAGAATGATGAGCTTCAGCTGAACCGACAGTGACCCAGGAGGTGAAAAGCTAGATTTTTCATTCCCATGTGTGGATAAGAAGTGTGGCCTCAACTCTACGCAAGGAGAGGAGTAAGAAGAGAGGTTTTAGCCTAAAACCGGAACTCTTGAAGGGCTGTTGTTTTGTGAGATGGGGGTCAAGAAAACTCCGTCTCATGGCCCAGATGGGTATAAAGGAGTCTTTTTGCCAGGCCTACTGATCCAGGCTGGAGAAAATGTCTACAATGAATAAAATTAAAATCCAACCTTTTACTTCATGCTCTGGAGTAGGATCTGAATTTACATTATACACATGGATTGGGTCTCCCTACTCAAAAAACAAAACGCTCCAAACTGAAGAGTGCTTGGTGTCCCACGGATGCCTGCACAGAACTAGGGCAGACACCTCACGGCCCGTGGCACACTGACCCCCGCATAACGATGCCCTCTACCTCATCGGCATAACAATGAAGGTGAGCTTGTTCCAGAAGATCTTGCCTGCACACACAGCTAAATCAGCATGGCTGAGGCGCACGTCACTGAACCAGAAGGCAGGTCTGAGGGCATGACTTGGCATGCTACACAGAAAGCTCAAGGCATGGAAATCCATTCTGATTAAGTCCATGGAAGCCGAGGATGCTATGGCAGCAAAACCAACTCCAGACCCACTTACTAGGTTCTGGGATTCCTCTTGAACCTGGTCAGAAGGGACAGGAGAGACAAGGGCCTGACCTTGAAAACCCTGGGCCTTGGAAGCCCTTGGTGCATAAAGCTTGGGAAAGGAGGGCTGTCTTCCCGACAGGGCTGACTCTCCTGCTGTCCTCTCAAGATTATTCTGTCCTAAGGTTAGCTCTTACCTTGAGAGGAAGAGAGGGAAGTGTCCGTCTTTGTTCCAGTTTCTTTCCAGGTCTGGGACCCTCTGGCTGAGTAGAGCCTTGCCAGGGCTATCAGAGCTGTGAAGGGTGATTTTCTAAAGGCCACAGGGATCAGTGCTTCCCTGAGTAAGGACCCGACCCCAGGAGAAGGGGACATACCACAAGCCCTGTGGCACCTTGGAGAAGCCAGCTTTCTCCCCTGAACAGGGTACGTGACAGAAGCATGAACAGCAGGATCACTGAGCAGACTCCCTCTATAAAATCCTGTGGCCAGCAGTGAGTCCCTGAGCTCTGGCCCACTGCTGGCCTGGTCTCTGAAAACTGGCCGCTGCTCCCTCCATATCTGCCTGACCCCTTCTAGTTCAGACCTTAGTAAACTGTGAACCTAGTTTTCCTGCCTCTTCCAGGCCTGGTGCCCCCTGTCCCGCACCCCCACATTCCCCGTGGCCTCTGGTTCGACACAGTCTCCAGACTTGGCTCCATCATAGCCTGAGGACGACTTTTCCACAAGCAAGCAGGATCTTTCCTGAAGGCCTGGGAATCAATGCTTTTTCTGAGAACCTTCTGACATGTCAGAGAGCATCGGGAAAAACACGGTTGCCACAGGGGGCCTGGAACAATCTCATTTGGAAGCTGGAGATAAATTTTTCCGGGCCCCTTACTCAGGAGAACCCCAGCGAGCTGCAGTTATTAGCATTTTGCAGTGACTTGGGCAGCATGCGCTGATGGCCAAAGAAAATAATGCCATTAGACCCATAATGATGGGCAGCCTCTCTGCAGACAGGACTCCCATTGACTTCAGAGGGACCTGGGCCCCAGGTGACATTCAAATGCCTTCTGCCTGCCTTCCTTGTTCAATATGAACCCGTTCCAAAGCTGAATCAGCAGTGCGAGCCAATTCTGCGACAAAACGAAGACCTTTGTTATCTTAAATTACTCGTACCATCTAACTCCTTATATAAAGCGAAATGTCTCTTAATAAAATCACCTTGATTTCCATAAGTATGTAGTACATCATCACAGCGATGATTTTATTAGGCCACCAGACCCTTCGAGAGTGTTAAAAGCCTGGCACAAAGGATGTCAATTTAGGAGGGGAAGCTGAGTGTCCAGTTTTCTACCAGAAACTAAAGTCTTGATTCTGGATATCTGAGCCGGCATTCATTTCAAATGATGTCTCAAGACCAACTTTGTAGTCAAGATATTCTTTATTATAACCCCAAATAAACCCCACCTTCGGAAATAGCTGATACTCCTAGCAAAGGATTATGAAAATAAAATATTTTCAAGTCGGCTTTTGCTCCTGTGTTAAAAGTCACAGGCAGGAAGACCACCTGTTTCAACTTTCTCTGCTCTGTTCCCCATAACACAGGCCCTATATATTTTGGATCTGGACTGCAGTTCTGACATAGGTACGTGACACGTTTTCTGAGGCCTTTTAGTACCAGGGTAGCCAGGGACCCAGGCAATTAGGAAGGTAGGTGGGAAGGGAGGAGGGGAAATGCTCTGTTGAGTGCCCTCCAGGGTGGCTGATCAGGGGAGTGGAGGAAGAGCTGCGTGGGCCCGAGTCCCAGTTCTGCCGTTCATCGGCTGTGTGATTTTGGGCATGTCGCCTTAACCTTCCTACGCCCTGGTCTCCTCTCCTGCAAACTGGAGATGGATATCAGCCTGTCTTGCAAGTTGTTTTCAATGATCCACATATAATACCTGTAAAGCACTTACCTTATAACGTGGTAATTACTAGCTAGGTGAACCTTCCTTCGTTTCCAGAGCCAGAGCGTAGGATCACACACCCGAGAGAGGAATCCCTCCTAAATTCCGTATGCAAGGGAAATCCTTTTATGGCCATGTGGACGCTGAGGAAGATAGAGACTTTCCATTTGGGCATTCTTAACTGGAAGGAAATGTTTTAATTAACCAAGAGCAGGACTTTGGTAGACCAAAGATGCAGAGTGGGGACAGTTCAGGCTACGCTAAATGTAGGCTCTTCTGACAAATGAAGGTAGGATTAGCACCTAGCTCACAGAGTGATTGGGGTACAAAATAAATAACCATGTGAAGACGATGAGCACAGTGCTTGGCACAAGGGAAGCACTCAAGATATGTTGGTTGTGCGTGTGTCAGAAGTTCAGGCACCCAGTGTCCTCTCTGAAGCTCACCTGACCCCAGTGCTAAGGCCCTTTCCACAGGTGAGGAATCAGGCAACCTGAGCAATTACATGAGAGTTTTGTTTATTTTTCAATGTTTATTTAACTTGAGAGAGAAAGAGAGCAGGGGAAGGGAAGAGAGAGAGGGAGACACAGAATCCGAAGCAGGCTCCAGCCTCTGAGGTGTCAGCACAGAGCCCAACATGGGGCTCGGACCCATGAACTGTGAGATCATGACCTGAGCCAAAGTCAGATGCTTAACAGACTGAGCCACCCAGGCACCTCAACATGAGAGTTTTATAGTGTGTGCTGGAACCAGGACTGGCGCCAAGACAATGGGGCTCCAAGGCGAATGCTTTCTACAATATGCCTCTCTGTTCCTCATCCGGGGGTTCTCAGAGTGTGAAGTCCTCCTAAACCTGCTCGTAAGAGCTGAGCCCTTCAGAGTGCACTATTTTTACAGGGTGCTCCCCTCAGCCAGCAAGGTGGCCAGCACCCCACTGAGTGAGTCCGACCTCCAGTGGACCTGTGATACCATGATGGTGGGCTTGAAGATAAGGCAATCACCGACGAGGAAGAACTGTCCCAAGATGCCACCATGTGTCAATCCTCCACACCCTCAGCCCCTGAAAACACCTCATAACTGGGGTGGGGAGGATTACTACTCTGTAAAATGTTTTTAAACCGTAATTAGTGGGCTGGCCCTTATTATACGATAGAACCCATAACACTTCCCACAGTAGCCCTTTTCTAACACCATTTATGCAGGTCCTAACTATGGAGGATTTTTGTCCCTTTTCTCGCTTGCTGCTAATCTGTGGAATTCATTAGCTTCTGTTCATTACTGCATGGGTCTGCAGTGACCTGTGCCTTGGTGTTTCTCATCTAGAATTGCTCAAAGACCTTGACGCAAAATAAGACCCAGCAACCTGGCTTCCTTGTTTTCTAACCACACAAATAAACTGAAAAACAAAACAAAACAAAAAACCTTAAGGAGTAGAAGGCAAGGAAGTCCCTAAAATATCTATACTCAATCTGCCTTTGGACCTTGGGATTGCTGGGGACAAGATGCTAATGAGCACGATGTTTTGGGGCCACGTGCAGGTGATAAGTCTTTACGGGGGCTGACCGCCATCCCACTATACCGTCCAATCTGTACATTAGATTGGTATGCACATTTCATAGGACTCCACCCAAACCCTGTGAGAGAGGTAGGACATTTTACAGGTAAGGAAACTGAGCCATTGAGATAAGTTTAAGAGACTCGTCCCCGGTTCTGGAACACAGCGCGGTGAGTGCTTGGACTTGGACTTTTGGCCCAGTGACTAGCCTGCTCCACCACCCAGCCCCGCCTCCCTGTAGGAAGTGGCAAGTGTAGCCAAGCCGGGGTCCTAGCAGCCCCCAAGAGGCCGTGCTTTGAGAGTCTGGGCAGATTATTCCATCATGACGATTCGAACAGCTTGATAGGATTTAATCGTTTGGAAGGTATTCAGCACATTTCCCAACACTAAGGGGAACGCTGGAGTCTGCTTTCCCCGATAACGATGCTACCTTATTTTTGGAGAGTGCTTTCACACTGACACCTTCATAATTTTCTTGATTCCAGACCCAGTCCGGGATCTGTGTGAAAGGTCTCATCTTCATTAACATGTACAGTAACATACTGGGGGAAAAAACCCAAGCTGATGGAGATGAACCAAAAGGAGACAGGCAGGCCTTCTTTATGCCACCTTCATCCCCGCTTACCACGGACCTGCCGGCCACGTGTGCCCCGTGGGCCCAGCTCTCTCTGCCTATTAGGCACCATCCACTTAAGTGTGTTGCCAAGCGAGCTTTCCGACCTCAGAGGGTGCCTCTTGAAAGCAAGCTTCTGCATGAGCCCGAGAGTAGGGGTGGGACTGTGCCAACAGGGCCGGGAAGGCTCTGCAGGCCTGCGTGGTGTACGGTGGCATGAAGCTGGCACGCCTCCCCAGCTGTGGACGTAGGCGATCCCCAGGAAAAGAGCTAACCTTTTCTTTCTTCTTCTTCTTCTTCTTTTTTTTTTTTTTTTTTTTTTTGGTTTTTTAAAGCTTTAGTCAAAGGGAATGCCCTGCCCGGCCCTGGGTCTCCTCTTTTTTGGGTGGGTTTCCCTATAGATGCAGCTGAGGGCTCCACTCCCAAAGGCTGTGTGTGTGGAAGAAGCTGGAAGAGATGAGGCTGCGGCCCTGCTGAGCCAGGGCAGAACCAGCCCTGAGGCCCCCCGAGTGGGGAGGGGGAAGGTAGCAAGCCCAGACTACAATGTTCAGAGGGGCACAGGTCTTAATGTTTCCACACTCGCCCTTCTATGATCTGCCCCGCAACAGCAGCAGAAGAGGTTACTCGGGAACAGATCCAGTCACTCTGCTACTCCCAGCCGGTCTGACAGCACCCCCCACTTCCGGCCCTGCCCCCCTCCCGGCCTCACCCCCTACCTCTCTTGTCTCATGCTCTCCAGCCACAAGGCCTCATGCCTCCCTGCTTCGGCCACACTCACCCCCTCAGGGCTTTTGCACTCGCTGCACCCTGTGCCCAGCAAGCTCTTCTCCCAGAAATGAACATCCACCACCCCTTCAAATCTTGCATCAGACTTTCCTTTCCTCATGCAAACTGTCCTCATTTGGGGCTTGTCCCTGCAAATTCTGTAACAGGTTCTGGTCCCGATCATTTCCTAGCTAGCCCTGAAAGCCTCAACCTGGAACAAGCCTGCTGAGCACTAGAGCCAGTCCGGACTAGGGCTGAAAGTGTCGACGTCACCTTTCCCAGGCAGTGGAGGGGTTTAGAGTGAGTCTTCCTGACCCCCGCCTAGGCTGGCGGTTGCCGTCTCCTGCCCTAGAGCCCCCCATCACACCCCTGCAGCCTGTAGGGCGGGGTTTCTGCTGCAGGTCTTGGCTGAAATGAGAACCCTCTCAGCTGTCTTGGCAGGAGCCAGACTCCCTGCCTAGCATTTCCAGCCCCTCTTCCAGAAGCCTGGATGCTGACGTGGGCATTTGTAGTTTCCAACATGAAAGGGATACCAGGTACCTTGGAGCAGCCAGAGTCTGTAATCAACGGCCATCACTTCTGCCTCCGTTTACCCGACCAAGCATACACCAGGCACTGCATGGGCCCTGGGCACCTGTCAGTAAGATACAGATCTTCCTGCCCCCGGGAGCGTTTACATTCTAGCGGGAGAAGTCAGACAGCGGACATAATCAATGATTATATTTGTGGGTTGAAAACTGAATGGTGCTCTGGAAAAGTAGGCAGCAGGGTCCCTTAAGGACACTTAAGGGGGGGGGCACATGTGGGGACATGGGGGAAGATGGCACTGCTTCTCCGGACCCCTTCAGCTTCAGCCCAGAGCCCACGCTTGAGGACACCCGCTGCCTCTGTACTGAGTTTCCTGCTAAGTGAGACCGGGCCAGTTTCACCAGACTCGAAGCCTCCTATTGGCCTTGGCGGGGGAAGTAGGGGAGCGGGCAGAGCTCTGTCAATGGCAGCCCAATGAGGAGGCTGGCCCCTAAGCCGGGCCCCCCAGAGAACAGGCAGCCTTTCAAGAGGAACTTAGTGATGTCCTTACCTACTTGGAAGCGTTCGCAGCCCTCTGCCTTGGATCCGCCCCAAGCGGTGCTCTCCAAGATGGACGTCAACCGGAGGACTCTGCCCTCAAGAATAGACCTGTCCCATGAGGCCACCTCCGAAGACCAAGTGTGGGGCCTGCAGACCTTGCCCGTGAGTCCACAGGCCAGGCCTCCACCTAGAAACACAGGCACAGGTCCTGCAACTTGGCATGGCATCTGAGGAGCAGACGGTGGCCTGGCCATAGAACTTCGTTCTAGTCCTTTCCTAATAGATCATGGGCATGGGGGCTCGACATCCTAAGGTCTGAGGCCCAAGAACCTTCAGAAGATAGTCTCCTGGCATTTTCTACAAAAGCTTTGATCAGCAAAAATAAAAATAATTTAAAAAATAAAATGGATTAAGAATTTTAAGATGCTGGCAACAGAGGGTTAAACCAAGTGCAGGGCCCTTCTGAGGACTGACAGCACTAATGCCATTTCATGGATCTGCGTGCCAGAAAGCCCCACAACAAACGTAGATCACGGGCACACCTGAGACGTGTAGCATGTTTCTCCCCGAGGAAAGAGAAGGTGGAGTGGGTGAAGGTACCAAAAATTGCTTCTGCACCACCAGCGAAAGGATCCACTGTTGTGTTTGCAGGGTGGGGGTGGGATGAGCGGTGGCAGAATGAGGTGACATCAAAGGTGGCATCGGGCCAAACTGGGCTGATGTCCATGTAAAATGAGTAGCTGAGACTCTGGAACATTCTCCATTCAAAAATTGGTCAGTGATCAGCGAAAGGTAAGTAAAGAAAAGAGCCGGGTGCCTGGGTGGCTCAGTCAGTTAGACATCCAACTTCGGCTCCAGTCATGATCTCATGGTTCGTGGGTTCAGGCCCCGTGTCGAGCTCTCTGCTGTTAGCACGGAACCTGCTTCAGATCCTCTGTCCCCCCTCTCTCTCTGCCCCTCCCCAACTTGTGTTTGCGCACGCACTCTCTCTCTCTCTCAAAAATAAAAAAACATTAAACAAATTAAAAAAAAAAAAAAAAGAGCAATTAGAAGGACTAAAGCCGAGGTTGAGTCATGTTGTTGTGGCTTGCTATGCTGGGAAGCCCAGGGCCTTTCCACGTGAATCAGCTGAAAGTTTGCATTACTAACAACATTTAAGTAGGCATCCTGGATAGCGGAGGCTGAGGTAGGTGCCGTCACCTCACATTTGGAGGGCCCTTTATCGTCTAAACACTGCTTCGATATACATCACGCTTTCAGCGGACTCTCTCACTACGCCTACTAGGTTAGCAGAGCGTTGTTATCGGCACACAGGTGGACTGACTAGTCTGAGTTCACGGAGTCAGTAAGGGCTGGCGGGGAGGGGGCACGAGAACTCAGTTATGCTAGCTTTGAGTCTAAGGCTTTTGTCCCTTCCTCCACGATGCTTCTGTCACTGGTGGTGGCCACCATCTTTGCAGAGCTCATGGCAGACAGACAAAGGCAGCCCAGGGCATCGCGAGCATACAGCAACACGTGACTGCCTCCGACATACCAACATCCTGGCGGCAAAAAGGACAGTGAGCAAAGGGGATGCCGAGTATCAGCTCCGCTTTCAGGAAAAAGTAGATTTTCAGAGGGACTGGATGTTTCTTTCCTTCATGCAAATGTGACATGAACTGCTTTTGGGGGTCATCCGATAAACGCGAACTACAGATTAAGGAAAGATGAATAAAGGGATGCTCTCCTGCGTGAGTAAGCATTTCGAAATGGCCCATTAACCTCTTATCAGAAGGATTCCTTCCTTCGAAGCGCATTGGTCGTTTCCTGCGCTAAAAGGTGCGCAGACAATTTGCCAAATCACATCGTTATGCGCCGAGAACTGCTTTGCAAAAACCGGTACCTGCAGATGCACGGTCAGTGGGTTTGCGTTAAACGCCTCGATCATCGACTTTCTCTCTGAAACTTAACAAGTGCAATTAGCCCATATTAATGAAATAATCTCGAGTTCATTTTTTTTAAAACTGAAGTTCCATTTGAGTCACACGAGAAAGAAAACGCATCTGAAACTCGGTTCCATTTTAGAACGGGCACATGTTCCAAACAGCTGAACTTATTTTTCCCTCTTCAGATTCTGCAAAATTCACTCCCAGGTTTCCTCTCTATGCCAAGTTTCAGAGCTGAGCAAATTTTTATGGTCTAGTTATAAACCCTAGAAAAACAAGGTTTATAGGAAATGTTGACACAACCTTAACTAAAGTGGTGTTAGCTGACACCTCTATATTTTCAATTTGGGGATTTCTACTGGGAAAATATAAACGCTAATTCAGCAAAGGAAGCCAACTATAATAAAAATGTTGTAGTCTTCCTGTTCACCCCATGAAGTTCTACTTCAAAAGATGCCAGTGCAACATGGAGGTGAGTTAGAATTAGTATGCTCAGTATGTAGGGCACCTGCAAATAGCTAAGCCTCCTGGTTACTATAAACTTTGCCTGGGAATGCATGACCTCACCATGAGTCATGGCTGCCTGCTGCAGTCCAGTCGGAGAGGTGGCGGCGGATTCCAGGTCTTTGCGCGAAAGGCGTCTACTATCCTGGCCCCGCACACCTCCAAATCTACCGTAAATAGAGACAAGAGTAGGTTTTTCACGGACCGGGAGAGCAAGCCTCTGAAACACAGAGAAGCCAAAACGCTGAAAGCTGAGTAAAGGCACACCGTGGACACTGATCCTGAGGGCCGGTAGCAGTGCCAGGGGGACCCAGGTGTGAGGGCATGCCAAAACATCAGGACAAAGAGCCAACGACAGTTCTCATTTCCCCAATCCCTCTAAACAGCCCAGATGAGACGCACATGTGTTCCTTATTTAGGCTTTGATTTTTTTTTTTTTTCCTTCCGAAACAAGAGGAGGTGGGGCGAAGGGGTGAAGTCTGACTCGGGTCCAGAGATAAAGACTGACATACACAAATGGACCATAATAGGGGGCAAAGTGAGTTAAGCCGAAGTAAATGTTTTAAAATCCTCAGCTAGATAGACTAAACAGTATTGGCCTAGGAGCCAAAAGACCCAGCTGTCTGTCCCGACGCTCCTACCAGGGAAACGCGGCTCCAGGCAGCCTGCGGAGCCTCCCCGGTGTCTCCGTTTTGTCATCTGTAAAATGGAGGCTGGCCTCCATTACGTGACAGCGGTGAGGAGTAAGTAATGGCCCTGGAAGTGCTTGGTGAATTTTAAACTGCAAGACGAATGAGAGTATTATGTTGTGTTGATTGCATTTCTCCTTTGGAAAACTATGTTCAGAAAATGGAAATATTTTCAATCGAGGGACAAATCCATCAGGACAAAGGGGGAAAAAACCCCTTCCTAACATATTTGTAATTGCTTTTAGTTCATCCTGGAACTGATTCGGAGGGCCATTTACTGCTGACATCTTTGCTTTTGTGTTAAGTCTAATAGTCTACTAAATAGGCCATTTGGGTCACACCCCGATGACCATCACATATGTCTAAACTTCACCAGCTCACAAGGGACCGCTATGTTACATATCTTCATGAACAGAAAGTATTTCGGATGATTATTTTCTTCCTCCTGGGTTTCTAATGCCGTTGGCGGCATTTTCCCAGAGTGTTTTCAAAAGCTTTCACAAGATATCCTCATAACATTGGCAAAAAATACGAAGCATACTTTAAAGGCTAATGCTTAACTTCTGCAGACCCTGATTTTTTTTTTCCAGGTTGAAAAGGAAGACAGTGAGTTTCTGGATGTACCTGTCAAGACTAAATGATTGTTCATTTCCTGTGAATTGGGAATAACGTAATCACATGCAGCTGGGGAGCTAGGCTATGTTTCTTGCTTTTTCCTCTTCCAGAAGCTGGGTCCCTTACCAGCTGGGAAATATTACTGTAGGAACGTGCTGAAAAACTTAAGGGAAATGAAAAGAACAACAACATTCTAGATGTCAGCAATCAGTTTGATGGTCTTACCTGTACCGACCTGAGAGGATTTTAATAGCAAAAGTTTGTAAAAGATTAACTTAATTTAATCTGAGCTCTTAGGTTTAAAAAAAAAAAAGAGGAAGGATTTACAGAGTCACAAAAATCTTTGTCTAGAATTGAGGCGATTAGAATTAACCCCATCACAATTATGCACGCCAACGTCTGGGTAAGTTTGAGAGAAACAATTTAAAATAATAAAGTTTTTTAACCCAAGAGAAATGGATTGGTAGGAACCAAAGTATCCGTGCTTTGCTAAGACGGCCATTACCTGAAACAAAACAAAACAAACAAAAACCAAAATAAACAAAAACACAAATTCAATACTGAGTTTAAAATTGGAATTCAACAAAATGTAACCTTAGGCACTTATTTTAAATGCACGCTTGTATCTTTTAGTATATTAAATTTTGTTCGGTGTTTCATTAGCTATTGCACTATACATCATGATTATATCATGTATTAGATGCTGAGCGATGGAGCTAACATCTCACTTCAGGTGGCTCCCATTCCAACTCATCGTCAGGATTAATTAATGTAAGATGAGGAGAAGAAATGTTTGAATTAGTCAGGTCACTAATTTTTCCTGGGAGGGTGAGGAATGGAAGGAGAGAGAGGCCCAGGCAGAAGGAAAGTCTCTGTTGGGAGGCTTAGTTGGTTAAGTGTCCGACTCTTGATTTCCACTCAGGTCATGACCTCGTAGTTCATGAGTTCGAGTCCTACCTTGAACTGCTGACAGCGTGGAATCTGCTTATGATTCTCTGTCTCTCCCTCTCTCTCTCAAAATAAATAAGTGAACTCGAAAAAAAGAAGAAGAAGAAAATTCTCTGCCAATGGTATCTTATGGCATCACTGCCCATTCTACCCAGGCTTGTGCTTGGAAGAAATTTGGGACCTCCGGGGAATGAGAGGGGCTGCACTCGCCCAGGACCACATGTGCATGTGGTTCTCACATTTGGCTAGGCATCAGAACTACTGGGAGAATTTCTAAAAATACAAAACAACTGGGTCCCATCCAGTCCAGGGATAAAGCTTGTATGTGACATCGGTATGTTTAAAAAAAAAAAAAAGTATGTTTTTAAAATCCCCAAGCCTACAATTGATTCTGAATCCTGAGCTGGGGTTGGAAACCAGGGGTAGGCGATAGTTGGAAATCAACTAAAAGGTGAATTTGACGATATTGCACCTTATCTAAGTCTCTTTCATGTTGTTCGACTCCAAAGAAGGAGCTGCCCGTTCTGACGTCTACCCGGCAGACATTAATGGTGAGGATGACAATAATAAAAACTATCAACGCTGCTGAAGCTCCTTGGGGACTGCTGGGAATGACACAGCACTTACACATCCATTATGTCATTTCTTTCCCCTCTTCTCTCTCGTGGTGCTTTGAGGCCAGCAGTGAGAGCATCGTCACCCCATCTTACAGGTACAAAAACACACCACATCCTGCTAAATCCTCCAGCAGTGCGAGTGGGTGAGCTGACCCCCATTCCGTGCTCCTTCCCCATGGGCAGTCCGGTCAGCTTGGCCTGACAGCTGTTTTTGCAGCACGCCCGGGACAGGAGGCAGTGTCCTCTGCCCTCAGGTGATTGCATGCTCCTGGAGTAGAGAAGGGAGATTTCAGCAACTTGAATTAGCTCCCAAGTTGACTGCACTTGGAAAGAAACTTTGTGTTTTGTTTTACCTTTTTTTTTAATAAATATTTCTTTTAGTTTGTTTATTTATTTAGAGAGACAGAGAGAGCGAGCAGGGGAGGGTCAGAGAGAGAAGGAGAGAGAGAGATTCCCAAGCAGGCTTCACACAGTCAGCGCAGAGCCCCATGCAGGGCTTGAACTCACGAACCATGAGATCAAGACCCGAGCCAAGATCAAGAGTCGGAAGCTTAACTGACTGAGCCACCCAGGTGCCATGTGTTTTGTTTTCACCTTACAGACTGGGCTTACATCCAGCATGTACGACAGATTTTTGCCTTTCCATTTCTCACAAGTCCTTTTTCTGAAGTTAACACATCGTGTCTCCCTTGTCTGTGTTGTTGCTTCCTGGGCTTCAAGAGAGAAGAGATGGTGAGGAGAGAAGAACGCGGTGGGACAGGAGGCAGCAGGTTGCCCCTGGCAGGCCGCGCGGAGCAGGCAGCTGTGCGGGGCTCCTGCCTGCCAGCTTCTTTCACGTCACGAGAAGCAAATGGCCCCCAGGTGAAGCCTGGAAGAAGCAGCTGAGAAATCTTCCTGTCATATTTGGGTGTATTTCCCTGACGCCTGACTAAGCTTTCAGTAACCTTGGTCTTTTCGATTCAGCTGTTCCGATGGAAAGAAATCACGATCACAGCTTCTGCGGCTGATGGCTGTTTAGAGCTGGACCTTTCCCTTTTAGAGAAGACTACTTGAGAATGGACTTGAGGACAAAGACGGTACAAAGCATGGCACTGGAAGCCATGTTTTTGCTGATTCGACTTACCTTATTAACAAAAGCATTTCATGTTTTATGTGAACATAAACAAAACTTCCTAGATAAGATGTTGAAGGCGTGCCCCTATGCTACCACTGTAGCAAAAGGGCAGTGTTAAAGTGTAATCGGTCTCTCAGATAATAATATTTTACCAATCAATAATTTATTGTACGTACAGGTTTACCTCATCATATAAAAATATATTTATAAAAAGTATCGCTCAGGCTTTTATAAATTAGTAGATTGTTGATTTAATCACATTTCATCTTCTACATGTGTGAACCTAAAAGATCGATGGTGTTTTAGTTACGTTTACATCACATCCGATTTCACAATAGCCTATGGAGAAACCTATTTTTGATAGTAATAAAAAAGGATTTCATATACAGTTGAATATATGGAACTTAGCTGACCTTTTAAACCAGGTATGTAGAGCCATTTCCTGGGATGGGAATAACTGATGGGTTTCATGTGAGCACCAACGGGGCAGTTCACAGAAGTGGTATCCTGAGAAAGCTGGTCTGGGCTCAGCAAACGTGTGTGCGAGATTGATTAGTGATGTCTGCTATGGAAGCACAAGGTCCTGGTGCCATTTGTGTGCCATCTCTGCTGTGGGAGGAAAGGGAAAATACTGAAATATGCAGCAAATGTGTATTTCGCTGTGCACTAAGATTGTCGAGATGCATAAAGAATTCCTCTGATGACTCAATTGATAACTTCAAATAGTGTTAGATTTGAGGATTATTAAAAATATTTAATACATATCTGGGTGTCTAAAAAAGTAAGGATTATTCATTTTTCTCAACATGTTACCACTGTTATGTGAAATTCTAGAATTAAGTCCGTCATCGTTATTGTAGTGAATGTCAATCAGAATATTCCAACTACGTAAGTGGCTCATGAATAAATCTTTTTCCTTGAATTCCATCAGCACTCGGGCACACTGCAGCCTGGTTATTTTCATTAATGTCTTTGTCATCGCACTCAAAGCAAATGCCATCATTTGGTGATTATGACGCCCATAGGGAAGTCATAAAGTCCAGCATATCCCAGGGTTCCACCTCACAGTATCAGTGAGGATACAACTCTAGCATAGTCATTTGTTTCCTGTTAAAGATAATATCAGTGGAAACACAAAGTGGGGTTATCCCCCTGGAGAGACCATGAGTTTAAGATAACTAATGTTGCAAAAAATAAATAGCTTTCTTATTGAATAAATGGCCTTTTCATCATATCGTTTTAAATTGCAAAATTTAATTTCAGATGGAAGAAAACTTTCCTCAATTATAGTGCAAATAATGACATATTTACACACTTCTTTAGCATGTTTTCTACCAAATAGGTATCATTTCAGATCATTTTCATTGTGTGTTTCTTAGTTGCAGATAATTCCTTACTTTTCAAATGTATGGACACTTTTCATCATTCATTGATTGAGTCTGTGAAGACATGGGTTGACTACAATGGGTTTGATTCTGTTTATTTTATATAGCCAGGCAAGTGACTAGTCATGAAAGACCCTCCAACAATTTATTGTGTCTCCATACTCCTCCTCCTCTGGCTGTTGGCCAACAAATCCATTGTCTGGGACCTCGGTCCACAAATCATAGTTCCATATTTCCAGGTGGCATCTAACCACTGAGCATCTTGTCGCTTTCTCCAAACCAATATTTGGAAGTTTCTTTTAACACATGCTCTTCTCCTTTTCTTCATGGGTGTTCTATATACAGGGATTTTTTAGAGGGGAGGAGAGCGACAGTGGAGTTTGCTTGAACTACAAAAGTAGCTTGCTTGAGTTATTGGAGGAAGCAGGACTTGATTTTTCTGAATTCTTGTCTTGTCCTTTTAACGGGGCACATTATCTTTTCTGTTTCCATGTATCATTTGCCTTCAGGGATCTCTGGGGACTAAATGCTAAAGCTGGCACTGGGTCCTGTGTGAAGCCTTGAGGGAAGTGGGGAGTTCCTCTTTTGGGGTCGCTGTTTCCAAGATAGTTGTATTCACCAAGATGGAAATTTTCTCCAAAATTATGTATATGCGGGACCTCTGGGAAAATAGGTGTAGGCATCATTTGCTTTTATTCTACCCTAGTGGCACACTAGATACCCACCCCCCAAAAGAGCCTTTATCTTATAGGTAGATATTCTAAGCTGGCTGAGTAGAAAGTGCTTAATTTCCTTAATTTCAGCATTTGACAGAAACTTCTTTTAGAGTTTGCATCATGAGTGCTGGTTACTTTCTCAGTATCTACTCTTCCTTATTACCAGCAATACACCCATGGAAAGATTTCATTTGCCAGACTCCCTTGTAGGTGGGGAGGGCAGGGGGCCACTGAGGGGGAAGCCTAAGTTGTTGGGTGGAACTTTTTCCATTAGACTGGCTGTCAGCTGTCTTAAGGGAGAAGTTTCTTCTTTCATCCTCTGTCAGTGGATTGCTGAGTCCTTAAAACTGGTCTTAGCTCATGTTCGCACAATTGTGAGGCTTGCCCTTCCAGTGAGTATTTTGATAAAAGTTTCTAAGTAAGAGAGAAGGAAATATTCTGGTCATGTTAATGCAAGCAGGATATATAAAAAAAAATGGAAAGATACCAGTGAAGATCTTACCAATTTAGGTCTAATTACAAACACATTGCCTTGGAAAAAAATAGGTCTGATAAATCCAAGTGGGAAGGTTATACGCATTAACAAGGATAGATTTGTTATTTTAATTAGAAAACATTAAGTGCTGGGGCACCTGGGTGGCTCAGTCAGTTGAGCGTCAGACTCTTGATTTGGGCTCAGGTCATGAGCACATGGTTGTGGGACTGAGCTGTGTCTGGCTCTGTGCTGAGCTGGAGCCTGCTTAAGATTCTTTCTTTCTCTCTCTCTCTCTGCCTCTCTCTGTTTCTCTGTCTCTCTCACTCTCTCTCAAATAAAAATAAAAATAAAATAAAATAAAATAAAATAAAATAAAATAAAATAAAATAAATAGGGACTCCTGAGTGGCTCAGTTGGTTAAGCATGTGAATCTTGGTTTCGGCTCAGGTCATGATTTCACAGTTCATGGGATCAAGCCCCACATTGAGACGTGTGCTGACAGTGTGGAGCCTGCTTGGGTTTCTCTCTCTCTCTTTCTCTGCCCCTACCCCCCCTCAAAATAAACAAAGAAAAAAAAAGAAAAAAAAAAGAAAATCTTAAGTACTAATAGCTGCTAGCAATTGTGCTCAGTGTTGGGAATAAAATCATGAGCAAGGAGACATGGTCCAGGACTTTCTGGATTTGACGATATAATGGGGAAGACAGTGAAATAGGCAATCAGGGCAGATGTGTACAGCCACACAGGGTATGCACTGGACAACTTCAGGGGACATTTTTCACACAGAGTACAATATAAAGGGTGCCCCGCTGCAAGGCATGACCTGTCCAACTATAGAGGCGGCGGCCCCTGAGGTGAGTTTTCCAAAGGGTGCTAAGTAAACAGTGAGAGAGGACATACTGTGCCAAGGGAGACATAGTACCGGCACCTGGCCTAGCCTGGAAGGTGGTTTCTTAGAGTAAATGGCATTCCACTGAGACTTCAAGATCAGCCCGAGTTAGCCAGACCAAGAGGAAGAAGAGTTGTCCAGGTAAGAAGAACAGTGTATACAGAGGCAGGGACAAGAGGTGGTAGGGCCAAGTTAACCAAGGAATAAATATAAGGGATGTCATGGCGGCTCAATCCTGCTGGCCATCTGGAAGGCTTCTATTTTTGAGGTCTCCAAATCCAGATCAGCTGCATTCAAACGTGATGGATTGTGAAAAAGAAGGAGTTCCTCACCTCCCACCTCTGTTTTCTAAAGGTCTCAGCAACATTTCCCCATATAGTACAGTTGGTTCGAAAGCTCCAGGAAGATTCCCTGCCTTCAGACAGATGGGTCCCATTGGTGGGCTCCGTTCCTGCCACCTGTTCGACTTTATCAAATGTCAAGCATTTTGATTCAGAGAAACTAAATCAATCTGATTGTGACATTTCTCTGCTTTAAGTCTTCTAAGGCTGTTGGGATTAAAAAACAAAACACAATACTTTGGAGGATCAAATTCAAGGTTCTTAGCATGGCTTACATGGTATAGCCATCTCTCACAGGGCAGGGACCATTTCTGTGTTGTCACTTAGCATTTGTCACAATAGCTGGCACAGAGTAGCAATGAATGAATGGTCAGGCAGTTTTCCCTGCCCATAGTTTCCCCGCTTTCCAAAAAGAAGTGGACTGGCTTCCCGGCAGGACAAGCTCAGGTCCATATCCTGGGTTTTCACAAATGATAACTGCCCCCTGCCACAGCTCGCTGACTATTCAAGTTCTGGATCTGCCCTTCCCTGACGTCCTGGAATGGTGGCACCTCAGGCACAACCAGTCAGGGTGTATCATTTTAATATCCCTGCTACTTGACACGTATCAAAATTTTGGTTTATTGCCCTAAAGAGAAAATCACGCAAGTGTGAAAGATGTATGCACAGGAATATTTGCTGCAGCATTGTTTATCACAGTGAAAAATTGGAATGACCCAAATGTCCATTAATAGAGGGCTGGTCCCATCAATTATGGACTATAACACCCAGTGGAATATGAAACAACCTGAAAATGGAAGAGGGAGAGTCTATTGTATTTCATCAAATCTGAGATACCATCATTTTTAAAATGCATCAGTATTTTATGATACTAAGAAAAATAAGTGCTGTCAATTAAAAGGCACAGGGCTTTCTTATTATCTAGAATTTTTACTTTATACTTATTAACTCTTTTACACTTTGACATATTTTTATATATTACTCTTACGCATATGTGAAAGAAAAGTATAAGCATGCTAAATTACTATGTTTCTGAAACTTCTTCATATTTAGAGTCCAACTCTTCTGAATGCTTAGTAACTCAAACTTGTCAATGTCCTTGTATTTGTGACACCATCAAGAGCGTCTGGATGCTGAGTTTCTTAAGAATGCATGAGAAAGAGAAAGGCTTTGGGGTCCTCAGCTGGCTTTGCAGTTATGTAGAATTGGTCAATTTTGGACTTGTGCTTGGGGAATATTGATAAACCACTTCAGATTTACTTCCAACAAACCTGCCACACTCCTCCCTCAATGCTGTTGTTCCCAACAGTTAAAAGAAAACTCACCTCTTGCTCATGAATTTTCTCCTAAGCCATTAACACCCATTCCGCATATTTTGATGGTTTTGTGAATGTGCCGGCCTGTGGTGCTTGGCCAGGCATCACCATTTGTTCAGATGCAGTCCTATCCCAGGGCTGCCAGTTATTTTTTTAAAAAGGCATTTTAGAGGGGTGCCTGCGTGGCTCAGGGGGTTAAGCATCTGACTTTGGCTCAGATCATGATCTCACAGTTTGTGAGTTCAAGTCCCACGTTGGCTCTGTGCTGACAGCTTAGAGCCTGGAGTCTGCTTCAGATTCTGTGTCTCCCTCTTTCTCTGCCCCACTTGTGCTCTGTCTCTCTGTCTCATAAATAAATAAACATTAAAAAAATTAATAATTGAGGCATTTTAAAACCAATGAAATATTTTATATGTCCAAAACGTGTTGAGGACTGATGAAATGTTTAGTAAATAAATGTATGTAGTAAATACACAAGTATATATGTGCATGTATTTGTTTCAATATGAAATTAACATGAGGATGTTAAGTAATAACATGAGGATGTTTATCCAAATATTATCAATAGTCACCTCTAAGTAGTGCGATTTAAGATGATTTTACCTTCTTTGTATTTTTGTGTATATTTAACACTTTTGTTTACAGTAAAGATATAGCATGTTTTCAAAAGTAGTAAACTTTGCTAAAAGGAGAATGATATTTATGGAAAATTGCCTAACATACGCATTTCCAATCAAAATTTGATTTGATATCGTATAGATAAGTTTTAAGAGGTCTGTAAGGACCCTAATATTAGATACTCCTTTAATTTACCTGTCACACTTAGCATAAAATCTGAGCTCCTTCTCAGGAACCCCTGCCTCACCCCTGCTTGCAGTGCTCACTTGAGCCCTCCCAACTGTTCTGATCTCTCTCTCCAGTAGCCACACACGAATCCTTTCAGACCGTGAACACACAAACCCCTTAGCCCCAATGGCTCCCTCACAGGGGCCTCCTTCATTTAGCTACATACTTAATAAATGAGGCCACTCCCCTAGGGGTGCCTGGGTGACTCAGTCAGTTGAGCGTTCGACTTTGGCTCAGGTCATGATCTCAAGGTTGACAAGTCCGAGCTCAGAGTCGGCTCAGAGCCTGGAGCCTGCTTTGGATTCTGTGTTTCCCTCTCTCTCTGTCCCTCCCCTGCTCATGCTCTGTCTCTGTCTCAAAAATAAGTAAAACACTAAAAAAAATAATAAAAAAATTAAAGGAGGCCACTGCAGACTGCTTGATCTAAAGTAGACTTCCGGGGTGCCTGGGTGGCTCAGTCGGTTGAGCGTCCGACTTCGGCTCAGGTCATGATCTCACGGTCTGTGAGTTCGAGCCCCGCGTCGGGCTCTGTGCTGACGACTCAGAGCCTGGAGCCTGCTTCACATTCTGTGTCTCCTTCTCTCTCTGCCCCTCCCCCGCTCATGCTCTGCCTCTCTCTGTCTCAAAAATAAATAAACATAAAAAAAAAATTATAAAGTAGACTTACCCTCGTTCTTAATCACCTCACTCTGTTTTGTTTCCTTCAGAGTATTAATCGCCATATGAAAACCACCTCAGTTACATGTTTGTCCTCTTGTTTATAGACTGCCTTTTGTCATAGAACGTAAACCCCATGCAAGCAGAGTCCCTGGCTGTCACAGTAACTCGAATCATCAATGTACATGGGTTAGCTCCTTTGAAGAGCAGGTACTGAGATTTACTGGGGGAGAATACCCATGGAGAACAAAGGGGAGGGAGGAGGCAGGGAGAATCTTTAGACTCCAGTGCAGGTCTGATGCCTATGAAAGGAGAAAGGAAAGGAAGGAAGGTCAGGACAGAAGACTCTCAGATCACAGTACAGCTCTAAGAAAGGTCTGGCCAGGCCACGGAAGACCATTCAAGGATCTTGCCTCTTGTGGGAATGGGTTGGCACCCCCCTCTCTGCTGCGCTCAGTCACTGACTGGCCTTGGTAGCAGCTCGAAGGATGACAGTCTTTGTGTGAATGCGGTTGTGGGACCAGAAGGGTGGATTCAGCACCCCCTGACAGCTGATAAAAGGAACATCTTCACAAAACTCATTGCCTTTTTCACTTTCAAAGGCAGTAGGGGGCTTATCATATGTTCCTCAGGGCTTTCTTTATGAAGACGCATGCGGAAAAAAATTCCCTCGATTAGTAATCCCAGGAGGAGTTGTGCTGTACTTGGGCAGTTGGTTTGTGTATTTAACTAATTAAATAGTTCAATAAATTAATTAAGTAATCAGGTAATTGACAATGTGATCTGAGTTCTCTTTTTTTAAAATGTGTGCCTGAAACTTGGAACTGAACTTGTAGCCCATTTTTGGCAAATGCACAGGGACACCTATAAATATTTATGTATATTACTTGAACAAATACTGATTTTTGGATCAAGCTTACTCATGGGTTAATCTTATTTTTCTACCTACCCTAATTATTTTGCCCTATGTTCACAACTTAATTCGTTTTAACTTTCTCTTCTTGTACTGCATACACTTTAATAGGCCATCTTATATGTTTTGAAATACGATGGGGTATAAATGAATGCGTTGTTTTTCATTGTTTGATGCCAAGGTTGGTAACACGGAGCCATGATTTAACCCCAACCTTCAGCCTTACGCCCACCCCACACTCCTCTGCCACTCTGCCCTGATGCTCACCAGTTCCTTCTTGATCTTCCACTGGAATCTTTATCACATTTTATTACCAAGATTTGCTTGGGAATCCTGCCTGCCTTAGAGAAGAGTATTTTGATGTAGCCCTATCAGTTTAGCCATTGCAAAAACGTGAAATCCCTATTAATTACCAAGTGTCATGCTCAGCCAAACCTTCTCCCTTATTCCCTCTCCCACACCCTCCACTGCTAATGGTGGGAAACCTTCACTATCCATCCATTTCCAAATGTGATTTTTATGGGTCTGACTTCTTTATCATTGGAGGGAAAAAATGATAAAAAGAGATGAAATTCTGTATATGGGTTAGCCTCTAAGAGATTTTAGCCTTGCCCTCTCAACCATTATTATAATGGAGTTTTAGAATATTTTAGCTAAGATGTATGCATACAACAGAGAGTACCAAGAAATAAAAATAAAAATAATTAAAAAGCTAGTAATTTTTTAGTCTAGAGCTGAGACTAGACGATCATAGTATGGACAAAATATCCCCCTACTCTGATGTCCCGTGTATACTAAATCAATGAGGACAACCAAATCAGAAAGAAAACCAAAAAAGCAAGAATGTCCTTATTGAAAATGGAGTGAGTCCCATTACTAACAGCAAAATCTCTTAATTGCTGGAGAGTAAATACATTTGACCACTGCAACTTTAAGGGAGAATTAAGAGAATCTGATATGTGGGCCATTCAAGATTCATGTGAAATCAAGAGAACGAGGAGACATCTTATTTAGAATGATTGATGGCCCCTGCTGTGATGAGCAAGTGTGAAAAACATATGCCGCCTGGTTTTATGTGTTTTGGCTGCCAGATGGTGCCTAACCCCACCCCACCCCTGAACCTTCCCTTACTCCCACCCATGCCAATCCTTGCCGTATCCCAAAGGCTCTCCCTAGTCATCCCCGGTCCCTGTAATCTAATCCCCCCTGCAGAAGTAGGGGTGGAGGGCAGGGCTGTGTGAGGCTCAGGTATGAAGTACAGATGTCTGTTTTGCATATTATTGGACAAAATTAAAAGCTTAAATTAGACTGATTTGTTTCCTAGGCTATATGTCAACAGCATCTAAATGTCACATACCTGTCTGTCTCACTAGAATCTCATCTTTCTCTCTTCATTGCCAAGACAGTTCCCAGAACATAGTAGGTATGTAATAAATGTTTGTTTATGAATGAAGGAAGAGATAAATAAATAAATATAAGATCAACAAAGAAGGGAATGAAGTGAATTTGGCATCATCTGGTCTCTGTAAATCCAGGCTTCCTCCCAGTGTTCTTGAGTCCTCTGTGTAATAGACTGCTGTAGAATTTGCTGGAGACTCACGTCGACCTTCTCATTTTGTTATTTCGGAATTATACACCATTTTCCCTTATCAGAGTGCTGTGACATCACTGGCTTCACTCTAGTCTTCCTGTACTGCTCCTCTTTTTCAAAATATACCCCAGGGGCATCGGGGTCACATTCACAATCACTTTTCATTACTCAGATTATAATTCATCTGGTTTTATAGGCCAAGCTCTCTTCGGGCTACATACTCTTCCACTGGGAATCAAATCCTTTCTTTCTTACATATAAATGTATATTTTTACTAAGAAAGTAATGTAACCACATTACTCAGAAATCTAGAAAATAGGGATGAAGGGAGAAAAAAAATCACTTCTAAGACTGACTCTCTAATACAACGGCTGTTAGGATTTTGGCAAATTTCCAATACTTTTCCCTATGTGTTTGTTTTTACATAATCTCATATGGTTTCCTTCAGTATACATACAACTATATTCCCTGATTTTTCTAACCGGTCAGGAAAGTAGAAACAACACTAATGACTTAGCCCAGAGGATTTAATGTACAAAATTCGTTAAACAGTATTGGAGCACTGAAGACACATAAAGGGGACTCTGAAATAAAACAGACATGGTCAGTGCAGGAAGCAGCTACTACCCCTGGGGTTGGGGGAACAAAGGGAAGGGGTCAAGGTAATCAGAACCTAGAAGCTTGGGGGAGGGGCTGCAGAACTGGGACCCAGACCTCCAGGAGGGCACCCCGCCAGGGCTACACACTTAGTTCTGAGAGGAGGGGTGATGGGTATGGGCAAACAGAAGCTAGAGCCAACTGCTGGTGATATCGACCACTGTCTAGAGCACAGGGCCATGGCGGGGTACCTGATGAGACAGGGAGCACTAGGGAAGCCTCCTCCCCTTCTCCCCACTCTTGCCTTCATGCTCCCTCCAGGGCCCCCTATTGGGATGTAATAGGGAGCCAGCAGGCATAGCAGAAATGTACTTTGCATAGTTCCAGCTCCCAGCACCACAGAGCAATGTGGGTTCCCAGATGGGGGACAGTAGCTTAGTAAGGAACCCAAACCTTCGAAGCTTTGTTTTGGGTGTTACTATACAGTCATGTCTTAAATGGCTGTGCTGTCTTTCACATGACAGTAGTACTTCATTTACTTAACTATTTCCTTATTCCTGAACTTTCCAATTTATGGCCAAGATTTTGCTTTTAAAAGTAAAGATGCAATGGAAATCGTGCATTCGGTTTTCCATTCTCTTAGGATAAGTTCTCAAAAGACTAATACTCTCTGTGTCAAAGGACAGGATAAAAGTGCTGACTCTTAGGACATGTAGGCAAAATGCTTTTCAAGCTGGTCTTCTCAGTTATTGCTGCTCCCTCCAGAATGTAAAAATACAGCTTGCAGTACAAATGTCTAAAGTCTACCACATCCACAGACAGTGTCCTCGTGCCATTCGAGACATCATCTTCGCTCCTGATTTTATAAACAAATAAACAAATGCTTTCTCATTTAGCTTATAGCAAATAAGATCTATGTTAACACTTTTGCTAACATTCTAGGCGAGAGTAGATAGTGATTTGATATGCAAACTTTTTGGTATGATTCAAAAGCCATGTTTTTGGTGTAAGCAACTCGGTTGAAGAAGCTTCTTTTTTCCTTCTCTCTTCACCTTTTAATTGTGTTTTGAGCTCCTGCACCCCAGGAACTTAGCCCTCTATAGGAGCAGAAACTACTTGGAGGAGTCCTACCAAAGTCTCGGCCCCAGATCTCTGAAAGCCATGGGAGGAAGCAGTGTAAGCCGGGATCCATTCAGTCGGTGAGTCCTGAAGATAAAAAATAAAGAGCTTGCTGTAAATAAAAAACTCATGACAGACTACACACAAAAGCCACTTTAGCTTTTTCAAAGCATTTTGAGTCTTTACAATAAGAGTATACATTGACCACACGATGATGTGTTATTTGATTCTATATCTTTATAATGTTCTTGGAATAAATTAATGAGTCAAAAACATGCTTTTGGGTCTCATTGTTTTGAATCAGAAGACATTGTATATGAATACAGGCACATGCTACATATCTACACACATATTGTAGGGTACCTACAACCCAGTTTGTACATACATTTGTATATATGTACAGGCTCTTCCTCAGAGAGCTAGATTCTGATAATAGATGACCATTTCCACTTCCTTTAATTAACTTTAATAAGACAGATTTCACGTAGCAGTTTGTTCTATTAAATCTAAGTGATATCCTCTCAGCGTCCAAATTTATGACCCCTAATTTCGGCGCACCTCGTACTTATCAAAACCAGGAAAATGATGGCATGCATTTCACAGTGACTCAGGGTGTGCGGTAAAGCTATTTTCTTTGTTTCATCCCTTGGCCCTGCAAGGTTGGTGGAAGTCTGTTGGGTGCTTTTCTTTTCTCTCAAAGGTGTGGAAGGGAAGTGGAGAAGACAGAGAGCAGCCTCAATGTGGCCTGTGGACTTACCTCAGTGTGAGGGGTTGCAGGGTGTGGGGTACAACTGTGACAATTTACATGGTAGTCAACAGCAGAGCCAAGAGCAGGGAGAGGAGACCATGTTTGTGGCCAGCGTCAGGTTTCAGGGCTGCTGACCTTATCCCTTAAAGATAAATAAATACGAGGAGCAACATTTTGGAGCTAATTTTGAGGGGTGATACTGCAAATACGCGGTTGAGAGGAAAAACAGGTAGTGGGGGAAAATAGAATTTAATTCACAGGCAAGCACCTGGAAAGGCCTGGAAAATGTGACACGTGTAAAAGCAGGGTGCCTGGAAGGTGAGTGGGAGGGCAGCGGGGCAAGGCAGGGGCGACAGAAGAATTTGAGAGAGAGGTCAACACTGTTCCTCTGTTGACAAAGGACTCATTCTAGTGATATGCTTTGTTGTCAAAAACATCGCTATCAGAACGAAATGACGTAAGGATCCTGAGAATGCACTTTGGGATGACAGCAAAGAGAGGATTATTAAGGAAAAACTTCTACAACGCTTAGGAAAATAGAATTGAAGGCATTGAGATGTGTTGAGCGTTCGGATAGTAAATATAATGGAAGTGTTTGCTGTTATTGTTAGCAGTAGCGTCACATGAGCCAGTTGAGGAAAAGGCCGGAGGAAGGGGAAAGGTTCAGAGGGAGGACAGAGAATGGACAGCGGGAGGAAAAGCGTCCAAGTACGCATCTGTCTTGGGTCTCATGGGGTTCCAGGCCACAGGGTAAGTTGATAAGAAAGTTGGCCAAATATGTGCAAGTTCTGAAAATAGGTTTGGCAGGGGGCCCGGGCAGCCCTGAGCTGGTCCTCCGCCCGGATCTCTGGGAGAAGTGGGTCAGAGCCTACGGACCTTTTCAGATCACCTACTCTAGGCGATACTAAAAAGATAATCCAACTGGCCTTCTACAGTTTCACCCATTCTATCGCCCAACCCGTCCTTCCTGCTGCCTCCGTCCTTTTAATTTGAGACAGAAACTTGTGTTCTACAGTTCAAGATAAAACATCTTCACATGTTAATCCTGAGAGCAGTAGCATCTTGCCTGAAACTTAAATTCACTGGGTGTAGTGAATCTACCAGTAGTTGTAATCCATTCCTTTTTTTTTTTTTAACGTTCACTTATTTTTGAGAGAGAGAGAGAGCACAAGCAGGGGAGGGGCACAGAGAGGGGGACAGAGGATTCAAAGCAGGGGCTCCCCAACACGGGGCTCAAATTCACAAACCATGAAATCATGACCTAAGCCAAAGTTGGACAATTTACTGAGCCACCCAGGCGCCCCTAGTTGTAATCTATTCTTATCATAACCTCAGTAGAGTGGTCAAAAGCCTGGGCTTAGGTGTCAAACAGACTTGGGGGGGCACCTGGGTGGCTCAGTCGGTTAAACATCCAACTCTTGATTTTTGGTCAGGTTGTGATCTCACAGTTCATAAGATCGAGCCCGATAATGGGCTCTGCAGTGACAGTGTGGAGCCTGCTTGGAATTCTCTCTCTCCTTCTCTCTCTGCCCCACATCATTCTCTCTCTCTCTCTCTCTCTCTTTCTCTCAAAATAAATAAATATAAAAAATTAAAAAAAAACAGACTTGAATTTAATTCCCAGATCTGCCAGTTGGCTGCTAAGTGACCTTGTGCATGTTGCTTAATCTTTATGAGTCTCAGTTTCATCATCCATAAGATGGGAGTAATAAGAACCCTTACCCTTGGGATTGCTGCAAGGAGTTAATCATCTATTATATATAAAGGAGTCAGCACATACTACAACTCCAGACATGGGTACAGCTGTGAGTGGTTTGCAAGGCAGGATGGCACTGGCCACAAGAAGGGGAAAGGAGTACGGAAAGGAATAAAGACCCTGGACTGGCATGAGGTTGGCCTGTGCACCTTCAGCTTTGTACAACTACATCTCGTGATATATACACCAAACTGGCCGTTCAGCTCCGCGATGCCCACCAATGTTGCTCAGGTATCTCGTGAACATAATAAAATGAAAATGATTCTCTTAGGTTTATTTATTTATTTTGAGAGGAGTGGAGGGGCAGAGAGAGAGAGAGAGAGAGAGAGAGAGAGAGAGAGAGAGTCCCAAGCAGGCTCCAAGCTTTCAGTACAGAGCTCGACACGGGGCTGGAACCCACAAACCATGACATCCTGACCTGAGCCAAAACCAAGTTGGATGCTTAACCGAATGAGCCACCCAGATGCCTCAAACATAATTTCATTTTAAAAGAGTTTTGTCCCCAGAGGCATCCTCAGCTGAGGCCTGGAAGCCTCGAGAAGGGAAGGTGTCGGAGTTTAACTCCTGGGCCTGCCGACTCCAGTCTCAAACTTCACAAGGTCTGTGTGCAGTTTCCAAAGAAATGGGAATTTAGATTATTCAGTGGTGTAAATACTGCACCTCTGAGGACCTTCGAGTCATTTGCCAACTTTTCAGCCAGAAGGTCCATTCCCACATCGCAGGCTGGTGCCTATTCCCAAGGCACCCAGCATCTCCCATGTGCTCCTGCACTGCATCCTGAAAGTTCTGCCTCAGTCCATCTCGCTGGCCGCTTCCCTTGCCCAGCTGGTCCTGATTGTCCCAGGTCGTGGCCCAAGACCTGTTTCCTGCTCCTTTGACCTGTGGTCCCATACCGTCGCCATCAGGCTGACCCCTGGCTTCCTTCCTTCGATCCACTTTTCATCTGTCCCTTTCTCACAGGGCTCCACGGCTGCTCTGAGCCGGGCTTCACCCTCTCCCTGGTAGGAGCTCTCGTGCCGGAGCGCCTGTCCCCCAGGGTCACTCTGCCTTCAGCAACAGACCCCAGGCCCGCATCTCCTCTTGTCCTGTAAGAAATTAGTTTTGAGCCACTTTAAAGAATGGGCTGACATGAGGACGTTAGAATCTGGTCATCGCTGCGAAGCTGAATGTGAATCACGGAGCTAGAAAGGCCACATGTGCCTAAGAATTGATTTTCTCCCGGTGTGCACATGGTGAGCACCAGGCCTCACCATGTATAATTAGAGAACAGTAATACATAGTAGAACTTCGCATGTACAGCAGTCAATCCATATTAAGAGAGAAAATAATTGTAATTGATTGATTAGAAAAGGGCGACATAAAGATGATTTTAATGACTTTCTATCAGGTGACATGGTGTTCCAGCCAGGCCTCGTAATTACTTTGCAGACACCCTGTCCACATCCCAGCATATGTGGTATTTTCCGAACCTGTCTGCTTTTAAAGACGAGAATAGTGAAGCACAGGCTCAATGCTCGCCCGAGGTCACAGTTTGTAAATGTTGGAGTTGGAATTTGAACCTAGATAATCTACCTCCAGATTTCCTGCTTCCAACCTCTACGCTATTCTCCTTCTCAAAAGAACAATTTCATTCAAACTTCTTGCGATACTAATTATCTTTATTGATTTGCTTGCTTTATGTGATTCTACAAGGTGGGCGTGAGTTTGCTAATAAGGTGCTGCTGCATTATCCAAGGTGGTTACTGACTGTTTTCGAATGCTAAAAGAGTGAAACATTAAGGAACCAGAAATACAGCGAAGTGAATTAACCCAGGCTGAGTACCTGCAAGCTAAAAAGGAGTGGACATTATGCCAAATGTTTGATAGTTCAGGGTTCTAACCTCTTATCCATGTTTGGGCAGCTAGCTATAGAAAAACCTAGAATTATTTGTCCCTGGTTTACCAGAACCTTCAATTACTGGATTTTTTTTTCTTTACCTGGTCTTTTCACAAAGACGTCATTATCAACAAAATACTCTGAGCACGCTGTTTGTTTGTTAACTTCTTTATTTTTAGAGCAACTTCTAGTAGCTTCCTTGAGTTCATATAATTTGGCCCAGTCTCCTCCATCCAAATGATCTTTAGCATAAGGACCATGAGATGCTCCCCCAGCTTCCGTTTTGTCCTTTGGTGCATGTTTGCCAAGTCAGAAAAGCAGACATGAAGGCTTGATGGGTTCCCAAAAGCACTGGCTCTGAAAAAGACTTGATAATGTATTCCCTCAAGTTTCTGATTCAATACATCTTTAATACTGATCACGATTGGTTTTATCAGTACAAGTGATGAGAAAAATATTTTGTGGACTTCATATTGAGTGTTATATGGACACAGGTTGCCATGTGCGTCACTTTTGTGAAGATTTTTAATAGCTGTTTGATAACACAGGTTAGGGGCATTCAGGCAAATGGCGTATAGTAAGTTCAACAGAATTCTAACAGCATCTTGAGCCCCCATTGGGGCAAGGCCTGACTGAACTGGATGATATGAGTGAATGAAAACTATGCAAGATGGGATGGTACGCATGATGGCAGCATAGGTGACCGCAACATAAGGCGGATTAATGAACTGCAATGCCATGGAGTTCAGAGAAATATTCTCACTCAGAAACGGCAGATCCCTGCCCTGCTGCACTCTTATCCCAGATCCACAGCTGACAACATCAATTAACCCCATACTCTTCCGCTGAGCCCAGAATTAGCCTTAAGAAATAATAATGCCTACGTGTGCCTGGGTGGCCTAGTCGGTTAAGCACTCAACCCTTGATCTCAGCTCAGGTCATAGTCTCCTGGTTCATGGGATCAAGCCCCAAACCGGGCTCTGTGCTGACAGTGCAGAACCTGCTCGGGATATCTCTCTATCTCTCTCTCTGCCCCTCCCCACCCGTGCTGTCTCTCTCCGAATAAATATTTTTTAAACACAGAAATAATAATGCCTATAATATCTCTCTCCTTCCCTTGCATCTCCTTCTTGAATGGGACAGGAAGGAGTAGAGTCCAGCTACTAAGTGGGACAGACCCATTGGGTCATGCGTGTAAAAACATAAACTGTCGCATGTGTCACAGCGATGGAGACGACTGAGAATTTTGGTGGGGTGGGGCTGTTTTTAAGTATCCAAGCTTCCATGATATTCACTTAAAAAATTCTTGTGGCTTCCTTTGCATACTTGTGGAACTTTATTAGTAGTAAGAAATTATTGCACCCCTCACAACTCATTCCAACATACCAAGCTGTTGGGGCACCTCCATTGAAAACAGCTGCTGTGGAGGTTTAAACTCCAAAGGCTGCTCCAGGCCAAGGTGAAAGAAAGAGCGAACCACCTTAACACATCGAGACGAGACTGTAACCCACTCCAAGGCAAACTATCCCTTCCCTCCGCGTTCCTGAACAGCTGTGTGTGTCCCTCCTACACTTAAATGCTTACAGTTCTTGGTTCCCAAGGCAGTTATGACGAGTAAGAGCGAACACGTTGGCTTTCCTGTTTTTGTCACCCTTCCTCCACCCCCCAAAAAATATGAGTCAGGTCGGTGTGGTTGTCCTCCCTAGCGGCTTCCCGTGGTCTTCCCAGTCTTGGCGATGTCTCAGAGCACTTCCTTACCTTCCCCAGGAGAAAAATTCGCTCCATAAGGGATCAGTGAAAAGTGAGATACTTCACTAACGGTTCCCAAGGGTTGGTGTCTGCTTCATCTCCACTCTCTAGCACAAAGCTTGCCTGTGCTGGAGCACAGCAAGTGCTCCGTAAAGATGTTGGAACAAGTGAATTAACTGATAAACGAATGAAATTCCCATTGTGCCTCTTTGTTCCCCTCCCAGATCATCTCTTCAGCCACAGGGGGCCTCAGCCTGCTCTCCCTCCTTCCCCTTCACAGCTCTGAGCCAGCCTTTCCTGCCTCTCGGATTTGCCCCTCCTCCCCACCATCCAACACAGCTCTTTCCTGCTCCTCCATCACCACACCCACCACTTCACTCTGCAAAGGGTCCCCTCTAAAGATCCTCCATCCTTCGAAAGCAGCCAGAAAATTGTAAATAACAAAACACTTCCCCCCCCACAAATAAAATTTTCCTGTTACTTGTGTATTTGTCATTTTTCTGTTTCCCCAAAGGAGTAATCACTTTAAAGGCAAGAGACAGTGCCTTTTACTTGTAATTCTAGTGGACCATGGGGCAAGGGTTTGGGGGGAGGGTGACTATTACTGTCATGCTCTGCATAGAGAAGGGCTCTTTCAATGCTTCCTGGCTCTCAGAACACCACCACCACCACCTTAGAAATATCGATACTGTGTAAACACATGCGTGTGTTGGCAATTAGAGGGAATTAAGTTCCTACCTTATTTTCCAGTACACAGAAGGCCTCTTTAAGAGAAGTGGGGTGTTATGGACTTAGTGTAAAGAGAACATGAGTTTCCTTTTCTTAAGACCTTAATCTAATGAGCATAAACACATTAATTTAGGCAGGCTTTGTGAAAGCTCCCCAATTCTGTCCAGTTGCATGCAAAGAGGAATACAAAACTCCCATTTTGTTAGTTCTTTTATCCTTTTCTCTCATCTCTTCCAAGCCGTCCCTGCCCCTGTGCCCTTCCCTGTCCCCCCGCATAGACATGCACACACAGAAACGGAGGAAAGGTGTGTTAAAGTTGTCAGAAAATTTAACGCAGTCAAAATTGTATGATTTATGGTTGAAAAATCTATTTTTCTATAACAATTTTCTACTTAAAAAGCCAGTTCCAATAGCTCATCTCCTTTTCAAATGCACTTTGTGTGGTAATATTGCATATCTCCATTCCATTCCTTGAAACTTAATTTTTATTTGATTTTATTGACGCTGCTCGATTGGAATGTGTATCGCTTGAGCCCCCATGGAGAACTGAGCAGGTGTGAGTAAAGCAAAACATCTTTTGTTAATAGAAGTACAGCCTGGGAGTTCATGGAGACGCTGTAATTTCAATTGCTTTTATGAAAATTCTGTAAATTCCCATGTTGTGAATTTCAAACAGAGCTTGAGAGACCAACAGTCTTTAATATGAGCCAAAGATATGGTTATTTCTATGACTGAAATAAATGTTCTGCTTTCTTTTTGCCAAAAAAGAAATTCAGGTATTTAATTAGAATGTTTAAACTGTAGAAAATCATATTAACTTTTGAGTTTGGCTCTTCTAGCTAGAAAAATGGACATCTCGCTGTGATCGCCCTGCCAAAAGGTGACTTTGGGTTTCCCGAGCAACTTCTGAAGCATGAGGGATCACTCATCTCGCCTTTATTCGAGTCCGGAACGACTTTGCAACAGCATTGCCCATTTCCAGCCTGAGTCGTATCTAATGTAGACACCAAGGCAATGAGAACTGGTCCCCCAAACCTCTCAGCTTTAAGAGGGTGATGTATTAACTCTCTGCGTCTAGCCCTCCTGGATCAGCGGCCACAGGGAATCTAAGGGTGAGGCCAAGCCCAACTTTCTTCCTGGTTTGGGGCCAGACACATATGGTGTTGCACTCTCCCAAGCTGGAAGGAAAGACGTAAGCTTGGTATATTACAAAATTGCATGCGTCATTAGAAAAAGATGTCAGAACGCTTTATTTAAAACTTTGTTTTCTCAGGTTGTATTGCCCAAGTGTATCTTGGCATAGACAGCTTAGCTTCAAAAATTCCAAGATGTATAAAGAGTTTCACCTAGTCGAAGCTATTATATTTGGTTATTTGCCACTAACACCTTTTTCCCCCTTCATTCTTGCAGAGGAGTGAAGTGATGACTGAATTTCTACTAAAAATTGTGTTCTCTTCTCCTTGCAGCTATGGGGTCTGTTCTTGACAGGATCATTTATCTGCTCTGAAAAGAAGACTGTGGAGTTCACAATGGTGTGGGACTTCTGGGGATTTCTTGGATAAGGCCATTAGAGTCAAAGCTTTCACCATTCCTGGACAACTTTCACAGGAATTATCTAGCAGTCTGCCCCGGTAAACTTGCCAAATTGCTCGTACTTGGCTAGAAACCACGAGGGCTTGAAGGCCTTTCTTTTCCCCTCTAGAGCAATAGAGTACCACTCGACAGGAGCTAAGCGCACTCATGTGAAGTCTCTGGGAGTCTTTCAGACTGAGGATAAACTCCTGCAAAGGACCTGTTTCAAATGACATCTTCACGTCCACTTAGTCGCACCAAAACAAGGGTCACCTGTAGAGAAACAGGTGTGCCTTTTTAAAGCATGTGCCCTCCTGGTTTCCTGTGTTCCTTGACAACTGGGTGGAGAAGTAACAAGGGCTTAGATTATTTTTTTTTTCTCCAAAGTTCTTCATCAGGCTTTTAGGGGGCACGACTCTTCTTAAATATAAAGATTTTGAGAGATTTGAGGATGCTCCCTTAAGGCCTATAAACTTCTCTAGAAACACGGTCCTTATAGGCAGGGTTGGAGTCTACTGTCCCAGGAAGTTCTCAGGCTTTGCCAATTACCTCAGCGCAAAGAAATTGAACCGGGCTGGACTGAGTGTAGTCACGTCTGTCCCCAGAAACATGCTTCATTTCCAAGCTACATTACCTCAGCCTTTCAAAGTTACCACAAGCAATGTTGGAATTTAATTTTGCTCCCCTTGGCCACGATGTGTAAGAACATTTGCTAGTCCTTGCATGTATCTTCTCTCCTGTACTGCCCGCGATGGCTGCCTCACTACCTCTCCCACTCCAGACAAGCCCCAGGAAGTTCAGGGATGGGTGTGCTGAGCCTATGGGAAGGAATCAGGGAGCTAGGACTTTAAGAGGATATTCACAAGGGACAGGAAAGTCAAGATTGTGGCTGGCTCCACCTTCTATGCAGGAAAGGAAGAGATTAGTTATGACTTCCTATTTCTTTTGTACCTCAGCTGTAGGAAACAGCCCACCTAACCACCCAGATCTATGCTAGTAAGAGTTGGTGTTCCTCAGCTATGTAACACCCTTCAGCTCATGCCTCTCTCCCACTGACTGCAGAAATGGTGGGTTGAAGTGTTTTAAAGTATTTTTTTAATTTTTCTATTTTTATTTTTAGAGAAAAAGAGTGCAAATGGGAGAGGGGCAGAGAGAGAGAGAGAGAGAGAGAGAGAGAGAGAGAGAGAGAATCCCAAGCAGACTCCATGCTCAGTACGAAGCCTGACCTGGGACTCAATCCCATGAACCGTGAAGTCATGACCTGAGCCCAAATCAGTAGTCGGATGCTTAACTGACGGAGCCACCCAGGTGCTCCTGAGTTGAAATGTTTTAAAGTAACATGGTAAACAGATTCACATTTAAGCCTAATTATCATGCGGTAATGATTGTACGTGTTAGGGACATTGCGATTGGGAGTTTTTTTCAATTCAAGGATGCTCAGACTTCATAGTTCTGGAAAATATTTGGATCCTTGTTCTCATTTATCATCCAGGTGCCTGAATTTCTGGATAATAAAACCTAAACCAGTAGTTCTCCAATATGAATATGTAGGAGAATATTATAGTTTTACAGTGTTTATTAAAATGCAAATTCCTGGGCCTCACCACCAGAGGCTCAGACTTTCTGGGCACCGACCCTGGGTCACAGCCAAACATCATCCCTGGGGACTCAAGAATCACCTCCAATAAATCTGAGTTCCAGTCTTTCCTGTTACATCCTTTGTCTTTTTCCTTTGCCTGATCATTTAACTGTATTGAGCTAAAATTGTCAATCTGGATGTTCCTACTTTGTTACATTATTTGTGTTTCCACACCCTAATATTTCTTTGGGAAAATGCCCTCCAGCTCTGAGCAAAGGCTCTAGGGGGCCCCCAGTCTCTCCCCACTTTCTACATGATGGGGGCAGGGATCTCTCACTCCCAGTACCTAGTGAGTGGTTCCTGGAGAAGCGACTTCCCGGGGATGGGAATGGGGTTGCATGGAGGGGCTCAGCTTCCAGATAGCTGTTCCCTGGGCTGTTTCTTTGTCTTGGGTCAATTAATTCTTTTTTTCCCAAGAATTCTTGGGTTTGTCCTATGGCTTTGATTTCCACTGTACCCACCTGTTTCTTGGGATCAAGGTTTCCTTCCTCCTCTGGCTCCTAAGCCTTGGGATCAGCCATAAATACCCTCCTACTCTCCAACTCCTGAAGTAAGTCACAATCCTTTAATCCTTTTGAAGTTGGAAACAGCTGGAAACAGGCTGAGGGTAAAAAGGGCAAACAGAGACCCATGGATATTAAGTCCAAAGTGTCCCAGGGCACTCTTCTCCATCAGGCTCCTTGGCAGTCGCTGGAGCTGAGACCCCGATGCTAACCTGCACATTCCTTTTTCATCGGGGCAGTGGGGGGGGGGGCACGAGGGTGGGGAGTCCTCCCCAACCTCTGCAGCTCCAGTCCCAGGGCTGATCGTCCTCACCACTGCTGGTCTCTCCGTTCAACAGTCCCTCTTCCTATTCCAGTTTATTTATTCATTTCATGCCCCGTGCCCCACCTCTCCAGGAGAGGACATTAGGGCAATGCCTATGGTAGATTTCAGGATTCCCAAAGAACCGCAGAAAGATCCTTCGTGTTTTAGAAAAACTGTCCAAATGTTTTTCCAGTATCTACTTAAATAATAATAATAATAATAATAATAATAATAATAATAAGGAGCCAGGGATGGTATGAAAGCAGGAAAAACACAGGAGTTTCGGGGCTGGCATCTGTAAGGGACAAGAAATGGCTGGAGTGACAGCACTCGCGTGTATGGGGCCGGGAAGCTGTGGTGTTTGTCCAGCGGGCTCTCGCTTCCTTCCTGCTTCAGGTAACGAAAACTTCCTCACAGCTGCTCCCTCTTGATTCCACGCCCATGCCTGGGAGAGCTCGGCCTGCCTGATTCAGGGTTCACCGCAAGCCCAGGCGGAAGCCCCAGCTCCAGATGGCGGCAGTAAAGGCAGCCTCTGGAAAGGCTGCGCAGGTTCTGGAGGGGAAGACCTGGGTTCTAAATCCCAATTTATCACTTACAGGACGGTAGGCAGGTATTTTAACCTTTCTGTGCCTTAGTTTCCTCAACTGTAGAAGTGAGGTAGTAAAAACCTACCTTATATTACTGAGGATTAGGTGGCTTAATCCACAAAAAGCATTTAGAATATGCCAGAATATATTAGACGTTGTCTAAGTAGAAAGCCTTACTATTATCATTTTGCCACTATCTACCTCACTTCTGCCCTAATTTCTCAGTTCCTTCAAAGATCCCCAACATGCGAATTCAAACTCATCCCCAGCCTCTCTCTCAGATGGTCAAAAGCAACATATTTCTTAGTAAACTGCTTTGTAATTTTTCTAAAAATGAATACAGTTTCTTTTTTTAGTGAAGTTTATTTATTTAATTTGAGGGAGAGACAGAGACAGAGACAGAGAGAGAGGCAGAAGGAGAGGGAGAGAGAATCCCTAGCAGGTTCTGCACTGTGACCACAGAGCCTGTTGTGGGGCTCACACTTGTGGAACTATGAGGTCATGTCCTGAGCCAAAATCAAGAGGCGGACGTTTAACCCGCTGAGCTCCCCAGGAGCCCCCAAAATGCATAAAATTTCGTAACACCATTTTGGTCACATTAGATAAGCTACAATACAATTGACTCCCGTGCAATTGACCAATAGGAAATAGCAGGACCAGGAAATGGCATTGGTTCCTGAACTTTATCGGGGCAAGGGGCACTGCTATCGCAGCAACAGAATTATACCCTTCACCAGAAAAGGAAAAAGAAAACAGCTTGATTGCCACACCAGCGCTAGGAACCTATAAACTATATTTTTAGGAACACAAACATGGCTGGTCTCTGGGGCACCCTTCCCAGAGAAGTGAAGACGCACCCGTGTGGCTATCACCTTGGGGAAGGTAGAAGTGCCTGGGGTACCCCTTTCGGCGGTCCACAGTCCCCCTACCTGCTCTGCGGCTGCTCGGCCAGCTCTGTTCTAATGGAAATGTTTCCAGCACTGCCACTCTTGCTCTGTGTGGCATTTTCTAGACTCCCTGAGAGCTGCTTAACTGGGCTCCAGAGGTTATTGTTCCAAGAACCAATTTTTGTTTTTATTCTGCTCTGGTTACAAAATTGCATAGTTTCGAGTGACCTGTTCCAACCTTATTTCTTCAGGAACTCAGTTACTTTAGTACACCATTTTGCACAGCATAGTTTTGTCAGGAAACACATAATACACTAGAGCAGAAACCACCGTATTATTTTCATGACCTTGAAGACACATTTCAACACTTAATTTCAATGTGTCTCTATTACCTTTTTAAATGGATTTCAAGTCCTTTATGTCTTGAAATTATCAAAAGGAAACTTAGATGGTCATTTGCCTGGAAATGAGATGGTGTTCTCAAATGCCTTTTATCCTGGGCGGCACTGATTCTATGTTGACTCGTTTCTGAGCTCAACTGGCATGCCATCTAGACCTCAGTGTCTGAGCTACGTAGTGATCGTATTTTTACGAATCTGTATTTATTTTATTTTTATGACCTATTTGTTCACTGTCATACTTTCTCTCTCTCTCTCTCTCTCCTTCTTTCTTTCCTTGTTGTTCTTGGAGAGGAGGAATCACTTTTTATTAAAGCCCGTTTCTTAGTGACTATTTTGTTTTCGGTGTTGTCAGTACTAAGGGATTATTTTATATTCCTTGAAAAAGAAATGAAGAAAGAGCCCCTTGTTAATGATATGAACTTAGATATACATCTGTCAACCTTTCGCATATCGGGCCCCAGTTACCTTGTCGTGTGATGTGAGTCCTTTGCCGTTAATGATGATATCAAATCAGGAAAACTTAGCTGGTGTTTGTATAGAATATACCTCTTGCTGTGAGATATATTCAGATTAAATCCCTGCTATCACATTTACTGAACACTTATTTTTCTTATATACGTTAATTTAAAAATCATAATAATATCGAACAAATGAGTAGCCAGTGTTGGTTTAATGCTATATGCTGAGTATTCTTCCAAGCATTTCAGGGATATTAACTCGTTTAATCCTCAAATCATCCCCTTAAAGATGAATACTCTTACAGTGTTTATTTTGCAGGAAGGGAAACTGAGGCACAGAAAGGCTAATGCGAAGTGGTACGTGGCAAATAAAGGTCACCGTGAAGTGGTACATGGTGAAGCCAACAGTGAAAGCTAGGCGATCAAATTCAAGAGCCTGAAGATTAAACTTGCCTGGCCCTCCCAGCATGGAAAGAACTAACACCCCCATTACATAGTTGAAGAAACCGACAGTTGGAAAGATAAAATACCTTGTCTAAAGTCACAGGCGTTCGGTGGTAGAACAGAGATTTGAACTAAAAACATAAGTTGTTGGCCACTTCAGTCTTTCCTGAATGCCTATGCTTCTCTGTTATCTCAGACTCCAGTACTACGTCAGATCCCCTTGTCTCTTGAACATTTTCGAGACTTCGGGTGGAAAGGCCTCAGTGCTTTTCATTTATTACTTTTGAATTTGTATCTATATCATTTATTTCTTTTTTTTTCTTTAACGTTTTTATTTTATTTTTGAGAGACACAGAGACAGAGCAAGGGAAGGGCAGAGAGAGAGGGAGATACAGAATCCAAAGCAGGCTCTAGGCTCTGAGCCGTCAGCACAGAGCCCAACGCAGGGCTCGAACTCACAGACTGTGTGATCATGACCTGAGCTGAAGTCAGCCTCTTAACCGACTGAGCCACCCAGGCGCCCCTATCATTTATTTCTAAAGTGTATGTAGAAATAAGAATATCTGATTTAAACAGGAAGTCTTTAGCAAAAAGACATCAATCTAAAAGAACTCTCAAAAAAATTCTCAATGTGCAAATACTTTTTTTTTTTCCGTTTAAAAAGCTTTCTGAATTAACTTGGCAGAATACTGGACGAACCCGATAGCTTTGAGATTCCTCCCAATTTCTCTTTAAAATTCCCTCAAAGATAAACACCAAGATTAGAAGTGGAAACTAAGTCTAAGAAGACCATATGCAAAAGACGAGCCTGATTCTCCACTCCCATTCCAAGGGTTGTACAGAGGAGCACACTTTTGGACTGAAACTCACACGCCCCGCAGGCAGAGCCAGAATAGGACAGCTGCTCCCTAAGGAGACTGGACAAGCTTCTGCCTCACCATTCTCTTGTGATACACCAGCTTGGCACTAAAAAACAGACACGTTCTCCAAATTTTGAGCAGGGAAAAGCCACGCTTCTGCCTTCCGCCTACCAATGTCTCTTTTTCATTTTCATCAATTTCTTCGGCCATTCATCTGTGACCGGAGTGGTGGTAGAAGGTGGGCTGGAGAGAAGGGACGAAGGGACGGGACGTATTGGAGAAACAACTTCAGCTCCCAAGGAAAAGAAGCCATTTTCAGATAAAGGGCCATGCTTTTCTGAGAAGAAAAGGGGAGAGGGTTAGGCTGATAAAATGTGATTGGTACCCAGCAGATCTGCCCTAGATGAGTACTAGACTTTGTAAACTGAACTGGGTTCTACACATTAATTATAGTCTCCGACCTGGACCAGTGTCCAGGCCCCTGTTACTGGGCCAGTACATCCTTCTCCAGGCACTGTGAGCTGAACCCTTCTCCAGAGCTGACAGGAACTGCCTCATGCCGAAGTACAGGGGAAGATAAGACATTTCCCCAGAGATGATGCTCCGCCAGCGACCGGCAGTGTGCAGAAGGTCAGAGCCTCGTTCAGGGTGGGACAATGCTACGTGTCCATGTTCCCCATGGGTTCAAGTTGAGACTAGACTTCAGTTGAACCCATGGATTCACCTTACTTTCTCCTCAGCCCCAGTGCGGGTCTGTCCCCACCTTCTAGGACACGTGTCTCCTGCAAGAGCTGTCACTAGATCACTGCACAACAGTCCCCATTTCAGTCTCTGCTTCTAGGGACACAAAACCTCAGACAATTACTAACCTAATTAACAGCAGTTCTAGGTACACTGAATATCTTATAAATAAAGGCAATACCAAAACCCTTACAGTGGAAGTTTTCTCTTGTGTTATAGTTTTCAAATTCAATTCCTCCCCTCCCCCCAAAAATGCAGAGCCAGTATATTTTGTGGCTTTTGAAACGCATTGCCAAATTATTTTTTATGAGGTTTGTCCCAATTGTACTATCTCCAGCAATGTTTCGGAATGCAAGTAACAACACCAGCAGCCAGCCCTGGAAACCGGGATTATTCCAGACTATAAAGGTTATCTTACTGCTGCCGTTATTTGTGTATCTTGGATTGCTAATGAGGTTGACTATTTCCCCATATTTGTTTACTAATGGTGGACCTTTCTTAGGTGAATTTCGAATCTAAGAAGAACATTCCCTGCCAGATTTCCACAAGTCTTGACACCACGAGATTAATGTCATTGTGTGTGAGGGCTTTTCAGTTCCATGTAAGACAAGTCCAAGTTTAGAAACTGGGCAAAATCATCAGGACTGTTTTTCCTGTGCAGAAAGGTTAAAGTAAAGCAGATGCGAAACTGGCCTCAAATCCCTTTTCTCATACGGTATTATTTGTCAGGGATGTTAACTCTTGAACCTACACACAAAAGTATACTGAAGAAATAATTTGATAGTCACTAAAATTACTTTTCATGTCATTTTATTAATAGAACAAACATACTAAATAACATAAGCATAATTATAATCAATGACCTCGTTGGCCTTACTCTCTCGGCTTCCATGGCAAAACCCGGTTTTCCTTGTTCTACGTCACCCCTTTCCTTCTCTTCCTGTGCCCTAAAGGTGGGTGTTCCCCCAAATTTCTGTTCTTAAGGCCTTTTGTTGTTGCCCCTTTACATTTTCCCTTGGTGGTTTATTTACAGTACAAAACTAAACTACCTGAGGTGATTTTTTTTCCAGAACTTTCTATTCCTCTCATGATTATAAAATGCCTGAGGGTTCCCCACAAATTCAGCAGTGCTCCCACACTGACAGATAACCTCACAATGAGGACACCCTCTCATCAGAAAGTGCTGCTCACTAAGAAAAGTCACAGAGATGAAGTGAATGTTTCTACACAATTCCCACACCACCGCCTGACCACCGACCTGGTGCATAAAGACGGCTTGTTCTCCGTGGGTCCCGTGCTTCTTGTTAAGGGCATAAAACGGAAGTTGTTGCACAAATTAGGCCCAAGACTATATGTCTCTAGCCTATGTTAAGACTTAAATTACTAATTACCAATATCTAAAAGCTGGGACATTTAGTATTTAATTTCTAGCATCTCTTTTAAAAAGTGCTGATTTGAAGGGGCACGTGCACCCAAATGTTTATAGCAGCACAATCAGTAATAGCCAAATTATAGAAAGAGCCCAAATGTCCATCGACTGATGAGTGGATAAAGAAGATGTGGGGTGTGTGTGTGTGTGTGTGTATATATATATAATGGTATACTACATGGGAATGAAAAAAATGAAATCTTGCCATTTGCAACAATGTGGATGGAACTGGAGGGTATTATGCTAAGCGAAATAGGTCAGTCAGAGAAAGACAGATATCACATGATTTCACTCATATGTGGAATTTGAGAAACTCAGCAGATGAACATAGGGGAGGGGAAGGAAAAATAAGATAAAAACAGAGAGGGAGGTAAATCATAAGAGACTCTTAAACACAGAGAACAAACGAGGGTTGACAGGGGTGGGTTAAATGGGTGACAGGCATTACAGAGGGCACTTTTTGGGATGAGCACTGGGTATCATATGTAAGAGATGACTCACTGGGTTCTACTCCTGAAGCCAAGACTACACTGTATGTTTACTAACTCAAAAAACAAAAAACAAAAAAAAACCCAGATATAACAATACCAGCTCAAAATTCCTACATGAGAAGAGTCTGTAAAAGCCTGGTAATGGCTCCCCCAGTTTAAATGAAGCGTGCGCCTCAAGTTTACCACAGTCCCCATAGCACCCCATTGCTTTAAACCTCCTCTTATTTCTTGCCTCTTTTCTTGATACCCTTCTCTCCTTCCACTTCTATACATGCTCTTTCCTTGCCTGAGATTCTCTCCCAGCATGCCCCTGTCAACTTACTCCTCTGTGTGGCACACCCTCTTTGGCTTTAGAACCGTATTTGGTGTCACCTCTTCGGTATACCTCTTCCTGACTGCCCACTAGCACCAGCGCCTAGTTTATCATTAGCTCCTGTCCACTTCCTCTGTGACATGTATACACTCAGATGTATTTATCTATAGATACTGGGCAACCAATGCGTATTGAGAAACCAGCATGCAACAGGCACTCTGAAAATAGCTGCATGTCTACAATAAAAAATAAAAAAAAAGATCCCGGGAAGCATGGAGTGCAGTTTGCAGAAGCTGCTTGGGTAAAACGTTGAGCAGGGTGTTGTGTGTGTGTAGAATAGAGGCAAGGCTACTCCATTTTGAAGCAAGCTTTCTAGAGTAAGGGACTTACTTGATCTGACAGTTGAAGGACAAGGAGGAATTAGCTTAGCTAATAAGTTGAGGAAAAGTGAATTTCAGGGAAGGAAGACATAATCTGAGAAGACGCATAAGCGTAAAATACACAGTGTAGACAGGGAATTGCAATCAGCTTTACATTGCCACGGAATAAAAAAAAAAAAGGTACATTCCCTAAAGTAGCAAAAAAATGAGGCAAGAATCATTTTAACCTAGTCCCTTTATTTGAAACCACGCTTTCCTTTGACTCCATTTTAAATGGTAGAATTAATTAAATATCACAAGTAAGATAAATAAAAGCAGCTGTATTTTAGGAGAAAATTTTAATTTTAACTTGAGGCCTACATTTTTATTCTTAGTTGCGTGATTTTATGTGCAGATTGAGCCTGCTCTCGAGCTTTCTTTGGAAACGAGTTTGGAAGCAAGAACGCAACATAGGCCATTTTTAACATCAAGGCTATCATGCTACTTTGTTTTCATAGCCAGAAATATAAAAATTAAAGAAAAATGTTTCACAAATAGAGTCAATGAAAATTGGATAAGGGCATGCAAGGCCTGCTCACTTATTTTGGGTAAAATAAGAACCTGTTTTATCATCCAAAAGTTTTCCAAATTATTTTCTGGATGTTAGAACCAGATCGAATTGGATTCCCCAAATCTCCTCCTGGGGATCGTTTGGCAAAGACAATATGTTAGTGAGTAAAAATTTCCTTTTACACTTCCAGATGGAATTTTCTGCCCCAGAATCAGGAAAATATTACCTGAATTTATCTTGTAGGCAGACTAAGTGACATTTTACATTTTTTTTCTTTGAAATCACTTTCAAGAATTAAGTCAGAAAGGAAGTGAACTTTTTTTTTTTTTAACAATTTGCTCTCCCTATAGCTGGATTTTAGTTACAACTTCCCGAAGTATACTTAAAACACATTAATATCGGTGTTTACCTCTTAAAATGTCAGGTTCTATATACAAAATTCCAAATATATCTGCCAAATATGCCAAGTACCAATGAAAGTTATTACTTTTGAAAGTTTTAAGTAATTGGTAGTTTCCTTGATGTTCTAAAATAAGGCCCCTACATCCTTCAGCCAAATATCTTTCCTTTTGATAACTAATAAACTTCAGGATGGAACATAAAAACTTTGTCATGAGCACTCAAATAATCATAAAGTAAAACATACACTCTAGTTCTTTTCATGGGGTTAACTACCTTGATAATGATACGAATAATTCTCATAGATTGCTGGGCAGAGTTTTAGGTGCTTAGCCGTGAATAATTCTGATTTTTTTTTCCCCTAAGGAATTCCTCACTGTGAATCTTGTGTTACTGGAGCAACATCAATGCACATTCCTATCAATTTTTTTAAAGCTCATTTGTTTAGAAGAATTTTGACAGAGCTTCAAAGATATTATTAGGTTTAGTTGTAGCCCAAAAGGTTTGAGAAACAGTTCTTTTCTCCGTATCACCATTAATCACAAGACAAGCATCCACCATGGTGCAGCCCAAAGTTCTTGGGGGCAGCCACAAGATACGTGAACTAACAGTAAGAAAAGGCAATGATCTTTTGCAAAATTCAATGTGTGTTATCATCAGGCAAGACATTCTAAAGCCTCACTATAGAAAGGAAAATTCTGGAAAAGTTTCAAAATATTTTCTCAGATAAACATTTGGCAGCATTCAGAAAGCATGGTTCCCAGAGAATTTCTCCAGTGTTCTGTAGTTTGATCCTCCAGTGATTAAAAGGGCTAACTTAGGGGCGCTGGGTGACTTAGTCGGTTAAGTGTCTGACTCTTGATTTTAGCTTGGGTCACGATGTCATGGTTCGTGAGATCGAGTCCTACGTTGGGTTCTGTGCTGACAGTGCTTGGGATTCTCTCCCCCCTCCCCCCACCCCTCCTCTGCTCATGCTCTCTTTCTCTTTCTCAAAATAAAGAAGTAAACATTTTTTTAAATAAAAGGGTTAATTTGTATAAAGTCTTCATGGTTATTACAATTTGTTCTTTAAATGTTCCAGTATTATTTAATATTACATGCTGCAGAGAACCGTGGTCTAATAACAAAGGCACCCATATAGAAACACGGTTTGTATGAATTTGATTTCAATGTCATTAAAGCTGAGATAGGTGATATATAGTTCCTTTAAGTTGTGTTAGGCATAAAATGCACTGAGGAAGTTACACCTTTATTTGCAATAAACCTAGATCGAGCCTTGATATATAAGTGAGTCTCATCAGATCTGTGTTTTGGCTGCCATCTTCAGCTGTCTTATAGAAAAAAAATATTTTTTAATGAAGAGTATTTTCAAGACTGCCAAACTGATTCAGAAGAGTAAAGTGTTGTTGATAGCAGAAGATGGTTGCCTAGTCTCCCCTCATACCTGAGCCAATAAACGACATATTTGTTCATTCTGTGCATACGCTTATGTCAACAACCTACAACATGCCATCTTTTGATGGAGACTTAGGTAAGATTTAAAATATTTGCATGATTCTCTGATTTCCTGTTTGCTGTTGGAATAAACTCCATTGTCAAACAATACAGAGATACATAAAGAGAAGAGTCATTCCATTCCTGTAGTCTCCTTACAATCCCATCCCTCTGATGTAAATCACGCTATCTATCCATCCCATGGTTCATGCTCCCACAAACATACATATTCATATTTATGTTAACACACAAACATGTAGTGCTTTTATTTTATAATAGTATTATTTGCACATTTTCTTGCAACTTGCTCTATCACTTAATGGCTTCTTAAGGAATGGTCTAGCTGGTCCACCACAGACGTTTAATCCATTTTAAGGGACACCAAAAATGGAGATTCTGATTTGATTTGCATCAAAGTGTATTGAAATGGAGAAACAATATTTAATTGTATTATGTTTTTATCTAGTAACATGGCATCAGTTTTCATTTGTGGAGATTTTATTTTGTCTTTCAAGAGAAAAAGTTCTTCATATAGTTATAATTTTTACACTTTTCATTATAATTTTTTGTTAAATTCATTTTTGTTATTCTTTTTGTTTGTGCTATCATGAAAAGGTGGGTTTCATTTTTCATTTGTATTTAACTGGTTATCACTAGTATGGTGAATTGTATTAATGGTCATTATCTACTCCATCTATGGTAAGAGGATTATACATCCATGCTTGTTGAATATAATTTGCAATACCTTCTTAGAGAGGAAGCATACTCTGTTTCCCCATTGGGCTGGCCATATGACTTCCTTTGGCCCATGAATGTGAGTGAACATAACATAAACACACCCAATCAGGAGCTCTAAATTCGATTGTGTGATTTCACTTAGCCTTTCGAGTTTCTGCTTTCTGGCATAAAAAGGAACAGATTCAAGACTTGAACTAGTCATAAAGTTATCAAGTTGCCCCTTTAAGGTACTAGCTAAAGGATTTGGCAACTATTTTCTATGATTTCGCTTTACTTGAATTTTTTTCCTTCAAAGCAACTGTTAATATGTCTTTGTGACTAAAGAAGAAGTCATGCTATTATTTATTCGTGTCTTTTTTTTGCATTTTTACATTTTTTTTATGTTTATTTTTGAGAGAGACAGCATGTGGGCTTGGGGGGGAGGGACACAGAAAGAGAGAGAGAGAGAGGGAGGGAGACACAGAATCTGAAACAGGCTCTGGGCTCTGAGCTGTCAGCACAGAGCCCCATGTGGGAACTGAACTCAGGAACATGAGATCATGACCTAGGCTGAAGTCAGATGCTCAAGGGACAGAGTCACCCAGGCGCCCCAATTTGTCTTTTTTAAATTGCATCTTAAGGATCTTCTGTGTGCACAACAAAATACTGGGAGATAGATAAGTAAAAATGTACTCTGTGCCATTAGGGATCTTGAAATTTAAGGAGTGACCAAATGCTGACTCAAATTTTATACAGAAATAATAGCATAGGGCATCGTTTTTTCAACCGCAATAGTAATAGGAAGAGACACATATCAAAATTAGAGGAGCATGTTGGTGAAGTGGCACTCTGAGTGTTTTTTCCCTATTTGTTTTTGTTTTTGTTTTAATTCTAGGTTCTAATTTTATGTGATTAGGGAGGTGATGATAGGGGATTTACAATCACATTCACGAAGGATCTTTTTCTCACATTGTCAGGTCATGTTTGAGAGCAGTAGCGTAAATGATTACAATCAGTATTTTTTTACTACTCGATTTTCTTTTTACGTCCCCTACTATTTTAAAGTTTTTAGTTCTAATTTTGATTATAAGGAATGATTAGTATGTACCCTTTTACTAAAACACAGTTTTATAAACCTTGAGCTGGACTTATTAAATAGTCTATTTTCATTTATTATGTAGCCTGAAAATGACCTCAAATACTTCTTGCCAGTTTAATTCAGTTCGTTTACCTCAGCTTCTGTGGGGTGTGTACGTGCTTATGTGAATCATATCCCTGATGATGGCAAAAACCTACACACAGTTTTGAAAACCACAGATACAGGGAGCTATTTTGATGATATTCATCTAATTTTAAAAGTAAATTATGGCAGAGAACTGTAGTTTGGTCTTATTAAGTATAGTCCCCATTATTATCCTATATTTTTACCTCAGTTTTACGTTACCTCTAAATATGAGGTCCTTCTTTTCAATGGTTTTCTGGGATTATGATTTAATGACAAGGAAATAAGAAATACATATAGTTTATAGGGTGTTAAGTGAGAGACATGGGAATCTACTTCATGAAATTAAAATGGCAACTTGGGGGAATTAGTTTTTCTTTTAAATTAGGTTTATTGAGATATATAAATTGTGTTCTTCACATCAATTACTTGATATTTAAAACTTCTAGAAAGTTTGTAGTTTAAAATTTCACACTACTGACTCAGGTTTGTTCAAAGTTTTTCACTAACTGTCTGGAATGCCAACCAGAGGATACAACATGAAATATACTATCTATTTTTAATATGGTGTTAGCAGCTCCTTTATTATATTGCTTACTATACAGTTATTTTGTTTTGTCGATGTTTTTTGTTTGTTTAATTGATTTTTGCTGTTTGGCCCTTTACAAAATATTGATGCTATTTTCACAGAGAGAAAAAATTTGAAAAGCACAGACCAAAGGACGAAAGCGATGTTGAGCAAATGTTAATGGAAAATTACTTTCTGGGTTTTAAAATTGAAATTGACACCTTTGAGTTGTCAAGATTTTTTGCAGGGGAGGGGTTGTGCTATTTAATTCAAAATCTCTAAATTTTTAGGAAAATAACTAAAATCAGGAGATGGTCCTGAATGCTTTTGAAAAGCCAAAAGATGGGGGAAGAAGTGAAAAGAGTAGAAAGGAGAAACTTCGGCAAATGTCTTTGTTCCACAGCAACATCTTTTGTTTTGAAAATAAGTCTTTGCCTGTGCGTTTCCTATCTTGCTTTCCTGCTCAAGGAAGAATGTTGATCATTTTCTGAATTTACCAGCAATTGGTGTGTGCTGAGGGCTCATTTATTTCTTACAAAATGTCGCTAACCCATTCCTGTCCTCTTAAATTTAAAACAGCTGCTACCCACTGGCAAGATCTAAATCTTAACAGAGACAGACGGAATTCCAGATTCCCTGTATGCCTGTATTACACTATTGTTAATAATAATCTCTGTCCGTCAAGGTGACAAGGGCACAATGTGCGTCTATGCGCATAATTTCTTTGTACGTGTATATAGTGTATATAAAAAGCTAAGGCTTTATATACATGAGCCTTTAATAAAAACTCATGATTTAATGAGAAAAGAAACCTCTGACTGTTGCTGCCATTTAGTTCAAAAATTTAGTTTGCTTGAAGGACTGTATCATTCAATGTTGTTTCCTTTCTCTGCAGTTATATTTTTTAATATTATTTATGAACTAGAATAGCTTATTTACTGAGAGAAAATAGCAGAGGGGTCCAAGCTAAATGTTAAAAGGTAAAGCAAATTTGGGAAAATGAATATATATTTAAAGTTTAAATTTGTAAATTTATAATTTTATGTTCAGACTACATTTCATAATTCAGAATTTACAATCTTTTCAGCATTTATTTTGTAAAGAAGACAGTTCCAACTTTTTCAATGAATGCTTTACTGTTTAAAATATGAATTTTGACATCATAAATACCTGGATTTTCGAAGATAACACTGCTTTTCATTTTTTCACTAGTTTTTACATAGTTACCTTACTGAAAAAGAAGTAATTTTGTTTTTTTCTCTTAGATTTTTTCCTGCAGCACAACCTCGATTTCTATAAACATAGATTATTCATCTGTTTTGAAAAATGCTAAGGCTTATTTTCTTATGTAAGATAAATCACTGAACGAGACAGTGAAGAATTTGAAAGGTACTTCATGTTCCACTAGAGTGAAATCCAGATCATTCTTCTCCACATTCGACTCGTGGCTTCCTGTAAGATAAGGTCTCATCCTGTTAAGAACTGCATCTCTGAAGAGAAGAGAACATAGTTTCTCAAGGGAACTCCAGCATCATAATTCATAAAATCAAATATATCAATAAGCACAGCTCTTCTTTTAAAATTGTCATCCGAGTCTCTGGAAAGTAGAGTCTAATGCATTGATGTTAAACTGTCATATGCTATAATAACGTAAATATGTAAAAGAGAACACATAGTTAATTATTAAAAAGTTTTCATTCTCATGAATAAAATTAAAATGCCCAGTAATCCTTAATTAATACATTTAGAATCCCTTCCTTAGTGATGAGAATTAACTTTGCAATTTAATTTGACACTTTGCAGTGTGAAAAAGAAAGATAAAAAATAAGCCTCTTGGGAAAGGGAGGAAAATTTCCAGGCTCTAACTAACCAAACCAATTTAATCAGGTCTCTCTCGCCACCTCTCTCTTTTTCCCCTGAAATCATTGATGTTTCTACTCCTAGTCTCCCCCCATCCTCTTCATATATACAAATACATATTCCTCTCTCCTCAACTTCCTCTGTCACCATGGACTCTGTCCTTCAGATAACTTTATTTATATACCCTCATTTTATATATATATATATATATACACACACACACATACCCTTATATATATATATCCCCATATATATCCCCATATATATATATATATATATATATGGAACTAACTTTATATATATATACCCCTATATATATATACACCCCTATATATATATATATATATATATATATATATATATATATATATATATATATATACATACACACACAGAACTAACTTTAAAGATTTGAGGTTTGGATTTCATTTCATCTTGAAGTATTTGTCTGGATTTGTTGCCAGTCAACATGGTAGTCCAGAATCTTAAAAAGATTTAAAAAATATATAGACTGTGTTAAAGAAGGTACATGACACCCTACATTTAAGAAACCATGAATCAAACACAGCAAAAATTTCCAAATGTTGAACACTTTTTACAGTGCCCATCTGATCTTGGTATATATTATTCATGCATTCACCAAAAATGTATTGCAAATCTATAATCCATGATGGCACGGGGCCCGGGATTCTGTCCCTGCCTAGAGAAGTTCATAATTTAGTAAGAGAGTCAGATAGGTAAGCAAATAAGTTTCAGTATTAGATGGCAAATTCTTATATAAACAGTTATGTGGTGTTGTGGGGAAAAACATGAAGACTTCCCAGAGGAGGTGACATCTGATCCAAGGCAGAACAGAAGGATAAGCAGAAGGTGGGAAATTCATCCTTGGCAGAAAGAAGCCCATATGCAAAGAAGCGGGTAATGGGGAATGAGGGGATATAAATAAATAAAGTGATCTCAAGGACAGAGTCCATGGTAACAGAGGAAGTTGAGGAGAGAGGAATGAATTGGAACCAACCCATGAAAGCTTTTGTATGCCTGACAAAGAGCTGCGACTTTAGATTGTAGGCAAAGTACCTTAAGCAGAGAAATGACATAATCGGCTCTAAGATGATCAGAGGTCAAACTCCCTGAGAAATAGTTACAGAAGCCCTGAGATTTGCATGCAGCAATTCATATAGGGAATAATTTTGGCAACAGTGCCTGTAAGAGAGTAAGGGGGAGAAGGGCTGGAAAGAGGGGAAGTTGGGCTTCAATGCAGAGGCATCAGAGGCTGTAGCTGACTCCATGAGAAGCTCTGGAGCCACAATGGCTGTTCAGAGTTGTCCTACCTTGAAGCCAGGCCACTTGGCCTCTTACCCATACTAAGAATGACTGGACATGGACTGTCCCCAGAGATGAGGGGTAGCCTTGGGCAAGGCTGATTCCTGAAGGTGAGAAAATTCCTGGAGAGGGAGACAGCTGTGAGCTATCACCAACCAACAGTCCAGAAGCTGGAACAAATGTCTCCATCCATAGGAGGGGTCTGAGCAATGTGTCACAGAAGCCACTACAGAGATTTTATGTTTTTGTTGTTGTTGGTGGAGGTGGTTTAGATTTTTAGCCTAAACCTGACCATAGTGAGAAGGATGGTCTTGAGTGAGGAAAGATTAGTTAGAAAGAGATCAGATGGGAGTTTGCAAAAAAAAAAGATAATGAAGAGATGATGTCAAAGGTATTATGGTAATTCAGTTGGGGAAAGATAGTCGTTACATAAATGGTACTTGAACAACTGGGATACAGGAAAAGAAAAAGAAACCCAACTCTTACCTCACACTATACACCAATCTAATTCTAAATGGATCATATCCTTAAATGTGAAAGCTAAAACTATAAAACTGTAGAAGAAATCAAAAGAGAAATTCTTTGTGACCTTGGATGAGTCCAAGCTTTCTTAGATAGAACACTAGAAAATAAACAATAAACGAACTGAAAGATTGACAATACCAAATGTTGGTGAGAAGGTGAAGGAACAAGAACTTTCGTACATTACTGATGAGAATGTAAACTTGTACAGCCACCTGGCGCAGCAGTTTAAAAATTTCTTATAAAGTTAAGGATACACTAACCACAAAATCAAGTCCCAATACAAGGTATTTGTCCAAGACAAAAGAAAACATTAGAGTTGTATTCCAAAGTTTATAGGTGTTTAATCTATAAAAGACAAAAACTGAAAACAACTCATATGTGTGTCAATGGGTGAATGGATAAAATAGATTGTAATATATCCAGAATATCGTATACTACACAGCAATAAAGAGGGTTTGAACTACTGATACAACAATATGGGTAAATCTCACAGACATTTTGCTAGGTAAAAGATGCCACACACAAAACACTATATTATTCTATTCATATGAATCTATTTATATAAAGGCAAAAAAATCACTGGTACCAGGGGCCAGGGGAGGGGACTGACTACAAAGTAGTAAAAGGGAACTTTCTGGGTGATGGGAATATTCCATAATATATGTATATTATAATTGTTTGGTGGGAACACAGCATTATTTATTGGTTAAAATTCACTGAATTATACATTTATTATCTGTGAATCTTTTAAGTTTATTTATTTATTTTAAGAGAGAGAGACAGTGAGCATGCATGCAAGTGGGGGAGGGGCAGAGAGAGGTGGAGAGAGAGAATCTCAAGCAAGCTCTGCATCGTCAGCAGCGTGGAGCCCAATTCGGGACTCAGACCCATGAACTGCAAAGGTTATGAATGGAGTCAAAATCCAGAGTCAGACACGTAACCGACTGAGCTCCCCAGGTGTCCCCATTCTAAGTTTCTACTGACATCACCACTCTGCTTTGTATTCACTCTAAAGGGTAGCTTTGTAATTCTAATCAGATAATAATCAGAACACGAGAACTTATATATGACAATAAACTGTTGTTTAAATATAAGGTATTTTCCTGCACATCTATCAGCTTTTGTCACACCCATAACTTTGTTCCATTCGATCTGAGTCACAAGAACTATCACATTTCATTAATTTTTCTAAATTAAATCCAATCTTAGTTTCAACATTAGAGAGGTCAAAAATACTATCTATCATCTATCTATCTATCTATCCATCCATCTATCTATCTATCTGTCTCTGTCTGTCTGTCTGTCTGTCTGTCTATCTACCTACCTACCTACCTACCTACCTACTGGCTCCTATTCCTCCTCTTAGGGTTGTACACAAACCCAGAAATAATGGGGAAAAGCCTCAGCTCTTCAGTGCCTGGTGACTGCCAGTCCTGGGCATCCTGGCCCAAGGGTTTGCAGCATCCATTCACAGATAGGAAGTCTTGTGCCTCTGGATCCCGTTTGGCCTCAGGACCATCGATATAGAAGCCTAGGCTGACATCTAGCTTCCCTGCCACACGCACTCCTTAGGGCCCTGTGTACATGTGAGCCCCTGAAAACACCTACAACTGGTGTGAACCCCCTGGCAACCGCCCCCCTCCCCGGCTCCCAGCTGTCGGTCCTCTCTTACCTTCACAGTTGTTCTCCAAGTATGGATCCTGCAGCAGCACCTGAGCACCGTTTTTTTATTTTAAAGTTTGTCAGGCAACTCTAATGTGCAGCCACGGTTGAGAATCATTGTTCTAGATTTAAGAACAATGATGATGACTGAGATATTGAGAATCTCCATAATACAAATACATCTTAAATATTTAAAGTCTTCAAATGATTGAAGTTTAGGAAAAGGAGGTTTTAGGTGAATTTAGAAATCAACACATTAGTCTCTTAATTAGCTGAGAAAAGCTTCTTAGAAAAAGTGGGATTTGAGGAGTACAGGCAGCAGAGTATTCTGGACCTTCTCCTTCTTGCACGCTGGGGGATTACTGGAGCTAGGGTGCCATTTTGGAGTGCGAGGTGACTTCGGGAATGTAGGTCATGAATGACTGAGTAACAAGATGGAAAAGAGCCTGAGTTCCTGACAGCTGACATGGGCAAACTGGCCCTCAATCACCTGCATCCAGACAGTTTTACACAGGAGAGAAATAAACCAATCTAGTTTAAGCCTGTCATCTGGGGGTTTTTCTGTCATTTGTAACCAATGTCAATAGCAGTACCTACCACATGTCTAGAGAAGAGAATCTCACCAAAAGAACAGACTAATGAAATACTCACATTCTGTGCAGCCTCAGAGTTCACTTTAAAGTGTAATATAAAAGTGACTGTGACTACCATTTATGGTATAGAACTAACCTGATAATTAACAAACACCGACTTCCCTTCTCCATGTGTCACGGAAGAACTGAGAAGCCAAGGAAAGCGAGTTGCATGCTGTGTAAGCGCGTGTTCTGTGCATCAGTCAGTACAACGGTCGCGTACGCCAGGCCATACTGTGAACCCACTTGCCTATTTTGCACTGCTATTTCTCGTATTTTTCTCTTGTGTTTAAATACCAAAAAGCAGTATCGTAATGCACAAAATACCAAAAGGCAATGTCCCTGATACACAAAATATTTCTTCTCTAGAAGACAGATATAAAAATTACGAAAAATCTTTTTCTAAAGGATAATGTGACTATTGACAGTCGTTTAGAGCATTACTGAATTTCTGGGCAAAGCTGTTCATTTTGCAGGTCTTATGATCCTTCTTAAGTTAGATACTTAAAATGATCAAGCCCTTCACTTTCAAGATCCGTCATGAACTCAAGTGCCTTCAGGGGCCAAGCGGGTAGGTTAAATAGTCCCCAGGTGGGGGTATGGGAAAATGGGGAACATCTGAGCCTCTGAAGCAGGCAGCGTCACTCCGATGATGAATGCCCCGGGCGGCCACCAGCATCCGAGTTTCTGACTTTTTGGAAGAAGTCAAAATGCTTGCTTTTAAAACATGTTATCTTCTGATAGTCAACTCAAAAGTGCAAACACACAAATCAAACACCTCTGTGAGCTGAGTACCATCTCCGGTTTAAAGTCTAAATGCAACTGGATCTGAGTTTTCAAAACCAGATTTTAAAATATCTCTTTGATTTGGCCTTAGTATAACTGCTTTAACTGGTTAAAAACTGTGTGACCCCAACATAAAAGGGAAATAAGAAATGACAATTTGTCAAGTGGAGAAGAGACATGTTGAATTAAGTGCCCAGGGGCACTATCATACACCTTTATAGCCAGATAGGACTTAACCAGGATAAAACTCAGAGACAGTGGTGGCTTTGCTTCCCCAGGCCAATGAGACCTTGGGGATAACCACAAATTTTGGTGTCAAGAGTGATGACTTTTGTCTCCTAGATTGCTCTTACCTGTCACTCTGCCCGGGAGGTGACATTTCTTTTTCAACCGAATTCACGAAGTCTGTCAAATGCTTTTGATGTGCCAGGAAGTGCATGAGGTGCTAAGGACACAAAGTGGAGTAAAGCATGTTCTGTCTTCAAAGAATTCCCAGCTTCGTGGGAAAGAAAGAAGCATAAACAGTTTTAATACAACACACTATTTGTTATTAAATTGAAAATGCCATCAATTATAGGATGCCCCATTAGTTTTTGCACCTCTAAGAAAAAAAATGAATTGGTGTAAAGATTAAAGGTTGCTTTATTTCTAAGCAAGTGTTCTGTGAAGGCTGGCTATTACTAGTAGAGGTAATTAATGGTAGAACTTGAACTTGAAGAGAGAGTAGGTGTTTTCTAAGAGAAAAGGGAGAAAATAGATTCCAGGGAGGAAGAACAAAATACACAAAGATCCAGAGGCCTGTTTCCAGAATATTCTGCTTGCCTGTTGTGCTGTAGTAGGTGAGGTTTTTTTCCCTTAAGGAATTGTAAATCTTTTTGACACCCTCTCCTTTCTCCTGTGTCTTCTTCCCTTGCCCTCCAATCCCAACGCACTCACAAAAAAAGGCAGCTTGGTTCTTTCAACCTCATACTCAAAAGCATGCACCTGGCCCTGTACTCAATCATGAACTTGGCTCCTGGGAGCAATGACACTAGTTACTTATCTTCCATTTCCCTCCTTACTCCCCCACCCCACCCTCTTGTGGTTGGGGGAAGCCTTTGTCCAACATCTTTTGTCTAAGAGGATTAATTGCCAGCTCCCAGTGCCTGTCAGGTTCTTTTAGGGAACTTTATGCAAATAAGGCTCCAGGTGGCCTGCCCTGATTTCCCAGAGTTCCCCCGGGTAACACTGCATTAGGACATTCACTACAAATAACATTTATTGAGTCTACCAAAGTCTCTAAGAAGTTACTGGACTTGTACGAAAGTACTCAGTAACAGAGCTGACCCCCGTCAGTGTTCTGCTGTGACATGCTGCATCATCATTCAAAACATTTTTCCTCCTAAAGGATTTTTCTTCTCAGTATTATTTCTATTAAAACAGTGCCCCTTTTATAATGTTTGTTTGTTTATTTATTTATTGAGAGAGAGAAGGAGTGTGAGCAGGGGAGGGGCATAGACACAGGGAGGCACAGAACCTGAATCAGGCTCCGAGCTATTAGCACAGACGTGGAGCTCAAACTCACAAGCCATGAGATCATGACCTGAGCCGAAATCTGACACTTAACTGACTGAGCCACCCAGGCGCCCCGACACGGTGCCCCCTTTTTAGAAAACAGCTAGCATCTTGAGTAAGAAACCCAGCCAATCTTTAAATTTGAGTTCATCTATCCATTCATTCCTCCCTCCATACATAGTTCTTGAGTGCCTACTTAGGATACTCAGCTATAAGTTTAGAGGATTTGAGGTTGAACAAGACCAACACTGTCTCTCCTCTCACAGAGCTTACAGTCTACCAGAGAAGGAAATTAAAATCATTTTCAAGTCCTAGTGCAGAGGCAGCTTAGGAAAAGCCTCGGTGGGGAGAATTAGCTAAATAAAGGGATGGGGGAAGACAGCTGAAAATAAAACATTTTGCAAACTGTGTGACACATGAAAGATCCTGTGGTTATTAATCACACATTCCTCCATAGCTCTCCAATCTTTGCTCAGGTCGCCATTCTCTGCTCCCTGCTCTGAACAGTCTCTCTTTTATTCTGTGTTAACTCTTGGCTTATGGATGTTTATTATATTGTTAAATTATTAGGACCCTTTTGGCTTCTGCCGGAGACAGGAGCATTTCTGGATGCAAGAGTGACCTGATTATTATCTTGGCTGCCTGGAAAGAGACCTCTCCGACCAGATCTTGGAGCTGAGACAGATGCAAGGCGGTGGCAGAATGGGATCTGGTTCCTCTTGATCTTGATTCTGAAGGATGAAATATGCATGGAAGTCAGGCAAGGGGTGGCTTGTAATAGTGTTTATCAAACTTTTCAATTGGGACCCATAGGAAGAAATATATTGGCATAGCAACTCAGAATACACACGCATTACTGAGACAACAGTTTCTCCAAGTTTGTGCTTTGGGAAAAATTACCCTCATTATGTGTGATTCAATCTGGTATTTTATATTTTGGATTCTGATTAGTGTTTCCCAAGATGGCAATCTAGTAATATGGTTATAAAATCAACTTACTGGGTTATGATGAGCACCTTAAACAATGAAGTAGAAGTATCCATGCAAAGACAGGCTGAGGAATAGTGAAGATACCTGTGCAATCAGTCTTTAGAAGCTAGAATTTACATATCTTGGACCTTTTTTATTTAAGTTCATTTATTTATTTTTGAGAGAGAGAGAGAGAGAGCGCAAGCTGGAGAGGGGCAGAGAGAGAGAAGGAGATACAGAATCTGAGCTGTCAACACAGAACCTGACACAGGGCTTGAACCCATGAACCGGATCAAGAACCAGATCATGAACTGAGATCATACTTGAGCCAAAGTTGGATGCTTAACCAACTGAGCCACTCAGGTGCCCCCCTGAGTCTCTGCTTCTTGTACTGTTAGATGAAACTTCATACAGATTGATGGTTATGGCTGTGGTTTCTGGAGTATGGTTCAGATCTTGACTTTGCTACTTAGGGGCTGTGTGATGTGAGATACTTGACTCAGCGTCCTGCACCCTGCTTGTCTTGTGTGTAATGTGGGGATAATAACAGCATTTACCTCATCCAGTTATAAGGATTAAGTCAGATAATGCAGGGCTGGGTACATAGAAACATTCGATGAATAGTAGCCATTATATTTCGACCTTTTATTTTCACCTAGTGTTAAAGTTCAGCTTTTCTCAGTCTGTAGGGTAGGACCAAGGGAAGTGTTATGAAGTAGTGAGTTCTGGGAGCTAGCTTGCTAGGAGCAGCAGATATCACAGTGAAAGAGTCATTAGGGGAAACTGAAACCCCCAAGGGCCAGAAGGGAGGCCCCTGGTGCTAACTCTTGAATGTCCAGGGTTTTCTTAAAGAAAGAAGTTCTTCTTACAGTTCCTCTCTCTAATATCAACACAATTTTGACCCTAGCTTCTGGCTTCTTCTTTAGATCAGATTCCAGTTTGTCACAGAAACTTGACTGAATCTGAATGTGTATTTCCCCACAGATTTTTCTGTTACATTCCCTGAGGTTCCTCTTTGTTTGGGTACCTTTTCTGCTGGTCAATCTTTTCTTGCCATGTGACTACTTTCCTGCATCTAGCGATCTCAGAAGTTTTTGTTTTTGCTTTTGTTTTAAACCTTGAGGTAGCAAGAGAAAAAAATACTGAATAAGATGGAGAAAAAAAAGACTGCATCCTGTTAAACTATCTTACAGAAGCATAAGTGTTCAACGTCAAAACCATTGAATGGATTTGATGTATGCTTCTTATCCCTTTCCACTCCAAAAAAATGACAGATGACATTTACTTGTGAAACACTCTTGTAGGTACATCTGGAATCTCAAAGAGAATTCCAGCTTTTGGCATGATATATATAAGATATTTTATAAGGACGTTAACAATATAATTTACAATTTAAAGTTTTTTTTGAAATTGCTGTTTTGCAAAGAAAAATATCAGTACCATTATTTTGAAAATATGTAGAATTTTTCAAAACTGCTAATTTTTCTGTTAACTCTGCTCCACAGGGTGGGGGGGGTGGGGGGGTGGGGGAGACTTTAGTGTTGTAATGATCATGTACAGACTTTACAAACTTCTTACATTATTTGATAATTAAAACCCTGCATAAAAGTATAGTAAGATGTACAAATATTATCCACATCAGAAACTTTCCAAACGTTTAGATTTCTCTTGAATACATGTATTTTTTAACCAGCTCAGATGTCAAGAGTTAAAGGCTAATAATATCCTCCTGTAATCACTCTTTTCTATGAAAATACTACAGTATTTTCAATGAGAGTGTAAACAAACCATTGTTTCAGGTTTTATTTACACTGGAGCTGCCTGGCAAAATCCCATGCCTGATTTAGCCATTTGTCGTGATTCCAAATAAATATTAAAGAGATCCTTGCTATTTACAATATTTCCACCTTGAGGTCTACTTCCAAGGCATGTTTTCCCCATTCTTTATTTTTCTACCAAGACGGATTTGTCTAAGCCACTTTTAACCATAACGTTTATCGTTTTTCCCGCTTATGAGAGCAATGTAAGAATCCCACAAGCCAGAAATAATCTGTTAATATATTGTTGTTAGTTCCTCAAGGCCTTTAGTTTTTCTACTACCAAGCCATCTTTTAAGCAGAACTGGTCCTTTCTAAGAGCAGAACGAAGCGCAGAGACCCGGGGCACTGGAAGGTATCGTCACAAGAGTGGGACGTGGTGGAAAGTTTACACCCGCCAAGAAGTGTATATATTTGTTTACCGGAGCACTATTTGTTAAACTTAATAACAGTGAACGGTTATTCATAAGTAGCTTCACTGAGCCGAAACGGGAAATCCAGTAGGAAAGACACATTAAAATCTCTTAGGCGGCGCCGGGACACCGCTACACGGGCTGCGCAGCCGGGCACGCTCTGGAGCCGGAGCCGGAAGGAAAGAATCGGAGGGGCGGGTCTAGTCGTCGTGGGCGGGACCTGCCCAAGGCAGCTCCGGTTGGGGCGAGGGCGGAGACGGGGGCGGGCCAGGGGGCGGGCCAGGGGGCGGGGCCAGGCACCAAGGGAGAGCTGACTCCTCCCACTCGAGAACTCGCAGGCACCTGGTAGGGAGCAAATGCCTGTTTCCACACGTGGAGAACTTTTAATGAACACGTGAGGGAAGGAAGCAATGTCTGCGGAAAATCTACCTCACAACTCTGGCGTCCGACTCCAACTCCCAGGGCGACAGCTTGTTCTTGTGTTCCCGGGGTGGGGAGGGGTGTCTACGCCCACTTCCATTAATGTCCCCTACCCTCGGCCACAGGTTTTCGGAGCTCTCTCAAGCAGTCCCCGCCCCAGGAGGCCGCCACGCAGCCTATGTGCGCCTGCGCCCGGCGCCACATCGCGGGGGCGGGGCCGCCGAGGAAAGGGGCGTCTCTCCCGCCGTCGCGCGCGGGGCGGAGCCGTGGGGGCGGTGCGGCCCGGCGCCCAGAGACCTGACCTTCCCGAACGCCGGGTCCCGTGACGTCACCTCGCCGTGACGCGCACGCTGTAGGAAAACTGTAAGTTTCTGAGGATTCATGCAGCTCCCTGGGCCTGCAGGGCTCGCTCTGTTGCTCAAATACCTGGTGTCGGTGGTGGCTGTGGGCTTTTGATCCTTGGGCGATCGGGGAGCCGCCGACCGTGGTGCAGGGACAGGTGCCCGCCCAGAGCGGGAGTGCACCCTCTGCGACGGGCGGTACCGAGAATGCGTGGAGGCGAGGCCTCGCCTAGCGGGACAGGCCCGCACTTCTCCCCTGGGGCTGAGAAGGCTCTAGGAGCGCGCCCGGGAGCGAGGACAGGAAAGGGGGACGGTCCAAATGGGAGCGACCCCTTTTTCTTCCTTCTTTGATGAAGGGACCTAATTAGATTCCCCAGATTACCCTCAGCCCCGGAGCTTGACCTGTGAAGTATGGAACGGAGGGTTTCTTCAGAGACTCTACATCTGGGCTGCTTTGGGGATCGTGCAAGTGACCAAATCGCTGAGGACCAGTTATAAGGATAACCATCTGCTGCCTCAGTTTCCTTTTTGTGTAAAATGGAGGTAAAACAGCCCCTGGCCTAATTGTCATTCGCACAGAACCGGGGACATTGTGAGAGCGCGTGAGGTAACAAACATGTAAACTTGCTAGGTGAAAGCTGAGAAAGACAATCGTTATTCCGAAAATGTGGTGGGCGATGGCCATTTAACAAAGGTCTGGTAGGTAGGGATCTTTTTCACAGTTTTGCCTCCTTAACCCCCTTGCGCCCACCTCCCATCCGATCATGGACAACACTTGAGTCTGATGGGCCATCCAAACTTTTGTCACTGAACTTAGTAGAACAGAGATCAAGAAATGAGTGGCACCCTTATCCCAGTGTTCTTGACAATTATGAGATCCCTTTGTCTGGGTTTTTCAGAGAAAGCTTTCAGCTTGCTGGAACTAGTACATTGTATCCAACGCAGGTACACTGAGTTTTGAGTTGTTGCTGTGTCCACTTGGAATATCTGATGGTTATATTTGAATTTAAATGTTTTGGCTTGCCAAGGATTAGTAGTTATTGACGAGTTAGGACTATCATACTTCTCAAATTCAGGGATAAATATTTGTTAGGACCTTCGAAGGGAAGACTATTGTACACATCACAGGGTGTATTTATTCCAGAGACTGAGAGATCACATTTCTGTAAATTCAGTTTATCCTCCTTTGAGAAGCTTTAGAAAGCAGGGGTGCTAATTTTTGTTCTACCACTTAAAGCTTTGTGTCCAAGGACAGGTCACCCAAACTTGGGATTTTCTTTTCCTGTCTCAAATGGGAGATGACGGTCTATTTATTTACTGTTGCTTTTTCAAGGAACAAACGAGATGGCACGTGTAAGAATGAAAGGGTTTCTAAGTGTGGTTATCGTTGTTAAGAAATCCCCACGGGTCCCCCAGCCTGGGTAAGAGGTGTGTTCGTTCAGAAGTCAGGTTCTGAGTCAGAACTAGAAACACGGCAGCAAGCACGGTATTCTGCAAGCTAGAGGAGCTCATTCTCCAGTGGGGAGATGGGCTACGAAGAATAAGAACATAATATTATTTCAGATAGTAATTAAGTAGAGTGAGGGAGAGGAAGGTAAAAGAGTGGCAGGGGGGGAACGGGGCAGGTTTAGATGGAAAGCTTTCGAAAAGAGGTGACCGTTGAATCGACGGAATTGAGAGGAAGAGCGTGAGGTAAGCACATTTCAGGAGAGATCGTAAGACCAGTAAACACATGGAGCTTAGTGGATTTGAGGTCGTCTTCTAAACACTAAATTTTTACACTGACCTCGTGCGGTAAGTACTAGTATCTCCATTTTTATGGATGAAGAAACCGACACGCAGAAAGGTTTGCTCGACGCGGTATAGCTTGAACGTGTTGAATTTGGGCATTCTGACCCCAGAGTCCATGTTCCGCGTGACAGTGCCGTCGTGCCTCTCAGCAGGAGCAATAAAGGAACGATGCCGCGAGGTGGACGCTAGCTCCAGGTGGCCAACGCGTAGCAAGGTGAGCGTATAGGTCCCAGCAGGGAAGGGGGAAAGTGGTGGCAGGCAGCGTTGGAGGACCAGGCTGAGTTTTAGGGGCCCTTGTAGCCTATGGCGATGCGATAGAAAACCATCGGGAGGTTTGTATCAAAGAAGTTGCATCTGATTTCAGTCTTGTTGGATGGAGGATTAGCTGTAAGGTCACGGAGTGGGGACACTTGAAAATGGGGAGGTAGGAGAGTATCCTTCTACGCTGGAGGAGAGACGCTGGTGTCTTGGCCTCGGAAAGTAGTTGTAGAGATGATAGTACGTGGTCGTATTCATGATACGCTCTTGAGGGTAGAGCTGCTGGTGTGGACTTACTAATCCAGAGTGTGAGGAAAAGGGAGAAGTCATGACTCGCTAGGTTGGAACGACTGGGAGACCAGTGGTGCTGTTGATGAGCAGGGAGCAAGGGGTTGGGTGAGAAAGTCATGAATTCTGTTTTGGACAAGTTTTAGATGTCTCGTAGACATAGTAACGGTAGTACCAGAGCTAGTAGTAATAGTAAGCACTGTGTAGCCTACTAGGTAGGGTTTGAAGCACTTTTACGTGTATTAATTAGTTTAATACTTATAACAGTTATATGTGCTAGAGAGCGTTATAATCCCCATTTTACAAATGAGAGTACAGAGGCATAGATTGGTTAAAAGTGACTTGCCTAAAATCACCCAGCTTGCAAGTGATGGAGCCAGGATTCAAAACCAAGCAGTCTCTGGCTTCGGAGTCCACACAGTTAACGTCAGTACCTACCTGTAAGTCGACTGGTTGAGTAGGTAGGTGCAGACATCAACTGCGCGTTTGATTTATGCACTTGGAATTTAGAGGGATGGTCAGAGCTGGACACTCACATTTATATTTCTGAAAAGAAAGCCTGCTTTTGTGCCTCGTCTCAGCCTTCGCTGGCGATGGAGCGAACGAACATCGGCAGTTGGGCTGTGCTGACGAGACTTCCATTACTTCGTTCGGTTCGCACAGCCAATATCTAGCATCCTTCCATGAAGTTCTTTGAGGGTGAGGTCTGTATGTCTTCTACTTCTTTAATTCCTGATCCGGGGCCTGCTATGTAGTAGCTGTTAGGGATGACTTTATATGCAAGACATTTGATTAAGTTTTGTGAGTTTAGAGATGAATAAAACATAGCACTCTCCTTGGAGGAGCGGAGTATGAGGAAAAACCTGTGGGAATAAAACCAGAGCAGACTAAATGCATAAATACATGTTGATTATTTCATTCTGGCCTTCCGCAGCTCCCTCCACCCCGTATACTTGAGGGATGGGGCATAAAGAGGGCCAAAGGAGCAAAAGAATGCCTTAGCAATTGCATGGTGCATTTGAGGCTCCCCAAGAGGCCTCTTGCACAAAAGAATTACTCATAATCTTGCATATTTTACTATATTTGCATTAGTTTTATTTGGCAACGGTGTAATTTTTACCAAATGAAATAAATTCTGATATTTTAGTATCATTGTGGAGTGATGAGTTTTTCCAGTTCTATTACCTCAGTGTTGACAGGACTCACTAGTGAAATAAGGGAGTTGGCTTGAGATGTTGCCGCTTGCACAATAGGGGATGATGGGGGGGCCGTGTGAGGTATTTAGGCAGCTTTCCACTGGTTTCAGTGTATCACGCCAAAGTTCCACGTGTTGGAGTAAGTTTCAGTGTCTCTGCTGATCATCTCTTTAACACTGAGATGTATATATATACACACAGATATATATACACATATACTTTTTTTTTTCATAGCAAGCGGATCTGGTGATGTATGTCATAGGTGGAGTTATAGATTATATCTCCTATCTGTAACGTGATAGAACCTAGAAACCAGAACAGTATACACAAAAATAAGTGTCTTCTGTAGCTCTCTTTAAGGATATACTGTGACTTGAGTACATTTGTCACAATTTTATTACTTCCTATCAGGAGTTTTTCAAATTTGAACCATTAAAAGATTATATAAAATTGCACCATTGTAGATTTTATGATTTAGTTTTAGAGTTTTTTCTTACAATATGTGAAATTATATCTCGTTTAGCTTTTTTAGCTTTCCGTGAGAGAATCAATCTGGGTAACCGAGTTCCCCATCACTCCAAACAGGAACCCTTCACAAATACAAATGTGCCATCTCACTTTGCAGCTCACAAAATTTTAAATCTGCTACTGTGGCTTCCCTAAATTGAATGGAGTTGAAGTGATTAGTATTCCTTTATACCACAGTTGCAGCTAGCTTTCCCAGGAATATTGGGTATGCGTAAATGGCATAAAGTATCTTGAAGGGCCTGCTGATCTTTCAGGCTTAGTCACTTTTTAAGTTCAAGCTTAGCAAGGGCAGGTTGATGGTTATTTAATTGTGCTAGATGGCTCCCAGCAGGGCTGGTGTAATGGTAAGTCTTCCTGTTTGCAGACAGAAGCCCCTATTTCTAAATCTGACCATCCTACATAACTTATACAATCCAGATTCTTAAAAAAAATCTGTATTTACATGACCAAATTTAGAAACTACTACTTTATGTTAAGAGTACACATGTAAATATATGGAAGTTGTTTCTTGTAGAAAATTGTATGTCTAGCCCAGTGATGATATATAGTGGGCATTAAATATAAGTTTTAAAATTCTACTTCTTGTACGTTCTTTTATTCCTGCATATTAGCTTCAACTCATATATGTATATACGTGTGTTTATATATATATATATTTTCTGTATTTGCAGTAAAAGCTGAATATTAGTTTGTATACTTTTACTTAGCATTGTAAATGTTTGAATATATATAAGTGGTGTAAACAGTTAAGTGTCTTAATTTTTTAAATTTTAATTTTATTGTTGAAAAGTTTTGATTTTAGAGAGAGAGAGCAGGGGAGAGGAACAGAGGGAGAGAGAGAGAGAGAGAGAGAGAGAGAAAATCCCAAGTGTGCTCCACGCTGCTGCAGGGCTTGATGACACAATTTTGGGATCATGACCTGAGCCGAAATCAAGAGTCAGAAGTTCAACCGACTCAGTCACCCAGGTGCCCCAAGTCTCACTTAATTTTGATTCATTTGACATGTAGTTACTTACAAATTAATTGAGGCTTGATTTTTTTTTCACATAAGCAATAATTATTATTACTTAGTAAGTCTTGGTGGAGACTAAGCTTTAGTGACAGGTTAACCAAATTGCTACTGCAAAAGAATACACAGGAAGACAATTTTAGAGAAGATTAAACAAAAACAGTGTGTTAGTGGAAGGGATAATTTAACCATAACAACCTGCCATACCTAGAATTCTTAAGATGTTACTGTCCTGTAGATAGCATTCTTTTATTTGGTTCTGTATTGCAAAAGTGTTAGTTTTAAGCTGCATTCTAGGCCACCAATCTATAGCGAGATAAATGTGAGATAAATACTGGAATATATGGAACTATGAACTTAGCTCAGTGGATCTCAAGTGGGGATGATTTTGTTCCTTCCCCCAATCACTCTTGGGACATTTGGCAAGGTCTAGAGACATTTTTGGTTGTCACAACTGTGTGTGAGGGCATGGCACCTGTCATGTAGTTACAGAGGCCAGGGATGCTCTTAAATATCCTACGAGGCACAGGACAACGCCAACAATAAAAAATTATCCAGTTCAAAATGTCAGTACTGCTGTTGAGAAACCCTGCAGGATATAACTTTTTTCTTTCTTGCTAGCTTTTTTTTTTTTTTTCTTTTTTTAAAGATTGAGGTGGTAGTTGTAAGTGGCAAGCACCTTACTTGAACAAAAGATTGTGTTCAACTGCTTTTAGTTTGCTGGAGAACTGGGCTAATTTGGTTCATTTATTGCAAGGAAAATAATTTTTGTAGTTTCATAATGTAGTATGTAGTTTCAACTAATTCCATAATGTAGTTTCAACTATTTCCACTATTCAAGCTGATAGCCTTGCATTTTTTTTTGTTTTTGACTGCTAATACATCAAATGTTTTTGGTTTGTTTTCAGCTACGATTTTTTTTCCTTTCCTTGATAAAATTAATTTTGACATTATACAATCCTGAGTTATAACAGATTTGCTAGGATGAGTCTCCTTCATATCTTGAATTAACTGTCTCAGTTATGTGGTTGTTTATGTACTTTAGAAATCTTTTCACCTTAATTTTGATACATGATTTTTGTGAATACCCCGTGAAATGTGTGGGGCATGCATTACCCGTACTATTTGCCAGATGAGGAAACAGATCAAATGATTTGCTGTATACATTATGGCAAGTTAGGGGTGAAAGCAAATCTAGGATCCTCAGAGGTTTTGATGCTTAGGACATTTTTAAAGTTACCAATTATTGTCTCATTTGAATTTTCTGGCTGTCCCGTGAAAAGTGGTAATTTAAGGTCACCCAACTCTTAATGTAGTTTTGACTATTTCCACTGACCGCCGCTGCCTCCCCAGGTATTCTCCAATAAATAAATTTGACAGTTTCTGGATAAATTCACCAAATCCATGCTTACCCTAACTAAGTAGGTCTCTTAACACTGTAAGGGAGAGAAGTTTCTCCATCCTCTCTGGGTCTCGGTCTGGGCCTAAGTGTTAAACTGATACAAGGCAGATTGACAGTCGAAAAACATGCAAACTTTATGAAACTTACTGTACACGAGAATCTTCAATGAAGACCTATAAGAGTAGCCAGAACAGGAAGCTTTTATACATTTTAGACAAAGAAACAATAAATTTGTAAAGAATTGACAAGACCAGAGGAGTTTGGGCTAGGGGTAATAAATGGTGAAGAGGAAGTAACTAGAAAGGTAAGGATTAGTTTAATAAGATTTCCTTGTATAGGTTTCGCCACCCCCAGGTCCCTCCCTCCCCCCCCCCCCCATCTTTGCTGATAAGAATGTCTTCCTTCCTCCTGGTACTGGGAGGATACTTTTCACATGGGAATTTTATCTTTTGCTTTCAGGAGGGAAAAAGGAGAGTCAGAGTGTCCTTGCACCTGCTGTTTCTTAAGTATCTTCGATTCAAAATAATCAGAATGGCAAAATGGCATATTTGGGGGTGACATTCTGGTTTCCTATAACACCTATCAGATGTTCATGTTGTCTTTTGAATTAATTGGTAATTCAGTGTTTGTAATCTTTTGATTGGACCTTTGTGGAAACTTCACTGAGTTTTGATAAACCATAAGGTAGTGCTACTTGCTATTTAGAATTTATTGTTTGAACAGTCTAAGACCAAAAGCAGTCTGAAGAGATGGCTCTCAGCTGTTTTTGCATATACTTGGGTGAGGCAACCTACTTGGCATGATTCATTTTGCCTTTCTGATAGAGGGGTGTATATTTGGGATAGACCCTCCATTCGTTCTAATTTTTAAGTTAGAAACCACATTATTTTCTTTAGCCAGTGCCATCTTTTATGTCACATTTGAGACTGTTTCTCTTAACTTTTTCAAAAAGAATATATACTCAAATATTTGATGAGTTATGTTGTTTGAAGATTATTTGATGTTATTCGATTCTTGATGTGAGTTTCAGTAATTAGAAAAAAAATTTTTAATATCCAGAAGTGGAATTGCTGGGGCATACGGTAGTTTTATTTTTATGTTTTTAAGGACTCTCCATACTGTTTTCCATAATGGCTGCGCAAATTTACCTTCCCATCGGTAGTACAGGAGGGTTCCCTTTTCTTAACAGCCTCACCAACATTTATTATCTCTTGTCTTTTTGATGATAGCCACTCTGACAGGTGTGAGGTGATAGCTCATTGTGGTTTTGCTGCGCATTTCTCTAATGATTAGTGATACTGAGCACCTTTTCATGTTCCTCTTGGCCATCTGCATGTCTTCTTTGGAAAAATGTTTATCCAGTTCCTCTGCCCATTTTAAAAATCAGATTGTTTACTTTAATGAAGTGTAGTTGACACACAGTGTTTAATTAGTTTCAGGTGTACAGCATAGTGATTCCTCAACTCTATACATTGTGCTGTTGCTCACCCCGGTTGTCACTACAAAGCTATTAAATATCTTGACTAGATTCCTCATGCCATACCTTTTATCCATGGGACTTACTCATTCCGTAACCAGAAGCCTATACCTCCTATTTCTTTCCCCCAATCTCCCATCCTTCTGGCAACCACCGATTTGTTCTCTGTGTTTATGGGTCTATAATTGGAAATTTTAAAGTTTCACATAATACATCCACCGGCTGGATGTGGACATCGATACTATGAAATTGTGGGTCTTGGATTAAGAAGGAAAGGAAAAAGACCTTTGTCAGTGCAGGTGTGTATTGGGCAACAAGGATCATAATTCTATTTAAAAGGGGAAGATTTTCAATATTCCATATAACTGAATTATCCTAACAAAATATTTTTCTTACCTCCATGAAGAAAAATGCCATATCCAAGGGGGCGTGATATTGATTGTGTTATTGCGGGGAGAGACCACCACTGACGTGTGACTGAAGCCGGGCTGGATTTCCTAAGCAAGGGAGAGCTCTGTGTGCAGACAGCAGAGGTGTACGTAGATGGGGTTCGGAGGAAGCACCATTTAGGACTGGCTTATTTTCAGTGACATAATTTAAGGATTGGCCTCCTGTAAACTCGGGGCTTAGGGTCTGGCTGGTGCTGAGCAAGTGTCCCGAAGCAGGGCAGTTGCCGGTCGGCTGACTCCCTCCGCTGAGTACTTCAGTGGAAATGTTGAGTAGAGTTTAAGGGTTGATAGATTGGGGCATATTTACAACCGGTTCTGTGATTACTTGCTCCCAGCTTGGGACAAGAGCCAAAGAGTAATCTTTTCCTTTCTCGAAGCTGGAGAATCGGTACTTTTTATTTTCCACACTTGCGTCAAACGTTGGTTAGCAGTTGCGCTACTGTACACTTAGATTTTGCTTTTCTTCTGAAACTTGTAAAAAAAGAAATGAGTGCAGTGAATATGATTTGTTTCCTATCTACCAGTCTCAGGAGTGTATGTTATTTGGGACCCAGGCTGCTTCAAGGATTATTTTTATGTATAGTTACAAAGGTAATATGTTATTTATGGAAATATTTGAATATTTGAAATCCTGTGGCGGTTGCTGTTATTTTTATGTCTATTTTTCTCTCTTGTGGGAATGTGTCGTATCTTATGCCTGCCACAGTAGTCTTGATGGATGCTGACTTAATAGATCTACAAGTTTGTTGCTTTTGCCGTTGTTAGAGATACATCTAGAAGTGATTCCTTTTTGAAAGTTAACTGACAGATCTTCTTATCAACATTTAGGAGATTTGAATGATTATATCATGTGTCTTTTATATAAGGTAGGCTGCATTATTTTAGTATCTGTGAATCATTTTACCACAATTATATTGTGGTAAATAATTACTACAATTATATCGTAGTATCATTTTTATAACGTACTTCAGGTTAATTTTTATTTTAGAATATTTAGTTTTTGGAATGAAATAAAGAGCTATTCATGACTGTTTATTGGAACTGTGACAAAAAGTAGATATTTGTCTAACTTGACCTCTCTCAGTAATATTTTAGTTTTAAAAATATTTTCCTTTGAGGTGCTAAAATAAACTCAGAGGGCATTCTTTATCTTAGAAGTTAGAAAAGGCAAAAGGAGGTTTTGATATACTTTCTATTTTGTATTGAAACTTTATTTAAAATAGGCTGTGTACTGTATTTACATGAAATAAGGTCATAATATTAAAAAGAATGGGTACTGTCATGTTTATATGTAGCCCCTACTTCTTCCTTAACCTACAGCCGTGTCATGCCTCTCTGCCTTCCAGATGAGTCTTATCCATAAAGCTACATTTATGATTTAGATAAAGCATTTTTGTGTGAAAGCTCTTTGAAAATGTGAAGCATGATCCTTGTTTTTATTTACAGTGCAAGTTTCTGACTTGCTATGGTAGTTAACCTTTAGAGCTTAATCTCAACCCACTATTAAAATTAACATCATATGGTTTATGAACATCATATGTTTTAATTAGTAAATGATACTCAAACATTTATAGCCACAGCATTTAAATTTTCTAAATCTGTACTAAATAGGTACTTAAATTTTCTGGGAAAAAAGGTGTCTTCGATGCCTGAGCATGGTTACTGGGATTACTTATGCACTATTGTTTATGTGTATGAAATAATGGAGTTGAAATGTGGTTTTTCTTTGTGCATATGCAGTGAATTAGGTGGGCTTATATTGCCTCGTGATATGATCAAAAATAGAGTCCTAGGGAGGTGATAGTAAAATGGAAAAAACTGCTAATATATATGGATATAAAAAGGTATTTCATAGTTTTAATTTGTATTTCTTTGATTACTGGTGAGGCGGAGCGTCTCTTCATTCACTTCTGAGCCATATAAATTTCACCTACAGTTTTCAGATTTAGCAAATAAAAACACAGGAACCCCTGTTAGATTTGAGTATTAGATAAACAACAAATAAATTTTTAGTGTAAGTATATACCCTTGCATTAGTTGGGACATACATATACCATTTTTTTATTGCTTATCTTTAATTCAGTTATAATGGGGCATTCTGTATTTTATCTGACAACTTCTGTAAACTGTCTGCTTGTGTCTCTTACAAAATTTTTAATTGCATTTTTTGTCTTTTTGTTGTTATCTTCGAGAGTTCTTGGCATACACTGGATATTAATCCCTTGTTTTGTTTTTATATTTTTATTTTTTTAGAAGTTGCAAACACATTCTTCCATACTTTTATCTGTTAGCTTTGTAGTGTTTTTTGTTGAATAATAATAAGTCCTTAATTTTGATAGAGTCAATTCTGTCAGTTCCATTAGAATTTCCCAGAGTTTATATTTTTGAGATCTTAAGAAATCTTTCACCACTCCAAAGTCACAAATGTATTACCCTACTTTTTATTTCAGTAGTTTCCTATTTAGTATTAATTCCTTTGGTGTTTAGATCTTTAATACATTTTATGTTTATTTGAAGGGAAGAGTATCAGGAAATGAAATGAGAGAGGTAGTGGAAGGAGCAGATTGCACGGGGACTGTAGGCCATCGTGTAGACTTTGGTTTTTATGTTCAGCGAGATAGGAAGCCAGTAGAGGTTCGAACTGAGGGCGCAGTCTCTGAAATCTGAAATACGCTTTAACAAAAATCCTCTGATGACAATTGAGAATAGATTGTCTGAGGTATGGCAGTGATGGTTGATTCTTCCTCAGTATCTAGGGTATCCTTTTCTCCGTTAGTATCAGAACCCACCTTAGCGACTGTATCTTCCTACTTCTTCTGACAATAGGAGATAACCTGTGTGTTTAGGTTAGGGCTAATTAAATGTGAGCAAAAGCGATACATGTAACGTCTTTAAGATGAGGTGCTTGTCTTGTTCATGTCCCTACGCCGCCTCCACCTTCCTGTTGACTGAAAAGCTGCATCAACTAGAATGGTAACAACCGCCTTGAATCCAGAGGTAGACAGCCTGTGGAGACGATGGCGGAGCCATCCCTTGTCAGCCTAGGGCCCCAGATGACCTTGTGGAACAGAACCAACTACTCTACTCATCCTCCCCTAAGCACTTGCCTCTTTACTGTTTCCAGGAAGAAAATAAACTTTCTTGTTTCAGCCACCATATTTGTCATCATTTTATCATAACAGCTTTCTTTATACTCAATTTAATGCCAAAATTGGTACCCGAAGTGAGGTGTTGCCATGATAAATAGCTAAAATGCATGGTACTGGCTGAGTGGTTCGTCAGCACAGTTAGGCACCATGCTCTAGGCTGGAAAACTGGTGACCCTTGTCATGCTATGGCAAAACCTTGGTGAAACTGTCACCTCTGATAACCTGGAAGGCAATCAATGTGTCTACCATTTTGTACCCCCAGGGAAGTGGTTGGAAAGCTGCTGACGTGAGGCTGCTAACGTTGACTAGCAGCCTTATAAGGAATTGCAACAGGGTGTCAAGTAAGAGAACGGTTAGCTAGTTTGCAGTTAGAGTTGGGAGGGGGTATTAGGATTTCGCTAAAGGAAGTTCTGTATGCCCATGGCTCTGAATTAACTGAAAGGACGGTAATATGGGGTATTGCAGGGTTGGAAATATGGTTTCTCTATCCCAAATAGCAAGAGGTTAGATTTGTTCTTAGGAAACTTCATTAGATTTTCTTGGCCAGAGATAAGTGGAAACCAGGCTGGGCCAGGATCAAATGAAGAATTTATCTTCCCACCTGAACCAGTCAGTTAAGCTAGGTAAAGCTCCAGTGACAAATACAAAGTTTCAGTTCCCTAGAGCAACAAAAGTTTATTTCTTACTCTTGACATGTCTATGGCTCTGTTCCACCATCCTCTGTCGCTCCAAGCCAAAGGAATAGATTTTTGGGGACATTGCTGTTCTGTTTCTAAGGGAAAAGAGATGTTGCAAAACCAGCTGCTTAGAAGTAGCATGTGTTACTTTTGTTCATATTTTATTGGCCAAAGCTAATGGAATGGCTGAGCCTGAAATCAGCCAGGCAGGAAGAATACTTGAAGTCACGTGGCTTGCCCTGATGTGTGAATGGGGTGTGGTGGAGTAATCATCCTCCCCCGTGAATCAGATGACCTCAAGTTAGCTAACCTTAAATGAGGGACAGAGGGATGGCACTGCCTCAGAGGTCAGCTAATAAAAGGGCAGAATCAACAAACTTAGTATTTACCACCAGACCAAATCTGTAGTTGTCCTTACTTTCACGGGGCACGGACTGAAGACAAAAAGACATGGAGGAGTTTGAGAGGATTATGTTGCCAAAGATGCCACAAGTTTACCTTGCCAAAACTTGTGATGGTTTGACATTGTTTGACCAGTAAAGCCATCTTTGACCCCCAAAGATGTACCCCTAGGAAGGAGGCTGTTAGCTCTTTCCTGCCTCTTTGGAGCACATACTCTCCTGTGTTCACTTCATCGATTGCCGGAGAGGATAGTGGAAAAAGATTTCTTCCAGAGACAAAGCCAGGCTTCAGCAGACAAATGAGCAAGGGAGTCTGTCTCCCCACCAGGCACACAGAACCTGAGTTAAGCCAAGGGACTTGCTTCCCTGGTAGAGTGGGGGATTACTTGCCATTCCTGTCCAGTAGTATTTTATCATTGGTAAGAATAGGTATTTGCCATTCTTCTCAGAATGAAAGACTTAATTGCCTTAATCTTATTTGTATCCCATTGTTTACAGGGTGTGATAGTGGTGATAGAGAACTATTAGTTTGTGGGTCACTGGACTGGGACAGAGACACACTGATACCTGTTGAAGAAGTTGCATATCACCCAGAGGTCTTAGACTTTGAGCTGAATCCAGTAACTGGTTGGGACTTCAGGTTATCCCTTTAGAAGAAGAGAGTAGTGTTTCAGGGTGGGAAGAAGGGTGCACTCTGACCTCTGATATTTTTCCAGCACGTGGCTCCTACACATATTCCTTAGTCTTCTTGTAGCCAGATGAGACCACATGTCTAAGTTCGGGCCACTGGATGGGAGTGGAAGTGACGTGTGCAGCCTCAAAGCTACATTTATATTAAAAATCTGCTGGATGTCATAGTCTTTTTTCCCTGCACCCATGGGTGAGGTGTGGGTGAGCCAGCTTCCATCATACAGACAAGGGCTGTGCCCCAGAAGAGTGAAGGAGGGGCAGGAGAGAAGGACCCTCAGGAGGAACCTGAGGAGAGCTGCCCACCTTGCTGGGGCCACTCGTCTGCCTCTGGACTGCTGCGCAGGAGAGAAGTAACCTCCTGTTTGAGCTGCCACATTCTTGGTTTTGTTGTAGCAGTGTAGCCTTTATCTTGGTTAATACAGATGGCAGTGATGGAAACAGGAAACAGGAAAATTAAATCTAGAATTGTTTTTAGTGATTTTTTTTTTCAGTTGAAGCTTGTCATTTGTATGTTCTTTCTGTGAAAGTTTATCTTTCAAATTGTCTAACAAAGAGTTTAGAACCAGAGAAACTCCTTGATTTGAACATCACCCCTATCGTGGTTTCCTTTATATTTCAGAGGCATGTTTACGTATTCATGTAAACATTTTCTATCCTGACATTTTCATGTGATCTCGATTTTCTTTGTTGCTGTAGAGTTCTTATGCTTGCACAGTCATGATTATATAACATTTGGTTTTACCGTCTTTTATTTTCTTACTGTTTGATGGGCAGCAGCAAGCAAGGGCCAGCTGAGATGGGAGACCATGCTTTTGCAGCATCTCTGGTCCGTGTGGATGGGGCTTCTATAGCAGCAATCTCTAGTGTGGGTGTGGGAGGGAGGAAGTAGGTTCTTAGATTGGTTTAGAGGAAGGGCAAGCCAGCAAGAAAGTTAAGTTTAGGCAAGGGAGTGGGCAAAGCCAGATGAGCAGGTCCTAGGTTTACAGTGGATAAGAAGTGAAGCCCGTAGCATGGCTAATGCATCGGGGAAAAAAAAACAGAGAGGACATGGGGAAGAAATGGAGTCTTAAACATTTTAAGGCCAACTAAGATTTCTTTATTCATTAATTCAATAAATATTGAGCATTTATCCTCCAGACACTGTTCTCTGTGGTATGGCTACTGAGATCAAAACCGCGATCAAACAAAGTGCCGCCCTGCTAGAGCTTACTTCTCCCGCGGACGTAGACAGTAAACATGAGTCTAGGAAAATGCTAAAAAGAAAAATAAGGAAGGTAAGGGGATAGAGAGTGATGCAGATGCTATTTTAGATAACATAAACGAGCAAAGGCTCTTGGAAGAGATGACCTCTGAGCAGACTGGAATGTAGTTAGGATACAGCCAATGCCAAGGGCATCCCAGGGTATGCAAACAGCATGGCAGACGGAGCCCTGGCCGGGAGCTTGCCTGAGGAGTGGCCAGGTAACTGGGGAGCATGAGCAAGAAGGAGTTATAATTATTGAAGGGCATGATGATTTAGGGCTGCTGTAGGATTTGAGATCTTATTCAAGTTTCATGGGAAAGGCATTGGAATGTTGGAATCAGAGAAGTGACGTGATCTGTTTTACTTTCCTGAAGGCTCATGTTGGCTGCTTTGTGGAGGATGGGTTGGCAACAGCAGGTGAAGAATCTAGAGAGCTAGACAGGCAAGTGACCGTAGCCTGTAGGTAGCATATTGGAGCTTAAGATTTCAGCAGTTGAATGCTTCTGGGTGAAGGATCCCCTTGCTGCTCTTTTAAGCAGACACACCCACTCCACAATAGGCATTATTTTCAGTGGATACAGGTCTGACTCCGACCCTTGGCTTATGCCGCACCCTTTCCTGTTTTTGACTCTGCCCCTCACCAGCTTCATTATTCATTCTTCCGTTGGGTCCTCACTCGTCTTCCAGATGTGATGCTCAGTGTTGTCTGCCTAGCCAAGACTTCCTCTAGGTTTAGGTTTTCAGATCTTTTTTTTCGAGTCTGATTTTAGACTTTAGAGAACTTACCTGGAAGCCCACCGTGTAAGACAGGCGAAAGCAATGGAAACGGAAGTCGGTGGTGTTGTGTTCTGGCCACTTAGCAGCTATTCTCTGACCGCCTAAGGCAACCCCAAGCCACCTCCAGCAAACCCCAGCTGCTCAGTTCACAGTGCAAAGAGCCCTGCATTAATCTGTGCCTGTCTCGCCGCAGGCCACCTCTGGGATCACCTCCGGTCGCACTCTCCAGACTCAGCCTGTGCCTTCTGGATCTTAGGTACCTCGGTAGCCAAACGGTGGTATGCACGTCCTCCATTTACACAGTGGTGTGTTGAAGACCCTCAAGAGCTGTGAGGGAGGCATGGTACATCTTCCCTAGTATTAGTTTTACTTGCTGTTATTTAATTTACTAAATTTGTACAGCAAAAATTAATGTAGTCCTAGTTATAAACCATCTCAACAAAGTCTTTTATTGACTAATTAAGAATGTGAACTTTTGGAGGCACCTGAGTGGCTCAGTCGGTTAAGCGTCCGACTTTGGCTCAGATCAGGATCTCAGAGTTCATGGGTCCAAGCCCTGCATCCACCTCTGCCCTGAGCCCGGAGCCTTCGGATTCTGTGTCTCCCTCTCTCTGCCCCTCCCCCGCTGGCCCACGTGCTTTCTTTCTTTCTTAAAAATAAGTAAAAAAGAATGGTAACTTTTTAAAATAAGAACATAGATGTATTGGCACACCTGGGAGGCTCAGTCGGTTGAGCATCTGACTCTTGATTTCAGCTCAGATCACTATCCCAGAGTCATGGTATTGAGTCCCACATTGGGTTCTATGCTGAGTGTGGAGCCTGGTTAGGACTCTCTCTCTCTCTCTCTCTCTCTCTCTCACTCTCTCTCTCTCTCTCTCTCTCTCTCTCACTCTCTCTCTCTCTCTCTCTCTCTCTCTCTTTCTCTCTCTCTCTCTTCCTCCATCTCTTTCGCCATCTCTCTCTCCTCGCCCCGTCTGCCCCTTCGCCCCACTTGCGCTCTCTCTCAAATAAAAATAAAAGAATAAAATAAATGTATTGTACTTTAGAACATAGCATCTGTGTGAACTTTTTAAGGGAAAAACCACAAAGCCAAGAAATGAAAAGTTTGTGTGGGCCATTTAGTGCTGTGCCTTCCTTCAGTCTCCTGAGGATTATTCGGTCCTTCTGCTTTGCATTGAGGATACTTCGATAGACAAGGTTAGAACTACCTTTTCAGGTGGTTGGATTTGTAATTCTGTATTATTGTTTTTATGTTTAATGGAGCTATCATAACATTTTTTTCAGCATGGGTTAGGAACTGGCTATCTGAACCTTCAGGCTTTTTTGGTTAAAGGTAAAAATATGAGTATTTTCTTTCTTTACTCAGGTCTCATTTTGACAGATGTCATTAAAGTAAGCATTGCTGCATTATAAAAAGGTCATCCTGGGTCACAAAATAAGTTTGACACCTTGGATTAAAAAAAAAAAAAGATATCCCTTGCATTAAAATCTGTAATGTTTCTTGAGTTAAGGGGGAGTTTTAAGCACTAAGATAAATTTCTTTGAACCGTTTGCCATTAGGAAATTGATTTAGCACTAGGGACTTTGTCTGACACCGCCAGTTTGTGAGGCTAGTGAAGGGCTTGGTCATGTTCGCTGATGCGCCCTGAGCACAGCATCTGCCATCTAACACCCTAGTACCTATTTTTTGAATGGACGAATGAATCATCTTTGATATACCTGAGGAAATAATGTTGTCTAGTCATTGATATGGGACAGCATCAGGGTTGGATGAAGGCTCCCTCCCGGATGTGCTGTCACAATGTTGCTGCGAATATATGGCCCCTTTAAATTAATGATAATAGGAGCATAACTGTAAGGTTTTTTTTTTTGTTTGTTTTTTGTTTGTTTTTTTTTGGAGTCTGCCAGTTGTCAAGTCTATTTAATCATATAAAATACCAATTCTATCAGTAAAATAGGGTTGGTAGCACAGACTTTATTGAGTGCAGGTAGCTGCACTCAGATCAGATGAGGTACCTCGACTGAGAGAGAATGCATACAGGCAAATGAGATGTCGGACAATGACCTTACATCCAGAATTTATAAAGAACTCTTAGAATTCAATAATAAAAAGGACACCACAATGAAAAAATGGTCAGAGGACCTGAATAGACATTTCTCCAGAGAAGACTTATACATTGTAAGTAAGCACATGAAAAGATACTCAACATCATTAGTAATCAGTTAGTAATCGATGCAATTAGTAATCAATTGCATTAGGTTATGCAAATCAAAACCACAGAAGATAGCACTTTGTACCAACTATTTGGTTATAATCAAAGTCAGATAATAACAAATATTGGTAAGAGAGTGGTGAAATTGGAAAGGACGTGCATACAGGCTGGTGGGAGAAGAAGAGGAAGCCACTTGGGAAAATGGCTTGGCAGTTCTTTAAAACGTAAAAGCAGAGAGTTACCATATGGTCCCCAGCAATTCCACTCCTAGTCTCTACCCAGGAGAAATGAAAACACACATCCGCATAAACATTTATACACTGACATTCATGGCAGCATTATTCTTGATAGTTTAAAAAGTAGAAACAACCCAAAAGTCCATCAACTGATGAACGAATAAGCAGAATGTGGTGTATCAGTCACAGAATCCAGTGGAATATTATTCAGCATGAAAAAGGAATGAGGTACTACCCATGCTACGACATGGACGAATCTCAAAACAAGCTACGTGAAAGAAGCCAGACACAAAAATGCCCTATATTGTATGATTCTATTTATACGAAATGCCTAGAAGAGGCCTGGGGACAGAAAGTAGATTAATGGCCGAGGAGGATTGGGGAAGGGAGCTGGGGAGTGACAGGTAATGCATAGAGGGAATTTCTTCTTAGGATGATGAAAATAGTCTAAAAAATTGTTTGTGGTGATGATTTTACAACTCCGAATATACCAGAACCAATGAATCGTCTACTGTGAAAGGGTTAATTGCATGGTATGTGAATTATATCTCTTTAGCTATTAAAAAAAGAATAAATGAGGTAATGTGTGGGAATATACTTTGAGCTGCTTGAGAAGATATTATTGTAGTTTGACTGTAAGGCCTTTAAATAGTAGCAGGATGACTTAGATATTTTTCCTTGCTTGCAGGTCTGTGATTTTTATGCCATGACTCAACTTTATAAGGCTATAACTCAGCAATATAAAATACTGAAAGTGTTGAAACATTAAATGAAAACCGCTTGGCTTACTATTTTTATTTAATACGATTTTCTGAATCTGTTAATTAGCAATAAGTAGAATGTCATTAAGGAATTAGGTTTTTGAATCATAAAATTTTAAAGCTGGAAGAAACTTTAGAAGTCGTGTATTCTAGGCCCCCTCATTTTGCTTTGCAAGCGAGAGATATGAGTCTAAGGTTTACAAAGATGTCTTAGATCAGAGAGTAAGTTCTAGAACCGAGTCAGTGTTCTTTCTCTGGACTACCATTGTTTTTGTTGTTGTGGTAGTAGTAGCACTATTGATATCAATAGCAGTTATTTAAATACTTCCTATTTCCTAGGCGTTCTGTTAGGTACTTTGTGTATATTTTCTTGGTTACTGTACACAGTTTATAAAGTTGATTCATTTTGCCTGTGTATTAGTGTCCTGCTATTCTGTAACAAATTAACAAAAACTTCATGGCTTAAAACAACACAAATTTATTATCCTAGGAAGTCCAGAATGGGGTTACTGAGTGCCAGCAGGGCAGCGTTCCTTTCTGGAGGTTTTAGGGGAGATCAGTTTTCTTGTCTTTTCCTGCTTCTTGAGGCTGCCCACATACCGTGGCTTGTGGTCTCCTTCCTTCTACAACGCCAATGATGGTGGGTCACGTCTTACATGCAGACTTTCTGGTTTCTGACTCTTTTGCTTCTCTCTTTTCCCTTTAAGACCCTTGTGGTTACTGTGGGTCCACTTAGATATTCCAGGATACTCGCCTTATTTTAAGGTCAGTTGCTTAACAGCCTTAATTCCTGTTGCCATGTAACATAACATATCCACAGATTCCAGGGATTAGGATGGTGGATAGATATCCTTGAAGGGGCATAGTGTGCCTACTGTGCCTACCCTTCTGTTAAGAGGTTTGAGATCAGAGAGGTTAAGTCATTCAAGATTGCAACATTAGCAAATGAAAAAACTGGTATTTTAAGCTGCGACTGTTCCTTAGCATATATTTTATGCCAACATGGTCTTTTTCACAAATGCAGTTTGATCCTGGTCTGACAAGTAAATTGGATGGTGAGTGATGTTCAAATAGTAAATAGCTCTTTCTTAGGAGAGTAAATGTGATTTTCCTTTAATAGTATCAAGATAGAGGCTATATTATTATGGAAAAAATTAAAAGCATGGTAGAGGAGTGTATTTATTGATATGGAAATGTGTATGACTCATCGAGACTTTCAGTTCATTAATGTCCTCCCCCATTTCTCTCTATTGGTTAGTTCCCTTCTGTCATCACTTTTTTCCTTATCTAGCCTAGCTGCCCCAATTCAAATTGCTCTTCTGAAGATTCCCTCAATTCCCTTGCACCTCTTTGATCTCTTCTATCTGGCAAAGCCTTGGGACTGGATGAGCCCAGCTACCTGCTCCTTGATTGCATTTCAGGGATATACCCAGCAGCCTCAAAACTACCCAGCTGTCTTCCCACGTGGCTCTCTTATCTTACTCCCAAGGCATACCTCTTGCATTCTTTCACACCCCCTGCCCCCTGCCAGTGCCATCTCAGCTGTTTTCCATGGTGTGGACTGCTGTTGAGCTTTGCTTCCTTTTAGCTCTTCTCTTGGTCTTTGTCCCACCACCCTTTCCTGGTTCCTTTTCCCATTCTGGCTGACTCTTTTTGGTCTCCCATGTTGGTTCTTCCACTTTTATCTGACCACTGAAAGAGAAGTTCCTCAAGGTTCTTTTTTTTTTCTCACTTTGCACTTTGGGTTTTAAATATGATTTATTTGAATATGTCTCTCATATTTATTTCTCTGGCCCAGGTTTTCTCAAGCCTCGACACTAGTGACATTTAAGGTGGGGTAAATTTTTGTTGGGGGGGGCATGTTTAGCAGCATCTATGGCCTCTACCCGCTAGATGCCAGTAGAACCCCCTCTATCCCAAAAGTGACAACCAAAAATGTGTCACACAGGGGCCAGAATCACCCCCAGGTGAGAACCATTTGGCTAGCCTAAAGCTCTCTTGAGGGTCTAAGGATAACACCTTGTTGGCAACCCCTCTTGAATGTCTCCTAGGCATCTCCTATTTAACATGACCAAAATGAACTCTTGTTGTCTTTCCCTGATATACTCTTCCCCCAGCTTTCCTCATTTCATTTATGGCTTTGCAGGCCATTGGAGATACTTTGACTTTGATTCTGAGTGGACTTGGGAGCTATCAGAGGGTCTGGGGCTAGGAAATGATAGGATCTCACTTAGGTCAGGTCATTGTTGAGAAGAGACTATGAGTTAGAAGGGTAATATCTGTAATACCTAAAGAGTTCTCTTAAACTTAATGAGGAAAAAAATATCAAGACTTATAGTATATAAGTGGACAGAGAATTTTAACAGATGAGTAATACAGTTAGTTGTAAAAATGTAGGAATATGTTCATCATCATAGGTAATCAAAGAAATGCATTTTAAATCCACCTTGAGTCATCCCTTCTATTCTCTTGAAAGTACTAGAAATTAAAATACCTCCCAATTCTAGCAAGGTTTCAATGAAGTGGGGCCATTCACGCTTACTTGTTTCTTGTATTTATAGATACTCTCAGCCTCTACCTTTCACCGAACACGTGTGATTTCAGATTCTTATGCCTTGTCTGTATTGCATTTCCCCTCTTCCTCCTGACCTCCTACAGACTCCTCATCTTTTGAGAGCAGCAGTCAGATGGGAGAGAGGCATCCTGCCCCACTTAGCACTGCTGGTGAGGCAGCCTTGAGTTGCTGTGTTCAGCACTGCCCTGTAGTCCTGGGTATATGCATCCACCCCTGCCGCTTGAGGGGGGTTCTCGAGATTAGGAGTGGTCAGTTGTCTCTGGGCCTGGCACACAGCGGTTGTTCCATAAATGTTGAACTAAATTACTGAAATCTGGCGAATGTTTTAATGAACTACAGGTATGTCAAGATGATAAAATAGTGTGGTCACTGAAAGTGTAATTATGAGTGTAATATATGGCAGAAGTTTATAACACTACTAAATGGTATGTTTACTGTTATTTAACCACATTTGTAAAGTAATAACGTAAATCATAAAATTTTAAAGATTTTAAATTATAGATAATAATTTTCTTTACTACATAAAGATAATTTTTTAACCTTTATGATAAAATGTATAATTTTTAAAGTCAGCTCGTAGGCTCCTCTCCCCCTCTCCTCATCAAAGGCTACACTCTTCATGTTGTCGAGTTCTCTGGTTTAACTGTCAGGAAACAGGATAGACCTCCCCAGACTCTGGGGGTCACAAAGGTAGCTGCATTTATGCGAATATGAATTAAGTCTCCAAGCATAGTTGAGCTTTTGCTATGCTTGGTTGTATATAGGTCGAGAGGTATTTTCCTTTTTTGTTTTTTTGTTTTTTTTTAAATGATTCCATCTCATAGGTATATGGTACTTAGTATTTTGGAGTTTATAAATGCATTCACATTATTAGTGATACTTAGTAATATGTTATACAGCTTTTGATGATGTCAGATATAAATGGTAATTGACTTCTTTTACATTTTTTGAGTATCTACCATCTGTCAGTGACTGAGATACAGAATGCCTTCGGGGAAGTCCTTGTCTGGCAGGAAAGATGGGCAGCCGTGATCACGTGATGAGCATATGGTAGGGTGCAGGAGGAGGGAGGAGCAGTTATTTACCAAGAAAATTGGCAAGATAAGATGACTTTTTTTCCAGTAAGATGACTCTTGAGCAGGACTTAAGAAGATGAGCTAGATTTTTGCCAAAAGGCGCAAAAAGGAAAGCATAAGCAGAAAGGAGGTGTGGAAGTACATGATGTGTTCAGAAGCCACTGAAAAGCTTTAGAGGAGATGACACGCTCATGCTTGTATTTTGGAAAGAAAACTGAGGTCCGTATGGAGATTGAGTTTCGAGGAGACACATGAAGAGTGGTTCTCAGTCTTTTTCGCTTTTATTTTTGCATGCTTTCCCATATGATGGTTTTATAATCATCCCTAGATTTCAATTGCAACATAGATAAGACAAGTTATATATTATGCACATTTCTGGCCAGCCAACCATATGGCCTTTCTCAAATTAATAGCTGTACAACAGAGTGTCTCTCAGGAAATTCTGGATGAGAACCAGTGGATTAGAGGAGCAAGATCAACTAAGAGGCCGCTGCAATGTTCCAGACAAGAGGCAATGACTTAAATCAGGGCAGTGACAGAAATGGATGGGAAGGAATACATATGAGATGGTTTCCTGTATAGACTTTGTGGACTCGAAGTGTGGGGGTAGGGAGGAATTACAGATCAGCGTTTCTCAAATTTTAACATGCACTTGAATTGCCTGGGGATTTTGTTAAAAGGTAGGTTCTAATTCAGCAGGTCTGGGGTGGCGCACAGTCTTAACATTTCTAAAAAGATTCCAGGTCATGAACAACAAGCACCGTTGGTCCATGGACCAACCTTTAGTAACAAGGGTGAGAGAACTTGGGTGTCAGGCTCTAGTTTCCAGCTGGTAATGTCCTTATCTGAAATGGGGAACACAGGAGAAAAGAAAGGTTGGTGTGGAGTCCTTATGGGACATTAGGTATAAAATTGTAGGCGTGTGGAAATTTGTATTTTTAACTCAAGAGAGAAATCAACCCTAGAGATACAAATTTGGGAATCAGGATTTCATCGATTGTAGTAAAAGCCATTAAGAATAAATGACACTACCTACAAGAAAGAGGTAAGGGTAATATTAGAATATATACTTACTCCTGTTTGCTAGAATTTTAATGCTCCATTGAAATGCTCCTTTCTATGAACAATGTGTACATATAAATTTCAGGAGTGGAGAAGTCTGTGGAAAACTCCTTTATCTCTTGGTAAAGACCATAGATCACGTTAAATATTCCCTGGGTCAGGTTAAAAATGAATTGAAGTACCTTCTGTTAGGTAAATTCATTCATAGAAACAAATATGTATTAAACAGCTTCAAAATGCCAGCCACTTATCTAGGCTCTAGGTTTAAGATAGTAGCAGATAAGATGTGTCATCCAAATGACAGATTACAAGGGAGATAAGCAAAGTGATTACAGTAGAGTGTGAGAGATACTGAGGTGGGGGAGTGCAGCAGGGGACTTGTGTGATTCAGTGTGGGGGTGAAGAACTGTCTCCTGAGGCGGTATCATTTCAGCTGAGAAGAGGAGCCTGAGCAGGATGACCAGGAAGAGGTGGGGGGAGGGCATGACAACAGTGGCTAGGAGGGGAAATGCCCTGAGTGTTGAAGAAGGGCAGTGGGGCTGGCCCACAGAGCCTGTGGCGTGGAGGAGAGTGGTGAAAGATGAGGTTGGAGAGGTGAGCAGAGTCCATGGCTAGGCCCGTTCTCCTGGGACTTGGTAGAGGGTGGAGGTAGAAGATGATGTATTTTCCAAAGGAAAAAGTATTATTCTGCCTGGGTGTAGTTCAAACAATAGTCTTATGCGAATGGTTTTATAAGGGTTTTATGGACTGGCCCAGGACCGGAATGAGTCATAGTAACATTGTTTCTATAGGAAAAATGTTTTGGGCTTCAAAAACTGTCTTACAGTTTAACTTCCAATTTTATTTTTTCACCATTTGGGGACTGGATACGCATACAGTTCTAGTGCTTTTTGTTATTTGTGCTCAAACGGCACTTTCTCTAGTGTTTATCTACATGGCCACAGTGTTGATTTTCCACCCCTTGATATGAATCAAAGGTATCATTCCACAGATGTAGTTGAAATGTTTTCTTTTCTTGAACAGATTTAGAAAATATATGGAAATAAAAATAGAAATCTTTTAATACACTGTTTGCTTTTCAGAGTGTTTGTTCTTTCCGGTTAAAGGTTCCCTCTGTAAGCTATATTGTGGTATGGTGTTATATACCAAGAAAGTTTGAAAATTGTTATAAACAGAAAGTAAAAGACATTGGTATGATTTCACGGCTGAAGGTAAACAGAACAAGGATAAAACACCTAGCTTTTGAAAATACGTTAATAATCGTGAGCTTCTCACATCATCGTCTTCATGGCTGACTATTGTTATCGTTAGAAATACTAGATATTTTAAAGCAGAAAAGATCTGTTAAAGCATGTCCCTTTATAAAATAGATCTATAGATCTATACGAGCTTCATTTTGTTTAATAAATGAAACTTTAGTCTGAAAGTCCCTCAAATTCCCATGGCTGAGTTAATTTCATTCATATCCATCTCAGTGAAAATGTCTTTCAGTATCAGAATCCCTTCAGCCGGCAGGTGACGGAAGACCCAACTGAAACTGAAAATAATAAGTAAATTTTATGATCTCATATAACTAGAAATTTGGAAGAAAGATTGTGTTACAGTTGGTTCATGTAGCAGCTAACTGCCGTCATGAGGCTCTCAGGATCCTTCTGTCTTCCCTTTCTAACATCTTGGATGAGTTAGCTTTTGTCCTCAGGCTTGTCCCCTTTTGGTCTGAAGATGACAGACAGCTTTAGTTCCAAGCTTTATATCCTCATATAAAAGCACCCAAGACTGTGAGAAAGGAAGGTATCTCTTGTCTCAGTTTAGGCTGCTGTAAAAAGTACCACAGACTCGGTGGCCTAAACGACAGACATTTATTTTGCTTAGTTCTGGAGTCTGGAAAGTCCAAGATCAAATTGCCTGAATATTTTTGTTGAGGGTCTCTTTCTGGCCTGAAGACAACCACCTTTTTGCGGCTTCTTCACATGGCAGAGAGAGACAGAGCTCTCTAGTCTCTTTCTCATTTTATAAGAACACTAATGCCATTATGGGGGCTCCACCCTCATAACCTATTGTAACCCTAATTCTCTCCCAAAAGCCCCACTGTCAAATACCATTGGACTGGAGATAAGGGCTTTAATGTGTGAATTTTGCTAGAGTGGGGAGAGGCACAGAAATTCAGGCTATAGCATCTTTTTTATGTCTTTTTCAAGAGTGGAAAAACACTTTCCCAGAAACCTCTTAGCAGACTTCACTAGGCGAATTTACATCATATAGCCCATTTCTAAACTGCTAAGTGACAAGAGATAGAAGTCCTGTGGTTGGCTTAGACTAGTCAGGATTCCGTGGCTCTCCAGACCTCCCAGAGAAGAACTAAATTAAGATCCTGTTATCCACGAAGGAGAGTGGACCTGGAAGGCAGCCACTGGTGCCTGCCATACCTTCCAAAGCCAGTTCTTCTGCCGGGGCTCTGAATCTTTCTGCCTTTTAGAGGACTTTATTCTGTTAACCCTTTTTTAAATCAACTGTCTCTCTCTCATCTCTTTTCAAGCTATATTGAAAGAAGAATCTACATTTGCCATCTGCATATCTCTTCCTACAGTGTATTCCTTAAATCTACTGTAATCTGAATTCTGCTTAACCTTTGCCTTCTGTCATCATTAGTGCCCACCTGACTGCCTGACCCTTCACCTGTATGACCGGTAGTGTTGGGTTCTCCCAGGTTAGCATACACCAGAATCATGTGGAGGGTGATTAAAAATATAGTTGGCTGGGCCCCATTCCTAGAGTTTCTAATTCAGTAAGTCTGAGCTGGGGCTTGTAGATTTGAGCTTACTTTTGATAATATTGATTTTACTAACTACTACCTTCTTCCTGAGTTTCAAAACTCAAAATTACCTCTTAAACCTGCCCTTCTTGTGCTTTCTGTATTCTCTGTTTTATTGGTGAATACCAGTGTCCTTTTTCTCAAGTAAGAAATCTGGAACTTATCCTGGTTTTTTATTCTTCCTTGCCCCCATATACAGTCAATTCGTGTTTCTTAGTCTAAATATCCTTCAAGTACATCATTTGTTCCTATCCGTGTTGTCTCTGCTTTAGTTTGAACACTCATTTCTTTTCACTTCTGCTGCTAGAATGATCTCTAAAGTGCTTGTCATATACCCAGTCTCGTATTTTCTCTTATTTATACTTCATACTGTTGCAGAGTGATTTTTTTTTCTTTTTTTTGGTGCAAGTCTGATCATACTATTCCTGAGCTCAGAATTCTGTGGGCTCTTACACCTTCCAGATAAAATCCAGACGCCATCCCATGCAAGCAGAGAGCTTCAGAATTGTGTCTACTCACCTGTCTAGTGTTTATTTTTTCTCCCCTCTTCTTTACAGTACTGAACTTGCCTCAGTTCTTCTCTTGGGCTTTTGAGCTTCTGCATGTTTTCTCTTTGCCTAAAACTCTTCTCCTTCCCCTTCACTGCTTTGGTAGGTCTTGCATATCTTCTAAGACTTAGCTTGGAAGGCATCCAAGCTTAAGGATGCCTCTGCTATTGCTTCACTTCCCTGGTTCCTTTTCTATACTGGAAATTAGGTGTTCCTTTTCCACACAACCATAGAGGTGTGTAAATGGTGCTCATTAAGCACTTAAACACTATTCAGTTCTGCAGGTTTACTGGGTACCTGCTCCCTCTAGACTATAATTTGTTTGAGGACAAAGGTTGTACTTTTCATCTGTTTCCTAATATAGCACCTAACATAATAAGAAATGACTGAATATTAAGGGTCATTTTTACTGATAGAAACTGGTCATAAAATCAAATCTGAAGAACTTAGACTTGGAAACAAATAGGAGGGTGACAGAAACACCTTAGACTTTATATCTAGTTGGATTTATTCAGGATTCTGGGTGGAATTTATGGTTCTTATAGTCTGTGACAGAGCAGGGATAGGGGTTGGCCATAGATGGTAGAAATCACTTGAGTAGTGTTCAAATTAGGTTGTCTTTTTTATTTCCTGGAGAGTTTGGGTGAAATCTGGAAATAGGACTGCTGTTAAGTTATGGGGCATATTAAGAACTCTGCCGAGTACAATGAGCACAACTGATTGTGAATTTTTCTGTATTATATATGTCTACATATATATGCATATGTATATATAATGTGTATGTTATATGTGTGTGTATATATATTTCATTGCTTTTTGGGAATTTTATGCAAACTTAAAAAAGTGATGATTATTATAAAGCTGCCATCTCTGTTATATATAAATTTTATTTTTAATGTTTTAAAAGTTAGTTTATTCATCTACTGTTTTTGAAAATATATATCTGCCAAAAATTTCATTGTAGTTGTATGCTCTAAGCCTGCATTGTCGATGTGGTAGCCATCAACCACATGTGACTATATTTGAATTTAAACTAGTTAGAATTAAATTAACAATTCAATTCCTCAGTCATGCCAGCCACATTTCAGGTGCTCACTAATTGGGCAGTGTAGATATAGGGTAGAAACAGTGACTTTGAATGACATATTAGACCATATGAACTTAACAGATACATGTATCCAGAACATTCCATCCCAAAACACAGGATACACATTCAAGTGTACATGGAACATTCTCCAGGATAGATCATTTGTTAGGCCACAGAATAAGTCTCAAATTTATGAAGACTGAAATTATATCAAGCATTTTTTTTTCAATCACAGCAGTATAAAGCTAGAGAATGATTACAAGAGGAAACCTGGACAAACACACAAATACATGAAGGCTAAACAGCGTGCTACTACACAATAGTGGGTCGATGAAGAATCAAAGACAAAATGAAAAAATACATATAGACAAATGAGGATGGAAGTACAGCAGTTCAAAATCTTTGGGATGCACCAGAAGCAGTTCTGAGAGGAAAGTTTGTAGTGATACAGTTATAGGTCAAGAAATAAGAAAAATCTCAAATAAACAATCTAACCTTATACCTAAGGGGACTGAAAAAAGAAAAAAAAAAAAACCCAAAGTTAGTAGAAGGAGGGAAATCATAAGGATCAGAACAGAAATAAGTGAAATAGAGGCCAAAAAAGTAGAAAAGATCCATGAAACCAAGAGCTGGTTCTTTGAAAAGATAAATAAAATTGATAAACCTTTAGCCAGACTTGTCAAGAAAAAAAGAGAGGACTCAAATAAGAAATGAAAGAAGAAAAGTAACAACCAACACTCTAGAAAGGTCATGACATCATGGGATATAAAGGATTATGAGACTGCTGTGAAAAATTGTATGCCAACAAGTTGGATAACAGAAGAAATGGGTGAATTCTAGAAACATATGATCTTCCAAAACTGAATCAGGAAAAAATTGACCAGACTGATTGCTAGTAATAAATTGAATTGGTAATCATATATGTACCAACAACAAAAGTCCAGGACCAGGTAGATTCACAGTTGGTTCTACCAAACATTTAAAGAAGAGTTAATACTGATTCTTTCTAAGCTATTTCAAGAAATAGAAGAAGGAAAACTTCCAAATTAATTGTACAAGGACAGCATTAAATGTACAAGGATACCAAAACCAAAGATGCTGCAAAAAAAAAAAAAAAAAAAAAGAAAGCTACAGACCAGTAATACCTAATGAACATAGTTGCAAAAATCGTCAACAAAATATTAGCAAACCAAGTTCAACAATATATTAAAAGGATCATTCACAGTGATCACATGGAATTTATTCTAGGGGTACAAGGAGAGTTCAGTATCTGCAAATCAGTCACTATGATTCATCACATTAACAAGAGGGAGGGTAAAAACCACATGACCATCTCAATAGATAAAGAAAAAGCATTTGACAACATTCAACATCCATTCATGATAAAACTCTCCACAAAGTGGGTTTAGAGGGAACATACCTCAATATAATAAAGACCATATATGACAAATCCACACTCACAGCTAACATCTCAGTTGCAAAAACTAAAAAGTTTTCCTATAAGATTAGGAGTAAGACAAGAATGTCTTCTGTTACCACTTTTATTCAACATATACTGGAAGTCCTAGCTGCAGTAGTCAGAGAAGAAAAAGAAATAAAAGTCATCTAGATTGGTAAGGAAGAAATAAAACTTCACTACTTGAGAATGACATGATACTCATATATAGAAAACCGCAAAAACTATTAAAACTGATAAATGAGTTCAGTAAAATTGCATGATACAAATTAATATATAGAAATCTGTTGCATTTCTATACACTAAAACAAACTAACAGAAAAAGATACTAAGAAAATCCCATTTATAGTTGCACCAAAAATAAAAAAAACTATCTATGAATAAATCTAACCGAAGAGGTAAAAGACCTATATTCTGAAAACTATAAGACGTTGATAAAAGAAATTGAAGATGACTCAAACAAATGGAAAGGTATACCATACTCATGGATCGGTAGAATTAATATTGTTAAAATGCCCATAGTACCCAAAACGATCTACAGACTTAATGTACTTCCTTTCAAAATACCAAAAATATTTTTCACAGAACTAGAACAATTGTAAAATTTCCACCTCATATAATTACAATTTTTTCCTAGTTGTGTGCTGCTAATATTTTTAATGATTCTTTGAGATTTTATAAGTACTAAGTAAGATACTAGTGGGGGGATATATAATGATGATTAAAACAGACTTCTTGCCTTCAGGGAAACCACTGTAATGGATGAGGTAAGATAGTGAACACATCAATAAACCATATAATTACAAAATATCCTAAAATTTGTATAAAACTGCAAAAGACCTCAAATAGCCAAAAAAAAAAAAAAAAAATCTTGAGAAAACACAAAGCTAGAGATACCAGAATCCTAGATTTCAAGATATACTGCAAAGCTATAGTAATCAAAACAGTATGATACACACACACACACACACACACACACACACACACACACACACAATGGAACAGGATAGAGAGTCTAGAAAGAAACCAAGTTTATATGGTCAATTAATCTATGACAAAGGAGGTGAGAATATACAATGAGGAAAAAAACAATCTCTTCAAAAATGATATTGAGAAAAATGGATAGCTACTTGTAAAAGAATGAAACAGGACTACTCTTACACAATACACAGAGATAAAATAAAAATGATTAATGATCTAAATGTGATAACGGAAACCATAAAAGTCCTAAAAGAAAGTATAGGATGCATAGGCAGTAATCTCTTGGACTTCATGGCGTTAACAACATGTTTATGGATGTGTTGCCTCAGGCAAGGGAAACAAAAGCAAAAATAAACTAAATGAGAATCCACTGAAAAAGCTTTCGCACCACAAAGAAAACCATCTCTTGCATTTCAAGAAAATGAAAAGGCAACCTACTGAATGGGAGGAGATACTTACAAATGATATTTCTAAGAGATTAATATCCAAAATATGTAAGAATTTATATAACTCAGTGCAAAAATTCCCCCAAATAATCTGATTAAAAATGGGCAAAAACCCTGAATAGACATTTTCGCAAAGAAGACATACGGATGGTCAACAGACACATGAAAAGGTGTTCAGCACCAGTAATCATTAGGAAAATGCAAATTGGAACCACAATGAAGTATTGCCTTACACCCGTCCGAATGGCTAGTATCAAAAAGACAAGAAATAATGTATTGGCGAGGATGTGGAGAAAAGGGAACCCTTGTGCACTGTTGGTGGGAATGTAGATTGGTACAACCACTGTGGAAAACATTATGGAGGTTCCTAAAAAAATTAAAAATAGAAACACCATACTATCCAGTAATTCCACTACTAGGTATTTACCCAAAGACAACAAAAACATTAATTTGAAAAAATATGTGCACTTCTATGTTTATTGCAGCATTATTTACAATAGCCAAGGTATGGAAAATCAGTATATGAATGGTTAAAGAAGAGGTAGTGTATATACAATGGAGTATTACTCATCCATAAAAAAGAATGAGATCTTGCCACTTGTGACTATATGGATGGACTTAGAAGTAGTACTATGTTAAGTGAAATAAGTCAGACAAAAACAAATACCGTATCATTTCACTTACATGTGGAATCTAAAAAACAAAATAGACAAGCAAAAAAACCCAGAAACAGACTTGTAAATACAGAGAACAAAACTGGTGGTTGCCAGAGGGAATGAATAAAGTAGGTTAAAGGCATTAAAAGGTACAAAATTACACTTATAAAATAAATATCATGAATATGAAAAGCACAGCATAGGGAATATAGTCAGTAACATTCTATTAACATATAGGGACCGATGGTAACTACACTTAGGCATGGTGAACACTGTATAATGTATACATTTGACAATCACTATTGTATACCTGAAACTAATATAACATATTTGTCAACTATCCTTCAGTAATACAATTTTTTTTAATTTTTTAATGTTTATTTATTTTTGAGAGAGAGATAAAGTGTGAGCAGGGGAGGGGCAGAGAGAGAGAGGGAGACAGAATCTGAGGCAGGTTCCAGGCTCTGAGCTATAAGCACAGAATCTGATGTGGGACTCGAACTCTCTAACCACGAGATATGACCTGAGCCGAAGTCGGACACATAACCGACTGAGCCACCCAGGCTTCCTCCCCACAAAATTTTTTTAATTCAGTTCCTCAGTCATGCTAGCCACATTTCAAATGTTCTGTAATTGTATACAGATATAGGATATTTTCATTATTGTCTTAGCAAATAATTTAGATGGTTAGGGTATAATCTCAAATTCCTACTTTTTAAAAATCCAAACATGACCCTTAAAAATGTATTTTTATTATAAAATAAAACATATGTTATAGAAATATATTATAAAGTACATGGTTTACTGAAATATTGCAATGCTATTAACACCCAGGTCAGGAAATAGAACTTTGTCATCCTTAACACTCTTCCATGTGTCCTGTGTTAATCACAGCCCTCTCTTCTCTCTTAAGTAATCATTATCTGAATTTTCATAGTAATCACTTAAATTTTTAAAAAATTGTTTGTGGAGTTAATTAGCTTCCTTGGACACTATATTTTGATTTCAACTAAAATAAAAACATTCTTATTGCAATACAATTTCCATGTCATTAAATTAGCCCATTTAAAGTATACAGTTTAGCGGTTTCAGTATAGTTACAGAATTGTACAACCATCACTACAATCTAGTTTTAAGACATTTACATCACCCCCTAAGAGAAATCTATACCTGTTGGCAGTCACTGCCTGTCCCTATTCCAATCAACCCAGCCTGACAACCATAATCTACTTTCTGTCTACACATTTACTTATTCTAGTTTTTCATGTAAATTGAATCATACAGTATGTGGTCTTTTGTGTCTGATTTCTTTCACTTAGTATAGTGCCTTTGAAGTTCATTCATGATGTAAAATATATTACTATTTGAATCCTTTTTATTGTTGGATACTATTCCATTGAATGGCTATGCCACATTTTGTTTATTCATCAGTTGATAGACATTTGGGTGGTTTCCACTTGTTGGCTATTATAATTAATTCTGCTTTGACATTTATGTTCAAGTTTTTGTGTGGATGTAGGTTTTCATTTCACTTGAGTACTTAGTGGGAATTGCAGGGTCAAATGGTACTCTATGTTTTAACCCTTTGAGGAACTGCCAAAATGTTTTTCTAATTGACTGTACCATTTTTCATTTCTACCAGCAATGGAGAGGATTCTAATTTATCCACATCTTCATCAATACTTGTTATTTCTGTTTTTGATTATAGGCATGAAGTCATGTCTCACCAAATATCAAATTGATTAAAAATGTACTGTGATTTTCACTTGCATTTCCTCAGTGGTTAATGATGTTGAGCATCTTCTCATATGTTTATTAGATGTTTCTAAATCTTTTTTTGGAGAAATGTCTATATAAATCTTTTAATTATTATTTAGTTTTTAATTAAATGTTTATTTTTTATTAATGGGTTATGAGTTCTTTAAAACTAGAACGACAGGCTTCCTCCCCACACAATTTTTTTATAAATCATATATCATAAGGAAGATTTTTACAGTACTATAGTGTGTTTGTTAAAAAAAATCTACATGTTAAGTGGACTTGTACAGTTCAATCCATCTTGTTCAAATGTCAACTGTCATTAGATGTTTGAAAATCCAATCTGATAATCTCTGCTTTTTGATTGGGTTGTTTAATCTGTTGGATTAAGCAGATATGGTTGGATTTACATCTGCTATTTTGCTTTTTGTTTTCTATAGGTCTCATGCCTTTGTTCTCATGAATATTTTTAAATTAAGTGAATTCTTTTGAAATAAGTGAATATCTTCCAGTGTGGTATTTTGAGTCCTTTAATCATTTTTAAATTATAAATCTTCAGTTATTCTATTAGTGTTTACTCTAGGTTTTATAATATACATTTAAAATTAGAAGAATCTACTCATTTTTACTTATACTCAAGTAAAATAAACTTTTCTCCTGAATAGCTCCATTTTTCTCTCTCCCCACTCTTTGCTACTATTATTATACATCTTCTGTCTATATATTATAGAAGCCCAACAATATATTGTTATAATTTTTACTTTATATAATCTATGTCTTTTAAATAAGCTGAGAGAAGAAAGGAGAACAAATACGTGTTTATAGAGTTAGTTATATCAGCCTCTCTAGTTTTCATTCTCTTCTTATATTTCTGTGGATTTGAGTTCCCATCTGGTGTATGTCCTTACTCTAATACAAATTTCTTCTCACTTGCTTCCTTTGTGCAGTTATTGTAAATTTATAAAATTTCCGTATGTTATTAGCCCAACAGTACATTTGTATGCATATTGTTTTATTGAGTTACTTTCTAAGTCAGTTAAGAAAAGAAAGGGGAATTAACTGTTTTCTAGTTGATGTATCTCCTGACACTGATAGAAAGCTGGGATCATTTAAGTGTGAATCTCTTCTGTTAATAGAGCCATCAAAGTAATAGCTGTCACTTTGATTGTGTAAAGAAGATAAATTGTAATTAGAATTGAGAGAGCAAAGTTTAAAGAACATTCATTTGATCTAAATGAAAAGTCATGCTTTATAGAGTAATACGTAAAACATTTCCATCTGCGTTTCTTAATATGGAACTTCGAACTAAGCAGGGGCAGCAGTATTGAATATTTCTTCCACCTCCACTCAAGTCTGAAGGAGTTCGTTGTCTCCAGCTATTCCTGCCTGAGTGCACTGTTTTTTTTTCTTTCTTTTTTCTGCAACTGGCTTGGGTATTGTCTTTGAGAATGAGGTATGAGTTATAGCCTTAATGCTCAGTCTTTCAAATTTAACTATATGTTAATTGGCAACTGGATTCTCTGCACATGGATCTCATACTGCTCGACAAGATAATGGCAGAACCTGAAAGTGAAAACCCATTAAAAAAAAAGCACTAAGAAAATCTAAGACAAGTAATACACTGAGTGGGACACTGTGAACAACGAGGCATAAATTGGGACCATCTCAGGCAAACTGACACACATGGACACTTTACCAGACATGTATTTTTTCAGAAACCTCCTAACTCCAAACTCTGGATTACCATTTTCCCATGAAAAGGCTGTGCCCTCGATATGATTCACTTGTTTGTGACTGTTTAGTAACTTCTACAAAATTATGTACTTGGAAAAGAATGTGAAGCATTCTTCCTAGTCAGTTTTATTCATTTGGCATTTCTTTTTTTTCCTAGAACATTTTCAGTTTGTCTTGAAACTTACTAAATTTTGCATGCGTTCATTTTTAAACTAAAGACATGTAATAAATTTGGTGAATTAATTCTCCCTTAAGTTAGTTCTTCTGGTATCTTAATAAAAAATATACAGTAATTAAAAATGAAATTTGAGAATGAAAGGAAGGCAGTTTCTACATATGTTTGATAAAAATGGATTATTTGAATATGATTATAATAATACTTTATATTCTATTACAGGATTAATTAAAAGGATTTACTGTAATGTGTTATGACTCTTAATTGGAGCCTTGGGAGATAGGTAAGTGACAAGCATTTTTTGAAGAGTTATTTTTGAAACATTAAATAATTTGATCTCATAGGTTCCTGACAAAGTGATTTACCTCTTTTTCTCCTCAGTAAAATGTTAGTAGAAATATCATGTTTACATGAATCTTAATACAACTTTTCTCTAATATCCAATAAGTCATATTTTCCAGGAAACTTGTAGGTTTATTTCGTGTAATATTTATAGTGAAGACATTTACTGCGACACAAGAATTTGGCACCTTAAAGCGCTAAAAAAATACTTAAAGCACTAAAAAAGTAATAATAATAAAAAAATCAGTAAATGAGATGTGGTACTGGATTAGATCTTAGAACCGAAAAAAGGCATTAGTGAAAACCGGAAAAAAGGCATTAGTGAAAAAAACAAGTGAAATCCAAATAAAGCCTGTGGCGTAATTAATAGCAATATATCATTATTTCCTTAGTCTTGACAAAACCATGGTTATGTAAGATGTCAGCTTTAGGGGAAATCGAGTGAGGGGGATACACGAATTCTGTTGTATCTTTATAACTTTCCTGTCCACCTAAAATTATTCCAAAATAAAAATTCATTTAAAACAGAAAAAATGAAGGATTTATTTATTTGAAAATCATAGTTTAGAAGTAACTTTTGTTTGTAATAGTTTGAGAAATCAAACTTCTTAGTTACCTTTTAAAAATCCAGATTCTGCGAATAGAGATGAAAGGAAATATGTGACCATAGGTTTCACTTTTCAGGTTACAAGAGGTGTCGGATTTCTGTTTTTGGATGTTGGCATGGTGTTTGTGACCTCCTTATACCTGATTACACACTTGCTTTCTGATTCTTTTAAGGTGCTTCTGTGGCCTTTGGTAGTTTAGTATAGCACTTTGTATTAACATAAGCAGGACCTATAAATGGTCACTGGTTTTTTTCTTTTTCTTCTCTTTTCTTTACTGTTGGACGCAAAAAGACCAGTGATGGGACTCAGTTTGGGGTTGAGACCCTCACAAACGTTGTCTTGTTCAGTTACACCTCTGTGAGATTCTAGGTCAAGTAATAGACACAGCTGACCTATTGTTAAGGAGTATGAATAAAGATGAACAGAACTCTTAAATAGCCATTTCTGTAATTGAGCTAAAATAATTGATTGCTGTCAGATAATAGAAATTCTCAGATTCGAAAATGAACTCTAGCAGTATAACTCTTTTAAATTTCTATAAATATTAAAAGACTACAAGAATGGAACTCTATAGTTTGCTGAAACTATTACATAACTTTTCATTAATAAAAGTAAAATAGCCATGCCGGTCTTATCAATGGTTTCCTGCTTCAGTTGCCAACCTTAATGATTTTAGTTAAACTTAAATTTACTAAAGGGAGATAGAAATATATTATACTTAAAGGATGTAGACATTTAAAACAACAAACCCAGTCCCAAGTGGCTATTACAGAATAATTATTAGGCTTGGAGATTTCTGTTTTGCTTGATGGTATTTATTCAGAATTGGTGTTACAGTCTCGTGTTAAAAGAATGACATCTTTACTTATTTTGTTGTGTAACATAATTGTTCTAAATCCTGGCCGGGAAGTTCAGAAAAATGGAAGACAAGTTTAAATTCTATTGGTCATAGGAGAGTTCATACATAAAAAATAAACAAGAAACTTCTTTTGTGCTAGAAGAGCATTCAAAGTATTGTTTTTAGAGACCTACTTTACCATCCAGCTGCCGACTGTTGTTTCGTGGTCATCTAAAATATAAATGACAGTAGCTATTATGTATTGAGCACTTTCTATGTATCAGGCACTTTATTTCCAGTGATCTCATTTAATCTTCCCAAACACAAAAATAGTTTGGAATTCCCTTTCTAGATGTGGCGGGGAAAGTAGTAAGATCTCCAGGCTGACCCTGAGAGTTTGGTGCAGGAAGAACAGGTTACCGAAGGTGTAAAGTACCTCCTGTTTGGTTCATAGTGTTATCAGCTTCCAGGAAACCCTTGTCCATGGATACGTGGTAAACTTGAGAATACTTCAGCTCTTCTGGGTAAAAGGATGTCTGTTCACACTGGGTGACCTAGAGCAGATTCCCCCGGGTGGCTAGCCTGTAGTATAATTCCCATTCCCTGTTCCAGCCTTGATCTGGCTCATTCTGCGGTTCCCTAACATGTCAGTTGTTCTCTGTCACCTGATTAACTGCTGAACACTCACTCATTGTGTGCTTCATTGATCATAAGCCAAGAACTTCTGGCAGCTCTGGGGAACATGATCTCAACATGCCTCCTGGTCAGTGTGGGGCAACTGGAAGTTGTTAGTTGGGGCGAAAATTTGGATCCAGAAGCTAGGACACGTGCCAGAGGCCAGAGATGGGGTAATTGAGCAGCTGACATGTTGAAATGCAGCTATCCAGATTCAGTCAATAGGTCGAGACTCAGAAATAGAATAGACACATGACTTTGAAAGGTGGTTTTTGAAGACAATGATGGCTAGCTGTGGACTTTGTGGATATAAAATACAGTTAACCCTCGAACAATGTGGGCTTTAGGAGACCTGCCCCACCCCAAAGTCAAAAATCCACATACAACTTTTGACTCCCCCAGAACTTAACTACTAATAGCCTCTTGTTGACAGGAAGGCTTGCCAGTAACTAAATAGTCGGTTAACACATACACATATTTTGTGTGTTATATGTGTGATATACTGTATTCTTACAATAAAGTAAGTTGGAGAAAAGAAAATGTTATTAAGAAAATTGTAATGAAAATACATTTACAGTATTATACTATATAAATAAAATCCACACATAAGTGGACCCACACAGTTCAAGCCCGTGTTATTCAAGGGTTAACTGTAATTCCACTGCTTTTTGAAGAATAAGAGTTAACTTATTCATCGTAGTGCTCATGACACTGTGCAGAGATCTCTCTGTAACTTCTCCCCATCAGTTTTAGCTAGGTCTTTCTGTAGCTCTAAATCGCCAGTCGCTCTTACAGTTGGAAGCATAAAATATGCACAAAATTACAAAGTCTCCAAAAGTTGGCATTCTTCAGGGCTTAGTGCTCGGCCGCCTTCGACATGTATTCTCTGTGCAGTCTCATGTGACCCCTTGTTTTAAATGCTTTCTGTTCTCCCAGCTTTATTCTTTACCTAGAGCTCAGATTTCTATGCTGCCTATTCAGCATCTATTTGCAAGTCTAGTAAACGTTTCACACCTAACATGTCTGAAGTAGAACTCTCGAAATTCTCCTCCCCAAACTTGTTCCTGCCTCCTTGTTTATCTCAGTAAATGGTCCACACAGTTGCTCAGGCCAAAAACTAGAAGCCATCTTGAGTTTTCTCTTTCCTTCTTAACTTACGTCCAACCCATCTGTAAGGCTTATATGTCCTTCCTTCTACATATACCAAACACCCCTGTATTGCTGTCACCCCCCTACTCCTACCCTAATATAACATAACCTGTCACCATTCCAAGTTACCTGGATGATGGCAACAGTCTTCTCACTGGTCTTCCTTATCTCCTCCTTGTACCTTTCTGGTCACTTCTCCATATAGGAGCGAAGGTGGGGTTTTCTTCTTAATGTTTATTCATTTTCGAGAGAGAGAGAGACAGAACACAAGCAGAGGAGGGGCAGAGAGAGAGGGAGACACAGGATCCGAAGCAGGCTCTAGGCTCTGAGCTGTCAGCACAGAGCCTGACACTGGGCTCGAACCCACGAACTGAGAGATCCTGACCTGACCCAGGGTCAGACGTTTAACAGACTGAGCCACCCAGGCACCTCATAAGTGGGTTTTAAAAATGTTAAACATGGGGCGCCTGGGTGGCTCAGTCAGTTGGGTGGCCAACTTGGGCCCAGGTCATGATCTCACGGTCTGTGGGTTCGAGCCCCACGTCCGGCTCTGTGCTGATGGCTCGGAGCCTGGAGCCTACTTCGCATTCTGTGTCTGCCTCTGTCTCTCTGCCCTTCCTCTGCTCACGCTCTGTCTCTCAAAAATAAATAAACTTAAAAAAAAAAAGAATCCTTTAAAAAAAAAATGTTAAACAGTCCCTGTCATTTCCCTGTTCAGAACCCTCAGGTGACCCCATCACACTCAGGGTAAAACCCCAAGTCTCATCATGTTCTACCAGGCCCTGTGTGTTCTGCCAGCTGACTGTATCTCCGAACATTCTCTGCCTTGCTCATTTTGCTCTAGCAAATTGCCTTTTTGCAATACCTTAATTTCTCCAAGTTCACTGGACTCCGCTAATCCCTGTTACTCCCCCTACACCCTCATTTCAACAGGTTCAAGCCTCTGGCCTGATACTAGTAGAGGTAGATTTAGAGAAAACAAAAGTACAGCGTGAGAAAACAAAAGTACAGCATTCGTAGGAAGTGAGGAGTGTACGTAGCAAGTGAGGTTACACTAGAAATTTTGTAGCTTTATTATTCCAGGTTTCTGTGGTTGGAATCGCTTTCAAGTGGAAGAGGAACTAGAGATTTAGAGCTACAGGAAGACCTGGCTACAAGCAGTGGGAGAAGCTACAGAGAGATTTCTGCTTAGGGTAATGAGCTCTATATTGAGTAAGTTGGCAACAATTACACCTGCTTGAAAACTAGGCTGCTTCACTGGGCAGTGAGTTCTCCAGCACTGGCAGTATACAAGTTGAGGCTGATCAGATTGGGGCTCCACAAGTTGTGGAGGGAAAATGTACTGGAGTGGAGGAGGTGAGAATTGATTTCTAGATCTTCCCAACTCTGAGATTATCTATGTTTTTAGAATCTTTTTTTTTTTTTTTTTCAGAGCACTTACTTACTCTCAGAGTCTTCCTCAGATTCATCTGCCTATATTTGTGTTGGAAGCTTTTACCAATAAAGGGTAAACACTTCTAGATGAAGTTTCCAATATTTAAGAAAAAGAGGAGCTACTATCAAGGTTGATTCCTCTCAAATTGGCCAGGTCTCTATCTAAGGAAATTTCTTTGAGGCATTTTTCTTTATTCCATTTTTTAATTTAAAATTTATTTTTACTAGTTTTTGGTCTAATGTAAACAGTACACACATATACAAATTCCCTGATAGATTTTAGTTATTAAACAGAAGTTCACTGAGTTGCAGAAGTAGAACATAATACTTGGATATAGGTTTTGTTTTGTTTTTGTTTTGTTTTAATAGCTTTTGATCAGAGTTTGCTAGAAATGGAAAATTCACCTCATCCTTTCCCTTACATTAAAAACTTCTTGAGAATTGGTGATCATGTTTGAATGTTTTATTGAGAGTGATATAGCCATCCCCTTATCTCGTCTTAGAAAGGCAAAAATATGATTTAAGTACTAGAGAACTTTGTTATAAATGCGTTTACTTAGACCTGAATAATACTATTCATACAAATTTCAGTTTTTTTTTTTTTATAACCCCTGAATCTTGGAATTTGGAATTAATGACATAAGAAAGAATAATTTTCAGGGTCTCTGGATACTAAAGTACTTCGTATTTGATTGCTTCTGGTAGCGAGGACCGGAATAACAGAATGGCACATCTCACAGTTGCCTCCAGCGTGACACCAATTCTGGCAGCACCAGGGCCTGCCCCGCCCAGCATGTGCTTGGCAGACCAATAAGAAATCAGGGCCGTGACGAAGATTCTGTTCTGACCAGAGAGCCTGAGCTCCTTCACGTGTTTTCACCTTGAATCGCATTTGTTTCTCTGTCTTCCCTGGGTTTCTGACTTTGCTGCCACCTTTCCCGTTATACCTATCTCTGTCCTTTGGATGGACTTCTTTCTTCCTCGTTGCTGTGTTGACTTTACCCGAACAAAACTTCTGCTCTGACTCAAAACATACCATTTGGATGATCTCCTGTATTGAGATTCCTGTCTTGACCTGAGCCAGGGATTCTTCTAGGAAAAGAGAGAGACGGTAGTACCTCCCCGATTGTAAAGGTAGTGTGACCACTGCGTATGTGTCAGGGTTCGTGACCTCCTGCATCGAGGCAGTCAGGATTGAGTTTTGCACCTGGCCCGAGCAGAAGACTGATATATTCACATTCCGTTTAAACCAATAATGATGTAATAAAGGGAAGAAGCGTTTCTTAAATGTAATACACTTTTCTCTGTCAAACTCATCTACCTAGAACAGATCCAAGAATCAGGCATGAGAGGAAAGAGGCTTTTTTAAAGCTATGTAGAGTTGATGTTTAAAAATTCAGACCCTAAAATGGTATATCAAATGCACTTAGAGCCTCTTTATTTGCTAATTTTCCTCTTATTGCAAACACATAAATAACACTATGTTCTAAACGCTTTATCTATTTTAGCTAACTTAATCCTCACAGCAATCCTGTGAGGTATAGACTGTTATATTCCCCATTTAACAGATCTGGCCTCGACAGGTTACATCATGGCCCACAGTTAACACAGCTGGTTTTGTCAGAGCTGGGATTCAAGTTCAAGTGTATAATCACTTGATACATTGATCGGTGAATTCTCTGACTCTTAATTCAACAAGCCTGGTTAACTGATTTCTCAGACTACAGCAGGTTGAAGCTTCAAATTTGAAAGAACACATAATGACCTAGAATTCCCAGTTAAAAAAAATTTTTTTTAATATTTATTTATTTTTGAGAGAGCATGTGAGCATGAGTCAGGGAGGGGCAGAGAGAGAGAAAGAGAGAGACAGAGGATCTGAAGGTAGGCTCTGTGCTGTGAGTGCAGAGTCCGATGTGGGGCTCGAACCCACAAACCTCAAGATCATGACTTGAGCTGAAATCAAGAGTCAGCCACGTAAGCAGCTGAACCGCCCAGTCTCCACCCCTCGAATTCCCACTTTAATGTGTTCCTTCTAATAAGATAATTACTCAAGAACACAAAGATACATGTGCAGGAGAGTTCTGTATGATGTTATAGAAAAAGAGTTAAAGCAAAATAATTGAAAATAATATGGAAGTTCAATAATAGAAGAAATGGATAAACTAGGGTCCTGCTTTTCAAACTTCAATGTATATATGAATCACCTGGATATCTTATTAAAATGAGGTTTTGATTAAACCTGTGGTGAAGCCCAAGCGTGTACATTTCTAACAAGTTCCCAGGTAATGCTGATGCCGATCCGTGGACCCCACTCTGAGTAGCAAGGGATTTCAGTACTTTCATGTTATGTGCTTGTTAAGAACAGATCTCGGACCAAGGAGAAGCGAAAGGGGCACCTTAAGTGCCTCACTCATCTCTCCTTAGTCCCATCCGTGGGTAAGAATCTTGTTTTGAAAGGCCGTTCAGTGACTCTTAGTTATTCTTATAACGTAATTAAAAGACACTTTGAAAATGGTATTTGCATTATTATTTCCATTTGAATTAAAAAAGATAGAAACTTGGCTTATGACTGCCTAGCCTCGGAGGAAACATTTGCTTCCCACTACCCACATACTTGTCTTCAACCTCCGCAAAAACATCTGCTCATTTTTTTTCCTTAATAAATATATAAGGTATTTAATGGTTTAGTGAGAGCTTCAGTTCAGGCATCTACCAACATAAATAGTAAGAGCTGATATTTCTAAGAACACAGGTAATGAAATAAATACTTTTTTATGCATAATTATGGTTTGGAGGTAGATAATCCTACTTTTTAATATTTATCAGTTTTATTACCTATAAAGCATAAGCTTCTTAAGAAGTAAAATCTGTGCTTTTTTCGTATTAAATTCCTCATATGTGTGTGTATATATACACACACACACATGCACACACACGTGGGAAGTAATATAAGCACCTTTTACATTGCCTCCTCCTTTTTTAGTAAGGTATGCTAAGCAGGTTTTTAAGGAGGGATCAGTTGTCCTTTCAACCTTTATAGTTCAGTAACCTGAATCTAGAAGTCAAATGTCTTTCACTGTGGAGCAGGGAAGGAAGTACTAAGGACGCAGGATAGGGAAGGTCGGATTCGTTTAAAATCTGATTCTCCTGGAGAGGAGTGTGTTGGGCCCAGAAAGCATTCCTGAAATCTGCGTAGGGGTGTTCTTGAGGATCTGGCTGAGCACCAAAATGTGCTTGCAGTTTGAAACTCCTAGAAGCTGGCAAGGACAACTTACAAGAAAGGAAAACTTACCAGATCTTCATAAGAATGAGCCCTAGGATAAAGGTTTCTCTACACAAGTCCTAAAAGAGCTCACAACCAACCCTCAAAAGAATCAGGTAACTCTACTGTCTGGCAGAACTTTAACACTCTATAAACCGATACAACAAAATCCAGCACTCAGCAACATAAAATTAACAGTAAATTGCATACCGTCAATTAATAAACAAAAAAGCCAGAAGAAAAATTTCGTAACCAGGAGACAATAGAAATAAACCCTGAAATGACAGTTGATGCAGTTCGTAGACAAGTACATTAAAGCAGCTTTTGTAAATATGGTCCATATTCATTAGCATAATGAGGGGTGAAATACAAAATATGAGAAAGAAAAAAATCAGAACATCCAGAGATTTAAAAACGCAGTAACTAGGTGTGATTAGGTGCAAGTTAGAGTTTCTGGGAGAGGAAGTCAGTGAACTTGAAAACAGTGAGAATTCGACCAAAAGGATAGAGAGAAAAAAGACTGAAAAAATGAACAGCAACTTGGGGCCCTATAGAATAAATACCATGAGTCTAATGTAAGTATGATTGGATTCTCAGATTTGGGGGAGGGAAAGAGAGAAAAAAATTTAAATAAATAATGTCTGAAATTTTCCCCAGCTTGAAGTAAACTGTAAACCCACAGATCTAAAAAATTAAAAAGACCCCAGGCAAGATGTGCGTGCACGCACGCACACACACACACACACACACACACGCTCCAAGGCATATCATAAGAAAATTGCTGAAAATCAATGATAAAGAGAAAAATCTTAAAAACAGTCAGAGGGGAGAAAATATATTGCAGACAAAGGAATAAAGTCAAGAATTTTAGGCAGCAGACTTTCCAGAAACTGTTTAAACCAGAATACAGTTTAATAGCAATTTTTTCAGAGCTAAACAGTTGTCAACATAGTATTCTATAGCTAACAAAAATATTTTTAGGAAGTTAAGAAGGAAAAAAATAAAGGAAAAATAGCTTTTTTAGACAAAACTTGAGATCACTTGTGACCAGCAGACTTATAAGAAATATTAAAGAAATTTCTTTAAGCAAAAGGCAAATGATGGGCAGATGGAAATTTGGAGTGTACAAAGGAATAAAGAATCCCTGAACCTGAAATGGTTCCTATGTGGATAAACATAAGCCCTTTATTCCTTGCAGTTTAGTTTTTTAGAAAGGTAACTGTTTGAAGCAAAAAATAAAATAGTGTCTGTCTAATGGGATTATAACATGCAAAAGTAAAATGTCTGACAACAATAGCTCAAAGAATTGGAGGAAAAAGGAAGCATTTTGTGATAAGAGTTTTATACATGAACGTGTAATATTTTTTGAAGGTAGGTTATAATAAGTTAAAGAGAGCATCCACTTAAAAGGATGAGAAAAACAGATTTAATTAACAAGAAACCAATGGTGGATATGAAATGAACTCCTAAAAAACAATCAAAAGAAGTTAGGGAAAAAGGGAAAAAGAACAAAAGGACATAGAAAACCTACAACAATGTGGTAGAACTACGTATAACTCTATCAAGAATCACATTAAATTATGTAGTCTCATTAAAAGGCAAAGATTGTCAGATGGAATAAAAAGTAAGAGTAAGCTCTGTGTTGTTCTCAAGAAAGTCTTAAAATAGGTTAGAAAAAAGGTGGAAAAATATCTACAGTGTAGGTTCTAATATTAGAAAACTGGAGTGGCTATATTAGTATCAAAGTGGACTTTATAACAAGTGTGTTAATAAGATTAAAAAGGACACTTCATATGATAAATGGATCGATTCATCAAGAAGAAATAAAAAAAAAACTTTAAGTTTAAATGCAACCAATATTACATTGTCAGAATACACGAAGAAGAAACTGATGGAGCTGAAAGAATACATTGAGAAATCTTCTATTATAGTTGGACATTTCAACAATCATAGAAGTAATTGATGGGATAAGTACAAAGACTATCAGGAAGGCTATAGCTGTGTGTAACAACAGTGTAAATTATCATAATTTCATTGATGTTTATAAAACATTCCACTCAAGAATAGCAGAATATACATTGTTTTCAAGTGCACGTGGAACATTCAACATAGCCCACCATATGCTAATATATAAAACAAGTCTCACTAAGTTTAAAATGATGGAAATTATGCAGAGTATGTCCTTTGATCCCAACAATTAAGTTAGAAATCAATATCAGAAAGATATCTGAAAAATCCTCGATATTTGTAATTACACAATATGCTTCTAACACATTGGTAAAAGATAATAAAACAAGGAAATTAAAAGTTGTTTTGAAGTGAATCAGAATGAAAACCTAATAAGAATGTGGGGAAATAAGCAGTGTTTAGACAAATATTTAACTTTAAATGCATGTATTAGAAAAGAAGAAAGGTGTAAAATAAATGATCTAAATGTCCACCCTAAGAAGCTAGAAAAAGAATAACAAATTAAAACCAAAGTAAGTAGAAGGAAGGAAATATCAAAAAGAACAGAAATCAAAGAAATAGAAAGCAGTTAATTAGCAGATAATCAAGGAAACCAAAAGCAAACTCTTTGAAAAGATGAATAAACCTCTAGCTAGTCTATTCAAGAAAAATAAAGGAGTAAAACACATGTTAGTGAGTATAATATCAGGATTGAAAGGGGGAGGCATCTTTACATATTGTATAGAAATTTACAGGCAGATAGGGGTGCCTGGGTGGCTCAGGCAGGTGACTTCCAACTCTTGATTTTTGCTCAGATCATGATCTCAGGTTCGTGTGATCAAGCCCCACGTCGAACTCCACTAAGCATGGAGCCTGCTTAAGATTCTCTGTCTCTCTCCCTCTGCCCTTCTTTCTTGTTCATGCGCTCTCATCTCTTGGTCTCAAAAAACAAAAAGAAAGCATGTAGAAGAAATATTATAGATCTCTAGAAATAAGTTTGACAACTTTGATGAAACAGATAAATTCCTTGGAAGACAGACAATACTGAAATTGACTCAGGAAGAAATACAAAATCAGAGTAATACCATATCTTTTAAAAAAGTAATATTTTTAGTTAAAACCTTTGCATACAAACAAAGCAAACCAAAATCCCAAACCTAAAGAACTCTAGGCCCATGCATGTTTTAACTGATGAATTCTATCAAACATTTAAAGGAGCAATAACGCAGAAAATAGAGGAAGAAAGGACACTTCCCAACTCATTTGAGGACCCCAACATTACATTAATACCAAATCAAGATAAAGACATTACAAGAAAACTATGAACAGATATTTTTCATGAACATAGACAAAAATTTTTTTTCATCAAATCCAGCAGTGTATAAAAAACAGGTTTATCATAGGGGTCAAATTTGGTTTAATATTGGAAAATTCACTAGTATAAGTCATCACTTTAACAGGAAAAATGAGAAAAAAGCTATATGATCCTCTCAGTACTTGCAGCAAAAGCATTGGACTAAATTCAATGGCCATTCAGAGAATGAATCTCTTAGGAAACTAGAAGCAGAAGGGAGCTTTCTCAGCCTGACAAAAGACATCTACATATTACCTCTAACGAAAATCTTATTAATGTCACAAGTTAGAATGCTTTCCCCCTAAGATAGGAAGCAAGCCAAGGATCCCTACTCCCTTCCTTATGCCTGTCAAACACTGTAATGGAGGCCCCAGTCAGTGTAATAAACAATAATAAGAAAGAAATGGCATACAGATTGGGAAAGTAGAAATAAAACCTCTTTATTTGCACATAACATGATCATGTATAGAGAAAATGCTGGGAAACCTCCTGAATGCCACTAGAATTTGTAACTGACTTTGGCAAGATTGCAGGACACAAGGTAGATATACAAAATCAGATGTATGTGTATATACTAGCAATGGAAAATTGGAAATTGAAATTTTGAATCTATGTGGAAATACAAAAGACCTAGAAAATTAAAAAAAATTAAAAAAAAAAAAAAGAATTGACAAAGAAGAACAGTACTGGAAGGTTTTCAATACCTAATTTCAAGACTTCCTCTACATTTTAAATCTTCTTCTTTAAAACTACAGTGATCAAGTCAGTGTTGGCCTAAAGTAGACATATATATCAATGGAATAGAATAGAGAATCCAGAAATAGACCGAGACATATATGTCAATTGAATTTTGATATTGATGCCAAGGTATTTAAATGGAGAAAGGATAGTCTTTCGACATAAGGTGCTAGAACTCCTGGGTATCCAAATGTGAAAAATTAACCTTACCCCTTACCTCTTCATGTACAAATATATAAAAGAATCATGGATCTAAATTCAAAAGACTAAAACTATAAGAAAAAAAATCACAGGATAAAATATTTGTGAACTTGGAATAGGCAAAGAGATCTTAGGACACAAAAAGCATGAACCATAGAAGAATGATTGACAAATGTGACTCTATCAAAATTTAAAACTTCTATTCTTCTAAAGACATCATCAAGAAAATGAAAAGGTAATCTTTAAACAGAACATATTCACAATACATATACCTGACAAATGACTTCTGCTCAGAATATATAAAGAACTTTTACAACTCATTAATAATAAGACAACCCAATTTAAAAAAATATGCACAAAAATATAATGAATGGACAGTGCAGCACAGGAAAAGAGGTTCAGCATCATGAGACCTCAGAAGAAAGCAAATCAATACAATGAGATACCACTGTATATTCATCAGAATAGTTAAAATTAAAAAAAGAGCAAGTGTTAGCTGGGATGTAGACTAATTCGACTTTCATATATTTAGCCATAGGGAAAGCTAAATGATAAAACCATTTTTTTAAATGATAAAACCATTTTAGAAAATAGTTTGGCAGTGTTATAAAGGTAAACAAATTATTACCATAAAATGCAACAGTTTTACTCCCAAATATTTACCCAAAGAAATGAAAATGTGTTTACACACACACTGTACATGAATTTTCATAGCGGCTTTATTCATGATAGCCTCAAGCTAGGACCAGATTTCCTTCAACTAGTGACTAGATAAACACATTGTGCTGTATCCATGCAATGGAATACTATTTGGCAATAAAAAGGGGTAAAGTACTGACAGACACAATGCGAATGAATCTTGGAAACATCGTGCTGAGTAAAATAAGCCAGACACAAAAGAATACAAACTCTATGGTTCCATTTACTGCCTTGGATTACTACATTAGAAATGTTAGAAAAGGCATATTTAATCTATGGTGACAGTAAGCAGACAAGTTATTGCCTGCAGCTGAGAGTTCAGTGTAATTGACCTGGATTGGGTATGAGAGAACTTTCTGTCACGATGAGTGTGTTCTGTATCCTAAGTGGTGGTGATTATATGGATATATATGTTTGTAAAATACATTGAAATATACACTAAGATATACATATATTATTGTGTATAAACTATGCTTCAGTAATGTTTTAAAAAAATTCCACAAATTTTGAAGGTTATTTAACTAGCGAAAGATTAACTTCTGTCTAATAGTAGAAGACATCTGTGTAAAACTGAAACAGTCAGCCTGAAAAATCTGTTTAGGTAAATCAGTATACACAATATAAACAGTAATACATGAATTAATATCCTTAAACAGGGAAGGAGAATAAATGAATTCTCAGTACACTTTCTAGCCTACGATTTGATGTATTGGAATGGGACCCTAGCATCCTTAGAATTCACTGATGTACTTTTCTGACTTCTTAAATTGTATGTGTACAGCATGGTTTTAAGTATATTGGTTGTTTATCCTCGTGATTGCATAGCTAACTGGGAGCTGCAGCCCTTCCCAGCATCATGAGAGTTCAGTGTTATTGTTACACTTATTTAATGTTATGACATACTATTAACCTGGGAAAAGTCAGAATTCAAAATTTGAAGTACAGTTTCTATTAGAATTATTTATTATGTTGTCAACTGTTCTATAATTATATTTTGTTTAGTCAGTCAGAGGCTTAAAAATATAAATCAGTAATTTATTTTGTTAATTTTTCTTATATCAGTTTTTATTTTTGAATATGTATTATTATTTGCTGTCAATATCTCAATTGAGAATTATACCTTGTATCAGAATAATGACTTTCTTCCTAATTTTCGCCATGTGCTTTGTGTTTTAGCTGACATGAATATTGCTACCTTATGTTTCTCTATATATCTTTATCCTTATTTATATTTGTTCTTTATTTTCATGTTTTTTAGGTATTCACTAAAAGTAGAGCATAGTTAATTTTATTTTTTAACCTAGTGAGAACCTTTGTCTTTTAAGAATATTTTAACTCATTTATATTTATTGTCAAAATTGATCTAATTGGTTTTACCTCATTGATCTTGTTTAAAGCTTTCTGTTTTAAATTCTTTTTTGTTTCCATTGTATTTTAGACTTTTTGCCAAGTGATTTAAAGTTTATATTTGTTTAATTTGGTTTTGATGTTTTGAATTTGTGGGAATATTTCCAGTTATTTACTAGCCAGCTTGTTTTCTAAGATGTCCCTGTCATTACTATATCAGGCAACAAAGGGCATAGCACTTAGATTCTCATTAATGTTTATTCAGTGACAGAAGCTGTCCTCTTGCTGCTTTGAGTCTCTGATAGACTGTTACCCTCCCTCGAATGCTTCTAGTCATGTGGTGACCTCAAGTGGGTGTCAGTTCCATTCCTTTCTATTAATAAGGGTGCTTGTATATGGGGCTTTCGTTTTTTTCATAGTATACTTAAGAACTATTTAGGGAAGTGGGATCTTAGATAGCACTTAGCCTCATCTTAGAAACAGTGTGGAAGGAAGAAGCCTGTAGCGGTTGCTAGGGGTAATATCTTTAAGAAAACAATGATGTTGAAGTTATTTTTAGAGATGGAAGTCTTGCCTTTCTCGTATTTTTTTTTTTAGCAGATAATTGTGTGGCTGGGCTACCAAGATGTAGGGAGGGAGGTGAAGCTGAGAACACCCTCTCCAGGATTGCGGGTCATGGTGAAGTTCTTGGCAAGAGTCTCATCTTAGTGTGGTATGTGGAAAGCGCATGGGCTGAGGAGGCAGGAAAGCCTTTTTTCTAGCTTTGGTTCTCTGTTTTCCTTTGTGACTGTGGCAAACCACTCAACATTTCTGGGCCTCAGGCTAGATCTATTAAATGAGGAGGATGACTCTCTGGAATCCTTTCTAACTTTAAAATTCCGTGACTGACGATGGTGCCAAGGATAGCAAAGAAGTTTCCTTTTGACAGCATTTTTATTTTTAATTTCATTAAGCAAAGAAGTCATCTTAATTTCATCTTGCAAAGTCAAGAGTAATAAAAAACTTATCTTACTACTTTGAGTAGGAGAGTTAGAAGAAGGGATCCTATGTGACTTGTGTATTTATGCTCTGACCTAATATTAGGTAAGTGACACATGTTGTGGTGGGGAGTCCCAATTATAACACCTGGAAGTAGTTTGGTAATAGAGTGACTCAGAGGAATGTTAAATCACTATTTTTCCCTGAGAAAGATATTTGTCTAGACTCCCAGAAGGTTATTACCTTTTACATTGGGGTGTGTACTGAGATTGAGGATGCTGGGAGGTAGGCCCACTGTGTGATAAGAGTCAGACATCAGACTGAAGGTCACACTGAAGGTCTTTCATTGCTGAGCCCCTGAGTGGTAGAAAGACTGCTAGCCCTGAATTTATGTTTCACAAGATCAGCGATAGGATGCTGCCCGAGCTGGCTTTTTGTCATAAGCTGAGCTGGACATGGTCACAAGCAGGGTGGGCAGATGGAATTTTGGAATAATGAACGTGTCACAATTGTGAAAGAGTGAGGAAACAGTGCTGGCTGAATACAATCTATACTGCAGTCAAAGGGTGACTCTTTTTGAAGGAAGGCTTTGTTCTGGCTCAATTCTGGAGGATGAGCCACTGACAGAGGTTTCATCGAGAGCAGCATGGAAAAGATCATGGTTGCTTCTCTTCTCTAGTCCTCACTGTGAGGGGTTTTACTTCCCTCGCTACCAAGGGCATCTAGGGAAAAAAAAAGGATTGTTTCATTTCAGAAATTTTGTTTTTTATTCTTAGAAAATAAAGATATGTCATGAGTAAATCCAAATAAAATGCAAAATAAATTAGAAGCTTGGATAAAAAGCAGGTGCTAGGCTTTTATAAAGTGCCATCGTATGGTAGACGCACCTAGGGATGCGGAGATCAATATTCAGGAGCCTCTGTCTTTAAGAACTAAACTTGAGTAAGGTAGACAGATAAATGGCTAATACTTTTTTTTTTTTTTTCTTGGTAGAGGAAGACCTTCATTACTGGTGTTAACAACCTGAATTCTAGACTCTGTTGTTGTACACTGGGTTCCTCTCCAGCTTGTACATAGAAGAATACTGTATGTCTTTATCATGTAGAAGGTTATTCATTCACCTTCTGCCTGGTGGTTTGGGTAAAGAGTTGCAAAACACAGCTCTGCACAAGGGAGTTGATGTCATGGCCAAGGACTCGTCAGGTTAAATCGCTAATGGTATGTTTCATGTAACTTTTTATAGAGCATTTACTTTCTGAAAGGCTCTGTGCTAGATGTTGAGACTACAAGATGAGATAGAACCCCCATTTTCAAAGCATTTATAGTCCAGAGGGAAATGAGTAAGTGGATACTAGGGCACAGGGCGCCTGGGAGCATTTGGAGGAAATAAATCTTCGGAATGCACAGGAGAGAGTGATACAGGGAACTTTGAATGTGTTCTAATAGAACTGAACAGTCTCAAAGAATCTGTGTCCTCAGTGGTTGCAGTGAGCTGGGCTTAAAGTTCTGTTTTTGTTGTTGTTGTTGTTGTTTGTTTTTTTCCGGAGAGCGATACATTTCTGATGTTAAGGGTAATAATAACAGCCAAGAACTGTACAGTGTTTTACTCAGTGTCAGGCACAGATCTAGTGTTTTATGTATAACAAGTTAAGTGATCTTTATAGTCATTTAAGGTAAGTATTTACATTAGCCTGGAAACTGAGGCATAGAGCCATCGAGTAACTTGAACAATTAGTGTACAGTAAATCTAGGACTTGTTACTGAAGTTCGAAGTTCTACTGTGTGAAGTTAAGATGTTTAAAATTAAGACAGTCAACTCCTGGAGGAAGCATCATATGTTTTTGGAGGTATAGCTGCTTAATATTAATGAGTCATAACTGAGCATCCAGGAGAAAAAAAAAACATTGTCGATACATGTGCTTTTCATAATTATTATTGAAATTACCCTCTACCAGCCACAAATTATGAGTAGAATATTTTATTTGAAATTAGAGGAAGATACCTTTTGGTCAAATACTATTTATTCCCCATTAATTTACAGGAAAGGGCTTTCTTGAGTTTTGAATGTATCTAAAGAGATCACACAGCCTCCCACAATCATGGAATCCCACAGCTCTTTGAGGTGGGGATTTCCTATTCAGCCTAGTGTCTGCCAGACAAGGAAGAGGTTACTTTCTCTATCGCTCATCCGTTGAGATGTCGGTCTCTTTTTACAACCCTAGAGGCCTTTAATTTATAAACTGGATTTGCAAATTGAAGGGGCCCAGGCTGGTTGGGGCTGTGGTACGTGTGGCTTACCTCAGTGCCTGAACCCCAGGAGGCCTGCTCTTTGCTGCACTGAGGGAGTTAATAGGAGCTTTTGTGACCTGGTTTGCTCACAGTTTAGAGGCTCAAATCTGGATGATCTGAAGGAAAAAAGAATGGGATGAAAAATTCCAAGTTATGGTCATAAACTAGAAGGAAAGGTAGAATTTTTAAGCCAGCATCAATATAGCACAGACGAGAATTAGAAGTTAGGAAGAGCCGCGGAGGAGAGATTTTTAATTAGAGCAACACTCAGGACATTTAAGATTGTTATGGTGATTTTAAATAGGCAACCCTCTGGCTTTAAAAAGAATCAAGGACTTGACTCTTTGTCTGTGGTTTATTAAATGTAAACACATAGAAAATTTAAGGGGAAAAGTAGTCTTTTTATGTAGAACTTCTGATTTATGGTTTCCTGGACTTTGAAAGACTCCTTGCCCCTTTATTAAATACATTGAGTTGTTCTAAAACTTAATAAAATATATTTTTCTTGCACAAGCAGGTATTTTTAATATAGCAATTAGGAATATCATTTGGAAGATTATTGAAAGCAGTATGTAACATAAAGTTTGAATGGTCTTACCAAAGAAAATGAGATTTTAGAATCATTTGAATATATTAAAAATAAAAGTAAACTTTTCATGTACTGCTGAAATCAACCATGGGATTGAAGAAATTTATTAAGATATGTTGTGTAAATACCTTTTATATTTTGCTTTTTAAAAAATGAATTTTATTTACAGAAGGAATATATAAATATTCTTGTTTAAAAAAAAATCACAAGCCAAAGTTCTCTTTGACCTCCGCCCTCCAGTCTTCCCAGAGGTCATCATTTTGCCATTTATTCTTCCAAACTGCTTTTTAAAAATATTTATATGCATATCTTTGTATGCATTGAGCAGGTATTTATGTTTGCATAAATATTAAAAAACACCCACAGAATTTCTGTATTGTTTGCTTGTTCATTTTAAATATGGCCTTCCATTATATGTTTTATTTGTAATTCTTCAATAATGTTACTAATAGCTGACATTTTTCGAGTTGTTACTATGTGCCAGATCAGATGTTTAGCATTTTTAATATAATTTAATTTAATAATCTTCAAAATAAGTTTCAGAGGTAAGTCACAATAGTTGGTTTTATATAAATAAATCTTCACCTTCATTATAACCCATGATTAGATTAAATTACTAATGCCAGTAGTTTATCCTTGTGTTTTTTTAATGTTCGTTTATTTTTGAGAGAACGAACAGAGGAGATGCAGAGAGAAAGGGGAATAGAGGATCTGAAGTGGGCTCTGCACTGACAGCAGAGAGAGAGCCCAATGTAGGGCTCGAACTCACAAACTGTGAGATTATAACCTGAGCCACAGTTGGACGCTCAACCGACTGAGTCACCCAGGTGCCGGAGTAGTTTATCTTTCTTTAATAAGACTTCAAAAATAAACATTTAGAATGATTTTTAAAAGTTGGTAAGAGTATGACTTTTAGCTCTGTGAGTTTTGTTATTCTTATGCAGTCAGCCAAGTTGCTGGAACGGGTGTCTTTGCTAAGCCAGCAGGTGGGGAATGTGAGGGTGACTCCCGCTCACCTTTCAGGAATGAAGAGGTAGTGTGTGTCATATTTGAGTCATTCTAAATGAAGAACAGACAACCCCAGACGCTTCCTCAGTAGTTTAGGATTTTAAAACCTATGCCTGTGACGATGTCCTTAGTTCGGGAAACAGTTACAGGATACAGGACGCAGGTGGAAGGAGGTTTGTTTTTGAAAGATGCTTTTCATTTGTGCCCTTCGTCATCCTGGTGTGAGGAAATAGAGGCTGCGGCAGTGGGAGCTCTGGGAATTTTTATGGGAACTGGCAAAGGGAGTGAGATTGGATTGAGAGGGAAAAAAGGTGGTGCTTATTATGTATACTCTGATTTCGGAATTTGGAGGAACATATTTTCAAAATTTGGTGACAAAATAAAGAGCTTTTAATGAGTGAGATAGCTTTTTGGAAGGGTTTAAATCTCAGCTCTGCTGCTTTAACTAGCTGCATGACCTCGAAAAAGGCACTTTTATGCTGTTTCAATCAATGTTAATAGGATCTACGTTATAAAGTTGTGGGGTTGAAATGACATAAAACATTTTACAATCAGAAGTGCTGTACAAATGTGCAAATATTAGGTGATATTCTTACTGTTGTTATCATCATAACTCTTGTCAGGGCTGTCTGTGGTTTGCCTCTTGTATTATTGCCTCTGTATTGAAGACAACCTGCTTGTTGCTTCTATCCTTCATTACTGACAAGAGAGTACTCTGTTAGGGCTCTGTTATTTTTCATGTAGAAAAAGAGACCTTCTTGCGGAGTCATTTAACAAATGTCGAAGGCCTAGTATGTATCTATCAGTCAGCATTTCTTCAGGCCCAGCATAAGAACCGAAGAGAACTGAAAAGACAGTAACTCTCAGGAGAGGAGATACACCGAAGGTCCCAATAATTATCTCACGTCATTGTTGTTATACATTAGTGTTCACAGACATTTTTGATCTTTTTGTCTTCAAGTTAAAGTAAACCAATAGGAATTAACATCTGTCTACCTAAAAAGTATTTGTACTAAATTCTGTTGGAGCAGGGACATTGTTTGAAAAATCCATCGAATTATCTAGGTGTGGTGTCTTATTGGTTATAGTACTTAAGTTATTTTGAGATTCCCAAATAACATTCAATGAGGATATGAGGTTTTTATGTTTGTTAGAACTAGACATGGGTAAACAGTGGTTAAGAAGGGCTACAAGTAAGCTCTGCTTTCCAGATGGGGAGATAGTAGCACTGAGGTTCCATTCGGGGCACTTCAGAGTCCTCAGTTAATGGGGAAGTGATCTTTGCTTAAAAGCCCACTCAGAAATCTGGTTTTTCTTATTCAGAACTTGTTTATTATTTTTTGCTCCCTCTCATCCCCCAAATGTTTCAGCTAACATAAATGTTACAGCAATTCCGAGGCCATGGATAGGACAGCAGCTTTAGCTTGTTGCACAGGTATGGGACTGCCTCTCTGTGGGCCAGAAATTAGACATCAGTTGTTTAAGGCAACTCGGAAGTCCACAATTTAAATCTCATTCGCCGTTTGACCAATGCGCCATTTATTGTCCAGAACTGCTGCTGGTATAGGCTGTTTCTTGAAAAAGATGTATACCTCGGAGGAGGCACTTTGCTGGGGGAAAAATCCTGTTTTTATTGTTCCTCTCCTGGATAGTTCTAAAAAGCTAACCCTTTTGACTTTTATTGGTGGTTTGCTTTGTCATCTCTATGTTTACTTTCATTGATTTCTTAACTTACTGGTTGTGGCAAACCATCTCTGTCCTGAAGTTATACCAGTGAAAAAAGTTAAATCTCGTTTTAAAGTGACCTATTAGAAATTCCATTCCATATTTTAAGCTTAGCCGATTGGAAGTATCACTTCTTTCTTTATTTTGTTGCCCCACCCCGTGCCCTTACTGTCTGAGGACCATGGGTGGGTTTTTTGTTTGTTCGTTTGGTTTTTGTTTTTAATTAATCTCTTTTAAACTCACCTGTTTATAGACACTGAGCATTTCCTCTCTTCCGAAAGGCAGTTGTGGTAAGAGCAGCTTGCTGAGATCCCGACCCAGGCGGTCTCTAGAGGAATTTAGGGATCCGTACAGTCGTCCCTTTTGCTTTTTCAAATTAGAAGCAAGAAATACTTTAATTTGCCTTGACTATAACCAAACTTGTGTTTTTACTAGAGTTCACAATTAATTGAATTCTCTGAGCTTCTAGTTTATAATACTGAAGTACTTTTACATAGAGTAGATAAAAGATGGAGTAGGAATTTCTGATTCCGTTGCGCATTATTTATTGTGGAAAGAATGTTTTCCCTACAGACCAACTAGGAACAAGATGTTTAAACATAAGTCAGGGTGGAGACCTATTTGTTTGGTCAGCTTTGGAGGAGCCACGTTTCCCTACTTGTGATGCGTCTGCCAACTATTCTGTCCCCCCACTCCCGCCTGATTCTTCAAGTTTCTTTGGAATTTTTACTCAGGACTCTGTTGGATAAGGCAGTGATACAGTGCATACGTGGCACTTAGGAAGGCTAACGGTAGTTGTCTGGGAACAACATGCTTTTATCATGTCATGGATTTTTGCTGGTGTGTGTGTGTGCACACGCACGCGTGTTAGTATAAAATGGCTTCTTTCCTTTTTCCCAGTCCCCCTCTGCTGTTGGTTTGTGTATTCACATAGCTGGACGGCTCCCGGACTCCATTCAGCACAGGCGGCGGGAGGGGGTACGGAGATATGAAAGGGTTACTGTTCACATTTCCTGTGTAATTCCCTCTGATCTTACTGAGCTGTAGTTTCTTTCTTGATGTTAAACATTCCCAGGCTCCTATAACCTTCCAGCCTGCTTGCTCTGGCCAAGTTTGTCCCAGGTGATCATGTAGGCGAACCTCCTGTTTTTAAAGCTTAGAAATCTCTCCTTCCTTCGTGAGATGGGCTAAATGCTCATTCCTTTGCAATCCCAGAAGAAATCCCTGTGACTTAATGCAAGAACAGAGCATAACGTATTAGTTTCAAAAATCAAATTCAACAGCCAAGTTTGTTGTCAGATTAACTGTGTAGCTGTTAGAACCTGATTCTTGATTTAGTGAATTTCTAGTTAAATGAAAGCCCATGATCTATTAAAGATTGCACTCTTCCTTCTAAAAACACACTTGAAAAATGAGTTCTGATTCTAAAAGAGTAAATTTGACCATACCATGTTACTTTTAGCTTGCCTAATTGCTAGATCATGTTAAATTGTCTCCGATACAAAGATGCTGAGCCGAAACTGTACCGTTTCTACCTCAATTCAATTCAGAAGGTTGTAGTTGAGGATAGGGAGGGGTACTGGCACTTGTTATTTTCTGCTTTTTCTCTGGCTTTACAAGTATATGGCAGCTCATTTTTATTCCACAATTTTTAAAATATACATTTTTGTGGTTGGCAAAAGGTTTTCTATTTTTGCCTTTCCCCCATAAGTTTTAGAAGAAAATGCTCTGCTCCTGTGAAACATAAGAATATGTCAGCAGCTGCTGACGAATTGGTAGAGGCAGGGCGTACCTGGGCCAGCACTGCCCTCGCTGTAGGTGAGGAACTTTTCTTTAGGCACAGCTTGAGGTAAGTTGTTTTCATTGCTATAAGCACATCATCTCTGTGTCTTCGTTCAACGACCTGGGAACCTTGGGGGTTGGGGACAGACAGAAATGAAACAGTGTCTCTTCGAAGGAGTTTCTGGGATATTGAAAGCTTGCTGTTGTTTAGGCCAAAGTAAACTATTCGCATTGCCTAAAACAGTGAGATAAAGTATTTTTTAAGCACTTTAACCATGTGTAAATATGGTTTTACATGGAGGCAGGTAGATGAATTTTTAGATTGATTCTGTTTGTATCTGCCTTGAGAGCCAACAGATGTTTGCTGTTTCTCGTTCACCTTCAGTTCCCCAGGGTCTAAACCAGAGCTCACCATGCAGTAGGCTTGCAGTGATGGTTTGTCGAACGAGAGAAATAGATTGCCAAATTACTTTTGTAGATTCTGAATTGTTTTGTGTGTGCATGATCACATACATGTCTAGTAATATTTCATTCACCCTTTCTATTAGTCTCTAATGATGGAGCCCGTTCGGAGTCCTTTGTTATTAAGCAGTTAATTCCCTCAAAGCATTTTGTGCCCAAGGCCATAAAAGTGTTGTACACCTTCTCATCTAACCATGACACTCCTGTGTCCTAGAAGAAAATGAGATTTAGTCATAAGTTACTTAAATCGTAGGTAGTCCATTGACATTTCCTAAAACCAGTAAGCATATTCACTATTCTCATAATGGAGAAACACTTATATTTTTCTCCCAAGGAATATCTATTTTTTGGAACCATCACAAAGCCCTGAACAGTAATGTCAATCATCATCAACAGATACATATAGAATGTTAATATGAACAGGATTGTGGCTGGTATTGTGGGTTCTCTAAAGATGTGCACAGCCTTGGTCTTGCTACCTAAAGTCTTTCAGACTTTTTGATGAATAGAACACATACAATAGTCAAGTTAAACAGCAACTTAAGGTACATTAAATGTGGTCCTGTGCTAAGCGAGAGGCTTGAACAAGAAGCATGCAGCTTAGTGGAAGGAGAAATCATTTTGACTTGAATTAGAGAGTAGTGAGAAATTTCATTGAGGAAACTTGAGTTGGGTGTTAGATAAATGGTTGGGCTTTAGATATAAAAGAAGCAGGGCTAGGGGCGCCTGGGTGGCTCAGTCAGTTAAGCGACCGACTTTGGCATAGGTCATGATATCATGGTTGGTGGATTCGAGCTTAGAGCCTGGAGCTGGCTTCAGATTTTGTGTCTCCCTTTCTCTCTGCCCCTCCCCTGCTCACCCTGTCTCTTTCTCTCTCTCTCAAAAATAAATAAACATTAAAAAAGAAAAAAGGAGTGAGGCTGCTTTGCATTTATAAATATCAGTGATAGCTACCACACTTCCTGTCCCAACCGCAGTAAAAAAAACAACATAAAAGCTTAAGGATATGATGGAACCTTTTCCCATTGACAATTTATTTATTCCTCATTTTTTTAGTGAAGTGAAATTTTAGAATAGCTTCTACTGAGTATATACAACTCTGTTAGTTACCCATAAGGATCCCTGTTGGTAGGAAGTCCTCGCAAATTATAATTTCAGTGGTTACACAGCATATATATTGGAAAGTTATCATTCATGACTATACTTTGATAATAAAGGCTCCATCCAGTCTCAATGGCAAGTTTATACAGTTCACTGCTGGTTTATATCTTGATTTGAAGTCTAACATATAAGGAGATAGATCCAAATTCACTGTTTTTTGTTGCACAGATATAGATGGCTATAGTAACTCTTAGAAAAATATAACTTCACTGCAATGTTTCATTAACCTCTTAAAGATTCTTCTACAATAATGCAATTACTGTAATAATATCACAAACTAATCCAATTTTTTGGTTTTGTAAAGCAAATTAAAGTATGGATAGAATTTACATTGAGAGCCTTGGATTATATTTACTTGTTACTACTTACTGTTAAAAGCAAACACTTTCGTGCATTTAATTTTAGAGCCAAACTTCTCTCTCTGGTTTTATTCTTTAATGGCATAAACAGTCAAAGGAAAAACAATACAACCAAGAAATGAAACCAGTTTCTCTAACGTGGTAAAGATTGAATCTTAAGACAGTCTGCTGACTTTACTTTTTAGTCTTTTGGCCATTAGCATGTTTATGTGGCTCTGTGCATATTTCTGCATGTCTCGTTTGTTGCTGCCAGTGCGATAAAGAAGGGGATGATGAAGGGAAACTATAACCGGTGCTTATTTCCTACACTATATTTTTGCCTCAATCTAGTGTCTTTCAAGATATCACTAGATGATACGTGATTAAAGAGTTTGGTGGTCAGCTAATTTTATGAAAGGTGGGAGCATCTCAGTTGATATTGATATTTTATTTAACCCACTATTTCACATATGTATTTGACTTTGGAAATGCCCACCGCTTGCCTGCCCGCTTGCTTGGTTTTCTTCTCTCCTTCCTTCTTTCCTTTATGCTTCCTTCTTTTCTTTTCTTTTTTAAGAATACTTACTAAAATCTATAGAACAAGTTTCAGGAATCATTACCATAAAGTTTATACACACACTATTTAGGTCTGTTGCTTATGTCCATTTTCCTCTTAATTTCCATCTTTTCTAGGGCATAGGTTGGGATGTAGAAGGAAAAAGAATAATTTTTAAGTCTTGCTAATACCGATGTCACGTGTAGTGGGAAAGAGGCTGACACTCCTTTCAAAAACAAGATTTGAGATTTGTGTGAGGATTTCAAGAGTTCTTACTGTCTGCATCTTAGGTAGCTCTGAACAAATAATTTGACCAAGCACAATAGAAGTTACCTCTGGGGAGAGGAGTAGGGCGAATTCAAGGTAAAACGGGACTTTCACTGTTTACTATAAGTATTTATGTTTTGTTTGAATTTTTCCGTTAGTGTAAATTTCTCTTGTAACCTTAAAAACACGGACTGAATTAAAAGATCTTACTAGTTGAGAGAAACTCTATAAAAGGATTGCTTACTGCAAGCTTTTGTAAGGACTAGCCTCTTTGGTGTTTCCAAACTCATTGTTTAAAGACATACCAGAAAGTGTAAGCCATTTTTTTCAGAAACAAGATTATATGAAGTAAGGTAAATTTGATAGATAAAATTAATATACCTTGCCCTTGCTCCAACTGTATCTCGTACATATTTCAGTTGCTGCCATACTTCACTGTGCCATCATTCTCCACTTGTGTGTTAAGTGAGGGATTGTGCTTATTTGTTTCGGCACCTAACTATGCACTGTACCTAGTATTTAGTAATCATTTAATGAATGTTTGTTGATGTGGGCGTGTGTTGGGGAAGACTTAATTTCACAACTGTTTCCAGGAAAATGCGTTAGCGATTGTCACTTTCAAATCTTAAGAGGATTATATTCCTTTGAGAACATTTTTAAAATTTATTCTAGTTTGTATTTATATCTGTCCTCTGTCAGAAAATTTAAGATGGTATTTATTCATTAGCACACATAATACAAAATAAAGTTTTAAATAAATAAATAAAATAACAAAGTTGGAGGACTTTGTTACTGCCCATATTCAAAATTCAGTATCAAGTGACAGTGACCAAGACTATCTGTCATTCGCATAACGATAAACATGCAGATCAGTAAAGTAGATTTGCGAAATGCTTATATTTTTGGTCCATTAATTTTTTTTACAAAGATGCTATTCTCTATTCATTTGCAATTATTCATAGTAGCTTTATTCATAATAGACAGAAATGAGAAACAATCCAAATGTCCATCAATTAGTAAAGGGATTAAACAAAACACGGTATGTCCATACATTAGAATACTCTTCAGCAATTGAAAAAATGAAAATTCTGTTATGTGCTATAGTATGGATGAACCTCAAAAATATTATGCTAAGTGAAAGATGTCAAATTCAAAAGACTAAAAATTGTATGATTCCACTCGTACAAAATGTCTAGATAGAGCCGATCAGAGGAGTTTTGGGGGGTGGCGGCAGGGATTGACTTCACATAGACTTAAGGGGATATTGAGAAGTGAAGGAAATGTTTTGAAATTGTATTGTAGGGATGATCGCACACCTCTGTAAATTGACTTAAACATCATTGAACTGTACACTTATAGCAGGTGAACTTCTTGATATGGAAATTGTACCTAAGTATTGTAAAAATAAGAAAGGTGATAAAAATGGGACACATGCATCTCATAAGAGCCCCTATATTTCCTTGAGGTGGATCACAAATTTTTCTCTGAATTTTCTAAAGAGACCATTCTAACTTGTGTGTTTACTAGTGTTCACAAGATCAAAATTTGTCAATGTTTTAGGAGAAACCTACTAACTGTAATTCAAAGACAACTATATGCTTTCATTCATAGTATAGCATATTCAACTCTGACCTCAACAACATCCTTGTAGTGAATAACTGAAGACTCTCTTCTCTAGACTTGTTTCTTAAACCTCCCTTCAGTGCAGTCTAGTGGCTTAACATCAAAGGCATGTTACTAAATACAATAATGCCGGTTCAATAGGATGGAGAGCGATAAAAGGACAAAGCCAAGAATGCTGCTCTTTGGTGGTATGTCTTAATCCAGACATGCAGTTTGCGAATAATGAATGGGTGAACTGAATAGATATGCAGCAGTCCTGCAGAAGCTTTTTGTAAAAAACTGAGTAACAGTTAAGTTTAGCATTTTACTCTCTGGCAAGTACCTGGAGTGTAGTTATTCTCAGTTACAGGTTAGATATAGGGCCATTGACTTTAATAGCTGGATTGGGAGTATGATTGGCATCCTCTTAGGAATGTCGGAGAGCCTGAGGAGGGTAAAGTTTCAGATTAGACTGTCTACCATCTATGAATAGAGGTAGTCTGAAGAAATATGTGCTGATGGGTTATGATTCTCCCTGAGAAGTAATTTTGGCTGTTCTCCAGTGCTTAGACCAAGGAATCGTTCAGGCTTTGAAGACAGTATAACATGGCTGCAGATACTAAACTTGGAATAGTGTGGTTTTCATTATAAATTTTCAAAAGTGATACACGTGTGTTGTAAAAACATTCTAACAATTCAATTCATATATCAGCTATAGAATATGTAGAATAAAAAATTAGTCTCCTTTCTTTTCTCTATACCCTTCTTAAATAATTTTCTTACTCATGTATATTTAAATTATTTCCGGTTTTTAGCTTTTACAGTGCTGTGGTAAACATACTGGCACAGGGCACTCCTCCATTTAAATAAAGATTTGAGTGCAGACACACACGCATACATACTTACACAATTACATATACATACGTGTGTGTTTATGTGTGTGTATGCATGTGTATATATATGTATATATTATCACTTTGGTAACAGCTATTGCCTGTTCTGTGCTTCATAATTTATTTTAATACATCAGTATTTATTTTATATTTTAAAATAATTTCTTTAGACTACTATAAATATTCAGTTTTATATTTGGTCTTGTTCCAGTCATGAGAAAGTATCTAAACAACCATTTGTTAAATTAACTAAAGGATAACTGGAGCATGAATCTTTTGGCTTGATTATATATGTACAATAGTTTATTTAGTAAAAACAAAATGTTAATTGCAGTAACTTAGTTGAAGTTCATTATGTTTGGAAAACATTTTTTTTCATTATTTTTTATTTTAGTGTTTATTTAGAGAGAGAGAGAGAGCGTGCACACACATGAGTGGGGGAGGAGCAGAGAGAGAGGGAGAGAGAGAATCCTGAACAGGCTCTGTGCTGTCAGTGTAGAGATACAGGGCTCAGTCTCACAAACCTGCAAGATCATGAACTGAGCTGAAGTCAAGCTTAACCAACTTAGCCACCCAGGTGCCCTGAAAATTGTTCTTTTTATAATATCCCTGAGAATGTTAGCCTTTTTATCTTTAATAAATAATTTTTATCTTATAATTAACTTTGCAAATTGCTTCCAAATAATGTCTTCATTAGGCTTTTGCTTCTAGTCGGATTGTAGAAGGTGGTGGCAGGACATCGTGGCCCCTATAACAACTTAAGTAAATTACAAAAATCATTGTTGCAATGATCTGTTATTACATTATACCTTGCCCCAACACCTAGTGGTTTAAAACAAAAGTTTTATATAACTACAATTCTGTAGATTGGCAATTAAGGCGGATCTCAGCTGGGTGATTTTTTCTGTTCTTCATTGCATTGAATGAGATCACTGGATAGTGTTTAGCTGGTGGATGAATTGCTTTGTAGGATCCAAGATATTTGGGCAGAGGGGGGATTCTGGACTTGCATGACCTTTCTAGCATGGTAGTCTTAAAGTAGTAGTCAGACTTTTAATATTGTGGCTTGGGGCTCATACAGAGAATTTTTCAAGAGATAGGGAGTAGAAAGACCAGTATCTTAAGGCCTAAAATTGGAAACTGGCACCACATCATTTCTGTATTCTGTTGACCAAAGCAGTCCCAGGGTCCTCTCAGTTTCAGTGAGAGGGTTTATAGTCATCACCTCTCAGTGGAAGAGGTATCAGAGAATTTGTGACCATTTTTAACCTATCACCGTCTACACTCTACCCACAAAGGATTTACATTCCTTCCACATTGAAAATATACTCAATCCTTTCCAACAATGCAAAATTCTCATCCTACTATGGCTTTAGTTTCAAGCTTAAGGTCCAGGATATTGTCATTTAAATCAGGTCCCAGATGTAGCTCCCTAGATGTAGTTCTTTCCAAGAGACAAGTTATTTACTCCACAAATAATGGAGAGGCAGGCCTAAAGTAACTGTGGTAAACACTTCCATTCAAAAATGGAGAAACAGGAGGCATGTAACTGTGACTGGTCCATAGTAATTTTGAAATTCTAATGTTGACAGTTTATTAGGTCCATTCTTAATCCTTGGAAATGATTATTCATGACGTCTGGCCTTACCTATAAATTCTAAGTCATTTTTCTTTTCTATAAGATATTGTTCGTGTTTATAATGGTAATCTTTCCAGCCTTGCTTCCTGTTTGTAGAAGTTTGAGAGTCTAAAAGTGTCTTTTCATTTTGCACACTCTCTGCTGCTTACAATCCAGTTTCACATAATTCCTTTAAAATTGTGAGGTATCTATGTGTCAAATTATAATCCACACCATTGGAAGCCACACCCACATTTGTTTTTAAGATAGGCTTTTTTTTCCACTTGAGACTGAGAGTCAAGGTGTCATAAAATAATAACCCAATAACCCATAAAATTCTTAAAAGCTCTTCTATTTGAAAGAGCCCAAAAGGCATACCTTCAAGATTCCTAGAGGTCTTTTAGCCAGAAAAGAGAGTCTAAGATGCACACTCTTAGGAGTTTTAGAACTGAATTAGGTACAACTTTAAATCATTTTGCAGTCCTACTACAGTGTTTTAGAGTCATACCGTAATTTTTATCCTGAAACCGTGCTTTACTGGTAGCAAACCTTAGACTGCATATTTACTCTGAAGCTATTTTCAGTCTGGAGAGAATAGGGATGCTTTTTCTTTTGAAAGAGCAGGACCTGGCTCCTTCATATTTCCTCTAAATTCTGCTTGAAAATGAAACAGTTCTTTTGTTAGCTCATCTTTGTCTATTTGTATGTTAGTGCACAAAGCTAAAAGAAACTAATGCTTTGAATCTTCTGCCTTACCCAGATCTACCACTTTTTTAGGTATATTTTCTCTTTTCTATGTTATACAAGTGTTGCATACCACCATGTAAGAGGGGTTGTTATTTCCATCTGTTAACATGTTCACTAAAGTACTTCAAGCTTTTATTAACAGTCTTCTTGAGGCTCTTCAGCTTTGGCTTACCAACTGCTCCCAAAACCAATGCCACATGTTTTAAGATTTTTATTATGGTACCCCACTTCTCTGTACCAGAATCTGTTATGATTATCTCGTTCCATACCAAATTACCTAAGAACTTATAATCTTAAACCAGTATCCATTTCATTGTCCCTCCCAATTTGTGGGTGACTGAACAAGGCAGGCCCAGCTCGTGGTTAGTCTTCACCGTGTAGCATCAGCTGATGTTAGTTGTGACATTCAGCTGGAATGTGGGCTAGTTTGGAGGGTCCAAGACAGTTTTACTCAGATTTATGGTCTTTTGACAAGGATCACTCAAAAGTTAGTCTTAGCTAGTTTGAACCAGAGTGCCTGCACCTGGCTTCACTAGTATGACAGTCTTACCACAGTTAGACTATGATGACAGTAGCACAAAAGACAGGAAGGAAGAAACAGGTATGTTCTGTTGTAAAATTCTTATATATGAAGTGGAACAGCATTATTAGAAGTTAAATTATATGTTAGTGGCACCTGGGTGGCTCAGTTGGTTGAGTGTCTGACTTCAGCTCAGGTTATGATTTCACGGCTCATGAGTTCGAGCCCCACATCAGGCTCTGTGCTGACAGCTCAGAGCCTGGAGCCTGCTTAGGATTCTGTGTCTCCCTCTTTGTCTCTACCCCTTCCCCACTTGTGCTCTCTCTTTCTCTTTCCCAAAAGTAAACATTTTTTTAAAAATTGTGGCATGTTAAAGGTCTATATTTTAAACATCAGAGCAACCAATAAAACTCTTAAAGAAATAGTTCTACCCAATAAGCCAAGAGTGGAAATAAAATGAAATACTAATGAGGACTCAATTCCAAATAATGCAATAAAAAATGGGAAAAGGAAACACACAACAGTTTGGGACAAACAGAAAATAAGATGACAAATTCAAATTCAACCATATACATAATTATATTAAGCGTAAATGATCTGAATACTCTACAGGCAGAGATCATCAGGCTGAATGAAGAAGCAAGACCTGCTAACTGTATACTTTTTACAAGAAACTCTCTTCAAATATGAACTCACAGATTAAAAGAATTGAAAAAGATATACCATGGCAACATTAATATTAAGAAAACTTGACTGGCTATATTAATATCCAACAAAATAGGCTTCATATCAAGGACTGTTACTAGTGATATTGAGAGATATTTCCTATTGAAAGAACAAACTCATCAAAAGGACACATAATTCTATGTCTTTGAGCCCAATAATGGAGCTTCAAAATATTTGAAGCAAAAACTAACAGAACAGAAAGGAGAAATAGACATAACTACAGTTGTAGTTAGTTTTGAACACTTGCCAACCATTGATACAGAAAGGATATCAATTAAAATATATAAATCTGCAACAAAACTTAATCAGTTGAGCTTCATTGACATTTATAGAATACTGCACTCAATAATAGCAGAATGCACATTCTCTTCAAGTGTGTATGGAATTTTTATCAAGGTAGATCATTTGTCAAGTCATACAATAAGATTTTGAAGGATTAAAATCTTATAGAGTATGTTCTCTCACTATTACTATATTGTATTAGAAATGAATAAGAATGGAGAAGCTAGAATTTTTCCCTAAAATATTTGGAAATGAAACAACATACTTTTAAATAAACCATGGTTTGAAGAGAGATCACAGGGAAAATAAGAAAATATTTTTGAAATGAATGAAAATGAAAACACATCACATCCATATTTATGCAGTTTAAAGCGGTGCTAAGAGGAAAACGTATAGCTTTAAAATACCAACATGAGAAATGAAGAAAGGTCTAAAATTGTCTGGGTTTTGCTTTAAGAAGATGGAAAAATAAAATCCAAAGTAAGTAGAAAATAAGTAGAAATTGATAAAAGAGAAGTTTACAGACAAATAATAGAGAAAATTAATGAAAATGAAAACTGTATATACTATTTTTTAACGGATCAGGTTAGTTGACTCCTTTTGTGGCAGTTCAGTGATTTTTAGTTATTCCAAGATATAAGAGGTTAAATTCATCAGTGTCTTAAGGTGTAGGTCCAGAAACTGGTATCTTGTCGTAGTCACCATATTTTGTTGGTCCAAGAAGTTATAGAAGTCACCCATATTTCAGGTAAAGGAAGGGCATATATGCCTATTTTTCAGTGGGGGGAGCTTTAAAATATTTGTGTTACCCATAACCACAGCCATATTATAGAAGATTCAGAGAGCTATGAAAGTAAAGAGGACTAAATGAACTGAGATTTCAGAAAGAAAGCTTTTGGGAAGAGCCCGTATGAGCTAAGAATACTGACAGCCATTTTTCCTAAGTGAGTTTGCCCAAAATGGACACTGGCTAAAGATCAAGCTTGCTGTGGAGGTAAGACTTTACTAGGAGAAAGAGAAACTATTGGTGTATCAAACAGTCCAAGAAAGGAGAGAGAATAGAAGCAGATCCACCAATGACACTAATGTAGGAGTTATCGAACAAGGATTTTATCATCATTATAAATATATTAAAGTAAATGAAAGAAGTGGTTAAAGATAGAGGAAAAGATAAAGAATGGCAACAGAATGGTGGGATCTAGAGCAGAAAAATATAGTATCCGAAATTAGGATTTTAGTTGAATAGTAAAGTAGGCACAGTAAGAAATAAACAACTGGAATTAGTAAACTCAAGGACAGTTCAATGGGAAAATGTATAAGCTAAAGCATGGGGCGGGGAAGAATGGAAAGAACAAAACAGGTTAAGAGACATGGATGGAATCATTTCATCTAATATACATATCATTGGAGTCCTGGGAGGAAAAAAGCAAAATCATTTGAAAAGATAATGACCAAGATTTTTCAAGCTGATCAAAGATAGTAATCTATAGAATCAAGAAATACAAAGGGGCGCCTGGGTGGCTCAGTCGGTTGAGCGTCCGACTTCGGCTCAGGTCATGATCTCACGGTCTGTGAGTTCGAGCCCCGCTTCGGGATCTGTGCTGACAGCTCAGAGCCTGGAGCCTGCTTCACGTTCTCTGTCTCCCTCTCTCTCTGCCCCTCCCCCACTCATGCTCTGTCTCTCTCTGTCTCAAAAATAAATAAAAACTTAAAAAAAAAAAAAGAAGTACAAAAAAACTTAGTGAACACCAAGCAATAGTAATATAAAGAAAACCATATGTAAGTAGAACATAATGAAACTCTGGAAAAGCAGATATAAAGAGAAAATCTTAAAATAATCCGAGGAAAGAAACCATAGTAACTTCAAAGGAGCAATGATAAGATTGATGGCAGATTGTTCTACAGAAATTATTGAAATCAGAGAACAATGGAATGATGTCTTTAAAGTTTAAGTGCAGGAAGGGAAAATATTGCTAACCTGAAACTTTATGCCCAGCAAAAATATTTTTTTAAATGAAGACAAAATAAAGACATTTTTAGACAAAAGATGGGAGACTTTATCACAGGTAGAACCATAGTACAGTAATACTAAAGGAAGGTATTCAGTCTGAAGAAAAATGATCCCAATTGGAACCATAGAACTTTAGGGAAAATACGAAAAGCATAAATATGTGAGTAAATAGAAAATATTTTTGCCTATTTAAAGCAATAATAACAATGTCTTTCAGTCTTAAAACATATGTAGAAATAAATGAAAACAATAGAACAGATTGCAGATAGGTATAAATGGGTTAAACCAAGATTTTGTCCTGTATAGGAAGTGATAAAAGTCAAGTGTAGTAATTCGAGGAATTATTTGTAATCTCTATGATAATTGCATGAGAAACTACAAAGGTGTTTGAACCAAAAGCTAACAGAAACAGTCCTAAAATTTATATGGAACTGCAAAGGACTCTGGAAAGCCAAAGCAATCTTAAAAACAAAAAGCAAAGCAGAGGTATCACAATTCCAGACTTCAAGTTATATTACACAACTGTAGTTATCAAAACAGTATGGTAATGGCACAAAAATAAATACATAGATAAATGGAACAAAATAGAAAGCCAAGAAATAAACCCATAATTGTCTAGTCAGTTAATCTTTGACAAAGCAGAAAAGAATATCCAATGGGAAAAAGACAGTCTCTTCAGCAAATGTTCAGAAAACTGGTCAGCTACATGCAAAAGGACGAAACTGGATCATTTTCTTACACCATACAGAAAAATAAATTTAAAATAGATTAAAGACCTAAATGTCAGACCTAAAACCATACCCAGAGTCACAGGTAGTAATGTCTCCACTGGCCATAGAACATTTTTCTAGATATGCCTCCTAACACAAGGGAAATAAAAGCAAAAATAAACAATTAGGACTATAGCAAAATAAAAAGCTTCTGTACAGCAAATGACAGAATCATTAAAATTAAAAGACAGCTCACTGAAGTAGAGAAGATACTTGCAAATGACATAACCGGTAAAGGGTTAGTATCCAATGTCTGTAAAGGACTGATACAACTGAACACTCAGAAAACAATCAGTTAAAACCTGGACAGAAGATGTGAGCAGATATTTCTCCAAAGAAGACATCCAGATGGCCAAGAGACACATGAAAAGATGCTCAATATCACTCACTATTAGAGAAATGCATATCAGAACTATAGCGAGAAAATCATCTCACACCTGTCAGAATGGCTGAAATCAACAACATAGGAAATAACGTGTTGGTGAGGATGTGGAGAAAAGGAGCCCTCCCGCACTGTCGGTGGGAATGCAAACTGGTGCAGATTCTGTGGAAAACTATATTGTACCTGAATCTAATGTAACACTGTATGTTAACCATATTGGAATTTTAAAAAATGCTAACTGATAAAATGCAGTAATAAAAATTTATTAACTAAAAGAAGAAAAAAAGATTAGATGGAATGAATAGAAAACCAATAATAAGGTATTTTAAATATCAGTATCTGATTACATATAAATAGGTTTAGTCTTCCAACTAAAAGCCAAAAAGTTTTGAACTGCATTTAAAAAAAAAGACTCAACTATATATATAGTTTGCACAAGACATATTATATAGGAGAATATGGGAAGAAAAGATACACTGTGTAAACACCAAAAGAAATCTGATATATTAATATCAGATAAAGTAGACTTTAAGGCAAGAAGTATTATGAAAGATAAAGGGAGAATTTTATGATGATAAAAGGGTCAATTCAATAGGCAGACAGAATAGTTCTAAATTTATATGTTCCTAACAATTTAACTCCAAAATATGTAAAGCTAAAATTGACAGGACAAAAAGGAGAAATTGTGATTTCACCGTCGTATTTGAAGAATATAGTAACGTTCTTTAAACCACTGATACAACAAGCAGATTTTTAAAAATCAGTAAGGTTATAGAATATTTAACGGTATTGTTAACCAACTTGACCTATTGCTGTTATAGAACATTATCCTCAACTATTGCAGACTACACATCCTTTTCAAGTGTACAAGGAACTTTTACCAAAATAGAACATGTGCTGAGCCAAAAAGCAAGTCTCAACAAATTTAAAGGATTGAAATCATGTATATTCCACAATGGAATTAAACTAGAACTAAACTTGTTTTTTTTTTTTAATTCTCAATTTGTTTTGAAAATAAGCAGCATACATTTAAATAATCCACTCATCAAATAAATACAACCACAATTAGTATCTAAGCTGTGACACGTTAAAGTGGTGCTTAGAATTCTATAGCTTTAAATGTTTATGTTTAAACGATTGAAAGCCAGCAATCCAATTTTTCATTTCAAAAACGTAGAAAAAGAAATGCAGTTACATTCAATAAACTGGAAGGAAGGAAATAACAAAGAAAGAAGGCATTCTGTAGAGAAGACTGACAAAGATTAACAAAGTCAAAGTTGTTCCTTTGAAAATATTAATAAAATTTATAAGCTCCTACTAAGAAAAAAGGAGAAAGCTCAAATTAACAATATAGATATAAGAAGAAAACATTACTAGAGATCCAAGAAATAGCTAAAGGATAAAATACCCTGAACAACATTATGTCAATACATGTGACAACTTACATGAAGTGGACAAATTCCTTGAAAAATACAACTTGCCAAAATGACACAAAAAAGTAACAATTGTGAATAGTACTATATCTTTTAAAGACATCGAGCCCATAATTAGAAATCTCCACCTCTAATAATATACTTCAACCAAATTAGGTCTCAGTATTAGGCCTTTGGTAGATATTTTTAGAAAATTTAAAACTTCACTCCGACTGACAGGTTCTACACTAAACTCACTTTCCATATAATTATGATTGATTTCCATTCATTTAGTTTACATACCTTTTGTTGGAGTTTGAGGAAGCCAATTAATTATACCATATATTCCTTCTTCCAACTTCTAAACCCTTTGAGAAGTAGGGTAACTCAGTTTAGAATAAAAATGTCAACTTCATCTGGGTGGAAACTGGATGAAAGAGTGTGTTTATATCTGCTTGGAATCATCCACCTATTCAAATTGGATTGACTTAACTTGCCCTGTTGAGTTTATCATGTGGAGGAGAGGAGAATGTATGTGGGTTTGGGCAGGCAAGTCCTAAGAGAAAGTGAGCCTGGTATCATACGTGGCCAGTCTCTTTGCCCTGTCTCACCAAACAGATAAAGCAGAGGGAAAGACTCAGAATGGTGTTGTGTTACCTGCCATCCTGAGTGAAGACCTACTCTTATCATGCTCTTTTTTCCCAAGGAGTCAGACCTACCTTGTTCTCATGGAACCGTATTTCCACTGCTGACCTGCTTCTAGTTCCTCGTGTCATCTGGGTCCTGTGCTCCAGTTTGAACAATTTTTTCTAACTTTTATCTTCCCTAGAATTCTTCTTTGCTGTCCTCCCAAGAAATTTAAACCTGCCTTTTGTAGACAGTGCCATTTTTTTTTGCACAGCCGTCTCAAAAAAATATTGAATTCTTCCAATTCTAGATTTTTTTCAAAATTTGAATTCATACAGTGTATATTAGGTTACCATATAATGTTTCAAGATTTTTATCCTTTACTCAGTGCTCATGAAGATAAGTGTACTCGTACTTATAGTACATCTTATATATTCATTCATCTATTGATGAATCTAATTCTAGATTTTAAAGGATAGCTGATATGTTCCTTTGCTCTCCACTGTCAATTCAGTGATTAGTTTGCCAGCTTTGTGCATCGGTTCTTTCTCTTCTAACCCCTACGCTGCCACCTTCCTAATTCTGGCTGTTGGTTCACTTTTAGGACATTGGTCCAGTTTCCTCAGCTGTGGCAGCGTCAGCCCTGGAACTGCTGTCTCCACCCACAATATGTGATTTCTTGTCCGTTTCTCTTATGTTTTTGAGTTTCTGATACCCAGACATTATTTTTTAATTTGCTTAGTTTTGTCAACTAGAATCATTCCTAGATCTCAAATACTGAAAGCCCTTTCTCCTTTCCTTACTCCTTTGGCAATTGTTTTCTCTCTTAAACTCTTAAATTCAGATATTCCTCTATTCATATACTGTCTCTTTTTCTCTCCTCCTTTCTTTCCCTACTTCAACTTCTCTAGGTTAATAGATGGCCTTGCCATTGGATCTTCACTCCCTCAATTTTACCCCCCTGTACCCAATAGTTTTTCTTTATATTTATCACAATCCTTTCCTTCATTTCTTTCTCTTTTTTTTTAATGTTTATTTATTTGAGAGAGACAGAGAAACAGACAGAGCATGAGCAGGGGAGGGGCAGAGAGAGAGACAGAGACACAGAACCCGAAGCAAGCTCCAGTCTCTGAGGGGTCAGCATAGAGCCTGACGCGGGGCTCGAACCCACGAACTGCGAGATCATGACCTGAGCTGAAGTCAGATGCTTAACTGACTGAGCCACCCAGGCACCATTTCTAATTGTAGAGAAAGAACTGTTTCTCCTCTTTAACATGGCTAACTCTACCAGAGTTCTTGTTCCCTTTTTCTCTTGTACTTGCTCCATTATTTACCACTCCTCCTCTCCATGTCTTCCTCCTACTAGCATTAAAAATGAAAACAATGACCAAAAAAAAAAAAAAAAAACTAAAATAAAAACAGTAACAACAACAAAAAATCTTATCAAGGATTCACCTTCACTTTCAAACTATACCAGGCTTCTTGGAAGAGTAAAATTTACCAGTTAATTTTACTTCTCCTCTTTCTTTAATCCTTACTGCAAGCTTTTGCTTTCTTTTATTGCCTTCCTGAAATTTTTTTTCAGTGACTGTTAACTTCTTAGTCCTCCTTCTGCCCTGTAAAGGTAGGCTCTCTCTGCTTTTGCTCTTCTTCCTTAAATTCTCTGATGGACATCCACTTTTTTTGTGGAAATTCCCATCCTCAAATAAATATGTCTTTTGGGAGATGAGCTAACTGTTTTATTGACCTGCTATATCACGAGAGAGTCCATAGATGATTCTGAAGTGGTGCCTTCACCACTAAATGAGTTTAGGGTTTTTACTGATTACAGGTTGAGCTCTGAGGTTCTAGGGTCAGATATCAGAAGTGAGGCAAGTCTTTGGATGGGTTGATTTTTTAAGGTAATAGTTGATACACACAATGTATGGTTGTGATTGAAAAGAAAAGTCTGTCAGCACCCAAGACATTCTGCATTTGTAACCGCATAACTGAATGTTGGTAACTGTTCCGTGTTCTCAGTCATGCGTGAGTGATGGAGTGGTTATTCTGGTTCTCATTTTCAAGCACACCTTCAGCGATTTATTTTACTTCCATTGCAGTTGCCCTGGTATGTTCTTGACTATTGTAGTCTTAAAACAGGTCTCCATTAAACAGGTCTCACTGCCTTTGGGATCTTCTCATAGTAACTCATACAAATCTAAAATGCAAATTCAAACATGTTTTCTACTGAAAACCATTGATGGCTTCTCTTATGTATACAGTAAAGTTCCATATACTGAATGTGGTATTCAACCCTTTTTACAATATGACCTCAACCCCGAATTCTAGTCCTTCTTGTTGGCTTCTCAGTCTCCCTTTTTTCCTCCTTCCCTCCATCCCCACCCCCATTCCCACCTTTCCCTTGCCCCACCCAAGTTATACTTATATTTAAGGGTGGTGACTTAGGGGCACCTGGGTGGCTTAGTTGGTTAAGCATCCGACTCTTGATCTCGACTCAGGTCATGATCTCGTGGGATGAAGCCCTACTTGGGATTCTCTCCCTCTCTCTCTGGCTCTTCCTTGCTCACGCATATGCACACGCTCTGTTCTCTCAATTAATGAATGAGTGAATGAATAAAAACCTGTAATGACTTATTTCACACTGTACATTGTGGCCTCTATGTCTAAAATAAAGTAATTTTTGTTTTTAGAATGTTGTTTCCCAACTTTACCTTTATCTGATTACTAAAAGTCCTGTCTTTTAAAACTATTTAAATTTCACCTTTAGGGAGTATGTTAGTTTGCAAAGACTGCAGAACAAAATACTACAGACTGGATGACTTAACAGCAGAAATTTATTTGCCGTTTTAGAAGCTAGACAACCAAGACCACAGTGTCCACAGGTTTGATTTCTTCTGAGACTTCTCTCTGGGCTTGCAGATGGTTCCCCCCTTCTTGCCCTGTCCTCACATGGTCTTTCCACTGTGTGTGCACATGCCTGGTGTCTCTCTGTGTGTCCTAATCTCTTCTTATAAGACACAAGTCAGATTGTATTAGGGCCCATTGTAACAGGCTGATTTTAACTTCATTACCTTTTTTAAGGGCCTTATCTCCAAACACAGTCACACTCTGAGGTACTGGAGGTGAGGGTGTTTCTACATGAACTTTGGGAGGATATAATTCAGCTGATAACACAGCCTTCCCACACTTCCCCTATAGTAATTAACCCTTTCCCAAATCCCATACACCTTGTCCCACTTGGGACACTTATTATATCTATCTTGATATGGAGTTATTTCTTTGTCTCCTCTTGTGGTTTGGGGGTTTCTTCAGGACAGAAACTGTCTCTTATGCAATTTCATCTTTCCCTGGTCTTCACGATATTAGTACTGAATAGGGCTTGATTATTAGCTAAATTAAAGAATTTGGTGCCAATCAGTCTTGAATATCTAATAATATATTTTTCAGAATTTTGAGGAGATTGACATAAAAATATATGAAGGGAATGTATTATATCTCCTATTTTAGAAGTCTCTGGGCATAGCTTGAGATTTTTATCTTAGGTTCTTAAATTATACATAGTATAAGTAATGTCAGTTTTATAGAACTTCATATAACTCTATAATGGTCCTTAAGGCGTAATCATATAATTGGCTCCTATAAGCTACCTATCAATTCTTTCAGTTTCATTACTTTCATTACATTTTTTTTCAGATAAAGATGAATGCCATGTCTCATCCAATACTGAAAATTTGAAGTTTAGAAGACATTTGCTAAGTCAGATCACCTCAAGTAAGTCTGCTCTTATCCATTTTAACACTGGCTTAAGATTGATTTAACATGTAAAGAATGAAGTCTGGTATCTCTGACACTTTCTCAATTCTCAAATTTCCTAGAATATCTGAGAGTTGCCTTATGTATTGAATCATTGGTCTTGGAAAAGAGTGGAAAGATTATTTCTTTGTAGGTTTCATATGCTTCTTAAAATCGTAATGTTTAAACTCTTGGTATCATTTTAAAACTGAGATTAACACCTCAGAATGTTCCTTTATTTTTCATCAAGTCTAGTCATCAGGTCCTGACTAAATGTCAAGCTTAATGTTTTTAAAAGTGGTTTCTCCACTAAAAGTATGTTTTTGAGTTTTTTTTAAGGTTCTGTATGGCTTTTGTAAATGATTTATATATTTGTGATCATTGAAGGGAGATATTTATTAATGAACTAGTACTTGAACCTTAAATGTTTATTTATTCAAAAACTTAGCTTTGAAAGGTCATCTTAACCAACATCGACTAACATGATTATCTCCTAATGGTCTTCTGTCTTCACTCACTCTTCCTCCATCCTGTATCCCACTGCCAGATAGATCTGCATATGGAACCCCAATAGTTTTAAAATACTTTGATGGCTCCCTGTTCACTGTTGGATGGAATCCATGTTCCGTTGCCTGGCATTCGAAGCCCTCTCCCCAGCTCCTAAAAATATCCTTCATCTTAGCCAACTGGACTCTTTGCTGTTTACTGAATTCCCACCATTCTTCATGCCTCTGTGGCTTGATGTGTCCTGTGTTACTTCATGTTTTTTCTAGTATATTCTCTGCTTCCACCTTACTGTGTCCTCTGCTTGTTGAAATCTTGTGCAAATCCTCAAGGCTTAGCCCAGGTGCATGCTCCTCCAGGAACTTGCCCCGATTACTCTAGCCAGAGCCCTAGCTCTCGCTCGCTCTCTGTCTCTCTCTGCTGGCTTCATCTCACATTTTGTTTTTATCACTGTAATAGCACATTTTTCCAGGCAGCTTCATTATTCGTGTTTGCGTCTGTCTTCTCTCCCATCATAGGTTGTGAGGATTATAAAATCAAACATCCGGTCTAATTTTTGTTTCTCATAGCATTCAGCATAATCTTAATAGTCCTCGGTAAATATTTGTTTGATAAATTAGTAGTGTGCCTGGCTTTTTCTTCCTCTCCTCCATCCTCATCATCCTCTCTATCTTCCATCGTTATAGTCACATATGGTCCGTATTCATGGTGACTGTTTATTCCTGTTCTGCGCTCCTGGCAGACCCCCACTCTGCTGTCTTATCCTAGGAAAACACTGACCATAGTGTAAATAACAAGATGCAGCCCCTTCCTAATCTAAGAAAAAAACTGGATTCCAAAAGTTCATATCTAATTCTGTTGTTTGGAATGCGGAAAACATTTCTCCACAAAAACAATGTTATAAATAGTGGTTAGATCCTCAGCCAGTCCTCCCAAGACTGTTTAACTCCTAGGTGCCAGTGCTACTGTAACCACAGGCAGCCACCACGCATAACACTGTTTTGCAGAGAAGTCCCCGCTCTGCGTGTGGCCTCCCATCTCCCATGCCCTAGAAGCACAATAGTACCTTTCTGGGTGGCTCAAGCCACAGGAGAGCCTGAGCTGGAGCTCCGGCAGTGGCTCAACGTATTACGGGACGCTGTCACGCCAGGGGTTTTTGGCTTTCGGTTTTTGCATAAATGACATTTTTACTGGTAGGTTACTGATACTCTCATGTCTCCTAAACTGAGGGCAAGGGAGCATTTGCTCTTCTGGTCTTCCCCACAGTAGTTAATAATAGTAAATGGCTCTTCAGCTGTTTGATCACACGGGTAGGTCATTTAAACTCCCGTGCTGACATTTCACGGCTTCTCCCTTTCTGTTGTTCTGTGAACTTATGGGAATTGAATATATAAACATGGCGAGTACTTCTATAGTACTATAGGGAAAACATTTATAGGCATCAACCAACCCTGTGTTTGACATCCTATCAGATTTTGTGGACAAGCGATTATCATTTCTGTGTGGGAATAGTGATGCTTCCCGTGAAAAACACATCACTGTGTGCATAAACAATGCTGAAGGTTGTTAATTTATGTTGTCAGGCTATAAGAATGCACTTCATACCTTTTAGAGACTTTAATTTGTTTAGTCGTCGTCGTAAGCTTTGAGCACATAAGCGAATGTCTGCTTTGTGTTTAATGCTGTCGTAGGTGCAAGGGGCTAGGGAATGAGAAGCGAAGATACTGTGAAAAGTTGACTTTCCCTCCAGGAGCCAGAAACACAGGGAGTGAAGCATGGAAAAAACACTCCCAGTGCGGGCAATATGTTATTAATTGCCATAAAGTACTTCATGCAGGTAACACATGCTCTTGGGGTTCTCAGAATGGCGATATCATTACAATTCGTGGTGGGATTTCACTTAGTCTTAGAGGCGTGGTAAAGGTTTAAATCTAAATAAAGAGCTAAGAGAGGAAATGATATTCCAGGTTGGATTAACAGTGTGAATGGAGTGCTGGAGATACAAACAAATCAGCATTACTGGCTGGAACAGAAGGTTTAGCTCATGTTGGGGAAATAATGGGTGGGAAAATTACACCAGCGGTTCAACCCTGGCAGTGAATAGAAGTCCTCCATAGATATTTTTAAAAATACAAGTCCCTAGATGTTTCCCCAGAACTAATAAATAAAATTTCTGGGGCACAAGATGTACGCCTGTTTATCTTTTAGAGCTTCCCGAGTGGTTGAGAACCACTGAATGAGAAGGATGGGCCAAATTTCGGAGAGCCACGGATGCCTTGCTGTGGAGTTGGCCCTTTGTGTCGCAAGCAGTGGGAAGCCTTCAGAGGTTTCTGAGACAGGCGACATGGTGGAATTCATGTTTTGCCAAGATAAATGATTCATCAACCGCATGTGAATGAAAGAGAAATAAGAAACAGCTTGAATTGGAGCAGTGGTGGCGGGAAAAAAGAGGTCACATTTTTCAGGGTACTTAGATGTGTGGGAGTTGGCGATGTCAGCCTTGACCTCGGCATGATTTGTTTTATAAACTGATTATACAACTTCACCCTCATTAATTTGATCCCTTTTCTCTTACAACCTGGCAACTTAAACAGTAATTTCAGCCAGTTTGCATTTAATGCAAGGAGACCATTGCCTACTCATGTACACGTCTAACTCATAATAGTAAGTGAAGTTGTGTGTATGAGGAACATAACCTTTAACATAATCATTATAAAGCATTTAATAACCGCCCACATATGCAATAACACAACCCCAGTTCTGCAGGATTGTGCCAAGAGCTAGAGTCACAAATATAAGACAGCGATTAGCACATAATTCCCTAGCACGAAGTTGAAATTGGAAGAAATAGTCTACATCATATTATGCATATTAATATTTTTAGCATCCGAGTTGCTAATTGCTTAGCTTTTGTGGTAGTAGGCCTGTGAATGCCTCGTGACGTTAGCAGCTCTGAGCTTATGCCTCCCTTCTGCCCACGTCTGCAGCCCGCGTGACTTCTTGTCTCTTTTTCAGGCCCATCCCCCCCTAGTGTCGGTCATTCGTGCCCCTACCCCGCTCTCCCCTAAGTGAGGCAGCAGAGAGGAGGTATAAAGGAGTTAGCATTTAAGTCTTTGTGATGTCGACATGCCACACGATCCTGGGGACTCTCTTTCCTCGCTGATGTGGGACATGACAGCTACTGGGATAACCTACATTTGGAGTCTCAAACAGTTCCGTTAAGTTGGAAGTATGGCATACCTGTTTGGTATGTTTTGAATATTTTGTTTGGAAATAATGAGCCATATTTACATGGCAGAGAATGAGTTCAAGGCGTGATGTTTTGATGTGACCTGTCCCCTTTAAAAAAAAGACTCAACATCATGGTTTTTTTTTTTTTAACTACTCTCTAATCATACATGATGACAACTTCTGCTATGGTCTTCTTTGCCTGTGACAATGAGTTTATCGGTGTGTTTTCAGTATCTGCATATCCCTTGAGTTACTTTTCTGTGGTTATTTAGGTTTTCACTGATCATCCAGATGTTGAACCAGGAAATGGGTGGTCTGCTTAGATTTAAGGGATGTTGTAGAGGAAAGAGAGAGAAGGGAACTGGCATTTATTCAGTGCCCATTCTGGGCCATGGTCTTCACATGCGTTTTATAATTTTAACTCCATTTTACAATGAGAAAATTCAGATTTACAGAGGTTTGAAAGATTTATCTAACCTCAGAAATCAAGGGCAGTTTTGGGGTACCTGGGGTGGCTCAGTCAGTTAGGCATCCAACTTTGGCTCAGGTCATAATCTCATGGTTCATTAGTTCCAGCCTTGCGTTGGGCTCTGGGCTGACAGCTCAGAGCCTGGAGCCTGCTTTGGATGTGTCTCCCTCTCTCTCTGCCCCTGCCCTGCTTACGCTCTCCCTCTCCCTCTATTTCTCTCTCTCTCTCTCTCAAAAATAATAAATAGACACAGAAAAATAAAAGAAGTCAAGGACAGTTTTGATCACAGGTCTGGCTATCTCTAATGGCTAAACAGCTGGTCTTAGAAATCCACATGACATATTCGTGGGAAGGTCACTGTACTCAGAACCAGGAGGTTTGAGTCCAGGCTTTTACCTCTGTCACTAACAACCTTGAACAAGTTATTTAACAGCCTCAGCTTCAGTTGCCTCATCTGTCGAATGTGGATAGAACTCGCTTTCCTGACCATTTGGGGTTTTGTGAGAAATAGAAGTTAGTGAATTTCAGTATAATTTTATCAGTTTGGAATGGAAGATTGAGATATTTTTAATTCAAGCAGAAATAAACTTTAAAATCCCAAAACATTAAATGAGATGAACTTGAGCTGGTATTTCACTTCTTAACTTTGCTCTACAAACTTTCTAGAATAATGTTTGTCAATTTTCCAGGTCCTAAACACCATAGTGTGCCAAACTGCATCACTGAATTTAGTATCTCAATGTAGCAGAGAGAGTGCTGGCAACATATCAAGTACTTGCTTTCACTTGCCAGCAGCAATCATTAGTTTCTGTATGGTATCAAACAGGTCTGAACTCCTGTAGACACTGAAGCAATGTTTGTAGCCAAGGAGGACTCAGAAGCTTCCAAGGCCACTAAATAGTAGTAGACTTATTGGGCTAGAGTCGATGTTAACATTATCAGAACAGTTCTTTATATTTTAGAAGTTTTTCTAACAAGCCTGAGAAATAAGTTCACATTTTATAAAACTGATTTCACAAAACTTTTTTTCAAAAATGTTTCCAGGTTTCAGGACAACTTTCAAGGTTATAGGAGGGGGAATACTGAAAGGCAGCTGTGAGCTCTTGCAGTCCACTTAGGCTTTGTTCAAGTACACATATGAGAGAGAAGAAATTTAGGGATTATAAGTTATATGCTTACGTTATAAGCACAGTGCTATGAATGAAATGGCAGTGAGCCTGAGATGTACCAAGGTCATGTCCTAGACTTCCCAAAACCTTTATCCAGTAAGGCTCTAAGTCTCTTATATATCAGACTGATTTAAAAAAAAAAAAAAAAAAAAAAAGCCTTAGGAAGACCAGCTGACAGACTAGAGGAATAGTGTTAGACTCCAGGGAATCCGGAGGAGTGCATGTGTTCAGTCTTGGATTTGAAAGTGTGTCGGCCTCTTCTGCATCTGCCACACTCTGTGTCTCAAAGAGGGTTTCCCAGTCCTACAGTGCCGACTTCCGCATGGCTGCTCACGCACCCACGCTGTGCCTCCCTCCTAGATCCGGTGGCTGGATGACTCCAGTTAGGGCCTGGTCAAGAGAAGTGACAAGGAAAGTGGACAGAGAAAGTAAAGAAAACACACAAAGCAGACTGTAGTCACATTTGGTCCCTAGATGTGTCCTGTTTGCACAATGTTTGTTTTAAACATGAAGTAGTTATTAACTCATATTATTTTAACTAGTAACTAATTTAATTTGTTTTTAACTAATACAATGTGCAAGTCCACATTTCTGGGTTCTTGTCAAAACTGAAGACCTGGTAACTATATTCCTGCCTTTCCATGTGACAGCGATAAGCTAGAGCTGAAGGGTAGCTTAGCTGCCTCAACTAGATGGGAGGCGGGACTTATCCATTCTCACAGCCCCACGCCCGGCTGTTGATTTTCTTTACATAGAATTCAGAGGACAGGAAGTGTTATTCGTACTGCCATCTGTATGAAACTAGGAAATAACAGGTTGGTAAGATGGTATATTTCAATACAAGTGAAAGACAGTATGTTGGTTTCCCAGGGCCGTCATGACAAAGTACCATTAACTGGGTAGCTTTAAATAACAGAAACATATTGTCTCACTGCTCCGGAGGCCAGAAGTCTGAAATCAAGGTGTTGGCAGGGCCTGTGCTCCCTCGGAGACCTCTGGGGACACTCCTTCCTGTCTGTTCTAGCTTCTGGTAGCCCCATGCGTCCCTGAGCTTGTGGCAGCATAACCCCAATCTCTGCCCCATCTCATGGGTGTCTTTCCTCTGGGTCCAAGTTTTCCTCTTCTTATAAGGACAGCTGTCATATTGCATTAGGACCCGCCCTAATCCAGTATAATGTCATCTTAACCTAATTATATTTACAAAGACCCTATTTCCAAATAAGGTTACGTTCACAGGTACCAGGGGTTAGGAGTTTAAGATAACATTTTGTGGGGCACAATCCAAATCATAATAGGATGGCATATTTCTTTGGAGAGTGCAGAGTAATAGTTTAAGAACAGATATTCTTGAGGCAGAGTGCTCGTATTCATATTTACAACTTACTTTCTGCGTGATCTTGGACAGGCTGCTTAGCCCTCCCAGGGTCTCCATGCCTTCATCTGTAAAGTGAGGATAATGGTACCTACCTCAAAGAGTTGAAATGAGTGCAAGATCACTTAATACATATAAACCATTTAGAACAGTGAACGGCACATAATAAGTGCTCAATAAACTGAACTGTTATTATCATTAATTATAAGTAGCTCCTACTCATACATAGTTTCTTTGCATACAGAGAGTATTAGTGCCAAAAATCTATTATTTATGATAATGCTATGAAGCAAACCATGGATGAACAAGGAACGGTACACAGGAATGATACATGGACTTGAAAAAGTCCCAGAACTTGAACCAATAAAAAAAAAGAGAGTGAGAGAGACTGAATTTTAGTAAGATTTACGTTTTAATGCAAATAAAGTAATTGTAACACATTAAAAATGCTTAGCTTTCTCATGTTTTTTAGATTACCTGCATGACCTCTAAATGTACTTGAAATCGATAAAGACGCAGGTAACATCTTCAAACCTAGAGCCTTAGACAGTGACCATTGGATGGGTGAGCTCATGGACTGGACTGTGGATGATAATGGGGAAGTTACACCAGAGAGAGCGTCCAAGGAACACATGACTTCTAAGCATCTCTACCTGTCTCCTTGGAGGCATTCTTCCCAAGAATACTGGGTCGAAATTATCCTTGTTTCCAGTCTCTGGGTCCGAGATTGAGGCGGAATAATTACTTGAATATCAGCCAAACTTTCCCTCCTAATGGAACAAATCTTTTGAGACATATTATTTTACTTTTCCACGGAACTTTATGTAAGATAACCATGCAACTCGGTTTTTATTAAAAACTGAAAGCTCTGATGGAGAAGGTTTAAAGAAATGACAAGACTTTTTGAAGTCCCTGGAAGAAAATCATTCTGTAGGTTAGTGGCTCTGGGGTTGGTAATACTTCAGAGTATATATGCCTCATTCTCAAAGATACTTCTACTCTGAAAACATGAGAATATTCAAATAAAAGGGACATACGTGTATGTTACTTATGATTGTGATTTTATTTTAATAAAAGAAGTTAGGCTGTTTAATTTTTGGCCAAGAAGTGGTGTTTTATAGTTCAAGTGTTAGTAATTTGGAACACTTTGATTAAATGATGAATTCATCAGGACTCCTTCGGTTGCAAGTGAAGGAAAGCCAGCCCAAGCCAGCCTACGAAAATAAAAGGAGCTTAATTGTTTATATAACTACGATTTCCAGAGGTGCGTCTGGCTTCAGGCATGGTTGCAGCCAGGAACTCAAATGATCTCATCTGGACCCTTTTTCAGCTCTGCTGGTTTCTTTATTCATCATTATTCAGACAGGCATATAATCGGTACAATGACCACCAGCAGCTTGAGACTGTCATCTTCCTGGGTTAGCAATCCCACCAGGAAGAGATCTTGTTGGGCCACACGTCCAGCGATTGGCGCGGAGGAGATAATGGACCAACTCGGTTTGGCTCCACACGTGATGAATAATCCCTGTGGCCCAGGCAATGGAGTATTCTGGTAGGCCAGCCTGGGGCATGTGTACCACAGCTGCCACCGGCGTGCGCCATCCAGTGACTGAAACCCCGCTGGGGTCTCGGCGAGTGAGGGGGGCTTTCTCCAAAGGGACTTAGAAGAAGGGATTTAGGAATGTGTACTGAGCGGACCAAAACTGTGGTGAATTCAGCCCTTACAAATGGTATGCGAAGTAACTTAGAAACTGTAACTTCTGATTTTATGATGACATATAAAGGACTTTACTTCTCCTGTTAATGTGTCCACTCAAAACAAAGGAAATAAGAAACAAAAATTCCACCTTTTTTTTTTTTTTTGGATAAAAGTGGGTGACATCAGTAATTCTCATACATAAGAACACAGAAAGTGTATGATTCCATGACTTAGTGAAGTAGAGAAAGGCGAAACCTAGGCACCTACAGAGGAGGATAATAGTGTCAGGAAGCAGTTTTACCTTATAGAACCTTAGAAGGTTCTGTAATTAAAGGTATCAGGTTAGGCTGAAGGAGGAGATAAGAGGGCATAGGAATCTTTTCTTTTATGACCCTACCCCCGCCCTCCTTATTCTGGTGGCTGGGATCTCTGGTAGGATCTCTCTTCTGTTCTATATTGAATACAAGTGCTGATATAAGGGTCCTTATCTTTTACTGGGTTAAAGTATCTCCTCTAACATTGGCTATAGCAACGTTTTTCTAGATATGTCTCTTGAGGCAAGAGAAATAAACAGATGATCAGCTAAAAGTCTCTAACTCTAAAAGGACCAGCTAGACACCCAGGTGCTTGTCTCACCCCAGCCAGATGAGTACCTTCCCCTAGCCCAGAAGATAGGGACACAGGAACAGTGAGCACCAGGAGCCAAACTTCTAAGTACCAAGCACAGTGTTGGAGGATTTTCCAGAGAAACAGGATGATCTCAGAGAAAGTCCCCATAGGGGTTCCCCCGCAGAGAAAGCTAGCCTGCTGCCCTGGTCACTTTTCAGTGAAGCTCACCTTCCACAAGCTCCCCCCGACAGATAGAGCTACCAACTTGCTCTACTAATAATTTACAGTTAAATAGGAACAGACAGCCAAGAATCACCAGATATTTGGGAATGCCTTCAATATGAAGACAGAGATAAAGTAAACCCAGAAGACACAAAGGAAGAGCTCTGATGAGACAAAAATTATAGAGACAGACAGCAGTAAGAAACTAAAGAAACAAACTATAGGGGCACCTGGGCGGCTCAGCTCGGGTCATGTCATGATCATGAGGTCAAGCCCTGCATTGAGCTCCAAGCTGAGTGTGGAGCCTGCTTGCGACTCTCTCTCTCTCCCTCTGCTCGCCGCCCCCCCTTCCCGACTGCGCTTGGGTTTGCACACACGCGTGCGCTGTCTCTCTCTCTCAAAGAGAAAAAGAAAGAAAAAGAAAAGAACCTATAATTGTCTTCGAAAATGTGAGAAGATTTTGCATAGAAAATAGAGTCTTTTTAAAAAAGGAGAATTAAAGGAAAGGAAAATTAAAGAACAGGAAATAACTCTCAAAAATTAGAAATCTAAAGACTGAAAAAATTCATTGAGCTGTTGAAAGGTAAATTTGAGGAAGAAGTCATTGGCGACAGAATCCAGCAGGTCCAGTAGCAGCTCACGAATACAAGAGAAAACGGGAGAGAATCATCCAAGAAATAATGTAAGACAGTTTCCTAGAACAGAAGGAAAGATAAAGCCTTAAAGTTTCAAGAGAAGAAAAAGAATTGTCATAGGTAAAGTGTTTTGAATGAAAGCAAACAAGAGACTTCTCAACATTCCTGCTGATATAGAAACATCTAAATATGTGAAGAACTTTCTTAAGGGGTAATTTTATCATAAAAAAGCATTTCTTCCTTTACCCGAGAGTCGTCAAATATATCTAAATAGTCTCCTTAAATACTTTTTAAAAAATATTTCACTAGAAATCTCCCATCATTTAAACTTACTTAAATTTTTGTATATTCTGAGGTCCACCTACAAATCTTTGTTTCAGAGATTTGAGGTATTTTCATGGTACTTAATCTTGTTTCTCTTCTTTTGATTCACTAATCCACTCAACAGATTATTAGAGTGAACTTTTCCCAAGGTACTATGGAGTTAATTAGTCCAACATCTATGCTTTCATAGTTTTATAATCATTGACTGTAAATGTGATTGATTTAGAAACTCACTGATGATACTAGGGTATGTGATAGCAAGACTTGCAAAATGTTTGCCATTTTTTGCTGTGTCCCAACATACAGTGATTTGAAGTGACAGAGTTTGGGCCTTAATCTCTTAAATAGTTTGGCTCTTACTTTTATACATGAATAAAGCTAAATAATTATGAGTAACAAAGAATCCTATAGAATATTAGTTTTGATCTTCTCTTCTCAGTGAAGAAGATAAAATCTCAAATCCTGTTTTCTTCTAGAAAATTAGAAAGGGCATCACAAGTTGAAATTTAGCAGATATATTTTTTCAAATTTTAGTTATTTGAAAAAATATTGTCTTTAGGATTCCGTGAATATTCTTATTGACTGTATGACTGATAAAGTATTTTATTATCATATCATTAGATTAAAAGTTATTCCAAATTGCATTTGGTTTTTAAAATATTCTCATTTTTAGTCTGGAAATATTATAAAAGAATTCAAATGTTTAGGTGCAACGCACTTCCCCCTTTCTTTTTGGATTAGTTTCTAAAGCCTGATGAAATGGAAGGCAAGTGTCTTTTCTCAGTTTAAAAAAAAAAAAAGGTTCTCTTTTATTCCTTAATGAAACCGAAATAATATAGAAACTCAAGACGCGAAAGAGTGCCAGGATGGTTCCTGCCAATATAACTTTTTAGAATTGTGCTGAGTAGCTTTTGCTATAAAACCAGACCAGCTAGTTTATTATGTATTCTCTTGGTAATGACATTTTATAGAGGAATTTTGTGGTTCTTTTGGTTCAGTGAGGTCAAGAACTTTAAATTAGAATTATTAGAACTGGAAGGCATCCTCTTATTCACTTTCTAAGTGAGGGAGCTGAAGTCCTGAGAAATCATGATTTACCCAGGGTCACACAGCCCACAGTGCAGGTTGGAATAGAATCATGGGCTCCTGGCACTCAGTTCAGCGATCTTTGTAAAAGACTTTTTGGATTTATTCTCACCACCATCATGTTATGTTGCAGCGCCAATTAGCAAATTACAAGTTTATGTTTAATCTCCTAATGCCGAGGGAACATTTAGGAACATTGACAGTGACAAAAACAGGAAATGGCAAGAAACATTGAAGAAATTTTTGCCTAGGATAGAAGATATCCCTTGATTACACTCCGGTCCTGGTCTCTAGAGGGAATTCCGTTGTTCATTATTCTCTAGGATCTAACGCTACCTTTCAGAAGGTTCTTTTCTTGTTTATTTTCCTCCAGGGTCAACTCATGTGGACATTGGGGAATATGTCTTTCTTGGAGGCTATGTAACCTTTATTTCCTACTTTCTGTCCCTGCAGTTTTGCTACATGAGCGTTGTTTTAAGGGTCACAGGCTTATAGGCAAGGCTTATGGGGTTTTCTGTCCATGTTATTTCCTCAGAAACTTAGTTGGCTCTGATCTGTCTCCTTATCGTTAATTCCATGTGCTAGTAATAGAGTGACTACATGTCACAGTCTGGCTGAGAGAGTTTTAGTTTATATCTCTTGCGCATGGTGAGTAATAATGCCCTCTTTCACTCTGAAAACTATCCCAGTTTGGACAATAAATTAATATGGTCACTCTAACCAAACAGTGCACCACAAAATCCTATTTTATTCCTCTGCTTCCTTAACCCTATTCCTCCCTCTCTCAGCTTTCTGGGTGCTGTTTGAAATGTGTTTCATGAGAAGGAACATACTTTACCAGATCTGCGGCAAGGCTGACTTCCCTCTGTTTACCTGAGAAAACCTAACCATTTTTGCTCAAAGCTTTTCAGCCTTCTCTCTTATTTTGTGAAATTCAGAGGTAGTCACTGTTTCTAACCCTTGGAACCCCCCAAATTTCTGGATTCTCTGTTCCCTCTCATTTCTGCTGTCGAATCTCTTAGTTATTGCCTGTGCACATCTCTTTCTTGTAAATTCTCAATTAAAGCAGCAAGTAATACTGTTATTCTAGGATTCTGTTTTCCACCTCCTTTTCCCTACAGCTATGCACTTGGTAGGTACCACTGTGCCTTTGAAGCTGTCTTAGGCATTTAAAATAATTGAAGTATACTTTATATTCAGTAAACACACAGCTCGTAAGCAGTTCAGTGAGTTTTGACAATTGTATACATCTGTTGTAAATCACTACCCCAAGTAAGATCTAGAATACTTCCACTACCCCAGATGTATGCCCCTTTCCAGTTAATTCCCTGCTTTGCTCCCCTGGAGGCAACCACTTTTTTTTTTACTTCTGTCACCATGGATTCCTTTTGGCAAGCAGTATTTTTATTTAGTGTTCTGTGGCTACCTGATCTAACAATCTCCCCATCCTTTACTCAGTTTCTTTATTTGCTGCTGCGTGGCTGCTAAGCAGTTGTCATATATTTCAGTCTTTTCGTTTGGTCTGCACCCCACTCAAAGATACCAGTCTTCGTATTAGTGAAAACTACTGTAATAAATGAACTACAAAAAATACAATAGACTAATAACCAGGGTATTGAAGGCATTCCTAATCTGAAGGTGACTTTCTGTAATGTGGGCCTCTGAGCCCTCCAGCGGTTGGGAAAGAGGCAGGAGCTCACCTCACATGCTTCTGAAAGGTTCAGGTTGAACCTGAGAACTGACTTCAGCTACTTGCGCCGACATCTTCTGGGGAAAACCATTCATAAGACCACACCTGGGGTAATTGGGGGAGGGTTTAGAAATGTCAACTCTGGCTGGCCAGCCGCTTCTCAGTGACAGCTGCACACCATGACAGGGGAAAGTAAAGTTTGGACGATGTTACGTGTCTACAGGTTAACATGGTTAATGTCACACTTTTCCTTTGTTCTAGTAACATAATCTCTTTTTGGTTTTCTTTTTTGTCTTCACGTTACTTCCCTTTCTTTGTGTTGTATTCTCTTATGCCTTTTGAGTAAACAACACAGAGAATATAATTATAAGAATAATTTATTGTGAAATAATTAACATCCTACATTGCCATGCTCTACTTTTTCAAAACTAAGTTGACATTGGTAGAATAATGTTTACTAAACTATGCCTTTATTCAGATTTTCCCAGTTTTTCTACTGATAACCTTTTTCTACTTCAGGATCAAATCCCGATAGCTGTATCTATTTAGTCCTTCTCCAATTTGCAGCTGTTCCTTGGTCTTTTCTTTTCACAGCCCTGACACTTTTGAAGAGTAATGAATGGTGAGGTCTTTTGTAGATGAACCTCATGGTTTTGTCATATCACACAACAGGACATTATTAGTAATGTTAACCTTGACCACTTGGTGAAGGTATAGTCATCAAGTATATCATACAACAGGACATTATTATTAATGTTAACCTTGACCACTTGGTGAAGGTATAGTATTCGCCAGATTTCTCCACTGTAGTTACTATAGTAAATGTAATTTTGAAATTACACAATTTACAGTATAGAATGCAATATAGAACACAATATAAATAACATTTGGATAAATGTAACAAATAACATCTATGACATTTATTGAGATAAGTATAAGTTTCTGTTGAACATTAACTATGATCCAATTAAATGGAGAGAAACACCTTATTGATATATTGAGAGACTAAATATTGCAAAGATGTTAATTCTCTTAATGCACTTAGAATCAAATTCCTAACAGATTTGGGGGATTTTAGCATTACTATTACTCCTGCTATTATTATTTTTATTATTATTGTTATTTTGGTGATACCTAACAGTATAATTCTGGACTTAAATGAAGAGAAGTGTTCCAACAGACACTTGAAAGGATGCTCAACATCACTCATTATCAGGGAAATGCAAATCAAAAGTACAATAAGGTATCACCTCACACCTGTTGGAATGGCTAAACTCAAAAACACAATAAATAACCAGTGTAAGGAAATGGAGAAAAAGGAACGCTCGTGCACTGTTGGTAGGAATGCAAACCAGTGCAACCACTGTGAAAAACAGCAAGGAAGTTTCTCAAAAAGGTAAAAATAGAACTATCCTAAGATCCAGTAATCACACTAGTAGGTATTTACCCAAAGAATACAGAAACACTAATTCTAAGGGGTACATGCACTCATATGTTTATAGCAGCATTATTTTTCAAGAGCCAAATTATGGAAGCAGCCCATGTGTCCATTGATAGATGAATGGATAAAGAAGTGTGTGTGTGTGTGTGTGTGTGTGTGCGCGCGCGCGCGCGCGTGCGTGTATGGTGGAATATTATTCAGCCATAAAAAAGAATAAACTCTTGCCATTTGCAACAACATGGATGGAACTAGAGAGTATGATGTGAAATAAGTCACAGAAGTACAAATACCATGCGATTTCACTCATATACGGAATTTAAGAAACAACACAAATGAAGAAAGGGAAAAAAGAGAGAGAGAGGAGACAAACCAAGAAATAGACTCTTAATTATAGAGAACAAATTGATGGTTACCAGAGGGGAGGGAGATGGGACAAGTAGTGATGGGATTAAGGAGTGCACTTGTCCTGATGAGCACCAAGTGATGTATGGAGTTGTTGAATCACTATATTGTACACCCAAAACTAATAGAATACTAGGTTAACTATCTGGGAATTAAGAACTTAATAAAAAAAAATAAATGTAAAGAAAGAAAAGAAGATGTTACGTAATTATATTCACAGATGTTAAAAAAGACATTAGAAGAATTCTATAGAAAAAAAGACACACAGAGGGAGGGAGATAAAACACAAGAGACTCTCAAAGACTAAGAACAAACTGAGGGTGAGGGGGGTAAGGGAGTGGGGAGAGGGGGTGACGGGCATTAAAGAAGGCACGTGTTGGGATGAACACTGGGTGTTATATGTAAACCAATTTGAAAATAAACTATTATAATAAAAAAAAGGAGCAGAAAAAAAAATAAATAAAATAAAATTTAAATTAAAAAAAAAAGAAAAGAAAATTATATTTTAAAAAGTCAATCAGTACAATATTGGTGTAAAAAAATTTTTTTAAAGAAGATGGTCCAAATATTACAAAGATATTCCTGAAGAACACAGTGTTTTTCCTCCTTATGTAATGACAATATAAAACTGATATTAAACCAGTGTATGGTATAAGGATATAAAAGTTGGTCATTGGAAAGAATAAAGAATTCAGAAACAGATCCATCTACATATAGAATTAGATTTATGACAGAACTGGTATTATGGATCACTGGGGAGAGATGGATAGAGTTTTCAGTATATGGTGCTGAGGCAAGAGATTCATCAGATGAAAGAGAATTAATATTGGATTCCTATCTCACATCATATACAAGGTGGGAAACGGTTAAACTACACCTTTTAAATTAATTATAAATAAACTTACTATTAAAATTTGAAGTAGAACTCAGGAAAGAAGTTGAAGAAAAAAACCAAAACTACCAAAGAAATGAAAACATAATTGGAAGGAGTGCAAGAAAAAAAGAGGTGGTACAGGAAAATAGGTCACAGAGATTAGAAATGAGAGAAGTGAGCCAAGTCAAATACTCATTCAAAAAAATGACATAACACCTTTAGTTTTAAAATATTCGTATTTACAATATGCTAGAACTGCATCATTTATTTTCTCATCCTGCTGAGTTATGTGCCAGAAATCATGAAGTGATCTATAAGTTATTGTAATGATCTATCTACTGGTAACTCAATTGCTCAATCACTGGAGACAGCAGAGAATGGAAACCACCTGACTTGTAGAGGGATTTATTATCACTTTGTCAGTTTGGGGAAGTTTATCAAAAAAAGCTTAACTAAGACTTATCAAATGACTATTAAAACCTATTACTCTTTCACTTAGAGACACCTTGTTCCACCCAAAATCGTTAGAAAGGGTTGTTTAGAAACATTATTAATTTTAATACATATTCTCCAATATACAGGGAGATTTTAGGGAAATTTTTTATCTTAACATATGTCTGAAATGTGTTTTTTTTATCGAAACCTTGCAGCTATAAGTGTAGATCACTCAATCTAAGGAAAATGGTTGTCATTTCATCTAATTGACAAAGCTAGTCTTCAGTTTCGAGTTATCTTTCAAATCAGACTTCCTCTGTGGGTAAAAGTCCAACTTGACTCTTCAGCTCAAATAAATATGTTAATGCATGTCACCATGACAACGATCACACAGTTGAATTCTAATTCTAATATAGATAAATAGATAAGGCACAGACCTTTACTATGCGTTGCCTGGATACAGTAAGATACTGCTGCCTTCAATATTTCTTTGCTTTGTGTTTGCTGAAGTCTTCCAAAGTTGAGATGACTCTTTTACAATAATAAGGGTACGGAAGATGTAAGGTCCTTAAGTGAAAACGCCCTCACTACTTCTTCATTCTACTATATATCTTAGGCCCACATACTCCATTTCTTAATAAGACATATATGTTATTTGCATATATACATGATGAGGGAAGAACATATCTTTACTGTACTGCCTTGATTAAAGGGAGGATTTATATGTGTGACATTCTGGAGTGTTTTTATATTCCAGCAAAATGCACTAGATAGGATTAGTGAATAGTATGCATTTCTCTTGTAAAGTGGGAGAACTGACTGTGAAGGAGGGGAAGAGGAAATGAAAGGAGACTGGCTCGAAGCTGCAGGTACACTTCCAGAAAGATCAGTAGTAGAAAAGATGGAAGTTGGAGATCTGGAATTTGATTGCCTTAACACTATCTGTGTGCACATACCTCTTGGAAAGTCTTCATGTACCCCAGTGGAGCTCAGTTTGTCAACTACTGTTAGAGAAGACAGGCAGAGAAGATCCATTCTATATAATTGTAGACACAATACCCAAGCTAATGAAGCAAAACATATTATGCTTAATGCATAGAGCTTAAGCTTTTCTGAAATAAAAGATAACTAGAATCTGAAGATTGAAAGGGAGTACTGTGAGACTGGGCCTTTTTAGTAAAGTTGCTGGACTTCAGAAGTCAAGAAAGATTTTGGAGGGGGGAGCCAGGCAAATAGGTCAAGTTGTAAGGCAGGAAATTATGTTGGCTTCAGATTTCATTCAGTGCAAAATTTCATACAGTGGAGTATACTTAAAAGATTTTCAAGAAAAGGATAGGTAAGAAAGAACTTATCTATTTCTCAGGCCTTTGGGTTTTCCAAGAAATAGGAAAGAATCATGATTTTTCAGTAGTCTCATCATTGATGGAAAGGATATGAGACAAGATGTTTGAGAAAATCAATCACATAAATATACTTGTTTTGCTACTGGTTTGACTTCTTAAACATAAGGATGAAGCCATAAGTTTTCATGATACCAGTCTTCAAAAGTTAGTTCACGATATCTTAGGCGTCAACTTTGCTTATACTATACTTTGAATGGTGTTATCAAAAATCTTCCCCAGAAATATTTACTTTTCTTTTTTCTAGGCAAAATAAATCAAATCTGTAAAAGTCCTTGTATCCTTAAGTTAGGAAAAGTCTGAATATGTTGGGTTGGTGAGGAAATAAAAAATATACCACCCCTGTCAGTTTGGAACAAAACTACATAGTTTGTGAGCTGTGGTAAAAAATAAGTATCTTACATTCCTTTTTGAAAAGTCATCTGAAGAAGTACAATATATATGTATTTTTCAGTTGTAAGGAGGTTTAGTGTCTAAACCAAGTTTCCTACTACCTATATACTCTGGTATTTCTATTCATGATTGCTGTGGTTGATAGCAACAGATGACAAAAAAAAATGGAAGTCTGCAATAAGTTTATCTGCAAGAGAGCTAATAGTGCTCTTTGCTCCTGATCCTGCAGCCAGGGTGTTGGACATTCAGGCTGTGAATTGGGTTCTTCAGTTTGATTGCCCAGAGGGTGGCAACTCATTTCACAGAGCAGATAAACCTGCCAAGTAGATGTTGAAGGTTTTTTCATTTTACTTCTCTCAGAAGTAAAAAGGATGGTATAGCAACTTCTTGAGAATAAAGTGCCTATGGAGGAAATAAAAATCAATCCAGAAAAACTTATAGATACCTAGAAGAAAAAAAAAAAAAGAACTGGAGTCAGTTTTAGCCTAAAATCATCAATTAGAAGAAAGAGCTCAAAGATACTTTGTTTTCTACCTCATTCATATATAATGAATGATGAAGAATCATTTGATTTGAATAAATTATCTTTACTCAAATGTGCTATGTCTTTTGGACTTGCCGTGACACCATGAATAAGATTTCTTCAGAAAATGTAGAAAAAACTGACCAAAGAATTGCTAATGAATTAGGGCTCTGTCTCTCACCAATGATTTGGTAGAATTTAGAGCTTATTTCAGTGAGAAAAATGTCCATTTTTCAGTAAGGCAGAAAAAAGACGAAGCAAAAGAAGGGTACAGCTGGCCAGTGGTATTAATAATGATGAAAGGGAAGAGGAGGAGAAAGAGTGAAACAGATGAAGGGGAAATTGGAAGAAAAAAGTGGTAAAAACAAAAGGCCTCAAACTCAGTCTGCTCCTAATACTGATGAGGCACAGACAATCAAATCACAGAAACCAAGTAATGACACATTTTAAGTGAATAAGAAAACAATGTTTATTGGTGAAGGGGTTGGTTCACCAGTGACCACCAATGTAGAAGTGGATAGTGAAAGATACCAAGGAAGAGGATCATACCAACGCCAACCTTAACAAAGCAAAAGAAAGGCTTCGGTTGAGGATAGATTTGACTAAGAAGAGTATATGAAGAAAGTTAAGGCAAAGCATATGGAGAAAAGACTTTTAAAAAGAGAAGCCAAGAAGATGGCAGAGAAGAAGGACTCCGAACTCACCCTGTCCCACATTTACAACTAGATGTATCCACATTCAAGGCAGTAAACCGGAGAGCGATCTGAAGACTGGTGGAACTGTGGGCGCAGATGGGGCAGAGAAACGGGCCCTCGCAGCAGAGACACGGGAGTACTAATCCTCATAGCATGTGGCTATAAAAGCCAGAGAGGCTGAACTGCAGGAGTTCAGGGCGCCTGGGTGGCTCAGTTGGTTAAGCGGCCGACTTCGGCTCAGGTCATGATCTCACGGTCTGTGAGTTCGAGCCCTGCGTTGGGCTCTGTGCTGATGGCTCAGAGCCTGGAGCCTGCTTCAGATTCTGTGTCTGCCTCTCTCTCTGCCCTTCCCCTGCTCATACTCTGTCTCTACATCTCTCAAAAATAAATCAACATTAAAAAAATTAAATAAAATGAACTGCAGGAGTTCGTAAAGCCAGGAGGACTTGAAACCTGGAGCTTCAATAGTCAGTGGACTCAGTAGTGGATGACTAACATCGTGAGTGGTAGCTGGGTCTCCACCCTTAAAGAGACAGCAGCCTGCACAGAGAGGCAACATAAAAACAGTTAACACAAAGCCAGGGGCAAAGAGGAAACGGATCTGTTTATACTGATTTCAGACCATGTTGGGAGACATCTTTGAAAACGAGGGAGCTGGCAGGCACCATTTTCCTCCCTGCGTAAACACAGCCATATATGGGAGGCTGTGCTGCACAGACACCAGGTACCTAACCTGCTAGCAGTGGGCCACACCCATGAGTTCTCCTGAAGACTCACCCGCTCCAAGCCTGCCGCCTGGGCCCTGGGCTCAGGGCAAATTTTGTTTAAGCCCTATGAGTACCCTGCCCATCCGCTGGGTGCACAGCTGCCAGTGCGTATTGTACCCAGCCACTGCACCATGCCTAGCCTCGTGCCCCCAGCTGCCCTGTTGCACAGACCCCAGCTGCTATAGCACTTTAGGGGATTCAGTGTAAGTTTTGCTAACACCACTGCTCCACTCCCAAGTTCCCCGGCAGGCAAAACCCCTCAGAAGTGGCCTGCCTGGGTCCTACTAACACCACAGAGAGCAAACACAGCCACAACTGGTAGAGAGTCAGTGCAAATGAGTGCACTGAAAGGAAAAGTGACTCAGACACAACAGGGTGTGAAAAACACACATAGGATACTCTCCTAAAATGCCAGGTTCTGGTGAACAGGGGGCGCTGCACCACAGGGCACTCCAGGACCTCTTCTTCATAAAGTCACTACTTTCAAGAGTAGAAGACATAGCTGACTTTCTTAACAGAGAGGCAGACAAAATGAGGAGGCAGAGAAAATTATCCCAAATGAAAGAACAGGACAAGGCCGTGACCAGAGATCTAAGCAAAACAGATATAAGTAACATGCCTGACAGAATTTAAAGCAGTGATCATAAAAATAGCCACTGGACTTGAAAACAGAGTGGAAGATGGGAGTGAGACCCTTAACACAGAGATAAGGAGTAGCATAGCAGAGATAAAGAGCTCAATAAACAAAATGAGAAACACGCTGAATGGAATGAACAGCAGGATGAAAGAAGCAGAGGAATGAATTAGTGACCTAGAAGACAGGGTAATGGAAAGTAATCCAGGATGAACAAAAGAGAGAAAAAAGTATTACGCAAAATGAGAATGGACTTAGGGAACTTAGCGACTCCATCAAACATAATAACATTTGTATTATAGGAGTCCCAGAAGAAAAAGATAGACAAAAGGAGGCAGAAAATTTATTTGAAGAAATAATAGCTCAAAATTTCCCTAATCTTGGGAAAGAAACAGATATCCAGATCCAGGAGGCACAGAGAACACCCATCAAAACTAACAAAGGCAGACCCACATCAAAACATAGTGTCATTGAATTGTCAAAATACAATGATACATAAAAAAATTAAAATCAGCAAGACAAAAGAAGTCAGTAACTGGCAAGGGAGAAAGCATAAGGCTAGCAGGAGAGTTTTCAACAGAAACTTGGCAAGTCAGAGGGAATGACACGATCTATTCGAAGTGCTGAATGGGGGAAATCTGCGGGCAAGAATACTCTATCCAGCAAGGCTATCTTTCAGAATAGAAGGAGAGGTGAAAAGTTTCCCAGACAAACAAAAACTAAAGGAGTTTGTGGCCCGTAAACCAACCCTGCAAGAAATATTAAAGAGGACTCTTTGAGTGGAAAGGAAAGGTTAAAAGTGATAATATAAAGGTGAGAAATACAAAAGCAGTAAAAACGAATATTTCTGTAAAAAAATGAACCAAGGAACTCATACAGAAAAAAGGATATAAAGTATAATATCATATACCTAAAACATGAGGAAGGGAGGAGAAAAGTACAGGTTCAAACTTAAACAATCATCAACTTACTATAGACTGCTATGTATGGAAGAAAGAGGTTATGTACGAACCTGACTGTAATCATATATCAAAAATCACTAATGAATATACAAGGAATAAAAAAAGAAATCCAAATATATCACTAAATAAAATCAGCAAAACATGAGAGACATGAAAATATCAGAGAAAATCTTCAGAAACAACCATAAAACAAGTAATAAAATGGCAATAAATACATACCAATAGTAATTACTCCGAATAGAAATGGACTAAACACTCCAGTCAAAAGACATAGGGTGGCAGAATGAATTAGAAAAAAAATCTCATGTATATGTTGCTTACACTTAAAGACACCTACAGATTGAAAGTGGGGGATTCAAGAAACATGTCATTCAAGTGGATGTTAAATGAAAACTGGAGTAGTAATACTTATATGAGACAACATAGATTTTAAAAGTAAGACTGTAACAAGAGAGAAGGACACTATATAATAATAAAGGACAATCCAACAGAAGATATAACAATTGCAAATATTTGTGCACCCAACATAGAAGCACACAAATACATAAAAAACTTGATCACAAACGTAAATGAATGAATTAATAATTCAGTAATAGTAGGGGACTTTAACACCCCACTTACATCAATGGACAGATCATCAAAACAGAAAATCAACAAGAAAACAATGGCTCTGAGTGACACACTGGAACAGATGGATTAACAGATATATTCAGAACACTCCACCCTAAAACAGCAGACATAGTCTTTCAAGTGAAAATAGAACATTCTCCAGATTAGATCACATGTTAGCCCACAAAACAAGCCTAAACAAATTCAAGAAGATTGAAGCCATACTATGCACCTTTTCTGACCACAGTGTTATGAAACTTGAAGTCAACCCCAAGAAAAAAAAATCTGGAAAGACCACAGATATATGAGAGTTTAAATAACATGCTACTAATCGATGCATGGGTCAACCAGGAGATAAAAGAAGACATTAAAAGTATGTGGAAACAAATGAAAATGAACACATAATGTTCTAAAACTTTTAGGTTGCAGCAAAAGCACTTCAAGAGAAAATTTTATACCAATACAGTCCTACCTCAAGAAACAAGAAAAATCTCAAACAACCTAACTTTACACCTATAGGAGTAAACCAGCAGAAGGAAGGAAATAATAAAGATTAGAGCAGAAATAAATGATATTAGAAACTAAGAAAAAGAAAAACAACCAGTAGAATGGATCTAGAAATGAACTGGTTCCTTAAAAAAAGTCAATAAAATAGATAAATCTCTAACCAGTCTTACCAAGAACAAAAGAGAAAGGACTCAAATAAATAAAAACGCAAATGAGAGAGGAGAAATGTGCACCACCACAGAAATACAAATACATATAAGAGAGAATTATGAAAATCTATATGCCAAAAAATTAGAAAACCTAGAAGAAATGGATAAATTTCTAGAAACATATAAACTACTAAGACTGAACCAGGAAGAAATTGAAAGTTTGAACAGATCGATAATCACCAAAGAAATGGAATCAGTAATCAAAGAACTCCCAACAGACAAAAATCCAGGACCAGATGGCTTCACAGGTGAATTCTACTAAACATTTAAAGAACAGTTAATACCTAATTCTTCTCAAACTATTCCAAAAAGTAGAAAAGGAAGGAAAATTTCCACATTCATTCTATGAGGCTGGCATTATCCTGATACCAAAACTGGATAAAGACACCACTTAAAAAGAGAACTACAGGCCAATATCCTTGATGAACATGATGCAAAAACCCTCAGTAAAATACTAGCAAACTGAATCCAAAACTACACTTAAAAAAAAACTATTTACCACAATCAAATGGAATTTATTTCTGGGTTGTAAGGACGGTTCGATATTCACAAATCAATCAGTGAGATACACCACATCAATAAAAATAAGGATTAAAAAAATATCATTTCAGTAGATGTAGAAAAAGCATTTGACAAAGTACAACATCCATTCATGATAAAAGCTGTCAACAAAGTAGGCTTAGAAGGAACATATTTCAGCATTATAAAGGCCATATGTAAAAAAACCCATAGCTAACATCATCCTCAATAGGAAAAAACAGAGCTTTTTTCCAAGATCAGGAAAAAGATAAGGATGACCACTCTTACCACTTTTATTCAATGTAGTACTGGAAGTCCCAGTCACAGCAAGCAGAGCAAAAAGAAATAAAAAGCATCCAAATTGGTAAGGAAGAAGTAAAACTTTCACTGTTTGCAGGTGACATGATAGTAAATATATAGAAACCTTAAAAGACTCCACCAAGAAACTGCTAGAACTGATACACAAATTCAGTAAAATTGCAGGATACAAAATCAGCTACAGAAATCTTTTGCCTTTCTGTACACTAATAATAAAGCAGCAGAAAGAGAAATTATGAAAACAATCCTATTTGTAGTTGCACCCAAAATAATAAGATACCTAGAGATAAATCTAACCAAAAAGGTGAAGGACCTGTACTTTGAAAACAACAAAACACTGATGAAGGAAATCGAAGATGAAACAAAGAAATGGAAAGACATTCCATGCTCATGAATTGAAAGAACAAATATTGTTTAAATGTATATACTACCCAAAGAAATCTATACCTTTAATACAACCCCTATCAAAATACCATCAGTGTTTTTCACAAAATTAGAACAAACAATACTAACGTTTGTATGGAACCACAGGAGATCCTGAATACCTAAAGCAATCTTGAGAAAGAAAAGCAAAGCTGGAGGCATCGTAATTCCAGACTTCAAGTGATACTAACAAGTCTTAGTAATCAAAATAGTATGATCCTGAGCTGTAAACACATAGCTCAATAGAACAGAATAGAAAACCCAGAAATAAATCCACAGCTATATAGTAATTAATCTTCAACAAAGCAGGAAAAAATATCCAGTGGGAAAAAGGACAGTCTCTTTAACAAATGGTGTCAGGAAACCTGGACCACTTTCTTATGCCATGCACAAAAATAAATACAAAATGGATTGAAAATGTAAATGTGAGACCTGAAACCATGAAAATCCTGGAAGAGAACAGGCAGTAACTTCTTTGACATTGGCTGAAACAGTTTTTTTCCAGATATGTCTCCTGAGACAAGGGAAACAAAAGCAAAAATAACTATTGGGACACACCAAAATAAAAAGTTTCCACATAGTGAAGAAAACAGTCAACAAAAGTATAGGCAACCTATAGAATGGGAGAAGGTACTTACATATGACATATCCGATAAAGGTTTGGTATCCAAAATATAATAAAGAACTGATATAGCTCAACACCCCACTACCAAATAATGCAATTTAAAAAATAGGCAGAAGACATGAACTGAGTTCTCCAGAACAGACATTTAGATACTCCACAAAGACATGAAAAGATATTCATCATTACTCATCATCAGGGAAATTCAGATCAAAACTACAATAACATATCTCCTCCTGTCAGAATGGCTAAAATCAACAACACAAGAAACAACAGTTGTTGGCAAGGATGTGTAGAAAAAGGAACCCTTGTGCACTGTTGGTGGGAATGCAAACTGGGGGCAGCCACTCTGGCAAATAGTATGGAGGTTCCTCAGAAAGTTAAAAATAGAACTACCCTATGATCCAGTAATTGCACTAGTATGTATTTATTCAAGAATACAAAAACACTAATTCTAAAGGGTACATGCACCTGTATGTTTAACAGCATTATTTACAAGAGCCAAATTATGAAAGTAGCCCACGTGTCCATTGATAGATGAATGGATAAAGAAGATGTGATGTATATATACAATGGAATATTATTCAGCCACAAAAAGGAATGAAATCTTGCCATTTGCTACAACAGGTATGGAGCTAGAGGGTGTAATGCTAAGTGAAATAAGTCAGAGAAAGATAAATACCATATGATTCAGTCATATGTGGAATTTTAGAAACAAAACAAATCAATTAAAGAAAAAAGAGAGAAACCAAAGAAACAACGTTTTTTTAAATTTTCAATTTAGAAAGCGTGAGTGTGGGAGAGGGGCAGAGGGTTTTAGAGAGGGAGTGTGAGGCTGGGAGATGGGCGGAGAGAGAGAGAGAGAGAAAGAGAATCTTTAGCAGGTTCCACGCTGAGCGTGGAGCCTGATGCAGGGGCTCAATCCCAGGACCCTGGGATCATGACCCAAGCCAAAACCAAGTCAGATGCTCAACCACCTGAGCCACCCAGGCACCCCAAAATAAACTCTTAATTATAGAGAGCAAACTGATGGTTACTAGAGGGGAGGTGGGTAGGAGATGGGTTAAGTAGCTCATGGGGATTAATGAGTGCAGTTGTCATGGAGAGCACCAGGTGTTGTATGGAATTGTTGAATCACCGTATGGTATATCTGAAACTAATATAACATTATGTTAACTGACTGAATTTAAAATAAAAACTGAAAAGGCAAGGCAAGAGGGATACTTTTTAGAGTTGGTGTGATGATGAGGAGGAATTTGATCCATTCACTCTAGGATCCTGATAAATACAAATGCCTGAAGAATCAGGTAGTGAAGATATGGAAAATGAAGTTACTGATGCCGGGAGGAAGCAGAGAATGGGGAAAAGGAATAATTGTGAAGTGAAAGAAGTGAAACAAACAAGTTGCAATAGAAAGAAGGCCAAGTGGGAAACCTAAGAGCCTTTGGATACAGGTCTGTCTTTAGCAAAGGACAAAAACATCTTCTCAAAACTCAAAGCTAAATACTTCTTGCTTTACTCTTCCTGAAACCCTTCGTCATGATTATATGGGCCAGAAGTCAAAAAAGAGTTGGCTTTGAAATGGTTAGGTAACAAAGAGTCTATGCTTAAAAGATCTAGACTCTAGACAACCCTAGACAGAAGTGATCATATATCTAACCCCCTTCTTGACCTGTCATAGAATATATACAAAGTGAGAGTTGATTAAAGAAATTTCCTCATCCTATTTCCATGTTGTATGCCTTTGGATTCTATCTATTTCTTTATTTTACTGCCAAGTTGTAGAATTCCTGTCACATTTTTAGAAATTCTTATCTTAATATACAGAATGTGCTATGTACTATTAAACAGAATTGCCCAGAATTTTGATGTATTTAGTATTTCCAAATATGGTGGAGCAGCCCTAATAAATAATGAGTATTTTTGAATGTATTATTAGTAATAATCCTATTTTCCATTTTTAATAAAAGTATACAATATTTAAGAATACATTAGACAAAAGACCTGCAAAATCTGTATTTTGGAAACAATAAAACATTACTGAAAAATTAAGGAAGACTTGAATAAGAGAAGAGGGATGACATGTTCATGGATTGGAAGTCTCATTTAGAGGACAGTTCTCCCCAAATTGATCTATAGACTGAACATAATACCTACCATGTTCACACAACCTTTGTAAATAAAGTTGACTAGGTGATTCTAAAAGTTATATGGAAATGTAAAATATTGGGAATATCCAAAACAATCATAAAATCATGGGGGGCCTTGACTTCATAACATAACTATACACTACAATAACCAAAACAGTGTGGTACTGCTATAAGGAGCAACAAACAGGTAAATGCAGCTGAACAGAGAGACCAGAGTAGCCCCACAGTTATTTGGTCATTTGATTTCAAAGATTTGAAGCAACCCACATGGGAAAGGAAGGTTGTTCAGTAAATCGTGCTGAACAACTGTATATCCATATGGGGAAAAAAAAATCTCAATTCCTACCTTGCACCATGCACAGAGATTAATTTGAAATGGATTATATTATTAAATATAAAAGGTGCAACCATAAGGTCTTTAGAAAAAAAATCAGACACTACCTTATGACTTTGGGAGTCATGTAATATTACTCATCAATAAAAGGAAATAGAGTACTAATACCTACAACAATATGCATCAATCTCATTATACTAACTGAAGTCTCATACAAAAGAACACATACAGTACAATACTAGTCCACTTTTATGAAGTTCTAGAACAAACAGTTTTTATGAGAGAAAATAATAGATTGGTTGTGTCTAGGGATGGGGGAGGAATTGACTGGGAAGAATTATGAAGGAACTTTCTTGGAGCTAATGGTAATGGTTTGGATTACAAGGCATATGCACTTATAAAACCTTATGGAATAAGCAGCTTATCATCATCTAATAACTTGAACATATACCAACCACACAGTTCAACTGTGAGGCATAGAGACTCTTATAAATGTACACAGAGAAATATATACGACAATATTCCTAGAAAATTGCAAAGAACTCAGATATCCATCAAGAGAAGGCATAAATTGTCCTATATTCAAACATATCATGGATAAATCAGTGATCATATAAGAATACTCACAATCTGATTCCAACCAATATAATTTCACCCAGAGTCTTGAAAAATTACATAATATGTTGATTAGAGATACAATTCTTATAAAGGAAAACAAAGACAACAAATTCAGTATATAGGATGAAGACATGTCAAGGAGGATTAGAATAGGAATGAAAAAGGCCATAAAGGCGACTTCAAAGTTACTAGTAATGTTTTATTCCCTAAAGTGGCTAGTGGGAAGATTGCTTACTTTATTATTTTTCTTTATAACTTACACATGTTAACATATGGTATATATTGAATATTTAATAATTTCATGAAAAACAAAATGTACATTTTAAAATTAAATGATCTAAGAATTCTTCATTAGCAACAATATACGCAAAATTTAAGAAGTTAGCTAACATTTATTTAGATGTTTATCAAACAGCTGTACATAGCCTTGTAGGTATGTGACATTAGTTAAGTCCTTATTTGGAGGCTTCCATTATGATAACTGTTATCTTAAAAATGAATTTAAAAACCACTGAAATCTAAAATGGTTACAATCTTATACAGGACCAGCTTTAACCTCACTACCCTAATCCTATCCAGGGGTTTTCTGAAGACATACTTTTATGAATTGTAATGTCAGTTGAATTCATCATTAACCAGTTGTAAATATACTTTATAATCAGGTCATGGAGAATATCTCCCATAAGTTATTTTCTTGAAACTTAGCTATGATAAAAATTCTTAGGATGCTGCGGCTAACATGTAGATCTTACTTTTCTTTTGTTGAATCTTAAACATTTTTGAGGTATTTATAGATTTTTCATTTCAACATTTCCTGCAAAATCTGTGAATATTTTTTATTAAATCAACTTGCCAGAAACTAAAGGTTGAACTCTGTAGCGCTAACGTGGTCCTGAATTTGTAGCTTAAAATTAAAAGGGCTTACCCCAACCCTTTATTCTTTATAAGTATTCAAACATTCCTTTGGATGCCAAGTAATAAATTCATAGTGCTACATATCCAGCAAGATGACAGTCTGGGTGCCTATATGAAGTACTTAAATATACCCAATTGCAATTCCAAAGCCTTATTGCTTCATTTATCACAGGAAGTGCCAGAGTTCTGAAATATTTTGTAAGAAAGCTATTCTACTTGCATGAGTTCTCATAGGAATGACCAAGAATATTATGCCAATTCAATCCTAAGTCTTGAAGTTAGGGTTCTAAATGACATTTAATAGTATGATTTATTTTCCTTCTTAAACTTTATAAGGAACAAAACAAGATCCTATGCTTTCATATTGCTTTTTATTTTTAAAGCATCTGAGTGATGATAAAAATCTCAGCTTAAGAACTGTCAGATGATTTATGATACTTCATTTAGTTTTCAAAGGATTGGGGTGTCACCAGTAAGCCTATTAGAATTGTAGGTTTAAAGTTCTTCAATTTTAAAAAAGACCAGCTGCATAAACAAGTGTGTTAGCTTTGTAATTTAATTCTATGTGATTTTTTTTTTTTATACTTCAAAGTACCAAAAGGAGGCAGTTCTTCTTAGGTCATAAATACTTGTTTATGTCATTATGATCTCAAACTTTCAAGTAGATTTCAAGATCTACTTTTTATAATATTAGTATGTTTTTATTGCATTCTTTACAACCTCAAGACATTTCTCCCTTTGTCTACCTAAATCTGCCTTTCTTCATGGGCTGACACCAATGGAAGTGGAATGTAGATAAACTGGAGTAAGATTACTTTAAAAAATTGGAAATCTGTAGTCCTGGATACACAATCTAATAACTATCTTTGAGAATGTGCATCTTAAAGCTATTTTTATTAAACTTTTAATTTTGGAATAATTGTAAATTCACATGTAGTTATAAGAAATAATAGATACCCCCATGCAATCTTTACACATTTTCCCCAAAATCTAACATCTAGAATACTGTCCAGATGATACATTTGAAATACGTGATATAATTCAAGTCTTATTCAGATTTTACTTGAACGCATTTGCACATGTATACATTTAGTTTCTATGAACTTGTTATCACATGTGTTGCTTCTTGTATCTACCACAGTCAAGATATAGTCAAGGTACAAAACAGTTCCATTACAAGGATCCATGTTGCCCTTTTATAACACTGTCACCTACCCGATTTTCCCATCTCTAAATTCTGGCAACCACTAGTTTGTTCTCTATTTCTACAATTTTTTCATTTCAGTGCTATATAAATGAAATCTTAGAGTAAATAATCTTTTGGGATTGACTTTTTATTTAGCATAATTCCCTTGATATTCACCCAAGTTATTGCATGTATCAGTAGTTTGTTCCTTTTTATTGTTAAATGATATTTCATTAAAATCTACTTTGATTTTTAGTTTTCACACACATACACACACATAAAATGATGAGATCATTAAAATGGCAGTTCAAAAGTTTTTTTTTAATGTTTATCTATAATTAAAGTTATAGCTAAGTTTTTAGTGTCCTTTTAGTCATATAGATTGGATTCATCTCTGTCTTCTCTTACCAAGACCAGATGAATTGCTACCTGTATACCGCAGATGTATTTCCAGTAGGAAGAAAAAAAAAAGATAATTCTGTGTCCTGCGAGTAACTCATTTAAGTAAAAACTGGCAAGATAAGAGAAAATACACATATACATCTATGCATGTAGGAAATCCTGTCATTTATGGCAACAAATGGATGGATGGGTCTGGAGAGCATGATGCTAAGTGAATAAGCCAGAGAGAGGAAGACAAATGTGGAATCTAAGAAAAAAAAAAAAGTTGAACTCGTATAGAAAGCAGAAAAGTGGCTGCTAGGGGTTGTAGTATAGTATTCAAGTTTGCTGAGAGAGTAGAAGACTTAAATGTTCGCACCAGAAAAAAGGGGGGTGGGGTTACGTATCTGAGGTGACAATGTGTTAACTGACCTGATGGGGATCCTTTCACAATTACATTGTATACTTTAAATGTCTTGTAATTTTATTTGTCAGTTATACCTCAGAGCTGAAAATATAACATTTGTGATATCTTAAATGCTTTCATTGAAAGAATCTTCTGGTGGTTCACATTATTCGTTCATTTTATTTCTCCTAGAAGACCTTTTTTTTTTCACCAGCTAGCTGTATATATACCAGCTAGCTGTATATACACATGCATATATGTATATGTGTGTGTATTTTTTCACCAGCTAGCTTTTTAAGGACAGAACCTGTATATCTAAGCAACCTGTTCAGTGTGTTCACTAAATAAAAGGTAGAAAAGTGCTAGATATTGCACCTCTGTTGATACTGTGGGACACATTTTGTTTGATCAGGGATTTTTAATAAAATTTTACACTTTTTCGCAAACGTTTACTAAATAGATAAGTGTTCTTATTTGAAATAATAGTGACGTGCACCTTTTTGACCTGCCAAGAGAATTACTTTATTTTACCCAGTTAAACTTTATATTGATTTAATGTAACTGAGAAGTATGAATCTAATTGATGTATTATATTTATTTCTCAGTTCAGACTTTTTTAAATTATGAAAATTTCTATTTCCTGGGGCCATGTTACTACTCTAAGATTTTGATACTTTTTGTAGTGATTCCCTTGGATGTCTTCAATCTAGAATACATGAAATTTTAATTTTGATTTTTAATAGGAAAGAAACTTTGAATACAATAGCTTAAGTTTTAACTCTATTAATTTAGATTTGGCTTAAGAAAAACAATGTTTACATAAAAATTCTTTAAAAGATAATTTAAAAATTGTATTTTATTTTTATCAAGAATACACTGGGTGAAAAGATCATGTGTTTCCATGGATCTAAGTATATTTGACAGAAGTACAACTGAAGATTCTGCTTAAACCAATGATTTTCAAAGAGGAGTGCTATATTATACTAAATGATAAAGTTCCTCTCTGCTCCCTTCGTAAGATATGATTCGCCATCCAACATGTTACCAAACCCATCCTGAGACTATTTCATACCTGAATAGATTCTTTTTTTATTATCAGTCTGATCAGATTTGGAAGTGCCTACTGCTGTCTTCTGTTGTCTCTTTGCCTCTCTTCCTACCTGTGTTTGTAGGAAGCTTTTTGCTGGAAGGGGAGAAAAGGATGTTTTGACATTACCAGATTCTTCTAGACACATACTGGAGAACTAGAGGAATCTGGGCATTTGCTGAAGCATAGTCTTCTTGTCTCTACTTAAGCATCCATCAGCTCTTGCCTTCATTAACACTAATGTTCTTCATCTTTCTCTGTAGAGATTCCTTATTGCCTGTTATCTGTGACCGCTTTGAATATGATCTTTCCTCTTTCTGTGCCTATAGCCTGACTTTAATCTTCTTTTCCACTCTTGTACATTGTAACTGAGCTCTAGGAAGGCCTTAAGTCTTTCTGTATCCAGTGTTTCCCAGGCATGGGTAAACTACAGAGAGCTGCAAGACCTTGCTTTTCCAAAAGCGCTTAGTTGAACCTGGGGAACCTCAAGAACTAATGGGAAAGAAGATCAAGCCAGGCACATTTATTCTGCCATTACCTTTATTTGGTCCTGAAGACAGTTTCAGAAATCTCTTTGCATCCCTGTTGTTACATGCACCATAGTTGTGTGGCTATATCATGCTGTGGGTATTAAAATTAGAAGAAGACATGATGTAACATATTTTTAGATTCAGGCCTCTGATGCATGATGGTTACTAGGACTGCATGTGGCCTTCATGATATGCAAATATCGCTTTGTGCTTTTCTTCTAAGTTTGGTAATTCAATTATATTTTCTAAGAATTTGAAGAAAGTCAACAAATTTTATTTTCTTGACATTTTGAGACATCACATAATAAAAATATCATATAATTTTTGTGCATTGATGCGGTTGTCACAGTTTTCAGATTTGCCTCCTAAGTCCTACTTTAAAATAGTCTTTAATTGGGGTACCTGAGTGGCTCAGTCGGTTAAGTATCCGACTTCAGCTCAGGTCATGATCTCACGGTTCGTGAGTTCAACTGCCACGGAAGGCTCTGGGCTGACAGCTCAGAGCCTGGAGCCTGCTTTGGGTTCTGTGTCTCCTTTTCTCTCTCTGTCCCTCCCCTGCTCACACTCTGTCTCTGTTTCTCTCTTTCTCAAAACTAAACATTAAAAATAAATAAATAAAATACTCTATTTAATAGATAATGACTTCCCAGAGTATAAATGTTATAAATGAAGTTTCTTGATCACAAAATTTATTTGGCTATATCAAGTGATAGGATCTTTCTTTTATAAAGTGCTTGGGAAACTAAATTTTAGTATTAGTTGTTTGAAATAACATTTTCACATTTCACTGTGCCCTCCATATTAATTTTTTTTATTTGCAGGGCATTTGCAATTAATTAGGAAATCTAGAACAGCCACATTTTTTTTTCCTATTTTGCCATTTCTTAGAGTTTTAGAACAAATGCGTTTAAGAGCAGATCCAAATCGAGAACTTTATTGTGCACACTTCTTTTAGGGCAATATTAAGTGGAACGATGTACAGGTAAAAAGATGAGCACCCTCTTGAATGCATCAGAACAGCCGGGTTCCATTCCAACACTGTAAACTAACCAGACTAGGAGACATGTATAGAATATTCCACTCAACAAGAGCAGATTATACATTCTGCTCAATGCATATGGATCATTCTCTAGGATTTCCCAAATATCCTTCTTTTACTTATCTCTAATTCTATTGCAGTCAGAGAACATACTTTGTTAGGCTATAAAACAAGCCTCAATGAATGATTGTGAAAAGGATGGAAATCATACAAAGTATGACCACAATAGAATACAATTAGAAATAAGACTGCTTCACAATCAGTATGTCCCTCTCTCTCTGCCCCTCCCCCATTCACACTGTGTCTCTCTCGGTCAAAAAAATGAATAAACATTAAAAATTAAAAAAGAAATAAGGCACTGAAGGATATTTGACAAACACACAAACATGTGGAAATTAAACAACACATTCCTAAATAGCCAATGGATTAAAGAAGAAATCACAAGGGAAATTAGAAAATACCTTGATATATATTAACCTAACATACAGCATTTCAAAATTTGTAGAATGCAGCTAAAGAAGGCAGTGTTTAGAGAGAAACGTATAGCTATAAATGTCTACATTTTTTAAAAAGATCACTGAACCTTGCACCCTAAGAACCTAGAAAAAGATGAGCAAAACCAAAGCAAACAGAAAAAAATAGAAGTTAAAGCATAAATTTAAAAACTGGAGAATAAAATTAGAGAAAAATCAATGAAAGCAACGGTTGGTTCTTTAAAAGATCAATAAAACAGACAAACCTTTAGACTGACCAAGAAAAAAGAAAGAGAATATTCAGGTTACTAAGAGCAGCAATGAAAGAGAGTACATTACTACCGATCTTACAGAAATAAAAAAAAAATTATGAAGGAATACTAGAATAATTGTATGCCAAAATGTTATCTGGTGGTTTAGATGAAATGAACAAATTCCCAAAAGACAAAAACTACCAAAACTAACTCAAGAAGTAGAAAACCTGAACTTACAACAAGTGATTGAATTATAATTTAAACAGTTCCCACAGAGAAAAAAAAAGCCCAAACCCAGATGGCTTTCCTTGTGAATTCTGTCAAAGACATAAAGAAAAATTAATACCAATGGTTTACAAAGTCTTCTAAAAATTAGAAGAGGATAAAATACTTCCCAATTCATTCTATTAGGCCAGTGTATCCTGATGCCAAAACAGGCAAAGATAACACAAGAAAACTACAGACCAATATTCCTTATGAATGCAGATGCAAAAATTGTCACCAAAAAACTAGCAAACCAAACCTAGTAACATATGAAGAGGATTATAAACAAAGGCCAGGTGTCTCAGCTGGTTAAGCCTCTTTGACTTTAGATTTCGGCTCAGGTCATGACGTCACAGTTTGTAAGATCGAGCCCTGTGTCGGGCTCTGCACTGACAGCATGGAGCCTACTTGTGATTCTCTCTCTCCCTCTTTCTCTGCCCCTACCCTGCTCTCACTTTCTTTCTCAAAGTAAATAAGTATTTTTTAAAATAAAGGTCAAGTGGAATATACATCAGAAATGCAAGATTGGCTTAACATATGACAACCAATGTGATATACCATATTAATAAGGTAAAGAAAAAAAGCCACCTGGTCTTCATTTAATAGACACAGAAAAAGCATTTGACAAAATTCATGTTCCTTTTATGTTGAAAATACTCAATAATGTAGAAATAGGTGGGATCTACAAAAACTCCACAGTTAACATCATACCTACCAGTGAAAGACTGAAAGCTTTCCTCCTGAGGTCAGGAAGAACATAAAAATGTGTTCTCTTGCCAGTTGTATTCAACACTGTATTAGAGGTTCTAACCAGGGCATTTAGGGAAGGAAAAGGGGTAAAAAAAAAATCCAAAGTCGAAAAGAAGTAGTAAAACTTTCTGTATTTGAAGATGGCATAATCTTGTTTATAGAAAACCTTAAGGAATCAGCTGAAAAATCTGTTAGAATTAATGAATGAGTTGAGCAAGGCTAAAGGATATACAATCGTATAAAAAGCAATTGTATTTTTGTACACTAGCAATGAACAATCCAAAAGTGAAATTAAGAAAACTGTTATATTTATAATAGCATCAAAAAAATAAATACTTAGCAATAAGTTAAACCAAAGAAATGCAAGGCTTGTACACCAAAATTTAAAAACCTTGTTAGAGGGGTGCCTACGTGGCTCAGTGAGTTAAGTGTCTGACTTCAAGCTAAGGTCATGATCTCACAGCTCATGAGTTCGAGCCCCACAATAGGCTCTGTGCTGATAGCTCAGAGCCTGGAGCCTGTCCCCCTCTCTTCTCTGTCTGCGCCTCCCTGCTTGCACTCTCTCTCTCTCTCAAAAATAAGTGTTAAAAAAATTTAAAAAACAAAATGATTGTTGTTAGAAAGACAAATACATTGAAAGACGTTGCTTTTAGATTAGTTGATATACAGTATTATGTTAGATTCAGTTGTACAACATAGTGATTTGATAATTATATACATTATGAAATACTCACCATGGTAAGTATAGTTACCGTCTGTCACCATTAAAGTTATTATAGTATTATTGACTGTATTCCCTATGCTGTACTTTTCATCCCTGAGACTTATTTATTTTACAACTGGAAGTTTGTACCTCTTAATCCCCTTGAATTGGGAGACTTAATGTTGTTAAGATAGCAATACCCCCAAATCAATCAACAGATTGAATGCAATCACTATGAAAACCCCAGCTGCCATTTTTTATTTTTTATTTATTTATATTTTTTTGTAGAAGTTGACATGCCGATCCTAAAATTCATATGGAAATGCAGGGGACTCATAATAGCCATTATTATCTCTTTAAAAAGAGAACAAAGGAAGACTCGTACTTCTCAATTTCAAAATTTACTATAAAGATAAGATAAACAAGATAGGGTAGTACTGACAAAAGGATAGACATATAGATCAATGGAATAGAACTGAGAGTTCAAAATAAACCCTTAAATCTATGGTAAATTGATTTTCAACAAGAATGCCAAGACAATTCAATGGGGAAAAACAGTCCTATCAACCAGTATCCTGGAATAACAGGTTATCCAGAGGAAAGAGAATGAAAGAGGACCCGTACCTCACACTATATTCAAAAATTAACTCAAAATGGAGCAAAGATCTATTTGAGAGCTAAAACTGAAACTATATAGAACTCTGAAAAGATAACATAGTTTGAAATCTTTAGGACTTTGGATTAGACGATAGTTTTAGTTTGACATGAATAGCGTGAGCAATAAAAGAAAAAGTAGGTAAATTCAAAATTAAAACTTTTGTGCTTCAAAGGATACCTTCAAGATAGTGGAAAGACATCTCACAGAATGGGAGAAAATCATATATTCCGCTACAGGACTTGCACTGAGAGTATGTAAAGTACTCGTACAACTCAATAACAAAGAGAAATCCCAGTGTTAAAATGAGCAAAGGAGTTAAATATTTCTCCAAGGAAGATATATGATTTCTATATATTCTATGATGTGTTCAACATCATAGTCACTAGGGAATAGGGACTCTAGTCACTTCATACCAATGAGGATGGCTATAATTTAAAAAAAGGGGCAAAGTTTTAGTAAGAATATGTAGAAATTAGAAACCTCATCTATTACTGATGAGAATGTAAATGGACAGCTGCTTTGGAAAAGTCTGGCTATTCCTCAAAAGATTAAGCATACAGTTACCCTATAACCCAGCCTGTACCTATATAGAATATACCCATTCCATTCCAAGTATTTACCCAAGATAAAAGAATATGTCTACACAAAAACTTGTATACAGATGTTCATAGAAGCATTATTCATAATAACCAAAAAGTGGAAACAACCCGAACGTCCATCCGCCAATAACTAGTTAAACAAAATGTGGTACATGCATATACTGGAATATTATTTGCCAACAAAAAGGAATGACTGGTATGTTCTGTAACATTATGCCAAGTGAAAGAAGTCAAACACAAAAAGACCACATGTTGTAGGATTCCACTTACATGAAATTTTCAGAATAGGTGAATCTATAGAGACGGGAAGTAGATTAAGGATTTCCCGGGACAAACACGGTGACTGCTAATGGGTATGAGGTTTCTTTCTAGGGTGATGGGATATTCTGGAATTGGATGGTAGTGATAGTTGTATAACTTTGTGAATATACTATAAAACAACCAAAGTGTACACTTTAAAAGGGTGAATTTTCTGCTATGCAAATTATATCACAAATACAAATAAATACTAACTGAACTTCTCCTAGGCATTCTGTTACTGTGGCAGTTGCTTAGGGTACCAAATGAACACAAAGGGATATGACCCCTTCCTTCTAGAGCTTCTTCTCCATTGAGGGTACTAGACAACAGCACAGACCTGCTCCTCACAGAAATTACAAATGTGGTAAGTGCTCTGAGGGAAAAGGTACAGGGTTCCCTGAGACTATTAATGGGAATATCTGAGCCAGACTCGGTGAGACAGTTCTCCTAGAGTTGATATTACCTTCAGATCTGAAGGATGAATCCAAGCTATCAAGAAGAAAAGAAGCTTTTGGAGATGTGTCAAGTAAGAAATTGGTGCGTCTTAGATCACAGAGGTTTTTTCCTGCTTTCTCCTCTAGGATTTTGATGGTTTCCTGTCACATTCAGGTCCTTCATCCATTTAGAGTTTATTTTTGTGAGTGGTGTAAGGAAGTGATCTAAAAGTTTCATTCTTTTGCATGTTGCTGTCCAGTTCTCCCAGCACCATTTATTAAAGAGGCTGTCTTTTCTCCATTGGGTACTCTTTCCCGCTTTGTCAAAGATTAGTTGGCCATATACTTGTGAGTCTATTTCTGAGTTTTCTATTCTATTCCATTGGTCTATGTGTCTGTTTTTGTGCCAATACTATACTGTCTTGATGAGAAACAGGCACCGTCTTGCACTGTTGATGGAAATGCAAACTGGTGCAGCCACTCTGGAGAACTGTGTGGATGTTCCTCAAAAAAATGAAAATAGAATTACCTTATGACCCAGCAATAGCACTGCTAGGAATATACACAAGAGATACAGGAGTGCTGATGCATAGGGGCACAATGTACCCTGATGTTCAAAGCAGCACTTTTGACAATAGCCAAATCATGGAAAGAGACTAAGTGTCCGTCAACTGACGAATGGATAAAGAAGAAGTGGTATATATATACAATGGAATACTACACGCCAATGAGGAAGAATGAAATCTGGCCATGTGTGGCAACATGGATGGAACTGGGGGGTATTATGCTGAGTGAAATAAGTCAGTCAGAGAAAGACAGATACCATATGTTTCCACGCATAGGTGGACTTTGCAAGACTTAACAGAAAACTAGGGGAGAGGGGAAGGAAAAAAGACACAGAGATGGAGGGAGACAAAACATAAGAGACTCTTAAATACTAAGAACAAACTGAGGATTGGGGGGGGTAATAAGAGGGGGGAGAGTGGGTGATGGGCACTGAGCAGGGCACGGGTTGGGATGAGCACTGGGTGTTGTATGGGAACCAATTTGACAATAAAAAGTTTAAAAAAAATAAGTAATAAAAGAAGAAAAGAAGCATCACAGGGAAGGGAACCAGCATGCGTAATGACTCTGCTGCCAGAGCCACACCATGTTCCGGAAACTGAAGGAAGGCTAGTATGGCTGGGACACAGAGAATGAGGGGGAAGAGTGCAAGAGGAAACCGAGACGCAAGCTGAGACTAGACTGTGCAAAACCTCACAGACCTGCTATGGCTTCTCATGGTTTCCATTCTGGGATGGCGTGTTCTCATCTGTGTTTTCAAGACATGACTGTGGCCATGTTGGTTAGAAAAGAGCAAGGTTGGAAATGGCTACAAGAGCGTTCAGTTCAGTGGTCTCTGAGGGAATGATACAGCAACAGGCACCTTGTAGTTGGCAGTGGAGATAAGAAGAAATGGATGTATCTAAAGGCTTTTTAGGGAGATAAAATTTCACAATTTGTTGAAAGCCTTGATCTGGGAAGTGAGGGAGAGATGTGTAAGGCAGGATTCCTACATGTTGGACTTTTCACTGTGAATGGGTTGGAGGGCCTTTGCTAAGCCAGAGAGATTCCTTCAGTATGTATTTGTTACGAACAACTTCAAGTACCATGAATGGATTTTTTCCCCCGTCAAGAAAAAGCTCTTTCTTACCAAGACAGTCATGTAATATAGAATATGGGATTTACTAATAGCAAATATATCGGGAAACTTTAAAAAATGAGAAAAGTAGACAAATAATTTTTTTGTATTTGCCAGATGAATTTTTCTCTGGGAGTCCCTTTTGTCCTGGTCTACATCCTCGGTGTCTTAAATGTACTTGGCCTTGCCAATGATGCCCAGTGCTGTACAGGTCATCTGTCACTTAGGTTTCTCCATTTCGATGTAAGTAATGGAAATAGACTCTGAAATAATTTTTTGGCAAGTAACTATCTTCCAGTGAGGAATAATTGGAATGAATTCAGCCTAAGCAATTCTCATTTCCTTGGCCAGCCAAAGTCTTAAAAAGTTCTTCAAAGATGTTTTTATTCTGCAGTTATGTAGAGCGGTAGTGTTCTATTATAATGTCTAAAAGCCACTTTGGCAATTGAAGACTACACTGAAATAAATTTTAGTCTGTACCCTCAAGTTGTTTTTCAAATGACCCTTGAAGAGGTAGTTATTGGGCATCCACTCAGATTTGGAATGTCAGCACACAGAACCAAATGACAGATAAAGACCTGGCAAAGCAAAAAGATCATACAAAGGGCCTGTGATTTAAGTTAAGTTATACTGTAACTGTTGCAAGAATGGCACTCCCTTTTTATTAATGTTTTATTGCTAACGTACAAGTAACAAGAGAAACATTATAAGTCTATAAACGCCGTCGTTTACAGCAAAGCTGGAGGCAAATTTAAATTAGGAGAATCAAGAGTCATTGAGAGAAAATCCTAACAACTTGTCTTTTGCAACCCTCTTCAGGGGCATTTTCACTAATATCTGTTCTCATCAGCCAGCATCCACACGGGAAGGAGTCAGAGACTATCGCTACTGAGTTTTCCATGAGAACACTGAAGCTCGAATCCATTTGAATCAAGTTTCCATTTTTCTTGCTATCAGTATCAGCTCAACCTTATGGTTAGCTCTTTACTTATCGGCATTAACTGTATTACATTGTTTTCCATATGTGCTTATTCCATTGTGCATTTTAATATCTGAAAATTGTCACTGAAATGGAAACTCTAAGAAAAGAATGGGCACATTTTTGAGGTTGCAGCATTTGTGGTTAACAGCAGAATCCAGTGCCTGTCTTGGAACTTCAGCTTCACCATTTACTAGCTTTGTGAGCTTAGATAAATTACTTAACCACTCTGTGCTTAGTTCCTCATATGTAGTATAGCGATCATAAAGTATCTACATAGTAAGCTCAAAGTACTTAAACCCATAAAATAGCTAATTTTCTATCTGAAAATTAAGATGTTACAATTCAGTTATGGTTGTTGTTTTTGTTGATTTCATTTGTTGTCTGGACTTTTTTGGTGGACTAAGGACAGGTTACATGGCTAGCAAGCGGTATAAACCAGGTTTATTAAAGAATTGGTTTAGGTCAGGAGTTAGTAAACTATGGCTTCCAGGCCAAATTGGGCCTGTTTTTGTATGGCTCGCAGGCTGAGGATAGTTTTTGCATTTCTAGATTATCGGAAAAAAAAATCAAAAGAAGATAACGCTTTGTGACATATGAAAATTATATAAAATTCAAGTTTCAGTATTCATCAACTAAAGAAATGTTATTGGTACATGTCCACACTTATTCATTCGTATTGTCTGTGGCTTCTCTCATGCTACAACAGCAGAAAGGAATAGTTGCGACAGGGACCATAGGGCCCACAAAACTGAAAATATTAACTATATGGTCTTTTACAGAAAAAGTTTTCTAGTGGCTGGCTTGTGGGGTTATTAGTTATATTGATTAAATGAATGAACTCTTGCCTTTTATACTGTCTTGCTTTGACAAAAAATGTAACCTTGCATAAGAAAGCATATGGCTTTAATTAGTTATCCTTGTGACCAGGGAAGTTTTGTTTTGTTTTGTTTTAGAAAAAGTATAACTTTCCACTTGGGTTAAAATTGTGTTGAAAGTAGATAGTTCGTGAGTAGACTTAATTCAGCTGTAGTAGATTACATAAGTATAGACATGCCAAAAACCATACATATTCAGTAAAGAGTATTAAGATTTGGATTTCTCTCAAGAATTGTCAAAATGGAAGTCTGGCTCTGTGTGTGTGTGTGTGTGTGTGTGTGTGTGTGTGTGTGTGTGTGTTTAAGGATCTTAATTCTTTCTAAAAGATTCTTGAAATAAAATGAATTCCGAGAGAATCTGAATTCCGAGAAGTAGAGTTTTTAGTGATAACATACCTTAAGACTGTAGTATTATAATCCCATTTCAGAAGTTACTTGTGGTTATTTTTTTCAAGGTTTTGGCTTTGTGACTCAGAGCCTAATATTTACAAGATAGCCAAAACTCTGGAGGCTTTTGGCAATTGTGCTTGGAGAACATATGCTTTGATTTTGTCAGACCAATGATTCAGGCAAATAACTTCTTCTGTCCTTACGCTGTTTTTAACTATGATGTGGATCTTGTTCATTTGGTTGGTTACATAATTTTTATTTAGGATCTGTGTTGCCTTTGAATATCTGTAAATCTTGCAACTTCTTTAACTTAGGTTTATATCTTTCAAAGTCTCTTTGTCAAATACTTCTGGAAGACTTCTCCCCCTCCAAGGCCGTGGGGCTAATGGGAACAAGATAGACCTGGACCCTGCTCTTGAAGAGTTTTGAGGCTCTGAGGAAAGATATACATTAAATCAATAAACAAGTACGATCAGTGTTGGAGAATTAAATTGTGCCATGGGAAGTAGACTAATTGGACCCAAACCACGGGAGAATTTTATGAAATTACATCTAGTGTCCCTCTTATTGATGTAGGCACAATCTATGAATTGCTATTTATTACAGATATTAGATCGTTGATTGGTGAACCTTGTGCATTTGATTCTGACAGAAAATCTTTTATTGATAGTAATGGTCACTGTGAATTTGGAATGAGAAAAATACAGAAAGTGATAAAAAGACTGTCCCTTAGTTTGTTAATTTACTACTTGAAAATCAAAACATCCATTTGTCCTTCTTGAACAGGTAAGTGTTTTTAGAGTAGAATCTAGCATTTCTTCCTCTCTTTTAGAACCGTTACTTACTGTTTTTATTATAAAAAAGATGGTAATGTGGTTATGTATGCACTGTATAGATGAATGTGTACACCGGCACACACGCACGACGTACAAAGGAAAAGGGAAGTTCTCCTAGCCCAAGTCCCAGATGGGATGAGAGCGTACCCACTGTTCGACAGTTTGCTTCACTTAAGATTATTTCATGGACATTTTTCACTGCCAGTGTTTGTTGAGAACCACCTGTCTCTCTAGATCGATTCATCCTTTGTTGATCTTATTGTTGGTAATGTTGTTGTAAGTAGCATATCCACAAGATAAAATATTCAAAAGATTTACAAAAGAGTACACAATGGGAAGTCAGTCTCCCTCCCAAACGTGCCTCCTCCCACTTCTCTTCTTTCCAGAGCGGCTCCCCTTCGCAGTTTCTTACCCTCTAAAATCATCCTTTTATTTTTATATGCCTTTGCTTAGTCAGACTAAAATTAACTCCCCGCCCAGTCATTTATAGGGAACCTGAATGCTTAGTGAAGTTACAGCAGCAACCATTTCATTCTGTAATACCAGTGTTTGAGATTGTATCCTGAAAGAAGAAAAGGTTTCTCACTAGCTGTGTTTCATTTTCGGATTTCCTGCAGTGTGACTGTTCGAGGATATAATCTGTAGGTGTACAGTCGTTGCAAGCGTGTTATTTAGATCCTTAAAATGTAACTGAATATTTCCAGGAGAAGGCCCTGCATGCGATGAGGAGAACACTGCCTCTCACCCATCCTCACCCCTGTCTGCTTGTCTCCCTGTCCATATTGTGAATATAGGCCCAAGTCTGGAGGATCCCAAGCATAAATGGGCTTGCTGCTTTAGTCTCAGAGCTAATTGAGGGGGTTATAGCTAAACTCTGAGATGTCCATGGCTATTTTAATCTAGAACCACATGGGTTAATAACTTGATTCTCAAAAAAAAAAAAAAAAAAAACTTGATTCTCTCAGCTCAACTTTGATAGTACCAGAGCCTGGGGAGGGGGGAGGGGGTGACAGTGGATTGAAGGAGGGACAGACTCACCCCTGCCAGAGCCAGTCTGGAGCTGAGAAGATGTTATTTATTGAAGCACTTTACCTGTAACGCTAGGTCTTTTGTCAGCTTCACTACTAAGGTGGCCTCATGAACAAATCTGACCTAGAAACCGCCTGCCTCTCTGATACGCTTACCAGGGAACATGGGGTGATAAGTGTTTGGGGAAATAGAAATGAACCATATCCAACCTTCAGAGTGACTGTGTTCATAGCCTATGGCCCGAGGAGCCCTAGTCTAGTACTTACGTTTATAGGCAGTATTTACTTGTACAAATTATGCTCCTCAAAAAAAAAACCCACAAAGAAGTGTGTAATTCTATAAAAGAGATATTCTGTCATCAGAAAACTAGTAAAACATTATATAATTCCTTAATGCATCATTTCTTTGGACAAAGATATATGTTAGTATAAATAATGTATATTCTGTAAGTATTCTTTAATTCTATGACTTTTTCTCACAACTGAACATGTATATGCTTGGCTGAACCAGTATGCTTCCAATAAAGGTTAAAGTACTTGCCCACATACAACACTCTGAATGAGTGCCATTTTTTGCCTACATTTGTGTTGTTTATAACTAATACTAGTGTAACCACATTTACTTTTTTTAAAATGGTGGTGAAAAATGAAACACATAAAATTGATCATCTTAACCACTTCTCACTGTGCAGTTTAGTAGTGTTAAGTATCTTTGCATTGTTGTGCAACCAACCTCTGTAACTTTTCATCTCGCAAAACTGAAACTCTGTACCCATTAGACAATAAATCCTCATCTCCCCGTCCCTCCAACCCTTGGCAACCACCATTCTACTTTCTTTTTATATAAATTTGATCCTAGATACATCATACAGGTAGGATCAGACGGTATTTGTCTTTTGAGCCTGGCTTATTTCACTTAGCATAATGTCCTCCAGGTTCATCATATTGTAGCAAGTGTCAAACCTTCCGTCTTTTTTAAGGTTGAATAATATTCCACTGTATATGTATACAATGTTTTGCTTATTTGTTCATCAATTAATGGATACTCTTGTTGCTTCCTAAATATCTCTTCAAGATCTTGCTTTCATACCTTTTGGATATATATCCAGAAGTGGAATTGTTGGATCACATGATAATTCCGTTTTTAATTTTTTGAGAAACCACCATACTGTTTTCTAAAGCAATTACACCATTTTTCATTCCCACCAACCAGGCACAAAGGCTCCCAATTTGTCCACATCCACATCAACGCTTGTTATTTTCTTTTTTTTTAATAATATCCATCCTAATGGGTATAGGGTGACATCTCATTGGGTTTGATTTGAATTTCCCTAACAAGTGATACGGAGTTACCTTTTCATATACCTGTTGACCATTTGTATATCAGCCTTTGAGAAGTGTCTTTTCAAGTCCTTCGCCTGTTTTTTAATCAGGTTATCTGTTGTTGTTGTTGTTGTTGTTGAGTTATAGGAGTTCTTTATATATTCTGGATATTACTCCCATATCAGGTATATACTTTGTGAATGTTTTCTGCTGTGTTATAGGCTGCCTTTTCATTTTGTTGATTGTTTACTTTGATGCACAGAAGTTCTTATTTTGATGCAGTACAAATTGTCCATTTTTATTTTTGTTGCTGTACTTTTGGTATCATATTAATCACATTTACTTTTAATCTTTTGAGCTCCACTAATTTTAATTAGTGCAGAATATAATGAAACATTCAAATAATCACAAAACAGACATGGCTGCCTCCTCATAGTGAACGCTTGGCCGCCAGGCAATGCCTCCGTGAACTAACATGAGAATTGTTTCATCAGCTCCTGTGAAAATACACATGTTTGGACTACAAAGGGCAGTTTGGGGTGTGGATCCATATACTATAGAGAAATAGGTTGTGGGAACATGGTCAAACACATGAAAACAAAAGATGAGGGAGGCACTCCTAATCATCACCTTTGACTTGGAATCCCTGCATATCCACAACAATCCATTGTAGAAACCCTTGCAAGAAAAAGTGGTTCTCCGTTAGTCTTCTGCATTCTGATTTTTCTCACATCTTTCTGATGTGGTACTTCCTCATAGTCAGTTAACACCTCTAGGCAACGACGATTAGAAAATCTTATTCTAAGGTTAACTTTCAAATTTAGAGAAATAAAAGATGTTCCTAAAGTATTTAATTTTAGTCCTCTTAAGTTTTAATAAACTATTGTGGCTGATGGGCAACAAAATTATTTAACAACTAGTCAGAAGTCATTGAGACTATTGAATCTATCACCGATGCACAGAAAGTCCTTTAAGTGTCATTGCTAATTGCAATAGAGTGTATGAAGAACACTCTTAAAATGTTCTCTATGTCTTCTGAGATATTTAAAGAAACTGGAATTTAAGAGATTTTTTTCCCTTCACATACCATTTCTCCTTTTAAAATAATGTTGCCATTGTTCCTTTTTCCTCCTACTTCCTTTTTCTTTCTTTTGCGATCACTACCTATTCATCTTTCCCCAGCTCTTTAGTCTCACGCAGATGTTGATAGCCCTTCTTGCCTAATTTTCCTTCCCGCCCACCCAAATGCATCACTCACTGCCCTCCTCTCTGCTCCAGCACTGGTAAGGAGTAAAAGAGCCTAACAGAGTCTGCGCGGGGCATCATTCCAGCTTTGGGGCACTCGAGGACACAGACAGTGAATACTTCCCACCTGCCAGGTCAGGCGGCTTCCTCTCCCACCGAGAGCCCAGGCCCGGTGTTGGTAACGAGGCAGGAATCTGAACCACCAGGAAACTATTAAGCTTAGATGTTGCTTCTGGACGATGTTGTCCTCCAAACACCTAAAACAGTTTGAGTTGGAGAAATCTGAGCAGAAAAAGAAGCTACTGAGATATCCCCCTCACACACTTCCTTTTCTTTTAGGTGTAAATAAATAGTAATAGTTACCAGCAAGTCCCTAGGTCACAAAACAGGAGACGTATTGGACCACAGAAACCACGTGGAGATGAACTGCCCATGACAGAGAGGACTGTTGGCTCAGTATCCTGCCCATGCAAGTTTTTACTTCTTAAATTAAGCTCTGTAAGAGATAGAGCATTTTATGCAAAAAGATTCCATGTATGCTTATTAAACTTTTTACTCAAGCTGTAGGTGGGTGAAAATTCGGGTTTTTGAGTGGTTACTTTGTTGGGCTAGTCCTCGGGTGCATCATTTTGCTCTATGAGAGGGTGCAGTAATCTCATTTGGGAAGTTTTATTCATTAACAAAAGCTACCAAGATAAATTTAGCTTGGGTCACAGTGTTTAATTTAAGAGTATTAAAATAATAACTACCATAATTAGTTTCAGATTTGCCTTCCTTCCCAGAGGACGAGAGTTTTTTTAGTTTTCTGATGCCTATTTAAAGCATGAGAATGACAGGAAAATTAATGTCATGACCTTTATAGCCTGTTTATGGTTTTCTATGTTGTACCCTAAAGGATTTAGGGAGTAGTATACATCTAAAAGAAACCACTTAGTACGGACAAGTAAGAATTGGGTTAATTGGGTTCACCTGATCCTCAGCTGGTAGCCCCTTAGTCAAGACATCATTTCATGTTAGACAAAGCACCATTTTTACACTAGAAAATTATCCTTTATACTATACCTGTATATCCTGTAATGTCTTGAAAAGAAAAACATTTTTAAAAGCCTAGGTTTTCAAATATGTAGGATATTTTCCCCCTGATATTTTACCTGGTTTGTCTTCTTCAATTAGGAAATCATCTTTTCGTAGCAAGAACGTACTGACACTAACTAATGGGCGATGGTCCATGACGTTAATACCCGCTTCCTTTGGGTGATGCTGGGCAGAAGAGCGTTTTCTTACAGCTAACTCTTTTTTCCTTTTCTAGTCTGCCAGGGATTTTGCACAATCACCTTTCTAAATCCTCGAGATGCGAAACTTGGTTTTCATTTTATTGTCAGTGTTCGTATATTTCAACAAAGAGCAGTGTTTTTATATTCAACCAGAGTTGAGAAAAATATCTAGGCATGCTAGAGTCTTTGAAACTTTTGGATAGTTGACTGAAAAATTCCTGTGTCAATTTCTGCAAACAGTGGTTTAGAGGCACTTTCATACGTTGTTGGGTGAATCAGTATACTGTAACTTCTTCGAGTATGATTTGATAATATCCATAAAAATTTTAAGTCAACCCAAGAAATTCTTTACTGTGCTTTCATCCTACAGATGGGCTTGCACATGTTACAAAGATATAGGTGTAAGAAGGCACACAGAAACTTTGTGAGAGCAAAAGGTTGAGAACAATGTCATTGTCAGCCAGTGGGCGGCTGGTTAATAAGCAGTGGGTCTATGCAATGAAATACCGTACAGCCTTTAAAAAGGATGAAGAGGATCCGTAAGTGCCGATACAGAGAGCTCTTGAAAATATGTTCAGTGAAAAGAGAGTAGCATGTATAATCTGCTCTGATTTGGGGCGGGGAGACAGGGGGTTAAGCGTATTTCTACACATGTTAGCTTATATACACACAGACTGTTTCTGAAAGGAGCCCCACATTGGTGTGAAGAGTTGTTGCCTCTGAGGAGGGGAACTGCGGTTATAGAATGAGAGGGAGGCTTGTTCATTTTTACTTAGCTTTTTCCATGTTGGAGATAATCATTTTCTGATAACCTGAGTGTTAGACAAAAGCCATTGGGGGCATGGAATAACAAAAATTTAGCTGATGCTGAAAAAGTAAATCTGTGACGAGAGTGCTCCAGGGAAAAGATGAAAGTGTGAAAGTTTGAATTATTTTAAAAGAAGAAAAATCACCAGAATCATTTGTTAGTGGCAGCTCACACACCCACAAGAACATAAAAAATATGGGTGAAGTTAGCAGGAAATCGAACAATGATGTGTTTTTTTTAATTGAAATAGTCACCGTAAAGCTAATTGATGGGATTTTAATGTAACGCAGACACGCTGTAGAGAAGGAAGAAAAAGCTAAAGATGGGAGCAGGGCTGAGAGAGAGATGGATCTTACTAGCAGGGCTGCAGTAGAGACAGGAAGGGACACAGGAGGCAGAACTGGAGCGTAGGGGCGAAACCAACGCTCCGTGGTGCTTTGCAGCAGGTGAGATTTAGGAGAGAAGAAGAATGTGAGGAATCCAGAATGATCTTGAAAAATATCAATTTTCTGTCTGCCTGCTTTGTTTAAAGCATGATTGTATCACGGCATGTAGACAAGAGAAGAGCAAAAATGGTAGAAATGTGATTATTTCAAGGTAATGAATTAAATCTAAACTGATTGAAACACTGCCAACCAGAATGATCCAAGGGAATGAAATAGCGAAGTTTCACAATGTGTATCTATATCGTGAATGTGTGAATGACAGAGTCTTTATTTTATGTATTTATTTTACTGATGAGTGTCATTTATTACCAAGTGACGTACTTTTTTGCAGTGATTTCGACTTCATCATGATGGTAACCTCGCTGGCCTGAACAACCTCATTCTTTTAGCATTGAGAATCCAGGCGGGAAATTCCAAGGATGTTCTAGTTGACGTATAAACACCCAAATATTTTTCTTACATCTGTATCTTTTACATTTGAATAAATAAGAAATAGAAGGATGACCGTGAAAACTTGCTAAAACTTAGGACTTTTCAAATACGACTAAAATGCATCGAGGCCTTTAAACAGAAAAGCCGCACCATCAATGTACTGCACCTGTAGATAATGCTGGGAATCGTTGTTTCCTAGGACTTGTTATCTGTAGGTGATGACACTTTAAACAGTGTTGATCTATCTGAAAAGCCCCAAGCCTGGTACTTGAGAAATTGAAAATAGGACATTTTTTTTTACAGTGATGTAAGGTAATTTTTAAGTCGTTTGAGGAGTGTTTCAGTCCTTCTGAAAACAGAAGCAGGCAATCTGTCAATGATCAAAGGAAATTTACTACTGAAAAAATTAACTTAGACAATTATGTGTCACTTTAGGTTATGGAAAAGTGTAATAATGGCAAAATAAAAAGGCATTACCTCAGATTTTAAAAATCACTATTCATAAAAAGAAATTACTCAGGATTTTAGAAACTTACTATTGCAAATAAAAGATTTAAATGGTATGAAAAGCACTAGATGGAACTGTACAAGTGTTGTTAATTAATTCCTGCCACTGTTGTTTTTATAGGACTGCTGACATTTATTCATTCAACAAACATTTATTAAACCTCGTTATATCCCAGTCACTGCTAGGTTCTGGAAATACCGAGGTAAATATGACATTGTCCCTGCCATCAGGAAGCTCATAAAATTAAGGGGAAAACAGACATATTTAAGCAGATGCTCCTGCTAAGAGAGCGCCAAAGTGTGTTGGAAGATAATGCATAAATCAATAAAAATGCCATGAATTGGCCAGGTGGACACTGCAGAAGTTGAGTAGGAAGTATGTAGCAAGATAAAGGAGAGAAGAATCTTGGAGGCATATGAGGGAATCTGTTAGGCCAGCTTCAGAGATGCAGCTCTTAATAATGTAGCGGAGATGACCACACAGTCCCGTGTACGGAAGTCCAGTGCACTGTGCGAAAGAGGTCGGACTTTATTTTATGGGCAACAGGGAGCTACTAAAGGACTTGAGGTCTAGGAAAAGCATGATTAGATTTGTATTAAGAAGACTGTTCATGGGAGGCGCCTGGTTGGCTCAGTCAGTGGAGCATGGGATGCTTGATCTCAGGGTTATAAGTTTGAGTCCCACATTGAGTATAGAGATTACTTTAAAAAAATTAAAATAAAAGACCATTCATGGGCCGCAGGGTAAAGATGATAGTTGGAACTCAGTCAAAATACTAGAAGATAATTTTTTCCAGAAAGAGCAAAAATAATAGAGAAAACATAGAAAAAGGGGAAAAAAAGGTGTAACTATCCAGAGAAGGTAGACACCTGAATAATAAGAGTGTGGCTGGGCTGGGGGGATAGCGGCGGTGGAAAGCAGAGAAAAGTAAATTAGGAAATCTCAGGAAAATAATTCAATAATAGAGGATCTGAATATATGAATTTCCAGGTTGAAAAGGCCCACCAAACACTTGGCAAATGGATGAAAATACGCTGAATACTTCATTGTGAAATTTCTAAACATCGTTTCCATAGAGAGAAATGAAAACAGACTGCATCCAAAGGACCACAGATAACTTTGGATTTGTTAACACTAAAATAGGAAAGCAAAAGACAGTGGAACAACACCTTTAAGTTTCAACCCGGCGTTCTATGATGGGGCGCCTGGGTGGCTCAGTTGGTTAGGCATCCGACTTCAGCTCAGGTCATGATCTCATGGTTCGTGGGTTCGAGCCCCGCGTCGCGTTCTGTGCTGACAGCTCGGAGTCTGGAGCCTGCTTCAGGTTCTGTGTCTCATTCTCTTTCTGCCCCTACCCGGCTTATGCTTTGTCTCTCAAAACTAAATAAATGTAAAAAAAAAAATTAAATTTCAACCTGAAATTCTATATTCAGAAAAATTATGGGGCACCTGGGTGGCTTAGTTGGTTAAGTGGCCAACTTTGGCTTAGGTCATGATCTTACAGTCTATGAGTTCAAGCCCTGTGTTAAGCTCTGTGCTGACAGCTCAGAGCCTGAAGCCTGCTTTGGATTCTGTGTCTCCCTCTCTCTCTGACCCTCCCCTGCTCTCTCACTCTCTCAAAACTAAAAATTAAAAAAAAAAATAAATAAAAATTGTTAAGCAAGATTTTCGTTGACGGAGAGAGAAAAATAGAAATAAATCTTCATTCTCCACAATGGACATCAATAGATACTGCCTAAAACGGAACAGTCACGAAGTAAGATCATAAGCATGTTATCCACAGATATGGAGAAGAAATACCAAAAGAATCAGCTCTGGGAATTCAAAGTGCTTGTCTCTGGGGAATCTAACGTACAGCATGGTGACTATAGTTAGGAATACTACGTTATCTCCTTGAAATTTGCTGAAAGAGTAGACCTTCAGTGTCTTCGGCACACACACACACACACACACACACACACACACACTCACACAAAAGGTAACTATGTGAAATGATGGGATATGTTCATTAACCTGATTCTGGTAATCATTTCACACAGCATACATATGTCACAGCATTGTATCGTACACTCTAAATACATACAATTTTATCTGTCAGTTCTACTTCAACAAATTTGAATAAAATAGAAATTTTTCATTATAAAGGAAAAAGAGAAAGATAGTTCTAGCTCTGTCACAAATAATAGACTGGAAAGATGGAAGCCTGGAAGCCAGGACATGGGAAGACGATTTAGGAGGCTGTCGTAATAGCAGCAGGACCTGACCTAAGGCAATAATGAGTTTAGAGCAGAGGCGATAACTTTGAAAAACACCTTAGAGGAAACAGGAGTTAGGTTCATCTGCAGGTAGCCAAGTGGAGATGCATAGTAAACAGAGAACATTTCGCCCTGGAACCTGGGAACTAGAAATATAAATTTAGAATCGTAGTTAGAGCCACAGGAGCTGGAAGAAATTCTATAGAAAACCTGTGAAGGAAAAGAAATGAAGGCCTCAGGCTAGAGCATATTTTCCTGGACAGATTTTGATTGGGGCAGAAAATGCCCTCCCAAACATTCGGCCTCGTTCAGTTGTACATGTAGCACGTGTGAAGGAACTCTAGTATACGTGAGCTTTATGAGGGTAAGCGATTCGATATTACAGTTGGAAATAATGTTCGTATTTCTAAGTATGATCTGGTATATTTCCTTTTTTTTTTTTTTTTTCTTGGAAATGCCAAAGATAGTAATAACCATTTCCAGCTTTTGGAAGAATCCTGGAGAACTTTGTTAACGTACAAAATCCACGGTTTTTTGAGTAGTTGGGATTTTTTTTTTACAACGTATTTTCAATCCATAAGATCTAGTTTAATGTTTTCTTCAGCCAACAAGTATTATTATCTCTCCTTTCCTAATTTGGGGAAACTGGAACAGAAATAAGATAAAATGACTGCTCCAAGGTCGCATAGTAAGAAGTTTTCATTAAAAACGTGCATCTCCTCGGTTTTCTGATCCTTTTCAACTTTTAACTCATTGCATTGCATGTAGCTCACCGAGATTGGGCTGGAACTGGTCCTGAAAATTAAGGGTCAGTCTAGTCTTTTAGGGTTTTTAGGTTTGGGGAAAAGTAGCAAGCATCTGGTGAGAACACCTTAACAACACAGCTAAAAAATTAGGGGTCGTAGGACTATGTACTTCCAAAGTTTCCCCAATTCTCAGTAGAAAAGACATCGCCTTGGAGGGTCTTAAACAAATTAGTTCCCCAGGATGACTCTGTAAAACACTTGACTCTGTCCATGGCTGACATTCAGAAATATCTGAATTTAAAGAGGGGCTTTCTTATTGAACTCGTTAGCAGTATGCAGCCATTTAGGGAAGGAAGGAGATTGTCAAATATTAATACATTTTATTAATGAAGCACTAAGAATTTCTTAAATGGATCCAAATTTATTCTGTAGATTCTCATTCAGCTTTTCTAATCTTTTAGTACCAATTTGAGAATTTTCTTATTTGTTTCTAAAATAGGACAGAGATAAGAACAAGCCTTTATTACAAGTGAGTGAATTCTGCTACTATAGTCAGAATTTGTGTACTATAAGAAGCTTATATTATTTTAACGACATTGAACTTTAAGGTATTTGGGTCCTCTTATTTATGTGACGATCTCAAAAAACATGAATTCCATCATTGCTTAGAAGAGGTTTTTTAGATCAATGAAAATCACTTTGGAAAACAAGCAATTAATTGCTTATTAAATATGCATTTAATACACCACCCAGCAAGTCCACTCCTAGGCTTTCACCGAAGAGATGTGAACACATTTATCTACACAAAGACATGAACACAGATATTTATAGTGATTTTCTTCATGATAGCCTAAAACTGGCAACAACACAAATGCCCATCACTGGGTGCATGGGTACCATTCGGCAAGAGAGGGCAATGATTTGATGCACACAATATGAGAATTCGTATTGTTTGATTGATATGAAATGATATAAAATTCTTGACCAGGCAAAGCTAATTTAAAGTGACAGAAAGCGTCAGTGATTGCCCCGGCCCTGTGATGAGGGGTGGGGGTTGACTATAAGGAGGACAAGGGAACTTCTTCAGGTAATGAGGGAACTTCTTGAAATGATATTAATATTTTATATTTTCTTAAAATATATCTGGGATTTGTTTCAGGTACGGTATGGTGAAAGACACAGAGAAAACCACCTTTGAGAGAAGAATGTATTATAGTACCTAAGAGGAGGGGGCATGCCGTCCAGTGTGGCCACATTGGGAAGTTCCCGGGTTGGTCAGGAGGCAGAAGGAGCTATGGGAAATCTTGGCCTGGATCCTTTAATGTGGTTTTCCTGGGAAAGACCAGGCAGGGAGAGAGAAACAGTTTAGAGTTGGCTAGTTTGAATGATTTCAGCAGTTCAGACTGTGGTCCTAGTCGTCTAGAACCTGGCCATGGGGTGATTTAGACTGGGAATAAATATGGGCAAATTATGTGACAGCAAGATAATGGAGGTGGCTGGGGCCGTGGACTTTGGATTGGTTGATTTGCATATGGAAGGTGTGTTCACAGGGGAATTGTTTGCCATCTCCAAGATTAGATAGCCCTGGGGGTCGCTGGGTTCTGCCAGCCAGGTCCCTAATATGAAACAAGAATGTGATGCTACCGTGGGGTATATGTTTGTGTATATGTTTGTCGTATGTAAATTATACCTCAATTAAGTTGATTTGAAAAGTATAAAAAAAAAGTAGTGAAATATAATGGGCACATGAAATTACTTAAAACAAGCTAGGAAAATTCATCCGCAAGTGCATTAAATTTTTCCCAGCAATACCTAAGTATATAAAGGACAAGAGCAGCATTGACTTCTTCACAATTACAAGTTCATTCAAGCAGTTCCTTTTTCCCCTCCTCTGTGTCAGATTGGTTTCAGTTCCTTAATACGTAAAAGAAAGGCAGCTTTTTCAGTTATATGTTGTCTGGGGTTACACAACCTATCTGCGTCCTTTCCTGCCACGTTCCAAAGATGTACATTATGTATTCTTAGGCTGACTAAAAAAAATAAAAAGTTTGAGTCAGCTTCTCTCTCAACTGTTTCAGTGACAGAGTTTCATATGTCATCTAGCATTTTGTGGAATAGGTTCCATAGCTGAATGTCAGTAGTCATGAGAAAGTTCTTCTTTGTTTCACTGATTTTCCTTCCATTCTAGTATCCAGCACAAGAATATTCTATGTAGTATTTCCATTGACCTAGTCCACCCTTGCGTGTGTGTTCATATGGGGATGAGAGAAAATAAAAAAGAGGGAGGGTGGAGAGAGAGGGAGAATCTGCATGTAGGAGAGCATGCGTGTGTCTATGGAGTTAGGAATCAGACACACCTGGGGAAATTAATGTGGGCTCCTCCTAGTGAGCTTGCACGTGTTACTTAACTTCTTTGAGCCTCAGTTTCTTGACTTGAGAGATGCTCGTGTGAGGATAAGAGGGATGTGCAAATTGCCTTGTAGGTCCAGCATACGGTAAGCACTCAGTGCGGAGGAGTTACGGTGTAGACAGTGTAGGTGAAGCTGTCATCTGTGGATTCACCAACTCTGGTTCTAGCCTCCAACCTAACATCTGTGCGACAGTCACTGTCCAATACCTGAAAATCAAAAGTCACAGTAGATTCAGAACTGAAAACCTGAGAGACGAGCAGCTGCCCAATCACATTATCTTAACATACAAAGACGAGCCTATTAATTACCCAAGACTTTGTTACCTTTCTAAATATTTTCATATTCCAAGTTTTCCTGGCCAAATTTATTATATTATGGCCTTTATCTCAGTGACACTGTATCAGGCAGGTGATATATGACATGCTTATTCTCTAGGAAATAGTTCCCTAGAAATAATTATCAGATGAACATCCACCTTGCGGCTCTGGTTGGTGTCCGTATATACACAAAGAGCATGCGCTGAAACACACACTCACACCGTGCGTTAATGTTAATAAGCTTGTTGAGCATGGAGCAAATGATTTTTATTTTTTCTGTAAGGTTCTTTGTCTAAATTTATTTTTAAGGCAAGGTAGCCTAGCAAAGACCAGAATCTGTCTGCCTTAGGTTCCCTCAGCTAGGAATAAATGGGAGATTTCCATTTCCAGAACCACCGAGCTGTCACTTCTCAAGTAACCAATTCACCTAAGTCTCATTTTTAATCATCTCTTTAAATAAGACGTAATCACTAAAATTAAAAGTAATCATGCGAGTGACTTATAAAGCATATTGTGTTAAATCACGCTATAATTGATGGCATTCACTGTTTTTATTCCTTTTTTTTTTTCCTCTCAGATAGATTTTTCTACTTCATATACTTTTTGGCATTCAAATAAGAAAAGTTAGCCTATTGCTTTGGCTTCTGTGTCTCCCTCTCTCTCTGCCCCCCACTCTCAAAAATAAATAAATATTTAAAAAATTTATTAAAAAGAAAAACCAGGTTATAATTACCAGAGATTATATATACTGTGAAGGACACACTGCCTGCTAGTGCTGTATCAGGGTACATTGAGTAAAGATGCGTTTTGACTTTGCTTGTATGGTATTTGAAAACTACTGTTAGATCTAATGTGAATTTTTAATGCAACTTTTCCTCTAGCACATTTATGTCATGCACTTTTATTTCTAATTAGTGACTGTCGCACAGATGCAAGATTATGATTATTCATTAAGTTTTCTTTACTAAACATTAGGCATATTTATTACATAATTTATTCATTTTCCATAATTAAAGTTTAGACTTAAATACAGCAGTACTTTATGTGGCAGAGGAAGGCATTAAACTCTATTTGAGCAAATTTTCGACTTGAAACACCAAAATATTGGGGGTACAGGTAAATTATTTTAATGGCACTCCTTATATAGTATTCCAAAGCAATAACATAAAGACATTTTTTTTTCTGATGATGACAAAGATAGTATTTGTTCACTAGGGAACCTTAGACATCCATAAACTTAAAAAGAAAAATAAATAGCCATTAGTCCCCCACTCAGAAATACCCCCTTTTAATATTTAGTAGTTTTCTCATGCATATATGGGAGAGAAATACTGAACCATACCTCTCTGCAACCAACCTCTTTCATACAAAAACTGTATGATAAGCATTTTTCGTATTTTTAGTATTTTAAGGAACATTGTTTGCAATAGTTTTATTGTAAAAATGTACCTTAATTTATTTAGAGGTTTTACAGTTGGGGTGTATGGCACCCTGAACAATTCTAAAAAGGTAATAAAAATGATGATAATGAAGGTGGATGGCAAAATAGCTTTGCACATTATCGTGATGACTTTCTGAAGTGGAAAGAAGGTCGGAATCAAAAGGAATGCAAAACGTTAAGGCTTAGGATGCATATTGAAGAAATCTCCATGCGAATATCACTCCCCACTCAATAGGTAGCCTTGTTTAGTTGGTTTCTCTTGCTGCGCAAAAAGCACAATTTTAGTGTAGTCCCAGTTGCTTAGTTTTGCTTTTGTTCCCCTTGCCTGAGGAAAAAAAATGTTGCTAAGGCTGATGTCAAAGAATTATTACCTGTGTTTTCCTCTAGGAGTTTTATGGCTTCACATTTAGGTCTTTAATCCATTTTGAGTTTATTTTTTTGTATGGTGTAAGAACATGACCCAGTTTCATTCTTTTGCATGTAGCGGTCCAGTTTTCCCAACATTATTAATTGAAGAAACAGACTTTTCCTCATTATATGTTCCTACCTCCTTTGTCATAGAGTAATTGACCATATAATCTTGGGGTTTTTTTCTGGGCTTTCTACTCTGTTGAACTGTATGTTTGTTTTTGTGACGCTGCCATACCATTTTGATTGCCATAGCTTTGTAGTATAGTTTGAAATCTGGAATTGTGATGCTTCTACCTTTGTTCTTTCTCAAGATTGCTTTGGCTTTTTGGAATCTTTTGTGATTCCATACAAACTTTAGTGTTCATTTGTTCTAATTTTGTGAAAAATGCTGTTGGTATTTTGATAAGGATTGCATTGAATCTGTGATTACTTTGAGTAGTATGGACATTTTAGTAATATTAATTCTTCCAGTTCATGAGCATGGAATATCTCCTCATTTGTTTTTGTTGTCTTTAATATCTATCATCAGTTAAGTTTTATAGTTTTCAGATAAGTTTTATGTCTTTCAACTCCTTGGTTAAATTTATTCCTAGGTATTTTGTTCTTTTTGGTGCAATTGTAAATAGATTGTTTTCTCAATTTCTCTTTCTTCTACTTCATTATTAGTGTATAGAAGTACAAACAGATTTCTGTATTTTAATTTTGTATCCTGCAACTTTACTGAATTCATTTTACATGTTATAGTTTTCATCTCTGGAAATTTTATGTGGGTCTTCCCTGTCCATATTTAACTTTTTGAACATATGAAATACAGTTATTACTTAATTACAGTTTGAGCTTTGACCACTAATTCTAACATCTGTGTCAGTTCAGGGTCAGTTTTGATTATTTTCTGCATTATGGTTCATGTTTTCCTGCTTCTTTGCATGCTTAATAATTTTTAATTAGATGTTAGCTATTATGAATTTTACCTCGTTGCGTGATGGATATTTTTGTAGGTCTGTAAATATTCTTGAATTTTGTTCTAAATGCACAGTTAAGAACTTGGAAATAGCTTGTTCCCTTTCAGTCTTGCTTTAAGATTTGTTATATGAAATCAGAGGGGCGCATGGGTGACTCAGTTGGTTAAATATCCAACTCTTGATTTCAGTTCAGGTCATGATCTCACAGTCGTGAGACTGGACTCCATGGTGGGCTCCACATGGGGCTCAGCGCTAGGTATGGAGCCTGCTTAAGATTTCTCTCTCTCTCCGTCTCCTGTTCCCACCCACCTTGCATACACTCACACACATGTGCTCTCTGTCTCCCTCTCTCTCTCTCTCAAACAAAGGAAACCAGAGAAATGCTTGGTGTAAGGCTTAATTAAACTATTTCCTTTACTAAGGCAAGACCTTTCTTTGTGCTCTATTTGATGTCCTGTGAATTGGGGTGTTTTTCAGTCTGGCTGGTGGGAATAGGCAATATTCCTGCCCCGCTGTGAGTGCTGAGCAACTTGGATCTTCTCCCGATCAAAGGTAGTTTCTTCACTTGCTTGTGCTGAGCAGTAACCAAACAAATACCTGATGGAGACCCTCTTCATTGCTCTGTCTCTCTCTTTCCACAGCTCTCTTTTCTCCATTACCCCGGGAATCTCCACCAGGGTTCTCCCTTCCTACAACATTGCTGTAGGGCTCATCTCATTTGTTTTCTGTCTCTGAGGAGATTGGTCTTTTGTGATCTGATGTCCAATGTTTTGAAATACTGTTTCACATATTTTGTCTATATTTTTGGTTGTTTCAGGCAGGAGGACAAATCTGGTCTCTGTTACTCAATCTTGGCTATAGCAGAAGTCATGCCTTTTAATTTTGGCCAGTTTTCTATTTAAAAGCATTTAAACTTTTAAATAGAAAAACTCATGTCTTCACCTTCATGGCTTCTGTCTTTGGTGTCATGCTAGAAACACTTTCGTGTTTGATGGCTTATAAGATATTTATCTATGTTTTTTTCAATGTCTTTAATTGCCTTATTTTTATTTTCAAATAGTTCTAATATATATTATAGACAGTTTGGAAAATAGCTTGTATTATAGACAAGTTGGAAAATAGCTAAATTAAAGGCAAAAATGCATGTAATGCCTCAACGAACACATTGCCAAAACACATCTTAACATGTTATCTGTCATGCATTTTGATCTACCTTTGTTTTTTATGTTTGTCTTGTGATCCTACAGTGTATGTCACCCAGGGTGTTCTCTCAGTGCATTTTCCACTGTGCTACGTAGTCTTCATAATTGTATCTTAGTAACTGAATTATATTTCGTCAAATGAGTATGTTGCAACTCTACTATCTTAACCAATAGCATTAAACATTTTTGTTGTTTCTTCTTAAATAGAATATATGAAATATAATTTTCTGGCAGGGCATTTCTAGGGAATCTTAATTCTGCCAGCTTTTACATTTCCCTGGCCTCCCCTGGGTGGAGCTGCTGATACAGCTGCTTTCTCATGGTGTCATTGCTTCCCTCTCCAAGCCCACACGAGTACATTCAGTAAAATCCTGTCTGTACAAAAATGAGAAAGAAATAAAGACATTAGTTTCTTAACAGTTCAGTCCATTTCTTCCTACTCCTGTAATTATAAATAGGAAGATTTTTTAAAGAACTTATAATCTATATTTTTCATGTGTATGAACAAGACATCTCAATTGTTTTCTAATTATTATTTGTGCTTGGTTATTTTTAGGGACGTTGTTGTTCAAGTCAAATACATCATAATGCAGAATTCTTTATCACTACCACCAAAAGATCAACAAGGTAAGATGAACCATGCTGAGGAGATGGTCCTGTGTATGTTATGAATAGTTTAAATTGATACCTTCGACGCCACTGCCTTCTGACCAGAGGTAATTTATTTCCAGGAATTAAGAACAAAATCCTAACTATATAGGAAAGTTGATTTCCTTTGGTAAGTTACTGAAGTGTATATAAAGACATGTATCCTTGACTGAGAACTTGCGAGCAGGGTCATCTCATCCCACACAAAACTCACAGAACCCAGCCTATGAGCTGACACTGAGTTGGCACCAATAGATGTCAAACGAAACTATGGAGTATTGGCTTTGGTGAAGCCAAGTCACGTGTGTTTGAGTGAGAAGGCTATATATGTGTACACATATTCTTACACACATGCACGTACCACAGATATGTAGAGAGAGGGAATATTCACTTACACATTTCTTTGACTTGTTTATTCCCATAGACATTTCAAAAGAAACATAAGAAAAAACCATTCTCCAGCCCCATATGATTTATAAAAAAGAAAATCTTGGTTTTTTTTTAACAAGAGCTCCTAAAGTTTTCAGAAAAGCAATTTACGGGTGGAGATAGAGTCTTTTCTGAATGAAGAGTAATTAAATTTCCTTCACCATAAAGGGCAAACTCCAACCTTTAGGAAGAATTCAAGTCTTTCACCTGCCCCTATATACTCTCTTCTACACAGAAGAGAAGTTTTGATATGTTTTTGATAAAAATAATGTCTTCGATGATGTAAAATTGGGCTTCCTTCATGGAAGAGACATAACTTAGCAAATGGAGAGAATTCGCTATAAAGAACGCTTAACAGAAGCAGACACTCTTTGATCTCTCTACCAAAAGGAAAGACAGCGTCATAACTGTTAAGAACATGGAGTCTGGGTTTGACGCTCAGTTCTGCCGTGATTTGCATGTCTCAGGTACATCACTTGACCTCAGCTTTCTCATCTATCAGTCTATAAAATGAACATAGTAAGTACTGCCCTGTAGTCGTATAGAGATTAAAGGAGAAATATATGCACATCACCCAGTATATTCTAAATTGCATAGTGGGTGCTATAAAATGATAGTGGCTCTGATCTTCATGGTTGTTTTTAATACCTGGGCCCCTTCTATCTGTGGAGGCTGAGGCAGTGAGATGAACATGGCTGCCTCCTGCTTCAGCTCCCTACTGGCCTTAAAAGGCCAAGCATGATCCAAGGGGACCCAAGGGACATAAACACGGAGCAGACCTCTGGCTTAGTTCTCATCCAGACATTTGGCCAAAGGGAGGGTAAGAGTGTCTGAAACTCACAAAAGATCCATCCACAAACATGAGGGCATGAAAAGACATGGGATGAGAGAGAGGAGAACAACCCTAACCAGAAATAAAATGTGTGCATTTCCTGTGAGTGTTTTCTGGTTTATATCCTTTGGAAGATTTCTACAGTGGCAGGGAAGCTGATCAAGGGTTTGGAAACTCAGTGTCCTAGTTGGTATCACCATCTTCATCTGCGCAAGAGGTGTGACTGCTTACGAGGAAGAACGCTGGACCAAATGTCAAGAAAGCTGCCCTTCTTTCGCTTATCTGCTGCCAACCAGCCGTGGAAACTCAGACTAGTAATTTTGACCCTAAGCCTCAGTTTCCCCGTTATTAAAGCCAGGATTACTAGACATTCTTTTCCATCTCTAAAAGATTGTAAATCTGTGTGAATAACCAAGCAATGAGCCGCTTGGTTGCTGGCCGATAGAGGGATGTAAAGCGTGTCACCACTCGCACCTCCTGCCTTTCTCATCAGGGCTTGTTTTGTTTGTTTTTGTTTTTGTTTTTGTTTTGTCTACCTCTCAAGCTGTTGCATAAGCTCAGTTACCTCCATGGACTTGGCCAGAAAATAAGACCCTTCAGGCCTACCTGGGAGCTCAGTAGCTCTAGTAAATACTTGGTCAGTCTTTTCTGGGACCAAACATGCTTAAGTCTTTGACCCAGAATTTAACAGAGAAAGAGATAGAATAATGAAAAGATCTCAATTAATCAAGTGCCTCCAGGGTGACAGTCGCTCTGCCCCCAACTTTACATCCTTTGTTTTATCTAATCCCACCATAAGTTAGATATAATCTTTAGTCTGAAGGTTCAGGGAGATTGGCTACTTTTGCTAAGATCACCAATCAGTTAAGTGACTGAGCTAAGATTTGAACCCAGATCTATCAAAATCCAGAACTCACTATTTGTCCCCTGTGTCACACTGTAAATCTATAAAGAATAATTCTAACTCTATTTTTAGATCATTCCCCTTTTTCTTCTCCGATCAAACATACTAGTTTATATTTCTATCATCAAATATAATCAATTATGTGACATGAGGATTGTGCTGGGCACATGTCATCAATTAAATGCTGAGTTATTTACTTAACACACCATCGATGGCTACCTGTAAAGTATGATACTTTTAAGTTTCAGACTTGTAAACACACATGCTCATGTATTATACATATTAATGTATGAAATTCGGGGCAGAGTTGTGGGGCTTAAGAAAATGCAATGTAGCACATACTATCTCCTATTATTTCAGTGGTGGAAGCAGATTTAATGATCACCAATGTCCTACTAAACAGGAACCATGTCAGACCCAAAGATCGGAGAGATCCAAAGATAAGTGAGACATCCCGTGCTTTTACAAAACACAAAATCCTATTAGAAGAGCAGATGTATGTAAGTAACTAGACTAACACATGACAAGTGATGTACCAGAAGTGAGTATGACATACGTTGAGAACATGGTTGAAGGTTGAGAACGTGAACTTGGTTAGGCCAGAAGTTTTGAGGCTGAAGTTTTGGTCATGAAGCACAACAGAGGAGACGACATCTGTCCAGGACATTAACGCATGTGTAGAAGACAGCCAAGTGGAATTTAGGGGTCAAAGGATATAAGTTTATAGCTGAGAAAGAACTAGAGGAAACTAGTTAGAAATTCTAGTGCCTTCTATTTAAATGTTTTCTAATTTTGGATAAAGAGATTTAATATTACAGTATTACTCTAATGATAATTTGTACTTTATTAAAAGCTTTTCCATTATCATTTAGTGTCATTATTATCCCTTTCTGTGTGAAGGTATGATAGAATCTCCAGAAGTTCATTAGACTTATCTCATTCCGATTTTCTATCTTCTCATGCTTTCAGGACTTGGGGGTAGGATTTATGATTTTCTGGGTTGTTTTTTTTTTTTGATATTTTCAAATGATAAAATAATAGGAATATAATCTTTTTTTGTTTGATATTTTCAACAGTAAGGTAATAGAAATATAAGGGCAGGTATTTTGTGTTAGAAAATAGCAAATGGTAGCAAGTAGTAAACCATGTTTTTGAAAAAAAAGGAAAAAGTACAAAAACAACAGGAAAAGGCCAACTACAGTCGTTGTAACTTCTACTTTAAATTTGTTGACAGACAAAACCACTACAGTGATTGAAAATGCACAGGAATTTACTTACTTGCCAGATAAGGAAACTCACACAAATGTGCAGCTTTGCCAGATGGTTCTCTCACAGGGACAGTTTATGTCTGCCATGTGCTAGAAAGAAGTTCACTGTGGCGATGCCAATTAAGGATTGAAAGTTTGCACCTTGGAGAAGGCGGGATGAATTGGTTCAAACAAGTCCTGCTATTCATTGGACAAGAAAGAGTCTTCATTTAAGCCCAGGGAGGGTGACTTTTACTGGAGTCATTCAGAATTCTTAGTGATCTGCCAGCGTCACAATTTAGTTTTGCCATTTACTAGGCAAGTCTGCTGCAAGTCGAATAGTCGTCTTATACGGCTCTTCTAACACTTTTCTCAGCTCTGTCTTAACACATCTGCATTGTTTAAAGATAATTTTCAAATTGTGAGTGCTGTTTTTATTCAGTGAGACAAATAATAAAGGGGGGTGAGAACACAGCAGATGCTTTGAGGCAAGAGGGTCTTAATGACCCCCTTTGGAACCACTGCAGTTAGTTAAATACATACTGTCAACTCCTACTAATTTTCGAAACCTGTATAGTATTTAACTGCAGTCATAGCCATTCACTATGTATCATGTGAATTGAGGTTTGGATCCAAAAGTAAAACACAACCCTGGATTTTATAATTTAATAAAATACTTTAAAAATAATTATAAAAATATAAAGACTTAAAAATACATACTTACAACCAGACGTAAACATTCTGGTATTAGCGAATATAGCATGTTAGAACTCAAGGAACGCTTGGGAAAACTAGTGAATATTCATATTTCTTTTAAGTTTAGAAAAATGATCTTATTTTAGGCTCCTAGTACCAAGTTCTTTATAAACTTCCTGATGAATTTTTTTGTCCCTGGCAGCCTTGAAAGCACTTTGGCATGTAGGGGCTTCTCATATATACATTAAATTTTGTTGAAAATACTCTAAACTCAACTTCAAAAAAAAAAATCATAGGACTTAGATGCTGTGAAAACATTTTAATCTTTCCTTCTTGATGAGACACCAACGTGGAGTTCCCAAGTCTGTGTGTTCATTTAACAAATATTTATTGCCTTTGGAGAGGCCATGAGCAAAGAGCCCAAGAGGAGAAAGGAAACCCAAACTATCCTTTACTGTTACGGCTCCATTTCAATAAAGCTCTTGCCTGTCAGAACAGTTTGCTTTCTATGAGGGTTTAACCTAAAAATGGTTTATTATCTTATTATCTAACTACAGTTCGACTCTTTCCAACATAGTATTAATGCTGCTTCTTAAGCTCCTGCTCCATTTTTGTCTTTTCTTTCCTCCCAATCTGGTGAAAGACTGAATACTCAGCTAAGAGCTAGAGCATTGATCTCTTTTTACCCTTCCACCCTTCTTTTTAGGCTCTGTAATCTTGGCTAAATGAGAGCCTCAGTCCCTTCATCTTTTTTTATGGGGATATTAATTCTTGCTCTAGAACAGCCAAATGAGATAAGATACAGTTGCTTCCCCTCATTCACAATTCACAATTGTCATGTTCTATAAAGTCACCACAAACACTGAATTGGCTAATACTGAACTGTTGCTCCACGGCATTAGGGTTCCTGCAAGCCTCTGGTCACAACACATTTTCATTAACTATTGATACAGAATGTCGTTTTATGTTGAGTCCTTAACCTTGAGCTCACAGACACAATATTATAACTCTTGCCCTAACGCTTTAAAGCTTCTGTAACACATGCATTGTTTTCTGCAAGCCACATCATGGTCTTCTTACACTTAGGAGCGCTGGACAGCGCAGCAGCGCTATGCTTGAGGGCCATTTGAAACAGTGAAGTCACCAACCAAAAGGGGAAAAAATAAGAAAAATGTACCACTGTAGGCCATGAAAATGACTCTGGTTGTCGTAAGGGTCGAGCTGAAACATGACACAGCATCACGCGCTGCTGAGAATGTGCACGTGAAGTGACTCAAGTTTTTTTTGCCCGTGCATGTCCACAAATGGCCACGAAAACGCCACCCTGTATGGATTTGGGGACTGCTAATAAATTGCAGCGAGCAGCTGAATTTGCACATACAGAATCTATAAATGATCAACCGTATATGAATGCACCTTTTAAACTCTTTTAAAGCACAACGTGTAACTCAGAATAATTTGCAGAATAAGTTACTTTGGGTAACATTTAATTCAGATATATATAAGAATTTTGTGCAAAGTTAATATTATCAGTATCAAGTGAATAAAGTAATAATTATTTGCAAGAGACCACGAGTTCTTAGCTCAGTAAAACTATGAATCCAACTATGATCGCAAGTCGTTTAGCTCTTCAGCCCTCACATTTAATGCACGGTAGCAAGGAGAACCACTATAATTTGATGCTTTGCCTTCAGTGGTTAACATGGCTTTGTGACCTCATTATTACAGGGGAGGGGGGAACATTCCGTACATATTACCAAAATGTTTTGTTTCCAGATATGTGACATTCATATGGAAACATTTGGATCTTAGCTAGTGTGTAAATGCTGTTCTTGGACTCTTGGTACCATTTTATGTTGCAGACTAAGTACAAATTGACATTTTCAAGCTGGTTTTGGTTAACTACTTAACGTTGGCATTTGGAACTTTCCAGTGTAATAACCTCTGCAAAACACCACTATGGATTAATAGTATGCTATGCTGTTGACAGAAGTACAAATGGAAAACACACACATACCTATAGAAATTTCCTCATGGAACAAAACGGAAATGACCTAGGTGGCCTGAAACTTACCAGGTAGATGTTATAATGGAAGTCAGTTTCCTATCTTGAGATGCAATGCTAGAGTTTGGAATACTCTTATTAGTAAATGAGGTTATGAGTATTTTTGTTGTTTGAAATAGCCATAATTCCACCTGCTTAAAAAGCAGGCTACTGATCAGATAGTCTGCTCGGGCATGTATCAATGTCAGTGTGGCCATTTGGCAGCAGAGTCTCTCAGAAACTCCAATTAACCATGCAAATATATTTCATAGCATCACATTGCACTTTGTCAGAACCCCCGCTGCCTTTATATTATTAACATAAATGCAGGTGCAAATAGCATTTATGTTCTTTGATAGAAAGCAGTTGGAGACATTTCACTGAGGGACACAACACTTTCAGATTGTGTACATCTGTTCAAATAATGTATCCAGCCCCAGTGACATGAACACAAGGATGGAAACATCTGCCCCTGAGACCATTTGCCATATACCAGATGCTTACATCTTTATTTATGCAGATGGTTGGTATGATGAGTTGAGCTGGGATAAAAGCAAGGAAGTTTGACAGAGGTATTTAGGATGCTATGCAAGCCAGAACTATAGGCTAGGCATTTCATGTTTGTAAAGGTCTTAATGCATAAATGCATAAATCTTTTAATGCTTTAATAGAATAAACATACTGTTCATCCGTAAATTAATTGGCACCAAAATCCTACAAGTGTTTGCAGGGGTTCCAACATCCAACTTACGCTAGAAACAAAAACTTACTAGTTTCATTTTGATAAAGTAATGTAAAATGATTTTATACTACCAAGAAAATCTTGTGATGACATTTCTTAAAACTAGGGGGAAATACAAATGCCATATTAGCTTAAATATAATTTATGAGATATTCCATGAATAGAAATTCAAATTAGGTAAAATAAATTTCTGAAGTGTTACACTCTTATAAGATTTTTGTCAAGCATTTTATTATTTTAAGCTGTATTCTAGCATTTCCAACTACTGATATTTAAATTACAACTGATATTTTTATTAGGATAAATTACCTTTAAATGCTTTATTTTCAGAACTCTGTCGTATAGACCTGCCATATTACATTCTCATTGGAAACAACAATGAAGGAAGTAAAAACTGCCAGAAGCAAGACATTTCCAGATTTTATCTTCTGTTCTCATTCACACACAAAACAAAAAAAAAATCATAGAATTTCAAAAGAGCTGGGATATTAGATTTCATCTAGTTCAGCAGTTGTCAAACTTTTTAGTTTCAAGACCCCTTTATACTCATAAAACTTAGAGGGCTCTGAAAAACATTTGTTCATGTCCATTCTGTTATCCATTGGTATTTATCATATTTGAGATTATAAACTGAAAATACATATATATTTGTGAGTTCATTTTAAAATAGTTATTATAGCTTAACATAAATGACATATTTTATGTAATTAGAAACTATTAGTGAGAAGACTGGCCTTGACTTTTGTTTAAATATGTTTCAAGTCCAGCTTCATTAAAAATGTCAGAGTCTCCTATCTGATTCTACATTAGGTATGTTGTGATATGTCCTTTATTGTTGAGTGTTTGTAAAAAATCTAACTTTACAGTAGCTGGAAACAGAAGGAGCATATTAATAGCCTTTTCAGATAATCGTATCTATTTTTCTTTGCTACAACACCAAAATGTTTCCGATGACTGTAACTGACTTTAAACCAATCAGGTAACCCCTTAAAGTTTAGTTGTGATGTGAAATTTGAAACCATGTCAAGGTACTTCTTGTATTCTGTTACTTTTTGGTCTTACACTTGAGTGAGTCTTCTCCCTATCTGTGTAACATTCATGTATTAGGTATGGGGGGAGGCGGGGAATGTTTCCTAAGTTTGCAGATCTTCTATACATCCTTTTATCCAGGATTCTAGAAGTCCTATTTGTAAATGGAACCACCAATCTCATCTGAAAAATACTGAAACATTTGGAAGCTTCGACCTCCTGGTGACAGATTCAAGTTTTCCCAAATTCTAACTTCGCCTGAAAGAATGATTTTTATCACCGGCAGTGGTTACCCGCAGATGTTTCTTCTTATACTAACAAGCTCTTTCGAGAAAATGTCTGCTAGATACCTAAGTTTGACCCTGCCCTTTCATCATGTGTCTGTCAGATATTCTTTCAAGTGAAAACGGTGTTCCATGACCAAGGCCACTAGCTCAGCTTCACACCTCAGAGGCACACGTGCTTTTCCTGAGGCAGCCGTCTTCCTTCCGTGTGCGGCAGAAGTGCTCTGTGAGTGTGAACCATTCCATCACCCAGAATTGTAACAGGGCACGTAAGGATCTAGTTTTTATACAACTAGAACTTCGGACTGCTTCTGTATTGTACTGAGAGAGTCTGTTGGCAAAGAATATGGCTAAGTGGACAGTTGACTGCCACTGCCCAAATTCAGGCTCAGACGCCAGAGCGGTTTTCCCTAATTATCCCCTCTGCCCTGTCACTGCAACGTGTGCGGAGGTCAACACGCTGGGCGAGGCGGAGGACATCTTACTATCAGTATGAGAGGAGAGTGTTGGGACCCTTCTCGGGGTTTGCGGACCACACTCTGAGAACCGATGGTCCAGTGTAATCCTTTCTTGATAAAGGGAGCGCCTAAAGGGCACTAAAGATTATTGACTTGCTCAGACGTTTTTAGTAGCAAAAGGAAGACCCCAAGGCAGACCTCTGCTCTCCTTCTTAGTGTGATGGAATTTGTTTGCTTTTCCCTGAGGAGCTCCCTCTCCCTCCACAACACCGAAAAAAGGAAAATCCCCCGTGTCCAAACCATAGGCCACGGCACTGACGTTTGAGCAAGTTTATTAAAGGGGTAGGACTTGCCACATGAGGAATTCAGAAATTCAGCATTTTTAGACTTTCTCACTCAGTCCCAATGTGCTTCAGTTACTTCAGTTTATTTATTTATTTATTTTTTTATTTTAATTTTTTTTAACGTTTATTTATTTTTGAGAGACAGAGCGCGAGCAGGGGAAGGGCAGAGAGAGAGAGGCAGACACAGAATCTGAAGCAGGCTCCAGGCTCCGAGCCATCAGCACAGAGCCCGACGCAGGGCTCGAACGCACAGACCGTGAGATCATGCCCTGAGCCGAAGTCAGCCACTCAACCGACTGAGCCACCCAGGTGCCCCAGTTACTTCAGTTTAAATAGCAGGTGATATGGAATTAAAAAATGTATATTATTTCTAAAATTAGAAAAGACCTTTGTAATGATTTTTTCTTCATTTTTGCACATCACACAAAGTGTCATTAAATTTATTGCTTTATTATTAATAGTAATAACTATTAATAATTACTTTTTATAATAATAAATTATAAAATAATAAATTATAAATAAAATAAAATAAAAATAATAATTAGTAATTACTTTTTATTAAAGTAATTGTTGCTTTAAAAAGTTATTTTGGTGTGAGCCTGCTTTGCTCACCAGAAGTTCTCTGAAAGAAGGCCACCCATGCAAGAGCCTAGCTTTTAACACCCAGGACACCGTGAAGGGAATCACTCTGTGTAGTAACCGCCTCTCAAACAACTATGCTATGGATTCCTATTAGAAAAAGAAAGCTCACTGGGGCGCCCAAGTGACTCAGTTGGCTAAGCGTCTGACTTCGGCTCAGGTCATGATCTCACAGTTCGTGGTTCGAGCCCCGCATCCGGCTCTGTGCTGACAGCTGAGGGCCTGCTTTGGATTCTGCGCCTCCCTCTCTGTACCCCTCTCCCACTCACATTCTGTCACTCTCTCTGTCTCTCAGAATGAATAAACATTAAAAAAAAAGAAGAAGAAATCTCACTCTCTCTCTCCTGACGGTTATACTCTCTGATTAGAAAAGGTTAGTTAATAACACCTTTATTTTCTCAGCATAGAGTGGATTAGGTGGCACTCACCAGCCCCTGGAGTAGACTGACATATGAATGGATAAATTGCAAAACACCTTAGTAATAAGGTCAGTGTGTTGGAAAGTAGGGGCAACAGTTTTGGTGCCAGACAGACCTGGGTTCAAATCTAACTTTCACTTACCAACTTTGTGCCCTCACAAGAACTATTCAGTTTCCATGTCTGTAGATTGGAAATGTTAATATTAAGAGTTGATGGCAGATTAAGTGAGATATAATAAATTAAGCACCCAGTCTGACATCTGACAGAAGGACATTTTAGCACTTCACAGTGGAATTTAGGGTGTAGGGGATTGAGGGATGGATAGAAGTTGATGAGTTGAGATAAGGACTGTATACACCAACTATTAAATTTTCTCATAAAAAAAAAGGAGATAGGGCACTAGCCTTGCAGAGGAAATAGAGCCCAAATAATCTCTATTGGCATTTTGGAGTTTATATTTTTGTGTTGAGCAAAGGCAACGGAGAAAGCAAGATAATATAGTTGAGAGTTAATAGTTAACTCATTTAGTAAATAACATACTGTGTGACTACCTCATCCCAGATACTGATCCAGGGACTGAGGTCCTGGCAGTGAACAAAATAAGCTCCTGCTTTCTGGGAGCTTATATTCTAGCAGGAAGAAGCAGATGATAGAATCGCAGTATAAGGAAGGACCATTAAACCGGAGGAAGAAACAGCAGGTGTCTGCATGGGGCTGAGCAGGTACTTCTAGACAGGAGTCAGGGAAGACTGGAAGCTCACTGACGGTGTGGAGAGAAGCGTGGGATGCAGAACAGGGTTGGGAATACTCCCATTTCCTTATTCTAAAAATGCACATTTTTTCACATTTTAGTGACTCAGGACTTGAGGTGGAGGAGTTGTTTATTTAGAGTGACAGTGCTTCTCCCTCCTTTCCCCTTGCCCCAGAGTAGGTAAATGTATATGTGTTATAGAGTGAATGTAAGAGAGCTGAGGAAGAGAAAGAAGGAACAGTAAAAGAGTTCCTACTTGATGACTTCTCTTTTCTCCGTGAAGTCTTAGTGACTCCAGGCTGCTATAGCAAAGTACCATAGGATAAGTGTCTTATTAGAAACAACAGAAATTTATTTCTCCCAGGTCCTGGAGGCTGAAAGTACAAGATCAAGGTGCCAGCATGGTCAGATTCTGGTAACACCTGTTGGGGAGGAAAAATTTTTCCTCTACCCTTTTTGATTCTTTGGCTGATCCAATAATCAAATTAACATAGGACAGGCGAAAAAAAATTAATTATGTATAAATGATGGCCCCACAAAGACCATGAGACCGCAAAACAAGTCATGAGGTTGAGGCTTATAGGCCACTCTGAGCTAAGGAACGGGATAGGGGCCTGGGGCTCCAAAGGGGAGGAGGGTAATTCATAAGATGATAAGAAGAGCAGATGTTTGGTAATTAGATATTTGCCCTGCCATACAGATAGGGCATTCAGATAAAAGTTCTCTCTGGTAACAGCTCTCTCTCTAAGCCAGGCCCCCTAGAAAAATTCTTTTAGGTAGTTAGGAAGAGGTAAAAGTTTTTCTGAGTCTTCTGGATCTTGGTTACATTCGGCTCAAAATAATGCATTTGCCAAGGTAGCATATTTTGGGGTCACTTATTCAGCTCCCCTTTATAGCCCCCTTCTGGGTTGCAAACTGCCATCTTATCCTTGTATCCTCACATGGCAGAAAGAAGGCAAGAGAATTCTGTGGGGTGTCTTTTATAAAGACAGTCCTGTTCATGAGAGTTCCACCCTCATGACCTATTTACCTCCCAAAGGCCCCACCTTTTAATACCATTACCCTGGGGCATTAAGATTTCAACATATGCATTTTGGGGGAACACTGACATTCAGTCCATTGCAAGGTCAGCGCCAAAAATCGTTGATGGAAGAGACGGGAAAAAGGTGGGGGTTGGGTAGAGGGAGAGAACCTCAGAAAAGCAATGGGGGGAACCTGAGCTACCCCAGTGAGGAGCTGAAGGGAGTCTGTTAGGGATAAAAAATGAGACTGTGCAATAGGTCTGCAATTCAACACTGGAAACTTTAAATCTGTCTTGTTTCCCAGTGTTCACAGTGGTTGGATTTCTCAGCACTAGGCAGTAAGCAGCGGGAGTGGAGAGTACAGTGTTGGGCCAGGCGGGGTAGGCACTGTGGGAAGACAGCTGTGTGTGCTACAGCCTACACATACACACACAACCGTGCAGAGCCTTGAGGAAAAGGAACGCGGGCGGACTGCATAATCACTGAATCTCTTCAGGGAAGACGAAGAGTTAACTCTTACATGTTTCTAAGGCATAGATGAGAGTAGTGTTTCTTCAACCTCACTTTGTCATTGCCTTCCACATAGCAATAAAAGTGTCGATGGAGGAGAAGCCAGGCAGAATTCCAAAGAAAAGGATTCCAAAGTGGTCCCACAGCTTTCCAACTCTGATGATTTCGCCCTCTGTAGAGGCTTGTGTCAGCATTACCTTGGCTGTGTCTCGGAATCGGTATTTGCCAGCTAACTCACATACAACCCATCTGGTCGGCTCCACAAAGGTAACCACCGCCAATCCGGTTACCTCACTACCAGTGGGTACCTGGTGCTTCATTTTCTCTTTTTTAATTTTCCTCAGTGTGTCAGTATTACAGGTGGTGTCTCTTTGTTGCTCAAGGTACATCTTGACTAAGAAATAAGTAACAGTCAAGACTTACTGAGCAGGAGTTTTAGGAAATAATTAGGCACATGACAAAGGAACATGTAGTCCTGTGTATTTGCACTTACAAATCATGAACTATTTGACATAAAAGCTGAGGTATAGAAGAACTTGCAACAGAAAGTGTTATAAATCACTGTGAGTTCAAGATAAATCAGAATGAAAATGAAACATCTGTAAAACTGCCATAAAGCAATGGAACAATTACTTCATTTTTAAAAAGATGGTTTGCATATTCCTTAAAAATGTCCATTCTATGAAGTAAATCTACTTTTGAAATCTACTTTTGAAATCACAGTGTAAAAATAAGACTATCTTTGTGATTCCAGTCCCTTGCTTTTAATTATACTAGTGTCAAAACATGGTGATCTTTACCACTTTGGTTTATAAGCCTGGTATTTTGACCGAAGGCAAGAACCTCCTGTATGTGTCCTGGTTTAATTGTTCCGACTGACTGCACATTCGCGTGGTGCAACCTTATCTTTCTGTTCATCCCACTAAGGGAAAGGTTTTCCTCACCAACTGTCATCTTGTTACTCGTCCCAGATGCTTAACTGTTCCAACTGATATTAAAATATAAGATTAAAAAAAGGGGCCCATTTTTAATTTGTTGGTGGAAGAGTTCTTGCCGTGAGACATCGGTGCAGCTTCCTAAAGCTCTTTCACAGGAGGTGTTTCCTGGCTCACCCATTGGGTTGAAAAACAACTGACTCGGGAAATGTCAGGATGTCCTGGAAAGACAGCGTGCACAGGTATTTGCTATGAGCTGTGGGACATCAGATGAAATGATTTGCTGCTTTTGCCTTGATGAAGTTCAGTTATCAAGGTCTTCTGAATTTCAACTATATGACCCAACTGAATCTTAATAATTCTAATAATATTAAGAACAGGAAGAGAATGGGAGAATGGGGTTAATAAGGCATTTCAAAAGTTTCCATTTGTCTTGCTTTGTGTCCCCACATAGATCATTAGCTTTTAGTTAAATTTTCATACTTAGTCATTCTTAGATTTGGGTAAAGAAACAAAATTGACTGTTTTGTAATAATGAATAAAACCTTGGGCATGTTATCAATTTTTGGCCAAAAAGATTAATAACTTTATATTCATAAATGTATTAAAAATTAAAAGATTTCATATAGTTTTTAACTGCTTTTCATCAGAAGCACTGGAAATCAAAAAGTCCTCCCAGAAATAAGGACTGATAATTAAAATGAAGGAGAAATTCATTGAAATTGAGGATTATTAAAATGTATTTTAAATGATAACGCTTTTTAAATTTTCATTCCATTTGGGACATGAATTATATGGCCCCAAAAGAATAATTAGGTACTTGAAGTTAACAAACCATATTGTATTATTTTTCCTTCTATTGCCATTAACATTTTAGGTAATTGACTTTTAAATTCTTCCATAAAGAATGCTTGTTTCCTTTTGCTCCCTGATACATTTACATGTCTAATTCAGTTTTGTGGGCTCCTCTTTCGGTGCCCAACTTTCCTTTCTGTACTCAAGCTATCTTAAATTTCTTAACGATTTCCTCAACAAAATACTGAAATCTACAAGAACGTGCTTTCGAAATTGTGGCGGACTTGCCTGTGCCCTCTGTGAGCGTCCACTTATCTTTCCTCCTAGTGGAACAATCCCATGGCCATTGCCCTCACAGCCCTGCTGAGCCATGGCCAGTGTACCCTGTTCTCCCCTAAGCCCCTGGGCTCACCCCCACCTCCTGAAAGGCCTAATAGGGGAGCTACTTTCTTCCCTGCCAGGGTTGAGAACAACAGCAATTAGCATCAATACTCAGTATAAACAAAAGCAGGGGGAGTGTCCCCATAAAACAGCTCTTTAAAATGCACATACGTTAACTCCTATTCGCTGCAACTGTTCATCTGATTAACACTTTTTCAATGGGACGTAAAATTTAGGGGCAGGGAGTAAGAGAGGGTGATAGGATAGATCAGATGTAGGGAAGAGGGAGCTGCCATCTAGGTGGCTGGAGAGAGGCATGAAAAAATGCTTTCCTGTTTTAGTGGGACCGTTATTCACAAGTTACAGCCATTTCTTCCCTCTTTCCTTCATTTACCTCTCAACAAGGAAACATCAGTTTAAGGATGCAGTACTCTCTCCGTATGATTCACATTCAAGATTCGTGCCTTTTTTCTTCTTCCCACCAAACATAACTGTCAGGAACCTCATGCTTTTTGTCCAGAGAAAGTGAAAAACTAACGTCTGTTGAGCATCTAACTGTGGTAGGCACTATGCCGACGCCTTCGTGGGTACTGTTTTCTTTTAATCCTGTCCGTGACCTTTGCAGCAAGATACTCTTTTGCCATTTTTGCAAATGAGAACATTTAGGCTCAGAGAGTGACTTTCCCAGGCCACGAGACAGAGCCAGGAGTTGAAACCACATCTGTCTGAACTCCAAAACCATGTTTCCGCTAGAGACCGTGATAGCAGCCGTAACCGTGCACAGTCAGCATGTAGAGATGGGAAGAGCCCTTGGACTCAGCTGGGTCAAGGTTTGCGTCAAGGTGTGCTGTTACTTACAGCTTCGAAATCTTTATCTGTAAAATGTACATACCAGTAATTTCTCACTCACTTTTTGGTGGAGATTAAATGAGATAGTGCATGTAAAGTATTTGGTAAGTGCTAGGAAATAAAGACACTCTGGTGCGCTGAAAACAAGAATCCTCTTTCTTGCTGAGCTCGGCAGTGAATTCGCTGTTTGGCAAGACAGCTCTCAAAGGCGTGTCCTGAAGGAGGGTGCCTGGATATCACTGGTGGTGTTATGGGAGGGAAGGAGAAGGCCTTAGTGAAGGGCATAGCTCGGCAGAGCAGGGAAGTGTGCAAGGAGAATGGACAAAAGTGGGCTCCGGATACAAGATAGCCGGTGGGGAAGTGCTTATTTCCTTTGTATGGTATCAGATCGCCAGAGATCCGGGTCCTAGAAGTACTGACTCGAGGAGGTCTTAGTGCTACAGATAAGTGGACTAGAAATGGCACCCTGAGTCTGTAAACACAAGAACACACTGGTGCCTGTTGCCAGCACATTTTACAGCGCGCTCTGTAGTCACTGCCCCATAAATTCCTGCGGACTCTCGCCGCAGCGCCTGCGCGGTGCCCTGGGGAGAAGGTCGGCAGTGGTTAAACGTGCTTACAGGTTTTTCAACAAAATTAAGCTGAGCTCCCTTGTGTTATGAGGCATTTCTTTTATCTCCCGCTTCTCCAGGATTTTCCCATATTTGTTTTAACCGGAGACCATGTTGGGAAACAGTTTGAACCCCAACTGGAATTTCTCATTAGAAAGCCAAGTGAGAGAGAGAGAACAGGGATGCCAACAAATAAAATTAAAAATAGGGTTTTTCAATTTAATAAAATTAGAACCTAAACAACATCTTAAAGTTTTGGCTCTTTCGTGGCTAAGACTTTGGCAGGGCTTCCATCCTGAGCCTACGTCCAGGGAGCCCGTTTCAAGAGCAGGGGCTCTCGTCTCTCCTCCTGCTCACCTCTCCATGCTCAGCAGCAGGACCTGGGCCCAGAGTAACGAAGGGATGAGCGGGAACAACCTTACTGAGAAGCCACCTCGATGGGAGACAGTGAGATCAAGCTGGCTTGCGTGCTGGCACGGAGTGCCGTCAGCCCTCACTCTGCCCTCTGTCTACCCGGGACCCATACCCATCAGACCAGTCCCCTGGTGGCGAAGGAGGAGGGGGACACACATTGCACTTTCTCCAAACAACTATTATCTGGCAACCTTACTGGACTTGTCAGAGGCCTGTGGATCTTACGGGCAAATTTGCCTTTAAAAAGTCTGCTTTTACCTTCAAATGACTATTAATTTTTCATGAATTCTCTCTAACAAGTGGGCTTTCAGAAAGAATCATTTAATAGTAATCGGAATTTTGGGATACGTATGACAAGCCATTTGTATTTCAAATTTCCCCTTTCCGTCTCTCTGTAAAATTCAGAGACAACACTGTATTTTGGAGTTAATTAGGACAACTGTATATAATTTAGCCCCTTTGAGGAGAGAATGGAGGAGAGGAAGGTCATTGCTTCAGATCGGAATGGACAGATCTGCATGGTGTGGCCTTCGGCACATTACTTAATGTCCTCAAGTCCCATTTTTCTTAATCTATAAAAAGGGGACAATAATATTTATTTGCGAAGCTTGTGAGAGGGTTCAATTAAAAGACCCAGCACAGATTCCAGCCCATAATAAGGACTCTATGCCTCCGTGTTTCCCTTCAGTCCACAGTTCTATCAGGTTTTCACCAACTGTAAATGTCACTTTTCAAAATAGTTGTTTTTAATATACTTAACGTAGTAAAAACAGCCCATATTTAAAATCCTAATATTAAGTTTCACGTTATATAATTGCACGAAATTAATTTTACCGAGTGAGCCTTTTATGTTTTCAGTTAATAAAAGTCCACGTTTAGTGCCTGAGAGTCCTGTGAGTCTCTTTAACTATGTTATGGGAAATTTTGCAGGATTTCCAGAAATTATGAATGTCACTGGAAATTTCTACCTCTCATTATTTAGTGCTCACTTCTTCGAGACTTGTAATTCAGTAGGTGACGGGGCAGGGGCGGGGGGGCTTGTAGAACACACCATCTGGGGAGGCCCTGTAAATGTGCGTGGAGCAGACCACTGCAGTAGCCGCACTGCCAGGAAAGACTTCCTACAATCACACATCCTAGCGTTTTAAGCTTTAAAAACTTAACAGCATTTTCAGCTTCTCTAGGACTCCTATTGTTCAAACTGCTTTCAAAAGAAAAAAAAAAAATCAAACCTGTGGTTATTCTAGCATAACTGACCTTTATTGCAGATTGCCTCGTTTTCTCCTAAAGAGCCTGGTGTTTGCAGGAACAATTCTCAGGACTCCCATTGTCCTTGGGAAGTAATGAGCTCTCATACTTCTCAGTGCTTAACTTTGGGGGGTAGTTATGCACGGCCTGTTAGATTATTAGATTACCTCCCTTATCGTTAGCAATTCTTGTCCTTAAACAGGCATGGAAAATAAAAAGCAGAAGACACTCCGCGTGTAGTGTAGACACAGTCATCTGTGCACAGACACACACTTACCACCGTGCCTGTCCCCCAAGGCACCGCTTTTAACAACAGATTCAAAAGGAAAACTTCATTTGCCTTGCATTCATTCAGCAGATACGTGTGAACCTCCTGTGTGCCAGGCGCAGAGAGTATTTAGCGGGAAATCAGCATGCATCCCATCGTGACTGCTTAGTTCCTGCGCCCCCAACCCAAAGGCCACCACCGATGCCAGTTTCTTTTGTTTACTTGCAGAGATATTCTGTGCCTATAAGGAACATATTTGTGTGCGTACCTCACTATTTTTTTTACTCCAACACAGTAATAATAATCTATCCATCTCATATCTCGGAGAATATTCCACATCAGTCTACCCTACCTTCTTTTTTACTGTTGCATAGTATTACATTGTCTGGTTGGATGTTTATTTTGGGAGTACCCTATTGCTTGACATATTTAAGTAATTCCTAGGGGTTATTCTTCTTACACTTTGGGGCCTTGCCCTCTTTCTCCTGCCTTATACATTTCTTCTGATGCATCACTCCGTTCCCTGTTGCTCCAGCATTAATGGTTCTGGGGAGGGGGTGCACCGCCACCTTCGCAGACACCCTTACCCTTGTCCAGACTTCCTGATAGGTCCAGGCCAGCCTGAGTAGGTTACATTTATCCAATAAGGCATTATCTTTCCCCGCAGAGATTTCTTGTGATTATCTTGTAATTGTTGATCGTGAAGACCACAGATCAACTTTTCTACTCCAGGACCCACTTTCTTGAATTGCGGTAAACTTGAGAGTTGACTCCGTTTGGCAGTCATCATACCTGTCACCTAGGACTCTCATTCAGGTTGCCCAGGCTGCTCACTGCTCAGTGTTCTCCCTTGCTGACACAGCCAGTTACCCAAGGGGTTTCCTTTGCTCCTGCATCACAGTCGGCCTCCTTTTCCTTTGCATGGCATTGCTCTTCCTGTGTGATTTTATTTCCACTGTAACGTAGAAACTTTAAGATCAATCAAAGCACATTAACTTTAAATGCATCATAATTAGCTCGCTCCCTTTTGGATGGCTCTATAAAACATATCTAGTTTCATTTCTGGAAACCTTAACTGTCAGAAGGCTGCTTTCTTACATTTGGTCGTGAAAAATAGGGCGCCCCTTCCCAACTTAAATCTTCAGAGACTTTGAAGTGACCTTGACCACTGGTTGTTGCTTCAGCTGTGCCTTCTGGTCTTTGTTGTTCCTGCTCTTCTTCATGCTGACATCACCGTCTTCTGCTTCTGCGGCTCAGTTTTTCCGTTTCCAGTTGTCTCTTCTCTCTTCACTCCAGTCCCCACTTTGCCCTTCTATGGATGTCTGTTTTTTATTTAAAGCAGTTTCTTCTTCAGAACTTGCTTGTTTCTGTGACTGTTTTATCTTGTATTCGAGCAGCATAATTTACTATTCCCTTACTCCCTCAGATGGTTAGTCCCCTCACCTGTCCCCTCCATATTAAAGGGTTTTAGGGGCACCTGGGTGGCTCAATCGGTTGGACATCCGACTTCAGCTCAGGTCATGACCTCACGGTCCGCGAGTTTGAGCCCCACATCAGGCTCTATGCTGACAGCTCGGAGCCTGGAGCCTGCTTCGGATTCTGTCTCCCTCGCTCTGCCCCTTCCCCGCTCATACTCTGTCTCTCAAAAATAAACATTCAAAATTTTTAAAAAAATAAACAAAATAAAGGGTTTTATCATGGTGCTAACTCATTTTCTTATTCTGGCACTGAAATTAAATAGAAAAAAAAATTTTTTTCTGGAGCTCTATCCTCTCTTTTAATTTTAGTAAATTTGGAAATGTTAAAGGTCACTTTCAAATTGTGGCCCTCTTCATCTTGTTAGACAACTTTCTTGGCTCGGTCTCTGAATTTTTATTTCAGCCACTAATTAATCACTTAATTACCACTTATAAATTCAGCAAATAACTATGCCTATTTCTGCCACATGCCCAACACTGTTCTGGACCCTGGAGACATAGACCAACTCTCTGCCCTCAAGAAATCCACATCAGTGACGAAAGACAGCAGCCTATGGTGTAATCTGTAAGATGGAGCCAATGCACTAGAGAAAATTAGGACTGGAAAAGAGGAGGGAAGTTCAGAATGGGGGTAGTTTTAATCAAAGTAGTCAGAGAATTGCTCCCCAGGAAGAAGCCATTTGACCAGACTGGAAGGAAATGGTGCAGCAGGCACTGGGCATTTGTCAGGAAGCCGGAAGCGCATCCTGGCAGTGAGCACAGCAAGTACAGAGACTGAGAAAGCGGGTGTGTGGCACGTGGAAGGAACAGCTAAGAGGCCACCGTGGCTGGAGAGTAGCGAACAAAGGAAGTCAGTCACAGAGGTTCCCAGGAGCTGAGGGCATGAGGACTTCGTCTCCGGCTCGGACACAGTTTTGAGCAAATGAGTGAGGTGACGGGGCTGGTTCTGTGATGCATTATTGTCACATATTGTTTCAGGAGGATTTATGACTGATTAAGGACAAAGCAGCTTTTCCTCCAGTTCTTTTGTACCCAGTCAGTTGAGAGTACGCAGTAGATGTTTTCTCTTCTCTTCCTTCCTCATCCTCGATTTATTGTGTAGATGCCAAGACCATTGTTATTGTTAACGTAATTATTTAATAAGCCTTGTCTTTAAGCGACCAAAAGCTATCAGTAACGTTAAGCTTTCTGTAAACTCAATCCCGATTTAACATTTATTTACAACGGACTGCAGCACTTCTTCCGCCAAGATGAGAAGATAAGGCTTAAAATGAAAGACATTTAAATTTAAAGTCTATAGATAGAGAACCAAAGATAAATAAAAGGATGTAGGAAGAAGAAACGATCTGTAACAGACTGTTGTGAGGTGACGGGCCAGTTCATTCACCCATGAGCTTCGCGGCAGCAAAGCTAACGAGGGTAAGAACAGATGCCACAGCTCTGACCTGAGTTTCCCCAGACTGCTCGTCTTACTCCTTACTCCAGTGCAAGCCACCATGTGAAACATGTTTTTCACATACCTTTTCTTCACCTCAGAGGGATTACTTTCTAAAACAAGCTGATCAAGTATACAACCTTATTCCTACCATGCTACTTATTTATGCGAGAGTGTCAGTTTTGCCAAGAGAATCAACTTTCTGCTAAAATCGTTAGGTCAGTAACTACAGACGTTAAAATTTAGGCTGATTTAAAAATTTTGTCTCTTGCAGTAGATTGAAATAGATTGCCGGCTTCGAAAGGCAGAAATCGTGTCTGTTCATCTTCGTATCCTTGCTCTGCCTGAAAGCATTCTTCTGTCCTTCATCCACAACTCTAGGACCTCAAGAGCTCAGAAAACAGAAAATTTGATCCAAAGTGGGGTACCAGACTCATTCAGAGGCAAAACCTGAACAGAGCAAGACTATTTTAAAAAATCTTCATTTGTCCCACTTCTTGCGAATACTCCCGTATTATACTACAGAGCGGTGGTAGGTTTAAATCGGGTGCCCTGCAGACCCTGCTAGGTGTTAATGTAACATTTGGTTTATGCATCCTATTACTTTTCTAAAATTTGAAAATGTAAATTTCAAGATACATCTGCCCCCAAAAGCTTTAGAAAGAGACCGGGGGCCCGTCGCAGCCAGTCCCTAGAATAGTGACTAGTGTAGGCACCTGGCAAGCATGAGTGGGAGTGAAGTTGGGCTAAAATGGAGAACTCAGAAAAGGGGGACTCGACTGCCGCCAGGCCTCCGGACCTTGAGGTCTCAGGGAATAAAAGATGATTCAGTTCCTAGGAGCAGTGCATTGAAATGTTGCCTTAACTATTCTCTTAGAATAGTTGTACTTGGTCTTCAGTTTGGTCTTCAGCTAACCTAGTAAATAGGGAATAGGAAGTTCTATTGTATCAGTTAAAATTGCTCCTCTCAGTGTCCTAACAGGTGCTTTTTACGTGATCCGTGCCTTTCTGATGTTGTGTCTGTATCTCATCATTTTGTATCATTTTGTTTTCATTCAACATTTTTTAAGGTGTCACATCAGCTTTTTTAATACTGGTGATTTAATTGCAAAAGCACACATAAACAGTTTGAAAGGTGTGAGGAGAAATTCACAAGTCACATGGGAAACCGCAACAAAGCTAGCATTCAGTCTGGAATTCCTCCGCTGTGCAAAACAAACTGCACCAGCCAGTGGGTCAGATGGTGGGTCCTAAAAGTGAGTGAGAAATGAGCTTGATACAAGAAACATTTGTCTCCCACTGAGGATACACTGGGAAATATAGATCCGAAATAAATAGAGGCTTTGCCCTCAACAAAGCTTAAGTTCAATAGGGGAAACAAGGCATGTCTATAAAATAAATGAAGTACACAGAACATACCGGAGGACGGTCTCTGCAGCTCGGGAGGTTGGGAAAGGAGAGGACGATTTGGAAGTAGGTACATGGAGAGGCTGGATGTGGAATATGGGAAAGACAGAGTCCAGCTCTCAAGAAGCTCTGTGTTGAGTAGGAGAGACACACAAGCAGATAAATTATTATGGAACGTAGAAAATGTTATCCTGGGAGCTTTGGAACCATAGCGGAGAATAATCCGTCCTTCCGAAGGTGGCCAGGAGTTGACTTTAAGGCCGCGCCTTGAGGAGCACGGGCATTTGTCCACAAGGGCAAGGGTGGGTCTAGGAACGCATCTCAGGCAGAGTAAATGAGGCCCGTTTGCACTCTTCGCACTAGGAGAGTTACACCAGAGTGACTTTTTATATTGTCATTGTCATTGCAGGTGAATCAAACATCTCTTCTGGAACGATTCAGAGTGGGAGAGGTTTGCAGAATAAGAGTCAGTTCAGGACCATTGCGCCAAAACTCGTGCCCAAAGTCCTGACGTCCAGAGTGCTGTCATGCCATTCCCCATCACTCTCTGATCAGGTGAACCCAGGACCCTCCATCAACGCCAAGCCCCTGGGGGTGCCCACCCAAAATTACGCTCTGATGCAGGTTGCTGGACAGGAGGGGACCTTTTCTCTCGTCGCTCTGCCACACGTCGCCTCCGCTCAGCCAGTCCAGAAACCCAGAGTAGCGCTGCCTGAAAACCTGAAGCTGCCTATTCCTCGATACCAACCCCCAAGAAAGAACAAGGAATCAAGAAAGAAACCCGCTCGGCGCTCCTCTGAGAGTGGCGGTGGCATACCTCCTGCCCAAACCCAAACGTCCCCCTCCCCACCTGAGCCCCCACACAGACCTGGTCCATCAGATCGAGTGCCGTCCTTAGACCCAGGCCCAGCCAGCGTCAGCACGGTGGCACTGACCAACCTCGGTGGCCCCAGAGACTTTCCATCCCCAGGGACCAACAACCATGGAATTCTGAACCCTCCCGGCACCCCGACGGTGTCCACACCGGAGGAGCCCTCAGGCAGACCGGGCCTCTCAGAGACCCCAGGGAAAGCGAACTTGGTGAGCGAGGAAACCCGCAGTAAACCTGCCGTTGCCAGTGGAAAATGGAGAGAACAAGCTGATCTTGCCAAAGCCGTGACCGTTTTATCACCAGCCGTTTTCAGCAGCGCGGTTCAGCGGGTCTCTCCAGACCCCAGAGGTAAACTGCCCATCCTGCCCTGCGCCAGCGGGAGAACAGCGGAGGCGTGCGGAGGCCCGTCGGATGTGAGCCTCCCAGACGGCCCCGTGCCTGGGCTCAGGGCGGCCTGCGGTAAGGCGCCCTCGGGCCCCGACGGCTTTACTGCAGCCACCAACGTGCTCGGCAAGACACCTGCCCCACAGAGCCCCTGCAGCAGTACCTTTTGTGCGGCCACCAGGCCGGACCTCAGCCACAAGGCAAAACTCGGCGGTGGGGCAGCAAAGAGAAGAGTAAGACGACGAAAGGTACCGGATGAAATTTTGGCATTTCAGGGGAAAAGGAGGAAATGCGTCGTTAATAAGTGTAAAGATAGTAAAGAAAGAGTAAAAGCTGATGCGCAAGAATCCAGTGACCAGAAACCAGGGGCTCTGAAGAAATACCGCAGCATTATGCCCAAGCCTGTGATCGTCCTGTCCGCTCTGGCTCCCCTGGCTTCTCCTGCAGGCCTGTTCCAGCCCCAGACGCCCGGCAGCCTGGGGCAGGACGTGTTGGTAAGCAGTCCCCTCACTCCGAAGTATCCCGGCTGGAAGCAGGATAGCGGCGCCCCCCCGAAGCCCGGCTCTGCGCTGAGGAACGGACTCTCGGGCCTTAAGAAACCGTGGCACAGGTGTCACATCTGTAACCACCACTTCCAGTTCAAACAGCACCTCCGGGACCACATGAACACACACACCAACAGGCGGCCCTACAGCTGCCGGCTCTGCCGCAAGGCCTACGTACGCTCCGGCAGCCTGAGCGCACACATGAAACTGCACCACGGGGAGAGCCGCCCGAAGAAGCTCGTGTGCTGTGAATTTTGTGCCAAAGTCTTTGGCCACGTCAGGGTCTACTTGGGCCACCTAAAAGAAGTGCACCGGGTTGTCATCAGCACGGAGCCCTCCCCCGGCGAAAGGCAGCCAGGAGACGCGTCAAAGAACAGAGGCCTGACCGCGCGGGGCCCGGAGGGACTGGCGGAGAGGTGAGTGCTCAGGGGCCGGAGGCCTGGCAGCAAGGGGAGCTTGGGTTTGGAGGACAGGGCAAGAGTCCCTATTCGGAAAGACGGGTCTGTAAGACCATCCCTCGGATTAACGTTTGGGGAGGTCACTACCTCTTCCTCCACGTTTGTAAAGAGCGATCTCATTCCTTGTCCCTTTCTGAGCAGTGATGATTTTTAATCCCTCTAATCCCAGTGAGCCAGGGCACAGACGCCAGTGTGCGGTAGGCTGGGGACAACAGAGTGAGAGAGGAAATGTGAAATATGAATCACTGTGTCTAGTTCCTGGTACCCTCAACAAGTAATGTTCCCAAACTCCTGGCCACAGAATGTATACCTAAAGGTCATCCTGTGCCCCGGAATGAGTCAGACCCATGGTAGGGACTCCGCACCCCCCACGTTGACCATACCCGCAGGGCCCAGAATGAATTGTCATCAACACCATGGAGATTAAACATTTTCTAACTTTAGATTCCCTGTCCCTCGTCATTCTTAATTGTCTTAATTGTTCTCAACACTTCCTATTCAGTTTTGGCTTCTGCTGTCGCCTTCATTTTAAAATCAGGGGTGCCTGCTCTATGTCTTCCCGGCTTTTCTGGAGTTTCTCTGCTTTTCTTCAGGCGTTCCTATCCACTGAGAGATGTCTGTGCCTTTTATTAACGCACCTAGCAGCCGCCCTAAAGAAACCTCTCTTCCGAATAGTTTTCTGTAGCACATTTTGATTTGGAGGTAAACTGTCCAAACTGCGTTCAGTGGTCAAGGTTAGGAAAGGCAGCAGCAGGTGGCGTGGCCCAACGAAGCGGGTCCCTGTGCTGCCTCACGTGGTACTGCCTGACCCTGAAGTTGACACCTAGCTGGTAACCAAAGAATAGTTAACTCCCTGGGGGAGAGACAGAAAGAGAAACACTCTGTCACTGGACGCCAGTAGCTTGAGAACCATGTGACCCCAAGCAGGAGTGACGGTTGGTGTCCACTGTGGCCTGTGCTTCCCCTGTGCTCTTTCCCCCGTTCCCTGTTCCTTCTCCTCACTGGGTGTGTTTTTTGGGTCCCTGAAAGCGAGCAGCTGAATGAGAAGTTCCAGTTGTGTTTTGCATGAAGTCTTACGCAGACCGTGCTCCCCCTTTCCAGGGAAAACAAGTCCAGCCTGGAAGAAGACCTCCTCCTAACCCAGGCCGACGAAGTCAAATTACAAATCAGATGTGGCCGCTGTCAGATCACCGCTCAGTCTTTTGCTGAAATCAAGTTTCATTTACTTTACGTGCACGGAGAGGAAATTCAGGGCCGGCTGCAAGAGGAGATCTTACCGGGAAGCACAGGAGCTCAGGAAGAACTGGCAAAACACCCTGCTCCTTTCTGGAAACATCCTGAGAGGAGGAAGGTGCTCAAGCGTTGTCCCCCTGATGAGGACCTGCATGCATTTCCTAAACCAAAGAGGCAGCTGTGCCTGCATCATCACAGTGACGGGGAAAGACTCAGGAAACCGGAGGGAGCCCAGGCGGGGCCCAGGGAGCCGCCGGGGGTCGCCCCTCGGGGCTCCGCGGGTCCCAGCCCCCACGCACTCCTCCTTGGGGCCCATTCAGGCTTTAACTGCGTCCTCTGTGCACAGACGCTGGCAAGGAAAGAAGAAGTCCTCCGGCACTGGGAACAAGAACACAATTGTGAGGACCCGCCCAAACTGTGGGCGATTTTAAACGCACTCTCTAGCCAGGGGGTGACCGGACTTCCCGGGGAAACTGAGAAGTGAAATCTTGGGGGTGGGGGTAAGGAGAATGTTGCTTGCTTGCTTTCTCTTTCTCTCAAGCCCCTGTGTTTTTATAGTGGTGCTTAATTATAAAAGTCAGACAAATTAGGATCAGGATTAATGAGCACAAGTGATTTTTGTACATAGTTTTATTTTCTTAAAAAAATATATATGTATGCCCTTGATGTATATTTTTCTAACCATATGCAGTTTTATTTTAAAAGTCTGCGTACTAACCATTAATGTCTTAGACTTCATTTGAGAATAAAGAAAAAGATCAAAATTTGGGGAATGAAATGTAAAAGATTATATAGGCGGCTCTTCAAATACAGTGTTCAGCATGTTCGGGCGTGTGCGTCTGTCCTTTTGGTCAGCTCTTTGCTGTATAAGTAGACCGACAAGTGTGGCAAATCTCCAGGTTGGCGGTCGGTCCAGTCTCAGCCACGTGTATAGTGTTGACATTTATCGAATTCTCTGGTGACTTTGAGTAGGTTGTAGAGCAGTACATTTAATAGAGTTCTCACCTACCATAATTTAAAATCAATGTTTCCAGGACTTAGGTTTTTTTTTTTGTTTGTTTGTTTGTTTGTTTTTTTTTGCTATTTTCCTAATCATTCATTGCCTGAAAGATTAGACGTTGGTAAGGCTTACAGCTGTAGTGTTCCATATCAAAGCAATCGAGCA